>JANRMT010062791.1:203844942-203873460 GCA_026402145.1 Polypterus bichir lapradei
GTGCAGCCAGCTTTGTTCAGATGAGAAATAAGCCTGATAGATAATTGCATCCTCCACTCCAATATTTGTCTGTTAGGCAAACTGCAGTGGGTCCTGGTGGTCTACCACAAGATGACTCATATCGTCCAGGACCGGCATCTCAAAGGTCTTCATGATGGGAGACTGAAGTGTAGTCATTAGGTGAAGAGGTCCCTGCCTTCTTTGGAACAGGAACACTGCAGGGTGTTTTCCACAGCAGTGACACTTTCTGAAGTCTTAGGGACAGACTGAACAGGTGACAGGACACCACAAAGTTAGTGAGCACAGGCCTTAAGGGTCCGAGGACTGACTACATCTGGTCCTACTGCTTTTCCTGTGTGTAGCTTCCTCAGTTGCCTCCTTACTTCTTCTACCACTTTCTTTTATGTGGAATTGCTCCCTGGATCAGTATACTGCTGCTGGATTATGTGAATTTCCCCTTGGGATTAATAAAGTATCTATCTATCTATCTATCTATCTATCTATCTATCTACTTGGTCTTCATTTATGGCCATACCAGTTGACAAGATAAGAGTTGTTGATGTAGTAGGGATGGCGTGGGGAGACTGGTCATCAGAAGACGGTGGCAGTGGGAGTTAAAAATCTATTACAACATTGGTTCAAGACGTTAGCTTTGTCCACATCCCCATCCACCACCTGAGCCCTGGCTTGCTGGAGTCAAGTAATGATGCTCAGTCCATTCCAGACATCCTTCATGTTATTCTGAGTGAGTATTTTAGCTCTGTAAACTTGCTTTCCTTCACTCAGACGTTGAAAGTACACCATTGAAAGTATCCTGGCTGGATACATGACGGTGTGGTCTGGATACTTCACTTCACTTGCCAGGACTGCAAACTCCTCCAAAGGATTGCATGTGCAGCGTTTAAAATAACTGGGGCTGACCTTCCAGAGCTTCACACCATGGACTCTGCTGGAAGTCTGAGGAGAACTGAGTCCATCATCTCTGATGACAGCCATCCAGCTCGTCCTCTGTTTTCACTTCAGGCTTCTCATCACTCACTCCACACACTTCATGGACAGCCCCTCCAGGTCATAAGGTCACTGAGCTCCCCATAACCTGATCCATCCTGCCCTACACTGTGGACTCTACCCACTTGCTGATTTTGCACGTTACTTTTTTTTCACTCATATTTACTTATACATCAGCACAACTGTGACATAAGATATATAAACAGTGCCCTCCATAATTTTTGATTTCTCCCTTTGCTCCATAGTTTAAAATTACAAATCACACAATTCAGCTGCATTAAAGTGCACATTGCAGACTTTCATTTAAGGGTCTTTGCAGACATTTTGATCACACAACACTGTTTCTACAAGTCCCCCTCATTTCAGGGCACTATAATGTTTGGTAAACAGCAATGGCAAGTTTATTAAAGCCACCATCATATTTAGGACTTTGTCACGTATCCCACCATGCAATGACTGCTTGATGTATGCTGAGGGTCTTCTCTGGTGATGCTGTGCCAGGCCTCTAATGCAGCCATCTTCTGCTCCTGCTTGTCCCCTTCAGTTTTCTCTTCAGCATATGGAAGGCCTGCTCAGCTGGATTTAAAATCAGGTGACTGGTTTGGCCATTCAAGAATTTTCCATTTTTTAGCTTTACTGTGTGTCCTCAGCAATGTGTTTGGCTCATTATCTTGTTGTAGGATGAAGCGCCTGTCCAATGAGTTTGGATGCATTGACTGGACCTTGAGCAGATCAGATGTTTCTACATACCTCAGAATTCATTGTGCTGTTGCCGTCAGCAGTTCCTTCATCAATGAAGAAAAGTGTTTCAGGACCTGAGGCAGCCATACATGCCCACCCCATAACACCCCCAGCACTGCCATGTTTAACAGATGAGGTGGTCTGCTTTAGATCTTGGCCAATTCCTCTTCGTCTCCACACTTTGCTCTTGCCATCACTCTGATCAGGTTCATCTTTGTCTCGTCTGCCCACAAGACCTTTTTCCAGAATTCTGGAGGCTCTTTGAAGTCGTTTTTCACAAACTGTGTGACATCCTGCTTTTTGTGGTCTCCATCTTGCAGTGTGGCCTCTTTGTTTCTGTTCATGAAGTCTTCTGCTGATAGTCGTCTGTGACACACAAACACATCAGCCCCCTGAAGATTGTATGATCTGTCGCACAGACGTTTGGGTCTTTTTCTTAACCACAGTGAGGACTCTTCTGTCCTCAGCAGTGGAGGTCTTCCTTGGCCTACCAGTCCCTTTATGATTAGTGAGCCCACCAGTGTGTTCTTTCTTCTTCATGATATTCCAGACAGTTGATTTCAGTCATCCTAAGGTTTTCCTGATGTGTCCAATGGTTTTCCTGATGTATCCAATGGTTTTATTCTTATTTTTCACCCTCATAATGGCTTCTTTGATTTTCATTGGCTCAGCTCTTATCCTCATGTTAAACAGTGGCAACTACAGACACCAAAGAGTAGAAGCAAGTCGAGATGTCTGATGAAGCCATGAAACCCACCTGAGTGATTACAAACACCTGTGATGCCAATTGTCACAAACATTATGATGTCATGAAATGGGGGACAGTGTAGAAAAAGTGTTAAGTGACCAAAATGTGTAAATCCCCTAAAATGAAAGTCTACAATGTGCTTTTTAATCACGATTTCTGAATTGTCTGATTTGTAAATTGAAACTGTTGGGCAGAGGGGAAAATCAAGGAAAAATGTGCCTTTCTCCTAAACATTACGGAGGGCACTGTTCATACATACTTGTTTATGTATGTGATCGAAAAGGTGTTATTGTCAGGAAACTACCAATGTAATTATCAGGTAACATAATGAAACATGAACATTAAGAATATTAAATGTTTTTCTGGTACTTTTCTATTACGTGCCTGTTTTTTCATCCCCAGTTCAGCATGGCGTGGTCCATCAATGCGCCATCCAGATCGATACACGCCTGAAGACGAAGAGCAACGATGTCACAGGCGGCTTGGCACATCTGCACTGGTATCCTCTGAAATTCTTCTGTGATAGCTGCACGTAGCTCAGCCACATTGTGGATGCGATGTTGATACACCTTGTCTTTTAATCCCGTTTTCAAGCGACACAGTGATGCCATTTTCGATGCTTTTCGCGCAGTAGTTTAAATGCATGTGAAACGTCATATACATAAATAGGGGGCACCCTGTATATTAAAATAATGCTTATATGAAATATATGCTATATGTTAAAACAATGCTTACATTATAAAGTCCAAGAAAACGGAGCTTATTTATGGCAATGAGGCAACTTAACTGGGCGGCGCGGAGTTGCAGAGGTTCGCTGTTGCTGCTTCTGCGGCTGACAGAACAAAGCGGGCGGGCGGACGTGACGTCACGATCGACAGACGCTCGTGCGCATGTGTGCGTGTGTGAACGCGGAAACTAGTGTAGAGTGGAGTCGCGGAGACCAAATCCTTGATGGACCCCACAGTAAGTAAACGGAAGTCTCGGGAGGCACATTGGTCCCCATCGCTCGCTCGCTCTTTCTCTTGTGTTCGAGCGACGCGTCGATCCACCAGCTTTCCATGGTCAATTCCCGTCTTGGCCATTATTGTAACGTTTTTGCGTTAGTTTTTCATCCAGCATGCCCACACGGGGCTTACGTTGGCCCCATATGGGACTAAAATTAGGACACATCTTGGCCACCAGCCTGAGGCTCACCAAGTTTTGTCCACAGGTTCCAGATTTGCCCCTGATGTGAATGCTAATATGGGATAATGATGGATACCAGACGGGTCACAAGAGGGACGATCCCAGATGAGTTTTATGTGGGGTAGAATGCCACTTCAGTATAGGGTACGTATACTGTAGGTTCCTGCAGGGGTTGTGATAATTTCTAGGGGATCTTGTGGGCTGCATGGTCTACCTTATTTTATAGTAACCACTTCCAAAAAATAAATAAAAATTAAACAGAATAAGAAGCACAATCGAAGTATAGGCCTACAATGAATGTAGTTTATTATACCAACTAATAGCAAAACAACTGTATTATTAATAAGAATAAACAGAAGTTGAAATAACAATTTAATTTAAATGTTTTTTGTCTGTATTTTAATATTATTAAAAAAGCAACAGAAATATTGAAGAGTTTTAAAATAAGCTATGTTAAGTACAGTAACATATACACTTCAGTATTATTTACATAATGCATGTATTAATGAAATCATTGAATAAGAATAACTATTACAAACTCAGTTAAACTGTTTGTGTATAATGAAGTTTAATAACAAGTTAATAACAAACAATACAGGAAACGGTTTGAAAGAGTGTGAGGGTAAACATGCAGAAAACAAAAAAATAAGAAGAAACAACAGGGCTGCACAGTTGTGCTGCTTGAATATCAGAACAATAAATACATTTCCAGGAGCTTGGTCACCTAATTCTATCTGCAATAAAAACAATTTTGATCCAGTCTGATGTCTAAAATTGAACATCATCCACTTGTCACTCCTGTGTATTTTGAGCAAACTCTTCAGAATGACTAAAGGAGACAGGAAAAAAAAAAAGTTTATATTGATTAAGTGAGCCGTTAACAAAACACACAAACGCACACATATAATGTCCTCCTCTTTCTTCATATTTAGTAATTCAAATGGCTTGGCGATAAATCTGTCTCTCTAAAATCTTGGAAGGCTTGGAAGGAGACGATACTTGATTTTCTCGGAGACACTTTAACATCCCGTGAGACAAAAGGACAGCTGCTGTACAGGCTTATATATGATTGACGCGCGGCACGACAAACAGAAAACGCAGCTGATCCGACCGCATCTCCTTAGCGTGCATTCAGCCCCCCTTTACAATGCGAGTGGCAGAGGCATAAAGTGGCTGGTGTGCATCATGCTCTGGGGGTAGGGGTTGGGCAAGTGAATTGAGCAAGGGGCAAAGTCTATTATAATAAAAAAATCTTGGAACAAGACGTGACTTTTTGAACACTTTTTGGGATGAAGTCCTGTGATATGGAGACTTTTAACATGAGATTCTTTCAAGTCACACCCTACTTACAACTATTTTCAAACAAGACCACGGTCATCTAACCTCAGTCGTGTGAATGCTTTTGGCAGACACACTTCCTGCGCTCTCAGCTCTTATACATGTTATCAGGACAATCATTTTATACGTCCTAGATGACACGTCAATGACTAGGCGAAGAAGAAAGAGCAGGGACAAACATTTGAAAAAGTCATTTTATTTATTAGAGAGAAAGAAACGATTTTCACTCACAGGAAGTTGTACGTTGTGTTGTCATGATGTAACTCCAGATGCGGATTCAAAATTCAATGCGATCTTGAAGAAAAGTTAATCTCTTATATATATTTCCCTTCTGGTTCATCCTATTTCCTCTTCAAACCTCGTCACGTCACGTCACCTCCCTATATCTAGCCTGACCGTGTGACCTTTCACTTTGGCACCAATGGGCTCATGAGAAGAGGAGCAGGGAATGCAGTAGTCCGAAGGAGGAATAGGAATCAAGAAAAGCAGTGTGGGTATGTATGGGAGGCCGCAGCCAGCGTGGGGAAGGGTTTGGAAGAGGAGGAATAGGAATCGAGAAATGCCGTGTGGGCTGTGTGTTGGGGGGACCGGGTTTGAAGAGGAAGCAGGACGAACCAGAAGAGAAATATATATGAGAGATTATAAATATAAGAGATTATTGAGTGCAAACTGATCGCTATCCAAAATTCTGAAACAATCTTCATTGCCAGAATCTCTCTCCTTCCTTCCGACACCAATCTCCCTTTTAAATTTAAACGCACACAATTCCCACTCAGACTCTCCTTCTCCACGACTATCAACAAGTCCCAAGGACAAATATTTGCAAAGATTTGTGTTAATCTACAACAACCAGTCTTCAGCCACGGTCAGTTGTACAGTACGTGGCTTTTTCTACGGTTAGATCTTTCGACTCATTATCTGTCGTCTCCAGCAAAGCACCTATTCACAACTGCGTCTTTCAAGAAGTATTTCTTTCTTCTTGATTTCTGAATTCCTTTCTCACCGTTTTCCGTTCCTACTCTTACACCGCCGTATGCTACTGGGGGCGTCGGCTAGTTCTAAATATTGTTTTTACTAAAGTTTTAAAGTAAAAGTGAAAATAATTCTATAAATATGTAACAATTCTTATAAATTTTATCAGGACAATAATTTTATACGTTCTAGACATGTTAACAACTAAGCAAAGGAGAAAGAGCAGGGACAAACATTCGAAAAAGTCGGGTAATTTATTACGAATAAAGAAACTAAATTCACTCATGGGCAGTTACATCGTGACAACGCAACGTATAAGTCCAAACACGGAATCAAAATTCAATGCGATCTTGAAGAAAAGTTAAATCCAAATATTTTTGTTTTTTACTAAAGTTTTAAAATAAAAGTAAAGATAATGCATATGTAACAATTCCCATGAAAATATCAATGTCTTTAAATTGTATATCCAGTTAACCAAACCCAGGGGTGGGTGAGCGAAGTGAGCAGGGGGCTGAGCCCCCTAGTGTATATATAATAAAGTCTTGCTCAAGAGTTTTGAGTCCTCTGTAGAAATCTCATCGCTTGTGCATTGACTGCTATAATTTAGCAACTGCAAACAGGCAATGGAGATGAAAGAGGAAATGAAGGACGCCCTCCTCCTGCAGTGCATACTTTCTCGCATCTCTTTGGCCCTCTAGGATGAGGACTGCCTAACCCCTCATGTTTGATGGAAACAATAAACAGCACCAAGTATTGTTTTTTTCATTTCCTCCTTGGCAGGACTGCATCAGCACCATTTGTTTCAGACTGAATGAGAGAAATTAACACTCAAGTTTTGGAACTTGCCAATATGAGCAGCTCATAGAGGAGAAAATGGTGACTCTAAAGATTTTTTCTGCCTCTCAGCATCTCGTGGAAAACTTAATGACAGACTTAGGACAGTCACAGTTAATATCACTAACTGTATTCACAGGCCATTAACTCACATCATCATCATCATCATCAGCTCTAATAGACACCTCAACCAGCTGGATTTGCTCTGCAACGCTGGATTACATTTTCCCTCATTTTGTCCACTCTAAGCAATCATGAAACTCCATGATGGACATTTGTATTAACAAGCAGTTGTAGCAGGTGTGCCTAATAAAGTGGCCGGTGTGTGTGTATATAGATGGATGGAGACACTTGTGAGGTCCTGTGCTCCTTCTCGTTTAGTCAGAAATGCTGGTGCACCTCTCTCCGTGTGTGCTATCAAATCTCAGTCAGGACTCTTCATGCGTAGCTGCTAGCTGGTGGGACGAGTTGCCCACTAGCACTGGAAACTCAGACTCCCCTAATGTGTTTATTTGAAGGCTCTCTTGTTTGGTGAATTTCTGTCTAATAAGGATTTTTGTAAAATTGGAACTGTTTCAGCTTTTCACTTGTGGTGATCAATCTTGTACTTTTATGCTGTCACACTTATTGTTTGCAAACTGACTGATGTCTACTCGATTAGGTTGCAAATAAATGGAGATGTAAATGCCGTCTGCCACAGAGACAGGGCGATTCCAGGATGACAGGCTTAAAGGGAGAGTTTCAAAGTAAAAAGCCGTATCTGAAACTGGCAAATAAAAAGGAAAGGCGAATGTGTGCCAAAGATCACAGGTATTGGACAGAAGGTAGCTGGAAAAGCGTATCCTGGTCAGCATCCCGCAGGCGTCTTTTCTCTGTCGCAGAGGAGACTGGGATTTGGTGTGTATTGAGGAAAGACACCAAGTGAGGACCAGTAAGGCGCTTGTTTCTCATGTTACACACTCTGATGTCCTTCTAGTCTTGTGCAGTTGCTCATCTGGGCCTTTCTTCTCCTGGTCAGGTGCAGCTCACCCTCTTCTCTCCAGACAGTAATTGACACCTTTGTATGATGGAATCTCCCGTTTCTTATCAGTATGTCACTCGTGATAGCCTTCACTCTGTAAAACAGCACTAGACGGCGTTGTTTTCTTTTTCATACTTTCTTCACAAATTCCTCTATTAAGTTTATACCTCTTTAAATAAACCCATAAAACTATGACTGAGGAAGAAAGGATTTATATTGACGAACTAATGGTCCCTCATCTCGTGGTGCGCATGAGCGGTGACGGCGTGTGCCTGTTGTCCTTGCTGGCCTGCCTTGTCTTGTATATAAAGCAGACTGTAACAATCTTGCTCTCTTGTATGTCTGTTTGTTATCATCCAGTTGACGCTCGGAACGTTTCTGGTGTGCTCTGTGAAAGCAACCGACAGTTTTATCAAGAAAAATCCGTAGTATTATTTGTTTGTCGTGTTTGTTTTTGTTAACTATATTTTCATCTTGCATTATTCTTATTGTAACAATGTTGTAGTGGTATTGGAATTAAATCAACCTAATAATAATATTAATTTAATTGATGTTTTTTTTTTTTGTCGTCAAAAATTCTGCATGGAAAAACTTATTACTGCACCACAAAACATAAATTAAGCTGTCTTCTTCTTCTTTTAGCTGCTCCCGTTAGGGGTTCATCATCTTCCATAGCTTTCTGTCCTCATCATCTTATTCTGTCACACCCATCACCTGTATGTCCTCTCTCACCACATCCATAAACCTTCTCTTAGGCCTTCCTCTTCTCCTCATGCCTGGCAGCTCTATCCTTATCATCATTCTCCCAATATACCCCTCATTCCTTCTCTGCACATGACCAAACCAACGCAATCTCGCCTCTCTGACTTTGTCTCCCAACCATCCAACTTGAACTGACCCTCTAATGTCCTCATTTCTAATCCTATCCATTCGCATCACACTCAGTGCAAATCTTAGCATCTTTAACTCTGCCACCTCCAGCTCTGTCTCCTGATTTCTGGTCAGTGCCACCGTCTCCAACCCATATAACATAGCTGGTCTCACTACCGTCCTGTAGACCTTCCCTTTCACTCTTGCTGATGCCCGTCTGTCACAAATCACTCCTGACACTCTTCTCCACCCATTTCACCCTGCCTGCACTCTCTTCTTCACCTCTCTTCCACAATCCCCTTTACTCTGTACTGTTGATCCTAAGTATTTAAACTCATCCACCTTTCCCAACTCTACTTCTTCCATCCTCACCATTCCACTGACCTCCCTCTCATTCACATACACTTATTCTTTCTTGTTCCTACTGACCTTCATTTCTTTCCTCTCTAGAGCAGATCTCCACCTCACTTTTCCCATCATTTTTACACTACTTTCAATGTATTCTGCGAATATATTTTGATGAATATAGACTATTATATTATGTATAAGATAAGTAAGCAATTTTATTTTTATCTTCCGCAATTATCCTATATTTATTTTGTGGATTCAGCAGCTCTTGTTGCGATTTTTGTTTATTCATTAATGAACGAATTGTTATTTGTTTCACAACATCGTAGCTAATGTGTTGGTGTTACAATTTTCGTAAAAATGTAATAGGAAGTTTTTTTTTTAATACATTCAGAATCAAAAAAACTAATTTAATTAAGTTATCAAAATCGAAGGTAAAAGTAGAGACCACATATTTCCGGTTCGGTATCGATAAATAAATCTCAAGGAGAATGATTGCAGATTGCTGGAATCAACGTGGACGCGGCCTGTTTCTCTCATGGACCACTTTATGTGGCTTGTTCAACGGTAGGAAAGTCCTAAGAACCTTTATATTAAAGATGGAAAAACTAAAAACATTGTATACAACAAGGCATTTCAGTAAACAATACAAGCACATTAGCGAGTCTTCATTGTTTGTTAATTTAGGTTTATTTTTAAAGTTGTGTTTCTTTAATTATATTTTTCTCAAACAATTAAAACAAAACAACTTTATTTTCCTCCCGGGAAACGCCGGGTATTTCAGCTAGTGGTATCGTAATTTTAAAAAATGGCATTCATTTCTGTCCAGAATTTGAACCTTTCTGGGTGTGTGCAGACTTCTGACTGGCAGTTGACTTTACATGTGTGTGTTTTCTCACATTTGTACTTACCTTCTTGTCTTTTATTTGACTGTTTTTTTGTTTTGTTTCTTTAAATTATTTTACAGCGTCTGTCGGTACAATGAAAGTCAATTTAAATAAACTATATGGTACGGTTTAAATATTAAACATGGAATATTTTTCCAGATAATTTGAATTATCATTTATTCATTCCGTGTTACAGTTTGCTTTTTGTTAGTCTGTTAATTATGTACTGAATATTATTTGTCTGATAATTATTTGTGTATGTTTTATGTAAATGTATTCTGTTATGTTATTGGATTTTTACACACTTTGAGATTTTGTCGGTGTTTCTGTGCTTTACTGGTTAATGAACTCTGCCTTGGACTTTGGGTTCTCGGTTTAGTTTGGGGACTGTCAGCTCACCATTGAGGCAAATCACATCTACTCCTTTTGTTCTTGGTTCTCCTCCTTTTGATGTTTTTGGAATAAATCCTTTAAATATATATTGACAAAAATGTTGAGTGTATCCCGGGGCGTGTGATCCCTGGGAGAGCAGCCTTACCACATCCACTTCAGGAGAGGTCGTCCACCTGAAGCTAAGCACGTTCAGGCCTGGTCACTACTTGGATGGGAGACCACCTAGGAAAAGCTTGGGTTGGTGAGGCCAGCAGGGGGCACTTACCCTGAGGTCTGAATGTGGACCCCAATGCCCCTGTGTGGTAAACGTGGCACAGTGCTTTGGATGAGACATAAAACTGAGTGTCCTGACTCTCTGTGCGTCATTAAAGACCCTCCGTACATCCTTAGTGAAGAGTAGGGTGTATCCCGATGTCCTGGCTAAACTGCCCACCACGGCGTGGTCATTGTGGCCCCCTAATTATTCCCCCTTTTTAATTGGCTATCTCTCTCACCACTTCACCACCTAATAGCTAATGTGTGGGGAGTGTACTGGTGCCAAAATGGCTGCCATCACCTCATCAAGGTGGACATTGCACATCAGTGGTGGTTGAAGTGGCTCTGCACTCACTGTGTAAAGCGCTTTGAGTAGTGAGGAGAGTGCTCTAGAAATGTGAACAATTGAGATTATTATTATTAGCGACTGTAGTTTTTTAATTAACCAAAATCTAAATAGCTATAAAATAAAATCCCTCTCTAGTGCTACGCCAGTCATTTTATAATGAACACATAGATAGATAGATAGATAGATAGATACTTTATTAATCCCAAGGGGAAATTCACATACTCCAGCAGCAGCATACTGATAAAAAACAATATTAAATTAAAGAGTGATAACAATGCAGGTATAACAGACAATAACTTTGTATAATGTTAGCGTTTACCCCCCCAGGTGGAACTGAAGAGTCGCATAGTGTGGGGTCTCCTCAGTCTGTCCGTGGAGCAGGACGGTGACAGCAGTCTGTCGCAGAAGCTGCTCCTCTGGCTGGAGATGATCCTGTTCAGTGGATGCAGTGGATTCTCCATGATTGACAGGAGTCTGCTCAGCGCCCGTCGCTCTGCCACAGATGTCAAACTGTCCAGCTCCGTGCCTACAATAGAGCCTGCCTTCCTCACCAGTTTGTCCAGGTGTGAGGCGTCCCTTTTCTTAATGCTGCCTCCCCAGCACACCACCGCGTAGAAGAGGGCGCTCGCCACAACTGTCTGGTAGAACATCTGCAGCATCTTATTGCAGATGTTGAAGGATGCCAGTCTTCTAAGGAAGTATAGTCGGCTCTGTCCTCTCTTGCACAGAGCATCAGTATTGGCAATCCAGTCCAATTTGTCATCCAGCTGCACTCCCAGGTATTTATAGGTCTGTACCCTCTGCACAGTCACCTCTGATGATCACGGGGTCCATGAGGGGCCTGAGTCTCCTAAAATCCACCACCAGCTCCTTGGTTTTGCTGGTGTTCAGTTGTAGGTGGTTTGAGAGGACACACTTCACTTCTTTTTAATGTTCGGTTACACTGTCGATAAAGACCCAAAGGAAGCTCTTAACAAAGCCCGATACTGGAGAGGGGGTTCCTGAAAGTGGGTCTCGTCAACGTCGGCAGTGCTGGAGACATCTTCTAGGCATGGGTAGCAAAGATGTTGTCCATCCGTCAAGCAGATGAGCTTCCATGTTCTGGGCAACTGTCAGAACTTTTATACTTTCTCTACAGTCCATGATTCGCACAATTAGATCATGTGATGGTGCGGGTTCTGCTCCATGGCTCCCACTTCCCATTTTGAGAGCCTCTCCAACCCCAACATCGTCAGTAATGTAACCGGGTGATCTGGCAGATGGGGGCGGTGTAAAGGTGTAAAAGTGCTTTTATTAAAACAAAACCAAAACAGTGTTTCAAAAATGTGTTGCTAAATAAATAATCCATAAAATCAGGTGCAATGTGGAGGTTAAAAATAATCCAAATAAATAAATCCATTAAAACGTGGTTAAAAGCAACAGGCTGGAAGCATTTCCCTTTTTAAAAACCCGGTGCCTTCTTCCTTTTACTTGGCGGCACCCCTGCTTCTCCCATCAGGCTTTGCAACAGGGGCGTTGCCCAACCTGCAGCTGCAGCTGACCTTCTCTTGCTGGTCTGGTAGCCTTCCGACCCCTGGCCTCCGGACCGACACTCGGGTTCCCCCAACAGCCAGGGCGCTCACGCTGGGGCTCAACTCTCCCAAGCCTCCCTGACTCCAGCAGCGAACCAACCACCTTCTGGAACACTCCAGCTCCTGAGATCGCTCAGGTGGAGCGACCGTCTCCTAGTCAGCCTAACACACCTCCTGTGGGGCTGTCCTTCCTAGCGATCCTGCATTTATCAGCGAGCCTGCTCTCTCCACAGCGGCTCTCACAGCTTCCCACCTTCATCTCTCCTTCTTAACCTCCGATCTTTTTTCCTCCCTTTCCACACTTGCGCTTCTCCAGTTTATAATGGGGACGTGGCACAGATGTGGCGATCAACAGCTTCCGGCATCAATTACGGATACGGACGATTCCCACATGTGCACTTCGGTGCGGAAACACCAGTGCCACATCGCGCCCGGGAACTGTTTTGGCCATGCCCCCTTCTTATTATTTATTTTATAATATAATAATAATAGCGAACCCGCTATATCAAAGAGCATGTAATCTCCAAACATGCTTACAGTCTTTAGCTGGCTTAGCGTAGGCAGAAAATAAACACAGGGTTATTGCAGTTCCATACACTGATGACCGAACCTCGGGATGCATTCAAACAATCGAGACGAGAACAGGCCATTGAGCCCAGCAAAGCTCGCCAGTCCTATCCAGTTAATTCTTCTTAAATAACAACAACATTTGTTTCTATAGCACATTTTCATACAAAAAAAATGTAGCTCAAAGTGCTTTACAAAATGAAGAAATAGAAAAATAGAAGACACAAAAAAATAAAAATAATTCAACATTAATTAACATAGAATAAGTAAGGTCCGATGGCCAGGGTGGACAGAAAAAACAAAAAAAAAAAACTCCAGAGGCTGGAGAAAAAAAATAAAATCTGCAGGGATTCCAGACCAAGAGACCGCCCAGTCCCCTCTGGGCAATCTACCTAACATAAATGAAAACAGTCCTCTTTGTATTTAGGGTTCTCGTGGAAGGACTTGATGATGATGGTCACGTAGACTTCTGGCTTTCAGTCCATCAATGTTGGAGTATCATAACATATAATATATAATAATATAATAACATCAAGTCGAGTTTTGAAAGTCCCTAATGTCCTCCTGTCCATCACACTACTTGGCCGCTTATTCTAAGTGTCTGTGGTACACCTGTCCTCTTTAATTAGCCTTCCTGAGTTGCTTCCACTTGTGCCGTTCCATCTCCCAACATAGCCATATCGATCCCTCTCTCCAGATCAGCACGTCTGCATAGACTGAAAGCTTCAGCTGTGTTCATTTGTGGCTTTAGGTGTTTGGTGAAAGTCGTGCACTGTGGGAAAAACTTCACAGATCACAGTGACACACATTCAACCTTTGGCTACAGTGAACAAGGAGTTTTATGGTTCCCCTCTCCCTGTTGGATTTGTGGAAGAGTTTCCCACCTTTGTTGTGCTTATTGGGCTAAGGATTCCACTGTTTCCAGGCCTCATTCAGAGCCTTATGGTCTAGTTTCTTTTTAAGGTGATTTTTTTTTTAGTTTATGTAACTGAAATTATCAATCCTTTTCTGCCCACAGAGACCGTGAAGAAGAAGAAGAGTCAGCCATTTTCTGTAACTCCTACAGTATATATATGGATGTGACAGAGGAGACGTACCAGGCCAACATGAATGACACAGAGAATTGGACTATAAATATTAAGCAGGAGGAGGAAGAGTGTGATTGGAAACGAGTACACCATAAACATGAGAGTCTGGACATTAAGGATGAAGATTGTGAAGAGGGGACAGGTGGCTTCAAGGCAGAAGCTGAAGAGAAGCCCATCTTCAGTGATAGGCAGGAATGTCAACTCATAGGGCGAGTCAAGGAAGAAGCCCTTCGGTCAGAGTCCGCTTGTCAGTCTGGGTGTCTAAGCAGATTCGTCTCCTCTCAAACAGCAAACTGCCCTTTACAGGGGTGTTCGGTCAGTGTGAAGTCTGACATTGATTCATACACAAAGACCACTGAGGAAACATTAAGGAGATCACCAGGATATCCATCATTGAAAAATCATCCTGGAGAAGGTAAGTGGAAACTAAAAGTGAACAAACAGGGGAGAGCAAAAAGTTGACCCACCCTGATTATAATTTTAGCTTTTGCCATATCAGACCTCGTTCACATTTAAGATGCACTTAAAAGCCACTATGTTAAAAGATGTAAAAAGACAGACTATGCAAGTGGGTCATTCTTAGGGAAAATAATATAATAATAATAATAATAATAATAATATGGGTGTGCCATATTTATTCCACATCTTAATGACGGAGTTGTGCCACATGAGAGGTTGGGCATTAAATTAAAAGAAGTGGGAGTTCAGGGTGATGTTTTTAGATGGGTGCAGAATTGGCTCAGACACAGGAAGCAGAGGGTGATGGTGTGAGGAACCTCATCAGAACTGGCCGATGTTAAGAGTGGTGTTCCACAGGGGTCAGTGCTAGGGCCGCTGCTATTTTTAATATATATAAATGATTTAGATAGGAATACAAGTAACAAGCTGGTTAAGTTTGCAGATGATACCAAGATAGGTGGATTAGCAGATAATTTGGAATCCGTTATATCATTACAGAAGGACTTGGATAGCATACAGGCTTGGGCAGATTTCTGGCAGATGAAATTTAATGTCAGTAAATGTAAAAAATTACACATAGGAAGTAAAAGTGATAGGTCTGAATACACAATGGGCGGTCAGAAAATCGAGACTACATCTTATGAGAAGGATTTAGAAGTCATAGTGGACTCTAAGCTATCAACTTCCAGACAGTGTTCAGAAGCCATTAAGAAGGCTAACAGAATGTCAGGTTATATAGCGCCTTGATGTGTGGAGTACAAGTCACAGGATCGTCTGCTCAACCTTTATAACACACTGGTGAAGCCTCATCTGGAGTCCTGTCTGCAGTTTTGGTCTCCAGGATACAAAAAGTACATAACAGCGCTAGAAAAGGTCCAGAGAAGAGCAACTAGGCTGATTCAGGGACTACAGGGGTTGAATTATGAGGAAAGATTAAAAGAGCTGAGCCTTCACAGTTTAAACAAAAGAAGATTAAGAGGTGACATAATTGAAGTGTTTAACATTATGAAGGGAATCAGTACAGTGGATCAAGACTGTTATTTTAAAATGAGTTCATCAAGAACACGGGGACATAGTTGGAAACTTGTGAAGGGTAAATTTGACACAAACGGTAGGAAGTTTTTCTGTACACAAAGAACGATAGACACTTGGAATAAGTGACCAAGTAGCGTGGTAGACAGTAAGGCATTAGGGACTTTCAAAACTTGATTTGATGTTTTCTTGGAAGAAGTAAGTGGATAGGACTGGTGAGCTTTGTTGAGCTGAATGGCTTGTGCTTGTCTAGATTGTACCAATGGTGGCTCTGAGGCTCAGGATCTGCTGTGGCAATCGGAAGGTTGCCAGTTTCAATCCCGTAAAGTGCCAGAAGTGAGTCTACTCGGTTGGACCCATGACTTGCAATTGCTTCATCCAGCATATGACATTAATCTGCATCCAGCCCTGCAAGGGGGTCCTTCAACTTGCAGAGAAAACTTGGGGGGTTGGTGGCAGGATTGGCACTCCTGCCACCGTAAAAAACCTCTCAGTGTCCCAGTGTGGTGCTGAGGTGTCACCCGCTGCACTTGGGTGCCAATCCAGGGGTTTGTCACATGGTGGGTACGACGACACGTCATCAGCGCATGCTCCCAACCTCTTCATAACATACATTCTTCCATTTTATATGTCAATTGTCTTTTTGTGAACGCATTCTTATTTATAATAATGAAAAACAGATGCGTGAAACCTGTGGCAAATATTATATGTATGTGTGTAATGTGTTTTTTTAATTACTATCTCTCCTCTTCCCCATTTCAACATTAAAGAAATACTCTACTCAAAAATGATATTTTTCAATCTATTTACTACCCATTTCTTTTGTAGTACTGGCTAAGAAAAAATGTTAATCTCATATTTTTATAAAGAACGGAGATGGCAGAGTGTCTAAAACACAGGTCTTTAATGGGGACAAACGCTGAACAACAGCAAACGACATCATAATGTCCAGGAACAAATTTCACATTACTCGTGTCTCAAAATCCACATGTCAAGTCACCCGGACACAAACATTGTTACAAACATTTTGTTATATAAACTACCTCAGGTTAATCATAGAGGTGGTGAGTGCAGCTTTACAGTCACTGTGCCCATCTATAGTTGGGAAGAAGGAGCTGAGCCAGAAGAACGTTACCAGATAAACAGATACATTTTCTTTTTTCCATCTTAAGTTTGCCAGTGAACATCCGGGCCGGTACAGTACGTGTGCCTTCTTGGGCAGGGGGACCCTGTGGGCACTGCAAGATTTCAATCCATTACGGAGTAGTGCGTTACCAATGGTGTTCCTGGTGACTGTGGTGGTCCCACCTGCCTTCACATCATTAACAAGCTCCTCCCGTGTACTTCTGGGCTGATCCCGTCACCTTTCTCATGACTATCCTCACCCCACGAGGCAAGATATTGCATGGAGCTCCAGACCAAGGGTGACTGATGGTCATTTTATATTTATTTTCCATTTCCAAATAATCGCACCAACAGTGGTCACCTTCTCACCAAGCTTCTTGTAGCCCATTCCAGCCTTGTCCCCGACGTCCTTTGACAGCTCTTTGGTCTTGCCCATGGTGGTGGATGTGGTAAGGTGAGGTCCGTGGCTCATTGCCTTTTAAATAAATAATCGTCTCGTGGAGGGGGGCTGGTAGTGCGGCCTGGAGCGGTTCCTGGGTGAGATGCGGCATGGGAGTTTCCTCACTTAAGTGCACAGGTTGAGGAATCATCCGTGTCTTAAATTGATGCCGGGAGCAGCTAATTGTCACACATGTGCCACGGCCCCACATATAAAATGAGAAGCACGTTTGGGGGTGGAGAAGAAAGATAATAGATGGAACTCAGATGGTCTGGTTGTGCAGTTTGGAGGCAACCCAGACTGGGGTCGGAGGAATGAAGTTCGTGGCAGCTGAGTCTCTGTCGGCTGCACGAGTTATGGGTGAGCCGGGGAGGCGAAGAAGGAGGTGGACTGAGATCGGGAGGAGCTATTGGCTGCATTTTAACCTCTGGTTTTATTGGATTTATTTATTGTTGCTTTTATCCTTTACTTTTCACTTGGTTTTTATGGATTACTAGGGGGTTCCCCCCCTGCTCACTTTGCTTGCCAACCCCCCGGCCTGCACCACGCGCTAGCCACTTAACAACTCTGCGACTCACGTTGTGAAGAGGGGGGCTGAATGCACCCCAAGGAGACGCGGTCGCTCCTCCGAAACCCCCTCTTAAACGGTGATACAATGGGAAACAAATACTTTTTTTTTTTTTTTAACTTCCTCTTTGCTCGATCAGCTGCTGTCTTGCTGCTGCTGTGCCACGTGATCTGCATCTCGCGCGGCGCTTCAAACATTTAAAAGCCTGTACAGCAGCTGTCTTTGTCATCTACTCTTTGTCTTTTATTTCCAGCGCCAGGCGTGGTTAACTCTGTTGGCACAAAGCCTTGTTTTGCGCAACGCGAGTTCTTGATATTTTAGTTTATAATTTTAAAACAGAATAAGAATCTGAAAATTTAACAACATCACATTAACGTTCAATAAATTCTGAAAAGAATGATACCAAACATATATACAGTATGTAGGCTTTAAAATAAGCCAGATTTAAAGCGTGACTAAAAGCGTGATATAAAATCGTTGCACTTTTAGGCTTAGGATTTTAGATATATAGCGAGAGAGCTGATTTATTTATGTACTGTTTTTAGAACACTGCACTGTGGACACTTTTGGTTCTGTTTTGACTGTTTTTTAATAAAAGCACCTTGGCACTTTTCCACCATCCCCTTGCTGCATGTGAGATTTGTCCCCATTACTCAGCTCAGCTCGGTCATAACTATCGGCAGTGTTGGGTTCGAGAGATTCCCATATGTGAAATCTGGAGGGGAACCACATCGTCACAGTGGAGAGGTGGGGATGGAAGAAATTGATTCTGTGGACAGGTGGGCTTTATACACATCATGAGTTGAGATCAGGAGTATCTGGAATTAATCGATTGATTGATTGTAATCTCTGTGCCACAGGGGCACACAGCCAATCTGAGGGAGTCAGAATTCTGGCTGTGATGTAGGGGATCAAATCCTTATTTCTCTCAATGACATGCAAATCAATTTATAACTTTTATGTGATGTGTTCTTTCTGGATTTTTGGTTGATATTCTCTCTCTCTCTCTCCATTAAAATGAAACTGCCATAAAAATCAGAGACTGTTCATTTCTTTGTAATTGAGCAGACTTACAAATTCAGCAAGGGACTGAATACTTATTTTCCCCACTGTACTGTATGTCTCTTACCCTCACTCACCCCTGGGTCATGAGCTTTGGGTAATGACTGATAGACTGAGATTACGGGTACAAGCGTCCAAAGTGAAGTTTTTCCAATAGGGTGGCTGGCCTGTCAGAGAGAGGGTGAGAAGTCAAAGCGAACTTTATTGTCATCTCAACCATATACAAGTATACAGATAGACGAAATTGCGAAGCTCAGGGTCCACAGTGTAACAACATGAAGTGCAAAAAAAAATTTAAATTCAAACACAAACAAGACAAGACAAAGAAGTAGCAGCAATATGACGTGTAGTAAGCAAGAAGTGCAGACATCTGCGGGAGGCTAAGAGTTTAGAGCTGCTAACCCTCCACATGAAGAGGAGCCAATTGAGGTGCTTTGGGCCTCTGATACGGGGGCTTCCCTGTGGAGGGTGTACAATCATGACTAGCTGGGACAAGACCCCAGGGAAGACCCAAGGCTTGCTGGGAGAATGATTTCTCCCATATGGCCTGGGGGCACACAGTATGAGTTGGTAGGTGTGGCTGGGAAAAGGAACGAGTGAACCCCAGTCTTGGATACGTGGTGATGAATGAATGAATGAATAGAAAATCCACTTGTGAATAGCTGGGTTCAAATGGGGTTAAGCTTTTGAAGTGAAGACCCATCTCTCCTCCCATTCATTGCTTAGCAGTTTGCAAAGGCCTGTTTTCTGATGAGTACAATGGATTTAGAAATTATTCAAACCCTTTCACTTTGTGGTGACCCTAACTCTATTTGTGGTGCACATTTAATTTAAAATGCATCAGTTTGCTATTTGTGTCCATCAGTCAGCACTCAATAGCCCATAATGACAAAGTGAAAACAGTAGCTTTGCTAATTTATTAAAAAATCAAAACCTAAATCTCTCATTCCTGGAAGTATTCAAATCACTTAGTCTTCTTCTTCTTCTTCATTTTACGACTGTTCCTGTTAGGGGTTGCCATAGCAGATCATCTTCTTCCATATCTTTCTATCCTCATCATCTTATTCTGTCACACCCATCACCTGCATGTCCTCTCTCACCACATCCATAAACCTTCTCTTAGGCCTTCCTCTTTTCCTCTTCCCTGGCCGCTCTATCCTTAGCATCCTTCTCCCAGTATACCCAGCATCTCTCCTCTGCACATGTCCAAACCAACGCAATCTCGCCTCTCAACTGTCCAACTTAAGATGACCCTCTAATGTCCTCATTTCTAATCCTGTCCATCCTCGTCACACGCAGTGCAAATCTTAGCATCTTTAACTCTGACACCTCCATCTCTGTCTCCTGCTTTCTGGTCAGTACACTTTGAACGTGACCTCATAGTTACATACAATAAGAAATTAACAAAAAGGTCTCAAGCCTTTATAGTTTATCTTCTCTTTTGTTGTGGAAGGGTCCTAGGGTGACCCTGTTTTCTGTTTTTCAGACTCCCTAAGGTAAGCATTTCCCACAGCACACCCAGTATTCTCTGCAATAAGCACTTTCTTTCACTGTCGCTCTTTTTCTCTTCTTCTTCTGCTCTTCACAGCAAGATTGTCCTCTTCCTCCTCCCAACTCTGGGCTGCTCCTTTTATATTACACCTGGGAGCACGTCTGGGTGGAGTTGGAGCCGACACAACGGGGCTCACCAGTCGTCCCAGCTCCCCCTAGCGGCACCCACAGAACCCAACAGGGATGATCTGACGGACTCCAGTTCCCAAGATGCCCTGTGGGTGTCTGTGGTGATGCCATAACCCAGGGGGATTGCCATCTATTGTTCTGGGGGAGACACAAACTGTCTATGCAAATGTGGGCATCCAGGCTGGGTAAGGTTCTCGATACAGCTCCGACTCGGTTGCCAGTCTTCACATGGCGTCCCTCACAAAGAGTATTTTGGATTATTTTGGGGGTTTTGTTTAGCATGGAGAATTGGAAATTTCTATCCATCCATCCATTTTCCAACCCACTATATCCTAACTACAGGGTCATGGGGGTCTGCTGGAGCCAATCCCAGCCAACACAGGGTGCACGGAAGGAAACAAACCCCGGGCAGGGCACCAGCCCACCGCAGTGGAAATGTCTAACTGCTTTAAAGTATTTTACCAGTATAATTTGGTTTTCATTCATCCTGTTGTTGGGGCTGGTGGCAGAATTGGCACTCCAGCAGCCATAAAACCATAAGACTGTTCCTGTGTGGTGCTGAGATGTCACCCATTGCACAACTGCATTCGGGTCTCAATCCCAGTGGTCTGTTGTGTGGTGGGTGTGGTAACACTCTGTATTTGGCGCATGCTCCCAACCTCTCTCTCTCTCTCTCTGTCTCTGTTCTTTGTTTACAGGAGGTGAATCACATGACCATGATCATCACGCTCCCGGCCTCACAGGTGCTGAAGGTATAAATATGGTGGCATTTCCATGTTTCAGTATCCTGCGGTTGGATAAAACACAACATTTTAGGGTTGTTAGCTTCAAACAAGTAGGCCATATGCAGGTACCCTTTCGATTTTTAAATCCCCTTTGCGTCCTTCACTTTTGATTCTTTGGCCTGCCCTTGTGTCTCATTTGCTCGGTTCTCTCTGGCTTTTCTCACTTTGACCCCTTTCTGTTCCCCACTATGTTTTTGTCACACTTTTGCTTCCCCTGGTGATCGACTCTCTTCTCACAACAATCCCTGACGATTAACATCTCATAACAATACCGAGGGATCATGCGTGGCCTCAGGATAAGAAATGCAGTCGCTGAAGCTCTGCGTCTGGATTCGGAGCAGATTGCTATCAAAAAGCAAGAAAAGGAGCTTACAGTTACATATCAGTATGCCTTTAAAGAAGTCATAGCTCCTAAACAAACCATAAAAGATGCAAACCATATATCGCAGCTATTTCAGACATTTTGGTAACACTGCAGTGTAATTGGACAAAATGTGAGAGATCGGTTAGTGGTGATGAGTGAATCTTTCACATCTTTTATGGAGAGGAAAGGCCATTGCAATTCTAGTTTGGGCAGAATGTGTGGCTTACAATTTGTCACATTCGTTTGTGTTGTGGTCCCTAGGGGGTCTTGCATCTGCCCAAACTATCCAACACAGACGCTTGGACACAAGTTTGCAGCCACAAAGGCTTTTTGTTTGTGTGAAACTCTTATGCGAAGAGTTTCCTACACCACAACCATAAGTGCAGCACTAATACACAGCAGTACTTTTGTCTTCTTCTCGCCGTCTCCTTGACTTCTTCCCAATTGCCTCCATTCCTCCCTTAACCTTCTCCTTCTCCTCCCAGCTCTGGCTTCTGGAGATATGGCAGGCAGCTCGTTTTATGTAACACCCGGAAGTACATCTGGTGTCCCAAAGGTGGGCCTTGGAAGCACCTCCAGGTGAGGTGGGAGCCCAACAAAGAGGGGCTCGCCAGTCCCATCAGCATCCCCTTGTGGCACCCGCTGAACCCAACAGGGATGAGTCAAGAAACTCCATTTCACAAGATGCCCTGTCCAAGCTGTCACCCCCCGTCCTTCCAGGTTATGGGCGCCTCGGCCTGGTAAGGTTCCCTGCCATCCCTCACAGTGTGTACCATCTCATAATTTGGGCTCAAGATTTATTGTCCCTAGTGAGATTATAAAATGTTTATCCCTGGTTTCTAATAAGGTGGCACCGCCTGCTAATTTTGTGTCACACTCCCCTTTTCAGGTATCTCACCTTGATCCAGTCCATGTATCTCGCCATTCAGTTTCGTCTGCTGCTTTTCCTCTGGCAGTTATTAAGGGTCATCAGGAGTTTGAGGTGCACAGAAGTTTGGAATCCAGGAGACGCGTTCAGAGGGTCGAATATCTGGTCGATTAGACGGGCTTAGGTACTGAGTAGTACCCTTGAGTATTCAGTCTACGGCTAGAGTCCACCATTGATTTTACTCTAAGCCTGATGAAGTGTGTGCCTTTGTGTGAGGGGATTAGGTTGTGGCACATGGTTGTGCATATATTTTGCATTATTATGTTGTTTTTTTTTATCATGGAGGATCTATTTATTAATATTTGTAATCGTTTTAAAGTGTTTTGGCAAAGTTTAATTTTGTTTGCGTTCTTTATTTACATCACACAGAAGACGAGTCACGTGACCACGATCATCATGCTACTGACATCACAAGTAGTGCTGGTGTACACACTCAGTGGCCACTTTATTAGGTACGCCTGTTCAACTGCTTGTTAACTCAAATATCTAATCAGCCAATCACAAGGCAGCAACTCCATGCATTTCGACCTGTAGACCTTATGAAGACCACCTGCTGAAGTTCAAACTGAGCATCAGAATGGAGAAGAAAGGGGATTGAAGTGACTTTAAACATGGCCTGGTTGGTGCTGCTGTGAGTATTTCAGAAACTGCTGATCTACTGGGATTTTCACACACAGCCATCTCTAGGGTTTACAGAGAATGGTCTGAAAAAGGGGAAACATCCAGGGAGGAGCAGTTCTATGGTTGAAAATGCCTTGTTGATGCCAGAGGAGAATGGCCAGACTGGTCTGAGCTGATAGAAAGGCAACAGGAACTCAAATAAGCACTCGTTACAACCGAGGTGTGCAGAAGAGCATCTTTGAATGTACAACACGCTGAACCTTGAAGCAGGTGGTCTGCAGCAGCAGGAGACCACACTGAGTGACACTCCTGTCAGCTGAGAACAGGCGACTGAGGCGACAATTCACACGGGCTCACCAAAATTGGACAAGAGAAGATTAGAAAGACATCACCTGGTCTGATGAGTCTCAATTTCTGATGCAACATTCGGACAGCAGGGTCAGAATTTGGCGTCAACACCATGAAAGCAGGGATCCATCCTGCCTTGTATCAATGCTTCAGGCTGGTGCTGGTGGTGTAATGGTATGGGGATATTTTCATAGCACACTTTGGGTCCCTTAGCACCAACTGGGTATCGTTTAAATCCCACAGTCTACTAGAGTATTGCTGCTGACTATGTCCATTACTTTATGGGCAACATCCAACAGAATAACACGTCATGTCACAAAGCTCAGATCATCTCAAACTGGTTTCCTGAACATGACAATGAGGTCACTGGACTCCAATGGCCTCCACAGTCACCAGCTCTCAATCCAACAGAGCACCTTTGGGATGTGGTGGAACAGGAGTCATATCAGTATAGACCACAATCCAGGAAGAATATTTCCAGCACCTTGTTGAATCTACGCCATGAAGAATTACTGCAGTTCTGAAGACAAAATAGGGTCCAACCGGAAACTAACAAGGTGTACCTAATAAAGTGGCTGGTGAGTGTATACAGTGGCATTTCTGTGTCTCAATACAGATACTCAAAGACTTTAGCGTACTGACTTTCTAAGCAAGCGCCAAGTGCTAGGCTTCGTGTTTGGTTTTATATCCTTGAATGCACCTCCATTCTCTGAACTTCATGAGTGGAGCCCCAGGAGGCAGGGCCACTCTCTCTTTCGATTTAAAGTGAGTGTAGATCAGGAGATCATTGCGTTTGTCTGAAGGTCTTTGTTTTGTAAATATTTCTATTGTGTTGGTTGGATTATCAGCTTTTTTTGTGCATTTCACTACTGGATTAGGTATTGGGACTTGTTTACTTGTAGGATTTCTATTTAGGTAACTCATGCTTGCCTGTTGTTGCTGTTTGGAATGTTTTTGCCCAACTTTCTATTTTATTTAATAACAAACATTTTTGCCCTTTTGTGTACAACCTAAGAGTTTATGGTCATCTCCTTCTTGAGGAGCTTTCTTGATATTTTGAACTTGTTAAGCCTGTTTTTCACACTTTGGGCCTAGCCTGGCCAAAGCCAGCAGGTAGTAGTCTGGGGTGAGCTACTTCTGGGCTGGCCAGTGAAGATCTTGGCCTGCTTAGCGCATGTATTTTGGAGGCCTCACATCCATTTTGGCCTGTTTGGGACTCCATTGTACAAAATATACGGTTCACTCCAATGATGTCATATGTTTCACATTGCCAGGCTCTAACAGGTAATACTACTATAGCAACTGATAATGCTGTACCTCTAAAGTGACACCCCTCAATAATTTTAAAAAAAATCAAACTTTTATAGTAAGTCTACCAGCAAAATGCAAACGCCTGAAGCAAATCTCCTTAGGATAAAAGACCCTAGAAAAGATACAGATACTCACTAAAAATACACAAAATATTAAAGAAAGAGGCAACCATAACATACATTTTGTGTGACTCTCACTGTGACCCACCTTTTAGATGCCCTTCCCTTTGCCCCACCTCCACATAGTCACTTTCAATTGTGCTTTTCTTGTGTTTTTCTGCAGATACTCAAGAGAGTCCCAGCTTTTCTCCATTATTATCTGTGAATTATGTGGAGAACAGACCAAAACAGATGCTGCATGATAAAAATATGGAGAAATTTGGACCAACGATGTTGACACCAATCTCTTTGAAGTTTAGTTCTCTGCCTGTGATGAAATTAAAAGGGATAGACAATCAACATCAGGTGTGTAGTAACAGTTTGGGTGCTTTGAATGTATGCGATGAGCCAAGGGAAGGTTTTACTTCCAAACCAAAGGGTAAAAGCAATCAGCAGCAACATAAAGAGCAGATGCCATATTGCTGTTCCAATTGTGGCAAACAATTTCCAAAGAGAAGTATCCTTCAGGCCCACACAAGAATTCACACTGGAGAGAAGCCATATTGCTGTTCTCACTGCGACAAAAAATTCTCAAGCTCGAGTAATCTTCGAGTCCACATGAGAATTCATACTGGAGAAAAACCGTATTGTTGTCCTGAGTGTGGCAAAAGATTCTCAAACACGACCACTCTTAAGACCCACATGAGAATTCACACCGGAGAGAAGCCATATTGCTGTTTGCAGTGTGACAAAAACTTCTCAAATATGAGTAATCTTCAGGTCCACATGAGAACTCATACTGGAGAGAAACCGTATTTTTGCCCTGAGTGTGGCAAAAGATTCTTGGACATGAGCACTCTTAAGACCCACATGAGAATTCACACCGGAGAGAAGCCATACTCGTGTTCAGAATGTGGAAAACAATTTTCAGACATGACCACTCTCAAGCGCCACACAAGTATTCATTCTGGTAAGAAACCATACTGCTGTTCTGATTGTGGTAAGAGATTCTCACAAAAGAGCCAGCTTCAGACCCACACAAGAATTCATACAGGTGAGACACCATATTCCTGTTCTGAATGTGGTAAGAGATTCTCACAAAAGAGCAAGCTTCAGACCCACACAAGAATTCATACAGGGGAGACACCATATTCCTGTTCTGAATGTGGGAAACAATTTTCAAGGAAAGACCGTCTTAATGCCCATGCAAGAATTCATACAGGTGTTGTGAATGAGGGAAACATTTCTCACAAATGAGCCACCTTCAGAAGTACACAACAGTACATACTGGGGAGAAACCCCACACTGTTCTGAATGTGGGAAGCAATTTTCACAAATGAGCCACCTTCAGAGACGCCAACTAGTTCACACAAGAGAGAAATTGTACTCTTGTTCTGAATGTGGTGAAAGATTCTTTGTCAGATGCCATCTTCAAAGGCACTCTACAATTCACACTGGAGAATGCCATATTGCTGTTTTGAATGTGGCAAAAGGATTTGACAAGAACAGTTTTAACAGTTGCACAAGAACTCATAGTGGAGAGAAACAATATAGCTGTTCTGAATGTGGCAAACAATTCTCTGACAAGAAGAGTGTTAACAGCCACATGGCAACTCACACTGGAGGGGAACTGTATTGCTGTTTTGAATGTAGGAAGCGATTTTCAAATATGAGCTACCTTCCAAAACCACTTGAGAATTCACACAGAAAAAGAGCCATATCGTTATTTAGAATGTGGAAAACGATCTTCAGACATGGGCACTCTCCAGAACCACACACAATTCATACCGGTAAGAAACCATACTACTGTCCTGAATGTGGTAAGAGATTCTCACAAAAGAGCCACCTTTAGACCCACACAAGAATTCATAAGGAGAAATGCCATATTCTTGTTCTGAATCTGGGAAACAATTTTCAAGGAGAGTAGCAAAAGATTCTCTGACAGAAGCAGTTTCCAATATCACAAAAGAATTCACACTGGGAATTTGGAGGAAGCCCGGAAGGAGAAGACTGGAGGAAAGGAGGACAGGAAGTGAGACTGCGTGAAGATTTTGCTGTATGAAACCTTCCCCAGCCATCGGGTGGATTAGCAGCAGATAGCATTAGTTCAGATGGTGTATGTAGTGTTTTGACAATTGAAGTCATATAAAATGTTCACCTTTATTTTTCAGACAGTTTTTGATGAAGTACCACATGAGGTTATTAAAACTGAAAGAAGAGGGAATTCAGAGAGCTGTGGCAAAGTGGGTACAAAAGTGGCTTCAGCACCGGGGACACCTTTGGTTTGACTACCTGTGCACGTTAACTTTTCTGCCACAAATGACTGTATTTTTTACCTTAGTCAAGGCATTTACTCTAATCGATTCCTAAATGAAGCCCTCACATGGTCAAGCTTTATGAAGTGGAATGTTCCGGCTTTTAGAAGAGCTGGTGCTTTTAAACCATGCCATGTGTGTATTCCCACTTCTGTGAGTGTAGCAAAGCTGTGCCCCTCTGAAAGATTGTCACTTACAACACATAATGAATGTGCAATGGGAGGGACCAAAGACTATCAGGATAAGGTTGTTCAAAGCCTGGCACAAAGACATACATTGCTTATGTTTCAGGTCCACATAGACATCAGTATTGAGGGGCCTGGAGCCATGCTAGTCTTTAATCTTAGTCCATTTGTAGATTGATGAAGGTTGGTTTTGTTTCCTTCTTCTAGTTTGTGGACAGACTGGAATTGTGGAGACCCTGACCCTTGCTGTCCTTCCCTCCCCTCCTCTCCCTTCTACATCAGTGGATATTTTCCTCTTTCTTTACCTGTCCAACCAAATTTGTTCCTCCTGCCACTACCCTTTGCAGTATGCATGTAGTGAAAGTGTGTCTCAGTCAACTGTGAGGGTTGGTTTCCCTTCCTCCTCCTACAGTGTGGAAAGAAAGGAAATAAAGAGAGTCCTGTATTGGTCTTTATCAGCCCAGGCTTGGCTTGCCTTCCCTCCCCTGTACCTGAGTGAATGTTTTCCTCTTCCTTTATCTTTCCAGCTGCAATTGTTCCACCTGCTTTTGCGCTCATGACATGGGATGCAGAGGGTTTGAAAGATGTATCTTGTATCCTTTATTTCTCTGAGGGTGAAGCCTAGGAGGATATCAGAGTTCAAGCTTGAGTTTTATGGTGAGGATAAACAACAGTCTGTGGATTAAGAAAGAAGCAACAAGGAATTGTGGTAACATCCCTAGCGTTAGACCTAAACGTCACTTGGGCTGTTAAAACAATGCTAAAAACATTAGTCCCAAGTGTCGCTCAGGCAATGGTAGAGATGCATCTTGCGTAAGCGTTAGACATGAGGATTACTTTGGCAACAGTATAGGTGTGTCTTACATACGTGTTAGGTCTGAGCGTTACCTTGGTAACAGTATAGGTGTGTCTTACATAAGTGTTAGGTCTGAGCGTTACCTTGGCAACAGTATATTTGTGTCTTACATACGTGTTAGGTCTGAGTGTTACCTTGGCAACAGTATAGGTGTGTCTTACATAAGT
>JANRMT010062791.1:203873470-203888109 GCA_026402145.1 Polypterus bichir lapradei
GGTCTGAGTGTTACCTTGGCAACAGTATAGGTGTGTCTTACATAAGTTTTAGGTCTGAGCGTTACCTTGGCAACAGTATAGGTGTGTCTTACATAAGTTTTAGGTCTGAGCGTTACCTTGGCAACAGTATAGGTGTATCTTCTTAATAATATAATGATGTCTGGTAAGAAATGTTTTTCAGCAGCCCGGGTGCTGCATACTCCTCACAGTGATATGAGCAGTGATGGTGAAGTGAATCTGTCTTGAGGCAGTGAGACTGAAATGGACAGTGAAACTGAAAGTGATTCTGATGAATCCGAAAGTGACGCTCGCATTTGGGTTTCTGTTGACCCTGCTTCATATAAACCAGCACCACCTTGTTTTGATTTTGTGGGGCAGCCAGGAATAAAAGTGAATGCTGACAGCCAAAATCCACTTATTTTTTCAGGATGACGTGATCAAAAGAATTGTTGTTGAGTTGAACCGTTTTGCAGAACAGTGTCAGGTCAATGACACTGATAAGTAATTTTTCCAGTAATTATTATTATTTGTATCATTATTATAGCTTTTACACCTCTGAGTTTGTACTTTTACAAGTACAAGTTACAGTTTGTAGTTTTTGGCAGTATATATTATTATATGATTATTATTATTAACATTCATTTCATATTATTATTATTTGTGGCCACCAGAGGGCGCTCCATCTTCCTCAATACCTGATACAAACAGGCTGTGGCTACAAGTCTGCCACAAACAAGAGTTTTTATTGTGGGAAACACTTACAGGAAGTGTTTCCCACAACAGTTACAATAAGCACACAACAATGCTACGCAACTCTCTCTGTCATCTCTCTCTCTCTCTCTCTCTCTCTCCATCACTGCCTCCTTCAATCCTCCTGGCATTCTTTGTGTTCCTCCTCCCAACTCTGGCTCCCAGTGTTGTGACAGGCAGCTCCTTTTAAGTAATGCTACGAAAGTACTTCTGGTGTCTCAAAGGCTTGGCCCTGTGAGCAATCCTTGGATATTGCTGGTTTGACTTTGTGTCAGATGAGTGATTTCTCAAGGAGTCCTGAATGAGGCACATTACCTGTATTGTGAGGGAGCATCAGTTACAGCACTACGGCCATGTGGTACGAATTCCCAAGGGTGATTAGACTCGCAGGATCCTTATT
The DNA here is from genome assembly GCA_026402145.1 of Polypterus bichir lapradei. NCBI lineage: Eukaryota > Metazoa > Chordata > Cladistia > Polypteriformes > Polypteridae > Polypterus > Polypterus bichir. Next base: position 203,874,621 of record JANRMT010062791.1, read on the forward strand.
GTTGAGGACCCAAGTGGCTGGACCAGGCCAGGGGGACTCCCACGTAACATCTGGCTGCAGCAGACAGATGGTCATTTCTGGAGGGTGGGTCTAGACAGCGCGTCTGCCTGGGGGGGTTGCCAACCAGGATCCCGAGCTGTTTCATTGTGAGGTGGGTGCGACAACATTCTGTACCAGTGTAGGCTCCCCAACCTGACCTGACCTGACCTACCCATGCTCGCCTGCCAGTAACTGTCAATTCAGCAGCAAACAACTGTCCTGATGGGGTGTGGTACCAGGAACTGTCCATAATATGACATAGACGGTGCTGGTGCAGGCTTTACATCAATCATACCAGACATGACAGAGTGGTTAGATTAATCTTTGTTAAGAATATCGCTGATATTCCTCATTGGGCCACCTGCATTCCAGGACTCAAGTTACTAAGGCTGGTATCAGAGCACATTTGTAAAATTTAAATCATGTTTAATATGTTATCTCTATACAGCAAGGACACATTTTTGTGGTTGAGCTGTATACCCTTAATTACTCGCGTGTTGGTAAAAAACATGCAGGCCAGTTACCAGGTGAGTAGCAAGAGCTTCTGTTTTTGTCAGTTGTCAGGCATTGTTCAGTTGAAATGTGAGCTTTAGGCGCATACAGCAGGAGTGTGTCATCAGTATAACGTCAAAGGATTTTTTTTTTTTTTTTGCTAAGACACTTTGGTGTCACATGCACCGCAAATGGCAGGCACTATGGATGTGTCTTTACAGTTCATCTGCGTCGTGCTTTTTGAAACCAAACAATTTGCAAGCACCATTATTCTTGAACAGAACATTACTGCTGAATATTACAAACTTAGCACATGCACGCTGTTTATGAAGACTTCACATTACGCCATGAAGGGGAACGCCTTTTTAAAACTGATGACACTTGTCGTGCTTGCTTTTTCGTTTTGGACAACTGGGCACAGCTTCGATCGGAACAAGAAGTGGTTACCTTTTCATTGGATTTTGAACGTAGCCAATTAAGTGTACTTTGTAACGACGTGCCTTGGAAATGTAAAAGAATATCATTGTTACTAAATAAATTTTAAAGAGTATTTACATTTACGAATACTTCAAAAAGTACAGTTTGCCACCCTCCATCCTATGTTGGTCATGTCTGTGTCAAACGCTTCATCCTCCCCCATGGCTCACTATAGAATCCTCCCTTGCTTTCCTACTTTCTTTTCACGGTTGTTCTGTTTACCTCCTTAAAGTCTAAATTCACCAGACTTTCCTCTGGGCCTATCTTGTCATACACTTTCAGCATCTGGCACAGTGTGGAAACGTTACTTGCACCCTCTGGAAAACGGCACTCCTGTATTTCATATCCCTGCTCTCTCAGTAGGTGGCCAGCCCTGTGTGTTTTCTATCTGGCAGGATACAGGAATCAGTGTGCAGGCGACCTGTTTAATAGTTTGAGACTGATAATGTTCCCATCTGTACAAGCGCATTTTAATTTCCCTTGTTCTAGTTCTACAAATCCGATCGGTGCTCAGAACACATGGGAAGTTCCCCTGGCTACCCCCCAAATCACTCATTGTACTCTCTGTTTTGTTCTTTCTCTCCCAAGGAAAAAAACCTGTCCCTACTACCCTCTACTCTTTACTTTGCAAAGCATCTTATAAACCTCTGCCCTTGATTTCTGTTTGGTCCAGAGACCTTTCTCCTCTCTCCTCACCCCTCTCAGTTTTCACCAGTGGAAAGTCTGGTTCTGCAAACCCAAATTATCAGCACACCCAGTTCAGAATTCTTGACAGACTTTATCCTACTCCCTGTAAGCGGCCTCACTGCCGATCCTCTCTGTCATTTAGCTTCCCTTGGTTTACCTGCCACTTTTTCTCCACATGTCCTCCTGTCCTTTCTTTTTGGACACACATGTGTTACCTACTGTATTCCTTCCTTTCCTGCAGTATTCCTGTGTTACCTCAAATTGTTCTTCTTTTAGACCTTTCCTGACTTCCGCTCAGCCTCTCTGAATGCAAGTTATACTGGCTGGGTACCCTGGCAGCCAAATTAATTATTGCTTCCCACTGGAAAACACTTGAATGTGTCGCTGTCAACGACTGGCAGGCCTCCTTCTACAACTTCATACATTTGGAGTTGTCTGCGGTGCGCATTAATGGGCCTTCCAGTAATGTAATTGAAACCTGCTCTGCTGTGGCTCACTTGTGTAAATCTTGGCTTGACCTTTTTTCTGACCTCTTGGCTCAGGCTGGGTGGGAGTGGGTGGTCTGACTTCCTTTGTATTCTATGTTCACTTTATTGTTTATATCCTGTAATTTTGTTCTTTTTTTAATAAAAAATTGATGAGAAAAAAGTACAATTCCCTACCAAATCTACTCAAGTACAGTAGTGAAAGTAAATGTAATTTGTTTAATTGTATGTGAGCAGCTTTTAGGATTGAATCTTTCTTACGTTTCGTTGAAAACGCCTCTTTAATAACAGTAACTGTATCCGGTACCATATGTTAGATTTGTACTCCAAATTCCATCTTGGAAAAATTGCATACATCACTATCTCTTGAGTTATTACCACTTATCGCTGCTTTCCTAATGGTTTTCCACATAGCACACTTATTTACTTTCCTGTATATGAAGTATAGGGAAAGTATTGGAATCCTCCAAAAATTAAATTTTCGAGATTTTGATGAATCTCGACATTTTAGACCTCCCTGAGTCCGAAAATACCATTTATTGCATTTATTTCTAGTAGGATTGACTACTGCAATGTGGTGTTCACTGGATGTTCAAACTCTTCTTCATTCAGCCTCCAGTTAATCCAAAATGCTGCTGCAAAAATTATTACAAGAACAAGAAAATACAAACACATAACTCCACTTCTTAAATCCTTACACTGGCTCCCGGTTAGGTTTAGGGTAGATTTCAAAATCCTCCTTTTAACATATAAAGCATTAAATGGCCGAGGTCCGGCTTACTTGTCTGAACATATTATGACTTTACAAACCAGAGCACACATTAAGATCTCAAGATGCTGGTCTGCTTGGGATTCCAAGGATTAATAAAACAACAGTGGGAGGTCAAGCTTTTAGTTACAGGGCCCCTAAACTGTGGAGTGGTCTGCCTGATATTATAAGACGTGCCCCTTCAGTCTCAGTTTTTAAATCTCGGCTGAAGACTCACTACTTCAGTTTAGCACACCCTGACTAGAGCTGCTGATTAACTGTACAGACTGCATCTCTGTTGTTAGCCATTAGCACTAAAACATAAGTAACATAATAGTTATAATTTGTTACTAACCCTCACCTGTTTTGGTACTCAAATATGGCACTTGATGCCACTGCCCACCTGCCAAGTTGTTTTGGTTGCCTAAGGTAAAGTCATCTCTGATCATTGGGTAGAAAGGGGTCCTTGATAACTTGAGTACGCTTTCATGTTGGTCAACCAAATTTTGCATACAAGTATTAGGTACAAAACATAGATTTCTATCACCTTTTGGGCTATTTCCACTAACTGGAAGTGGTACTTTACCTTTTATTCATGCAGGTGCAGAGTCCAATTTATTCAACTTTACTTTTATAATAATTGTTTAATATATTATTAATTTGACTTGATTTGTTATTGATTGCTTTTTAATGTACATGATATAAAAATATAATCATTCTCTTGCGGTTTACTCCTCAGATATTCGTCCCCATATCTGAGTACACAAGAAAGTCGAGGGGAGACCACTCCTGATTTTTTAATAGAGTAGCTGGTTGCTCTGTAAAATGTTAGTTATGTGAGCATTTCCACGCCAGGTCTTGTTGTCTGTTGTTTGGGACTTTACCTGATGGCACCATTTCCCGAGTACCAAGAATGTCTTTAATCCAAACCTCCCCTTTACCTTTCTGGAATTTTCTTTTTTACCCTTGACCACTTTCCCCAAAATCTTCTACTTTAATGTTGCACTGCTGGATGGATTTTATTATTTCTTAATAATAGTTACATATTTTAAAGATTTTATATATATAGATATATATAAATCTTATGAACATTAAGCGGTGCTCCAGCTCCCCAGATGCCCAACACAAACATGCATGGACACAGAAGGCAACTCTTGCGGGAAACTCTTCTCACAAGTGTTTCTCGCCACCACAGCCACAAGCACAATAAAGCACCCTATAGCACAACTCTTTTCTTCCTTCTCCCACTGGTCACTACCTCCTCTACTCCACCTCAGCAAGAGCTGTCCACCTTCCTCATTAATGTGTCGCACTGGGCTCCTTTATAAGCTGTACCCAGGAATGATTCTGAAGCCATTCTGTTTCTTTGAGGAAGCACTTTCGGGCCATAGACAAAGTAGGGTGGTCCTCCCCTGGCAGTGCCCTCTATTGATCCCAAGGGACCACCTATAGGGATGCAATCCTGGGCTCCATCTCCCTAGCACCCCAGTGGGTGTGCCAACTGGGTTCTCATATGAGGACCACTACCACCTAGTGAATGGGGAATGGAACAACTCCCACGTTCCAGCTTCTGCTGGTCCATCCAGTATTTTATACTGGCTGGATGCAAAGTTATCTTTTTGTCCTGCCAGCCAATCCATCCATTGCTCCTTTCTGGCCTCCTGTCCAGGTAATAAAGCAAGGCTATGATGCCCATTGTTCTGCCACTCTATGTGCTGCTTCTCCTTTTCCTTACTCCTAGCCTGTATTAATAAGGATCTTTACATCCTTGTTCTTAGTCTTCAATACATTATCCCTTGAAACTGATTCGTCTATAGCACCCCCTTAAAAAAAAAAAAAAAGAAATAATATAAAAACAGCTGCTGGTTCTTGTTTGCCAGTCCACCCTCTGCCACACCTCAGGTTGTTACAATATAAACTGGTCAGCTACAGCATTCAAACCGCTGACAGGTGAAGTGAATCACATTGCTTATCTTGTCACAATGCCACCTGCCAAGGGGCAGCATGTATCATGCGGCAAGTGAACTGTCCAGCCATTCTTGATGGTAAAGTGTTGGAAGCAGAAAAACAGGCAAGCGTAAGGACCTGAGTGACTTTGGCAAAAGTGTGATGGCTCGACAACTGGGTCAGAGCATCTCCAAAATGGCAGGACTTGTGGGGTGCTCCCAGCATGCAGTGCACTCATTAAGGTGCCAGGAAGGTTCTTCACAGCAAACCATTTTTGGTTGCTAAACAAATCCATCTACATAAAGGTTCCAGAAAGAACCTCAGTTTATTTAGATTCATAACAGACTCCATACACTAAATAATCATAAAGAGATGGTAGCAGATTTGTGAATTCCCAGTGGGTCCTTATTTTAAAAGGACTCTCCTTGCATACAACCACACAGGTTAAGTTTTGTTTTTTAATCTGTTACTGTCCTTCTAGGTAGCCTACCATAAATTTAAAGATTTAATTTTTTTTTCTACATAGTGTATTAGGAAGTTTTTCAAAGCACAAAGAACCAACTTCATATGCAAAGAATCCCTTTCCAGAATGAAGTGGTTCTTTCTGCAAGGAACCATAAATGCCATTAAGGAACCAGTAATTTTAAGAGTGTGGTTAGTACCACTACCAACAGTGGTCCAAGGATGGACAACTGGTGAACCAGCGACAGAGTCATGGGCACCCAAGGCTCATTGATGTATGTTGGGAGTGACAGCCAGACTGTCTAGTTTGAGCCCACTGAAGAGCTACTGGGAGACAAATCGGTGAAAAACTCCATGCTGGCCAGGAAAGAAAGGTGTCACAGTGTGGTCACAGCTTGCTGCGTAGCCACCAGCTGGTCAAATTGCCCATGCTGACCCCTGCCCATTGTCAAAAGCGCCTACAGTGGGCATATGAGTGTCACAACTGGACCGTGGAGTAATGGAAGATAGTAAGGTCTGGTCTGAAAATTCACGTTTTCAGCCCAGTGCATGTGCATCAGGGAAGAGATGGCAGCAGGATGCACTATGGGAAGAAGGTAAGATGGCGAAGGAAGTGCAATGCACTGGAGAGTGTTCTGCTGGGAAACCTTGGGTCCAGGCCATCATGTGGATGTAACTTTGACAAACACCGACTATACCTAAAGATTGTTGCAGACCTCGTCCACCTCTTCATGGAAACACTTTTTCATGATGACAGTGGCCTCTTTCAGCAGGATAATTCACTCTGCCACACCGCAGAAATTGTTAAGGAATGGTCTGGAGATCACGAGTGTTGACTTGGCCTGCAAATTCCCCAGATGTCAATCTGATCGAGCATCTGTGGAATGTGCTGGAAAAACAAATCTGATCTATGGAGGCCCCACCTTACAATTCACAAGAGTTAAAGGATCTGCTGTTAATGTCTCTGTGCCAAATACCACAAGGCATTTTCTGAGGTCTCATGGAGTCCACACCTCAACAGGTCAGTACACGGGGGGGACCTACACAATATTAGGCAGGTGGTTTTAATGTTGTGGCTGCAGATCCCATTTTGATTTAAATATTTAAATTTAATTCTCCTCTGAATTTCTCTTTATACTCTCATACTTGTTTTGCCAAAGCAGGAAGTTTTAGTGTTAACATGTAGACAGTTGTCATGTCATTAAAGCCACTGTGAATTGAGAAACTGGGGTCGGTGCTCACTTGGCCAACAGAACCAACGAGGGGGGGGGGACCAAAGGGTGAAAAAGAAGATGAAGCAAGTCCGCGAGAAACGAACTTACCTGAAACAGCGACAACGTGGGAGAGTCACGGTAACAAGACGGCGCGCGCAGGGACCGAAAGGAACACCGGAGCCAGCATTCAGGGCGATCTCCGCGGCCACAACAACGGAGAGGTGATACAAAAAAATGGAAATATTTTTCGCTGGTTTCTCGTTTATAATGTCGCACAAAATAATGACAATGATCCCTATCTCTTTTTGTTTCTTTTTTTTTCATTAACGAGCCACGGTGCTTATTTTCTTTCGCTATATCTGTGATTCATTCAAAGTGGATTTAACCCTAACCCCGAAAGTGCGCCCGCGTTTTCTCTCTCCCTCTCCCTCCAATCCACGGCGGAGTGCCGTGTGACGTCACCGAGCGCGACAGGAGTGTGGATGAATTTAAAAAGAATTGCAGACAAGCAGAGGGTAAGTGCTCGGGATCTGAGGACTACAATTTATTGTGGTCTGACTTTTTATTCGCTCCACTCAGTTAGTGCACGCGACTTGAACGAGAGGCAAGTTCATGTCTGTCAGTGAACCCCTGGACTCTGCTCGAGTGAATCTCACTGCAACGCATTGTTGTCAGAGAGGCACTTCACGGTATCGAGTCCCCATTTACACCTTACATCGCTCACACACAACGTCTTCTATGCATTTCCTTCCGTTTACTCCTTCTGCCGTGTCCTTCTCGAATCGCATACACAGCTCATGGATTTCCGCCTTTTTTCTCCATTCTCTCCGCGGTGCTCACTTTAAAGACCTGAACGTAGTTGGTGACCGGCCGACTGGCTGTACAAAAGAGTGGCGAGGAGTCAGTCGGGCGTTACAGGTCAGATTAGTACAAGAGAAGAACGAAGTGAAGGATCTAAAGTGGTTTGTGGTAATGTCTGTTTGAATACGAGTGAAGTGAATTGAGATTTGGGGTTAATGTTATTGTCTCGCAGCTCCAGCGGACTCAACTTGACCATCAGCCTATTTATGGTCAATACGCAGTTGTCATGCGTGCCCCGTTGATGTTTTTTTTTTTCACTCCCATTTTCTTAAGGTACATAGATTTCATGAACTGACAGAATTAACTTGGCTTGCTGTGGTCGTGGACATGAATGCGAGTGACCCCTTGATGGTCCATAACTGGTTCCTGCCCTGTACAGGTATTTTGCTTTTCTTTCCATCTCTCCGTGACATCTTTTTGAATTTCGACGATCGCTGGGGTTGTGTTATTCTGGGCTTTGTCACCATGCACTCCCACTTCTGAGCAAGACTATCTTTTACTACATTAGAGTATGAGGGCCAATAATGTGGTGTTCATTGTTTGGTTGTCCCCAAAAGCAAATACTTCACCAAAGCGATTTATCTCCTACTCACCCTGTGTGGTTTGTGGTGAAGGCTTAGGAGAACAAAAAGATTAATCTCCTGTTTTCATTGAGAACAGAAATAACAAAATGTATGAAAGAATGGGGCCGGCCTTACCGAATGCAGTTTACAATGTATTAGGGTTCAAATCCCCTTGTGCCCCCTCCTCCAGTCAATATGTCCACACACCCACCCCTCACTTTCCATTTACACTTCTGCTTGCCAACTGCCAGTGTCATGCTACGATGGCTTACACCCACCATTCTAGCAACCCCCACCCAAATTAAAGCATACCGAAACACAGTCAGTGCAACGCTAGCGGAACTGATGGTGTTAACCCTACTATACTGAAGGAGCGTGCTGGGCCACTGAGTGGAGTTTATCAGAGTATCTTTGAGTCCCATCCTACTTGTGGCGCTTTTCCACTGCATAGTACGGCACAGCACGGTTCAGTACAGCTCACCTTGGTTCGGCTCAGTTCGGCTCGGTTTGCGTTTCGACTGCAGTTTAGTACCGCTTTAGAGTGGGCGGGATTATTCACGTGTCGTTATAGTTGCGCCGCCTCTACTGCCGTGACATTTTTTTTAACTTGTCCCTACACTGTTTGTAAGTCCGATGGTAGCCGTGTGCGCCCAAGAGCTTAGCGACCTCCTGAAAAACTTTTTCATTCCGCGTGGCCCCATCCAGCTCTCGCTGGATCCGCTCCTCGGCTACCAACGAGAGGAACGTCTGTACTTCCTCAATAGACCACGAAACAGCCATTTTTGGTTAAAACAAAAATGGTGCGTCCGAACCTTCGCAGGCTGTGCTAAAAATCTAGCGGGTCTGTTGTGTCTCGTGTCGCAAGTTCAGTGACGCAGTAATGACGATTTTCTCCGGCCAATCAGTGACCAGCAGAGTTTACACGTCACGTTTTGGTAACGGTTCGGCGCGCTTGGAACCTCGGCTGAGGTGGTACTAAAAGAAGGACCAGGTACCAGGTACTGTTCCCAGTGGAAAACCCCCCAAAAGTGAGCTGAACTGAACCGTGTCGTGCCGTACTATGCAGTGGAAAAGCGCCTAAAGTGTCCCAGCTGTATGGAAAACCCCCTCATGTGGTCTCTGATCCCAAGATGGAGCCGCTGAAAGTCATAAATGATTATCGCCCGGAGGCTGTGACCTCACACATTTTGCAGACCTTGGAGAGGCTTATAATGGGTCACTTTTGCAACCCCTGGTTAGAACAGCCCGAGACCCTGTGCAGTTTGCCTACCCACACCACAGAGGAGCAGACCATGCTGTTATCTCTCTTCTGGATTGAGCCCACTCTCACCTGAAGAAACAGAAAGGGTGAAGACATTGTTTTTGGACTTCTCCAGTACACAGTTTCTTAAACTGTGGGTCACGTGTTGCCACCTTTTGGGTTACGTAGACTCTCAACTCATCAATGTATTTAATTGGTGTGTCTAGTAGGAGGCATTATCTCCCTGGGAATGAGTTCTTTTGTAATTGTGGCAAGTTACATAACCCGGAACTATATAGATGTGATATAAAAAAAAAATGAAGAGAGGGGTGTCAATTACAACAAGCAGCTGAGGCGCCACTTTGGCGTTTACATTGGGAACAGTGCCACCTGCTGGCTTCAATCAGGTTCATAACTGCACCCACCTACTCCTGTTTCCTTGTTAAGTTTCAAGCTGTGTGTTAGTCCAGTTGGGCACAGCCGAAAGAGGAAGAAGAAAAAGGTGTGTGTGTGCACACGCATATATAATAATTATATATTGTAGGTGGATTGGCAAAGTCATCACAGAGGGACTTGGACAGCACTCGGGCTTGGGCAGATTGATTTATTTATTTAGTATACCCCTCACATTTTTGTAAATATTTTATTACATCTTTTCATGAGACAGCACTGAAGATATGACACTTTGATACAATGTAAAGTAGTCCATGTACAGCTTGTATCACAGTTTAAATTTGCTGTCCCCTCAAAATAACTCAACACACAGCCATTAACGTCTAAACCGCTGGCAACAAAAGTGAGAACACCCCTAAGTGACAAATGTCCAAATTGTGCCCAAAGTGTCAATATTTTCTGTGGCTGGCCACCATTATTTTCCAGCACTGCCTTAACTCTCTTGGGCATGGAGTTCACTAGAGCTTCACAGGTTGCCACTGGAATCCTCTTCCACTCCTCCATGACGACATCACGGAGCTGGTGGATGTTAGAGACCTTGTGCTCCTCCACCTTCTGTTTGAGGATGCTGTGACGATGCAGGCTTGGCTCCATGCCCCCCAGATGCTCAATAGGGTTTAGGTCTGGAGACATGCTTTGCCAGTTCAGCACCTTTACCCTCAGTGGTCGTCTTGGAGGTGTGTTTGGGGTCGTTATCATGTTGGACTACTGCCCTGCGGCCCAGTTTCCGAAGGGAGGGGATCACACTCTCCTTCAGTATGTCACATACATGTTGGTTCACGGTTCCCTCAATGAACTGTAGCTCCCCAGTGCCGGCAGCACTCATGCAGCCCTAAACCACAACACTCTCACCACCATGCTTGACTGTAAGCAAGACACACTTGTCTTTGTATTCCTCACCTGATTGCCGCCACACACGCTTGATACCATCTGAACCAAATAAGTTTCATTCGGTCTCATCAGACCACAGGACACGGTTCCAGTAATCCATGTCCTAAGTCTGCTTGCTTTCTTGTGCATCACCTTTAGAAAAGGCTTCCTTCTGGGACGACGGCCATGCAGACCAATTTGATGCCGTGTGCGACGGGCGTGTGGTCTGAGCACTCATGCTGGCAGCACTCATACGTCTATTTTCAAAAGACAACCTCTGGATATGATGCTGAGCACGTGCACTCAGCTTCTTTGGTCGACTTTGGTGAGGCGTGTTCTGAGAGGAACCTGTCCTGTTAAACCTGCCGCTGTATGGTCTTGGCCACCGTGCTGCAGCTCAGTTTCAGGGCAAAGAGTTTATTGATTGATGTATGAGAATGCCATTTGCAGATTACAGCTCAGCGTTTAACACGATAATTCCATCTAAGGTTAACAGCAAAGTCCAAGCATAGGGTCAGCATGACTCTGTCTGTACAGCCAGATTGTGAATGTCTTGTCCAATCGGTAAACTCTGTGATATTAGTTAACCTACAGTCAGTCTCCACATTGGAGCCCCCCAGGGACGTGTCCTATGCTCCCTGCGATATCCCCTCTACACCCAGGACTGCACGACTAGGAAAAGGTCTAAGGTCATTATGAAATTTGCTGATGACACAACGATGATGGTTCTTATTTCCATGGGTGACAACACAAGCACACAGAACAGAAATCGTAGTCTGTGACACTTTTATGCAAAGGAAAACTGCCTCCCCATGAGTATGGCCAAGACCAAAGAGATACCAGTGGACATCAGAAAGTATTAAGGCATATATACACCCTCATTCCCATCAATGGGACTACTATGGAGAGGGTTAACGTGTCACCAGGGACCTCGCATGGACTTTTTACTCTGATGGTACAGCAATGTCCTTTTTTTCCGAGCACCTGAACGAGCAACAAGGAGTGTATGGAGCGAAGTGAGGTAGAGGGGGGCTTTGAAGGTGAGAAGCAAAATCTTGAATTTAATCCTTGATGGAGCCGGTAACCAGTGAAGCTGGGAGAGAACAGGGGAGATGTGAGCAGAATGCTTTGTATGGCTGCAGAGTTCTGAATATACTGTAACCTCTGTATAGATGAAGAGGGAATTACAGTAATCGATAGGAGACATTATGAAACAATGAACCAGAGTCTGAGCATCATTAAACAACAAAAATGGACGGAGGCAGGCAACGTGACGGAGATGACAGAATGAAATTTTGGACAAGAGACCTAATGTGTAGCTCATAGTTAAGTGATGAATCAAATACAAAACACCCAGGTTTCTGACAACAGGAGCAGATTTAACAAGTGGACCATCAATAGAAACAGAGAAATCGGGTGCCTTAGACAGTTGGGAGTTCGGGCCAACCACTTTTATTCTTTCTCAAAGCCTTGAATTGAGTAGTGTGTTCTGCCCAACAAATCACTGGAGGTGGGCGTCCATGCCTACCATCCACCTGTTAGGCGGTGTTTAAGGAAAACCAGGAAAGTCATCAATGACCCCAGTTATCTGAGTCGTGTACTGTTCACGTGACTCCACATCTCGCATTACATCCTGGACCAGCTGACTTCTAAACAGCTTCTTCCTTCAAGCTGTTGAGATGCTCAATTCTGCATGGGATGACCGATAGTAATCCTTATCAGCCAAACATTCATGCTGCTGTTCCCACATCTCTACAGTCCATTGCTCCACAACTCATTCGTTTCCTTGTGTCATGAGTTTATTTATGGGCAGCGTGTAACTAAGTGAATTGACATTCAGAGTGGACCTTGCACACAAGTTTTTCACTCACCTGTACATTCGTGTTAAGTGCTGTGAAACTCCAGTGACCTGACTTGACAGATCACCTCACCTATCTGCTTGGGACAGACCTTGACAATGCAGGATGAGCACCTTGTGTCTTGTCAATGTGCTCAGTTCTGACATTTCTGTAGTACCACTTCACCTTTTCCAGTCTGGTTGCCCTTACCCGGCTTTATTCCCTCCACATGGCTATGTCTGATTCAGTTAATCGCTGGTTCAACTCCCACATGATGTCATTGATCATTAGTACCTTAATAAGGAGCTGGCTTGTATGTGTACAAAGGTCTCAAAGTTTTGAAATCAATTATTATGTCATATAATTTCCTAACACGCTTGATCCATTTCTGGCAGCTGCAGCCTAACCCAGCTAGCATATGGTGCAAAGCAGGAACAAACCCTTGTTTGTCCCCGTCAGTCCATCACAGGGCAAGCACACACACACACACTAGGGCACAGGAATTCTGGTCACCTTACTGTGTGAAAGCAGTGCTACCTCTGTGCCACCCCTCATTTGCTATGTAAGTTTCTTTAAGGATTTTCAGATATCTGATTGTTAAAATAATGCATCAAACTCTCAAATATTCTCTTTTCTATTGACACGCTACTCCAGAAAGGATAAAATATTTTATTGAGCTGTCTGAAATGCCTAACACTTTTGCACAGCTCTGTTTTTGTTTTACTATTAAACCTCATTGGATCCTGATTGTGCTATTTTGGTGTTTGTAAAATTATCAAGTTGATTGTCTTTCCACATGAAACTTAATTTTTATGATTGTGTATGTTTTCAAAGCGCTTATTTATTATTTCAACAGGTATTCATTTCATGTTGTGATTTAAAGTACTATAAAGCAATGTATTGAAAATAAGCTTTCATTTTTCCTTTTATATGTTACGCAGGAGATGAGCCAAAATGCTGCTCAGAATGTGACAAACGATTTACATCAAGGAAGAAACTTAACACCCACATCAAAATTCACCATGGAGAGAAGACGTATTTCTGTTCAGAGTGTGGCAAACGATTCTCATCCAAGAGCAATCTTCAGACCCACACAAAACTTCACAGCGGGGA
>JANRMT010062791.1:203888119-203936054 GCA_026402145.1 Polypterus bichir lapradei
AGAGCAATCTTCAGACCCACACAAAACTTCACAGCGGGGAGAAGCCGCATTGCTGATTAGAATGTGGCAAACGATTTTCATCAAAGATTTTCATCTCAATACCCACACCAAAATTCACCGGGGGGAGAAGACCTACTGCTGTGTAGAATGTGGCAAATGGTTTTCATCAAAGGGCAGTCTGCAGACCCACTCTCGAACTCACAGCAGAGAGAAGCCATACTGCTGTTCTGAATATAGTAGGCAGTTCTCAAATTTGATCGGCCTTCTGACCCACATACAAATTCACACTGGAGAGAAGCCATACTGCTGTTCTGAATGTGGCAAACGATTCTCCCAAATGGGTGCATTTCAGACTCGCATAAGAATTCACACTGGAGAGAAGCCATACTGCTGCTCTCAATGTGGAAAGCAGTTTACCTCCAGCAGTCATCTTCAGACTCACACTAGAATTCATACTGGAGAGAAACGCTACTGCTGTTCTGAATGTGGCAAATGCTTCTCTGACCAGGGGACTCTCCGGAGACACATTAGGATTCATTATGGAAGTAAGCCGTATTGCTGTTTGGAATGTGGGAAACAATTTTCAAGGTTAAGCAATCTTAAGAGGCACTCAAACGTTCACACTGGGAAGAACAACAGAAATACCGCCCTTTGTGTTGTGATCAACGGGACTAATAAAGAGAACCTTTCAGGCCCGTCTTGACATCAAGCCAATTGCAAAAGGAAATGTTATTTGGAGCAATGTGGATGCTTTGCTGTTTGGGCAAACTTAATGATTTGAGTAACAAGGCAGCGTAACTTCACTCCTATCTTGATAGTAAAAGCACACCAAGAAAGTTAGGATAAACTAACCCTGAGAGAATATAATGGAAAATGTACTTCCTTCTTCCTCCATCCCCATATTGACCAAGAACTTGCTACTTATGGATGGATCATAAGGGTCAAACTATAACCAAAAGATGATGACGTGGTTTTACAAAAGAGTCGTCTGTTTGGGGGTCATTAGGGGTATCAATAGGATAAAAAAGGCACAACAGATGAGGACCATGTCTGCCCAATAGAGCTAGAAACTCACTTGTAAGGTCCTGATGGCTTAAGGATTAAGTTGCCAGACTTCTTCTTTGGAAAATCTGCAAAAACAACAGGCAGGTCCGGGTTGAATAATGGATGGATGGAGGTCCATAAGTATTTGGACAGTGACCCAAGTTTCATATTTCTGGCTCTGTATGCCGCCACAATGGATTTGAAATGAAACAATCAGTACATGATTGAAGGATAGACTTTCAGCTTCAATACAAGTTCTCGTTTCATTGAATTTCTTTTCTAAACAGCTCTTATGATATTTTTGTTAACTTTTTAAGGGCCGAGTATTTTTTCCAAAAAAGGCAGTTTTCTGAAAAGCACACAAAACAGCAGTTTCACAAGTCTGTTGCTGTGGCCACCAGTTTGCCATCTCTTGTGGGGCAGCTTGACAGCTGGCAGGGATGAGGGGCAGGCTGGCTGCTGTGTTGTCTTTACGTGGTGGGAGGCTTTGGCGACTGTGGCAGTCACAGTGCAGTACAATCTGGTTTGTACCTCTTGTCATTTTAAGTGACGGTTCACCCAGCCAAACATTGCCATCGTTGCATCAGCTACACGAATGTGTTCAGCACCACGATCGATCAGCTGATGCGGGTACTTCACTTTTGTTTTTGATCTCGATCTCCGGATCACTTGCATCAAAATCAGAGTTCAGCAAGTCAGAGTCCAATTGAGCGATAATGTGAAAATGTCGTCCACTGAGTCTTTTCGCTTCGACCTCTCGCCAGATGACGATACCATTTTTGCTGCTCTTTGCTCTTCACTACTTACACGGGCACGAGGAATCTCGGTCACACCAACCAATCTAACATTCCTTCTAGCAAAGAGAGTCCAGCTAAAACGTAATGGTGGGTTTTGTCATCATTTACAGTTGATTATCACCCTCAACCCCTCCTGATGACAAAAGTCAACATCCGCCCTAAAAGAGTTAAACCCTCTTGAATTAAAGCTGAAAGGCTACACTTCAATCACGTCTCGATCGCTTATTTTGAAAGCCATTGTGTACAGAGCCCACTCTCTAAATACTTACGGTCCTGACTGTGTCATCTAGCAGCACCATAAAGACACTGGAACCACAATCCAGACCACATAACAGAGAATCGGGTTGCATACCAAGACCAACTGGCAGGACAACAGATGGACACAGTTTTCCAATGTACAAAATAGAAAGAAATCCTGGCTAATGGTGGTTCCAGTTTCAAGTGATAACTTCAATTCTAAGACTGGAATAGGCAACAAAAATAGCAAAATACCAGAAATTGCAATCCAAGTAATCCTAAATGTGGAACAAAACAACTGAGATAGCGCCAGCCATGCTGGAATCCACGGGACAATAAAAAGAAACTGCAAAAGGAAGCATTAAGAACAATGCAGGGGCTACACTGAACACTCCACTGCCACTCGAAGGGCATAAGCAGATTTACCAAAGGACGATGGCTGTAGGACATTTAGTAGCCCAAGGATCACAATGAATGTTGGTCACATGGCACTGTTGACTGAAGTTACAGCTACATAGCATGTTCTCAAATTGTCTAATAATTGTTCCAACAGTGAAAACATGAAAAAAGCGCAGCTGAGGAATAGAATTTCAGGGGTATTGTGGCCCATATGAAGTAGCATTCATTTATCTTCTTTACTTAGAAAATAATTAAAAACTCAACAGTCTAAACTAATATTCTACTGTTAAACATAAACAATAGATAGATTCAGATCCAAAACGCACCACAATTGGCACATTAGAACATCTGGACGAGAGCAGGCCCTTCACCCCCAGCATTGCTCGCCAGTCCTATCCACTTAATTCTTCTAAAATAACATCAAGTCAAGTTTTGAAAGTCCCTAAAGTCCTCCTGTCCACCACATTACTTGGTCACTTATTCCAAGTGTCTGTGGTCCTGTGGGTGAAGAAGTGCTCCCAAATGTTTGTGTGAAAGTTTTCTTCACTCAAAGAACCATAATTATCATGTTTAGATTTAGAAGGCATAATGGTAGACAATGGAAAACAGCTGATAATTGTCAGGAGGATCAAATGCCTGGTCGGTTGATGAAGAATGAAGGCAGTAGTGGAGCTGTGGACTTGGGATTAAAAAGAATGGGAGAGTGGGAATCTTATGAAGAGTTTCTATAATCAGTGAAGAGTTTGCCGGTGAATCTGTGAAGAAGAGGCGTGAACAGAAGAACAGAAAGAAAAAGGAGCCCAGGTGAGTGTGCAAGGAATCCGTGCATTAGAATGTATATATTTGTATTAACTGTTGTCATTTATGTATTTATTTTAATTAATAAAGGAGGTAATCTCAAGAAGAGCTCCCCACTTGGCAAAAGAACTGTGTTAACACCCATTTATAAATGATGCTTGCTTGTTTTATATCTTCACCGATACCTCCTGACTACAAGAATTTTAGAGATGTCGGTACTAAGCAACAGTCCCTCATTGTTCCTCCTCATCACCCTTAGGATTGTGCTATGGATCATCTACCTGGTGGCATACTTTATATATGTAGCACAGGTTGCCATGACAGACAGGCGTCAGAACACACCACAGTCCATCACCACCAAAAGTGCCCACAATGAGCGTGTGAACAACTGAACTGGACCACTGAGCAGTGCAAGAAGGTGGCCTGGTCTGAAGAATGACAGGTTCTGTTTAGTTCATGTGCATGGCCAGGGTCGTGTACATCATTTACCTGGGGGAGAGATGGCATCAGGATGAACTATGGGATAGAAGGTAAGCCAGTGGAGGTGGTGTGATGCTCTGGGCCTTGTTCTGCTGGGAAAACATGAGTCCTGGCCTTCAGGTGAATGCGACTTTGACGTGTTCCACCTACCTAAAGATTGTTGCAGACCACTTCCACCCTGTCATGGTAAAGGGTCTCTTTCATCAAGATAATGTACCCTGCCATGCTGTAAAAATTGTTCCGGAATAGTCTGAGGATTATGACAATGTTGACTTGGCCTCCACATTCCCCAAATCACAATCTGATCAAACATCTGTGGAATTTGCTGGAAAAACAAGTCTGTGGCTAATGTCTTGGTGCCAGATACCACAGGACACCTTCGGAGGTCCTGTGAAGTCCTCAGACCTCTTCTGGTGGCACAAATGGACAATTGTAGGCAGGTGGTTGACGGGTGTGTAGATTCTGATCACTCTACATGATCTCACTCCACCACTACTGTTACTCTCTTGAATTCGCTGCACAAGCAAAGGCACTAATCGTCATTACACATGCTTGTCTAGTTCATAGTGGATTGTGGAGATTGTAGGAGGTCAAGATGTTGTTGGCCTCAAAAAGGCCAGCCAAGGCCTCCTTTACCTACCTAGCCAAGGACTCACTGCAATAAATGTCATTCCAACTTTTTTGCGTGTTAAATCCAAAACTGAAATATCTCAAAGGGGACCATCAGCCCACCAACTCAGGCTTTGATATCCCTCTTGCTCTGACATTGCCCCCACTTTCTGGTGTGTCATTTTGTCTACCTTAGGCACTGAGCTATTGTTTTGGGGCAAATTCGCTATTCGCCTAGATAACCTGGTAACCCTGATGAATATACAAACACTATATTGGCAAAAGTATTGGGACCCCCCCTCCAAATCATTGACTTCAGGTGTTCCAGTCACTTCCATGGACACGGGTGTATAACATCGAGCTCCTCGGCATGCAGACTGCTGGCCTCTACAAACAGAACGGGTCGCTCTCAGGTGCCCAGGGAATTCAAGCCTGGTACCGTGATAGGATGCCACCTGTGCCATAAGTGCCAAATTTCCTCACGACTAAATATTCTACAGTGCGTTGTTAGTGGTATTATAATAAAGTGGAAGCCATTGGGGACAACAGCATCTCAGCCACAAAGTGGTAGGCCACATCAAATCACAGAGCAGGGACAGCGCATGCTGAGGTGGGCAGAAGTTGCCAACTTTCTGCAGAGTCGATAGCTCCAGACATCCAAAAGCTCAAGAACAGTGCAGCGTAGAAAGAGAGAGAGCTTCACGGAAACTGAGCAGCTGCAGCCAAGCCTGACATCACCAAGGGCAAAGCAAAGCATCAGATGCAGTGGTGTAAAGCCCACCGCCCGCCACTGGACTCGAGAGCAGAGGAGACGTGTCCTCTGGAGTGATGAACGCATTACATTTTATATAAAAGTAACCCTATAACTTATGTGTAAGTAATGTAACAAAGTTACTTTTATTTTTTCTTTTAACATTTTATTGAATTTATTAAAGTCAAATAACATTTCATACGGTGGAAAATGACTGACTGACTGACAAGCAAGTCAAGGTTTACAAAACTAGGTTTGAATCAAATCAACCCTCACACATGATAAAGAGAGCTAAGCCAACAGAGTAAAACTTTAATAATAGTAAGAAAAATAAGTGTTTTGTCTTGGTAGAGTAATATTTATATTGCTGTACTTTCCCCTATCGTATTATTAATACATAGCCTTTGTCAGAATGCCTAATCTCACAGATTTACCACTGTTTATAAGATATTATTCTATATAATTTATCCCCACCTTCCCTTCTATATCTATAACCTCAAGCAATTAGATGTAGTAAAAAGATAAGCAGGAGTTAAGTTACACATAAAATAATGTATTATTGATAATATTCATAAATAATAACAAAATGCAAAGTACATTTGAATATTGGCAACCATACAACCTGATAAAATGGTGATGTGTAGCTCAGGTGGCACACAGACTTGTAGTTACTTAAAATGTCTCTAGTTAAGGCCTCAAGCCTGGTCAATACGGCTGAAGCCAAGCTGTGCTCTCCATTGTGCTGTTCTTGTCAGTTCATGGTGTGATGGTCTTCATCGGTTGTTAGTAAGAGAGATTGTGAGATTAAGCGCGTACATTTATAGATGTTCTGTCCAACCCCTGGAGCCAATAGGACGTCTTGGTACTTAAAGGCCTCAGAGACAAGCCAATTCCAAACAGCCATACCTCAGACCAATGGGGGAAATAGAATATCTTAACACCTGCAACCCAAACCATATGTTAAACATCCTGGCTTCCTTGTGGGGGGTTGAAAGACTTTAGCAGAGAAATACTCGCCAAACTGGTTTAAGGCACATCCTCTACCAACTGTGATGTAAAATGCAAAGAGACTCAGTCGTAAAGGGGGGGAGGGGGTAAACACTAAATTACATTGCTTTGCCTAAATTACAAATAAAGACATACAAAATATTTATCAAGTTATATGCAAAATCTCACATCACAACAATAAGTAAATAAATAAATAAATATTTAAAAAAAAAGGTGGGGCCCCGAGTTACGATGTGTTACTCACGTAATAATGAAGCGATAGAAACTAAATAAATCCAGTGCTTACCTTGATCGATATGTAAAAGAACCAATCACATCAAATTTGCAAAAACCTCAAGTAAACTTTTTTCACATTGTCATTATGGGGTGTTGTATGTAGAATTCTTAAGGAAAAAAATGAATTTAATCCATTTTGGAATAAGGCTGTGACATAACAAAATGTAGAGAAAGTGATGTGCTGTGAATACTTTCTGGATGCGCTGTATATTAGATTAGCATTTAAGTTTAGATGCCAATGCTTCTTTGTACATCCTAATGATAAAAACTAAAGTTGCTGCAGAACATATCAGTTAGCTTAAAGTATCAACTGTTAAAGGCTCATCTTTTTTCCCTTCCAACCTCAGTTTGGCCCTCATCAGTGAAGCTGCTCGCTGACGCTTACTGGTACAGTCGCCATTTATTTTAGCCTTACAGGGATGTTAGTGCAACAAGCAACCATTAATTGAATTATCAGTTAGACAGTCCAGTTTTCACATGTGGGTCCTCCCGATTCTAACTTAATTATAAGAACTGATTAACCAAAAGGCCACCGTTCTTTAACAGCTCAGGATTAGGACGTGAGAATGAAGGGAGGAGAAGTCAGGTGATGTTCACCTCCAGGTGGCCAATGTGTCCTTCAGGCCAAAGTGGTTGTTATGAGAAGATGGACTGGGAAGAAGATTATTATGGGGATGTCTACTGTTATGAGCAGTGATAGTTCAGTTCTGATATTAATTGTAGTTTTAGTTTTTATTTTATTTTATAAAATTAATTTTGTATTTCGTTCTAGTTTTCAGTGGAGTCAACAGTTTTTATTTTTATTTAGTTCTGTGTTTAAAATTTTTATTTTATTTAGTTCTTGCTTTTTTACATTATTTTACTACAATTTTATTTTAATTTTTTCTGTTGCAAGATCACAAATGCTGGCCTACACATATTTCAATGCAAGTTATGTTTCAGTCAACAAAATACAGTCACAGCTCATAATGCCGTTAAACACAGCTTGACTATTGATGATCAAACAGATGAAGTGGCCTAATGAGTGTAGTTGGCAGGATCAAATGTTTCAACCCAAGACACCAGTCAGTGCAGCACGTTGCTGTTAGGCTTTAAACGAGCACGCATTTCGAGAGATCTGTTCATGTTGTAATAACGTCTGTTGCACAGATAGCCACACAGTGAAAAGAGTCTTCTGATGAGTGTCTGTAATGCAGGTTCACAGACGAGATCCTTGGCACTGGCGCCAGCAGACTGTACATTGATGATTTCTGCTGCCAGTCTACAGTCCTGGTGCCAGAGAAGTGCTGGACTTCCACTAAGTAAGTTCTGATCCAGCTGGTCCTCTACCAAAACTCCAAGACTCTTTTCTTCTTCTTGCACGCTACATTTGCTTTTATGATCATCTGTGTTACAGGTGATGGGTGTCACAGAGCAAGATGTAGAGGACAGGAAGATATGGAAGAAGATGATCTGCTGTGGCAATCCCTACCAAGAGCAGCCGAAAGAAGAAGTAGAAGATCATCTGCACTGTAATTAAAGTATTTCCATGTTACTTTCTTGCTTTCTACCCATAAACATCTGTACAAAACTCACCATCGTCACCCACAAGTGCTTACTGCTTCAACCCGACGAACCAAATGTGCTCAACAAACAAACGACGGTCCTTTATGGAAGTCGTGTCACGTGACTCTAGTAAGCCCCAGTCACAAGATCAGCGCACAGTGAACAGCCCAACATAACTGAAGGCTCAGGGTGACCTACAAACAGCCCCTCTGCACAACTGAACCGGATTGAACGAAAATGCTATTGCTGTTTATTTCGTTTTTACTCAATTTTCGTTCTCGTTTTAGTTCGTTCACGTATGACTATATCTTATTTTTATTTAGTTTTGGTTTCTCTGTTTGTCTTAATTTCAGTTCTCATGCTTGTAAAGCGAAAAACTATTTTTAGTTCTAGTTCTCGTTTTCGTTATGAAAATATCACTAGAACTTATGAGAAAAGTGCTGAGTGAGGTGATCATCATGAGAAACCCTGTGCAGTAGATGTTGGGAAACTGGTGTGAAGGGGGGACCTTTTTGTGATAAGAATTGTAATAAATCTGGGGCTCACCGAACACTCAGGGCTCACTTCATGAACTGAGACGGCTGCAATGGTTTCCTATGCTGTGCACTGAAGTCTAAATCCTGACTGCCTCTCTGAAGGCTCTGCTCGTTTTTTCTGAAGATTTCTCCACAACAAATGCAACAAAGGCTCCCATATCAAGATGACCTGGAATTCAACCTCAGAGATTTCAAGTTTTATACCACTGATTCAGAAAGTATTCAGACCCCCCCCCCCCCCCAATACACAGTTTATTATGTTGTATTAGATTTCATTTTAAATGGAGAAGTAATCACTTTCCGCACAACAATCTATACTCCATTACCCATAAAGACAAAGTGAAATCATACATGCAGAAAGGTTTGTAAATGTATTAAAAAACGCAAAAATAAAATCTCTCATTCCTAGAAGTATTCAGACCCTCAGCTCTGGCACTCCAAATTGTGCTCGGGCCCATCCCGTTTGCTTTGATTCTCCTTAAGACGGCTCTAGAGCTCGATCAGAGCCCACCTGTGGCAAACTGACTTGGACATCGTTTAGAAAGTCATACATGTACCTGTCTATAGAGGGTCCACAATTCACACTGCATGTCAGCACAAAACTAAGCCAGGAAGTCCAGGGGACTCTCTGTAGACCACCGCACAGATCAGACTGTGGTAAGGCAAATATTAGTGCGAGGGGAGAAAGCTGTGAGAGCTCCCAGATGCAAAGTGGCCTTAGGAACTGCCAAATGGAAGGACTGTAGAACCACCAGGACTCTTCAGGCCAAACTGAGTAACCAACCAGAAGGGCCTTGGTTAGGGAGGTGACCGAGAGCCCAATGGTCCCTCCAAGAAACCTTCAGAAGAACCTCTGCCCCCAGCTCTCTCTGTAAATGGAATTTTTGATTTCCCAAGCAACAGACAGTCTGTTAGGTTATATAAGAGCACTTTCTCCATCCTGGCCCTGAGCTCTGGTGCCCCCAAAGGCTCTGTTTCCTCTTCACTTATGTCTGTGTCCCCATTCATTGATCTAACACAGTCATTCTATCCAGCAGGGGGCGTTAGCTCCCTGGGAATGAGTTCTTTTATAATTGCGGCGTGTTACATAACCAGAAACAATACAGATATGATATAAAAAGGTGATACTCCTCCCTTAGTGATATGGCAGTAAGAAATCAAATAGGAGAAATAACTTAGCTTTGTTAAATGACGGTTTACGCTATATAACAAAAGGGAAGCCATGAGAAGACTATTACTAAAGTGGGAGCCCGATGTGTACAGTCTGCCATTTTCGTCTCTGCGCTAGAAGAATTTTCAGGATTGGATGACGTGATCTCTGGTCCGTCTGTCGGCTTCAAAGGTGTGCCAGGCAATGTTCCAAGGCTTTATACTCTTTCTTCATGTGCAGGCCCCCACTTTGGTAAATCATGCCATTGCAAACAAGGAAAAGAAGATCCAATGTCACACTGACTCTGACATGCAGAAATAGTACACGTTGCCCATTTCTCAGTTGTCCCTTTCTTGTCTTCTAATGCTTGCCTAGCAGTTCTAAGTGATGAGCCCCTGTGTGCTAAATCTGGCCTCGTGTTAGCTGTACATGTGAGAAGAAAAGAAAAGTAGATTTAAAATATTTGCACAGACCACAGTGACATATTCAACTTATATTCTGATTACAACAACATTTATTTATATTGCACATTTTCATACAAATAATGAAGCTCAAAGTGCTTTACATGATGAAGAAAGAGAAAAAAAAGACAAAGTAAGAATTAGAATAAGAGAACACTAATTAACATAGAATAAGAGTAAGGTCCAATGGCCAGGAAGGACAGGAAAAACAAAAAAAAAAAATCTCAATATGGCTGTAGAAAAAATAAAATCTGCAGGGGTTCCAGACCAGGAGACCACCCAGCCCCCTCTGGGCATTCTACCTAACATAAATGAAACGGTCCTCATTGTATTCAGGGTTCTCATGGAAGGACTTGATGATGATGATCATGTAGACTTCTGGCTTTTAATCTATCAATGTAGGAACATCACGGTGATTTGATTAGGTGGTGATGGCGCAAGTCGCCACCACAGAAAACCAGGAAAAGAAACAGAAGAGGAAGTAGGGGTTAGTATGGATTTTAGAGCCACCATGAATAGTTATTATAATGAACTGAATATACAGAGTATCAGGATTAAACTAAGATGAAGCTATGAGAAAGCCATGTTAAAGTAATGTGTTTTCAGCAGTTTTTTAAAGTGCTCCAGCGTATTAGCCTGGCGAATTTCTATCAGTAAGCTATACCAGATTTTAGGTGCGTAACAGCAGAAGGCCGCCTCACCACTTCTTTTAAGTTTTGCTCTTGGAATTCTAAGCAGACACTCATTTGAAGATCTAAAGTTACGATTTGGAGTGTAAGGTGAGAGACATTCTGAAATATAAAATGGAGCGAGATTAATTACAGCCATTAAGTTCACCCATGACACCACATGATAGATAGATAGATAGATAGATAGATAGATAGATAGATAGATAGATAGATAGATAGATAGATAGATAGATAGATAGATACTTTATTAATCCCAAGGGGAAATTCACATAATCCAGCAGCAGTATACTGATACAAAAAAAAAAATATTAAATTAAAGAGCAATAAAAATGCATGTAAAAGCAGACAATAACTTTGAATAATGTTAGCATTTACCCCACCCCCCCAGGTGGAATTGAAGAGTCGCACAGTGTGGGGTCTCCTCAGTCTGTCAGTGGAGCAGGACGGTGACAGCAGTCTGTTGCTGAAGCTGCTCCTCTGTCTGGAGATCATCCTGTTCAGTGGATGCAGTGGATTCTCCATGATTGACAGGAGCCTGCTCAGCGCCCGTTGCTCTGCCACGGATGTCAAACTGTCCAGCTTCATTCCTACAATAGAGCCTACCTTCTTAACAAGTTTGTCCAGGTGTGAGGCGTCCCTCTTTTTTATGCTGCCTCCCCAGCACACCACTGCGTAGAAGAGGGCACTCGCCACAACCATCTGGTAGAACATCTGCAGCATCTTATTGCAGATGTTGAAGGACACCAACCTTCTGGCCCCATCGATAACAGAGAGAAGTGGTGCAGCACCTAATGATGTGGGGTCAAAAGACAAAGTGGACTTCATTTTCATCTCAACTGTATACAAATATATAGAGAGGTGAAATGACAAAAGTTCAGGGCTGGCAGTTTACACACAGTGCAAATAAGACAAGACAGTGTGCGGAAAATGACAAAACCATTCTCTAGCAATAGCCTGGGCCTGAACATCATGAAGCCCATTCTGGACTACACAAATAATAATAATTATTATTTACATTTATATAGTGTTTTTCTCAGTATTCATAGTGAGTGGGGAGCTGCTTGTGTGCAGCATTCACCTGGGTGATAAGACAGCAGCCATTTGTGTGCCAGTATGCTCAGCACACATTTGTTATTAGGTGATGAAGAGGAGAGAGAGAGAGAGAGAGAGAGAGAGAGAGAGAGAGAGAGAGAGAATTAAAGACAGAGGATGATTAAGGGGGCAGAATGATCAGGCCATGGTGAGCAATTTAGCCAGGACTTTGGGATGCACCCTGCTCTTTACAAAGGGTGCCCAGGGATCTTTTATAACTACACAGAGGAAGGACCGCAGTTTTACGTCTCATCTGAAGGACAACACCATTTTGTATAGCACAGTGTCCCCCACTGCCCTGCCCTGAGGAATTGAGACCCATATTTAGACCACAGGGTAGACCCCACTCCTACCTACCGGCCTCACCAGCAACTCTTCCAAGCAGCAACCCAAGCTTTTTCCAAGATGGTCTTCCATCAAACTACTGGCCAGGCCCAAACATAATTAGCTTCAGGTGGGTGAACTGCTCTGAAGTGCAGGTGATATGGCTGCTGGAACTCTAAAAGCTGTGTTGACATTTTAGATGATCTTACTTGGTCTCTCAACACCTCCAACCTGGTCATGAAGGCACAGAACCATTGTTACTTTCTAAGGAGGATGAGGAAAGTCCAATTGTCTCATTACAATTTAGTGAACTGCACCACTGAGACCATCCTGATTATCTGTGTCACAGCGAGGTGTATTAACTGCTTGCTCTCAGACCCGAAGTCTATGCAGTGGGTGGTAAAAACTACCCAGCACATCCTTGGTGCCTCCTTCCCTGCCAGTGAAACCCCCCTAAGTAATTGGTTAATTTTTTATCCTGTGTATAAGAACATAGTATTCATGTTATGCGTGATATTGGTTATATTAATATTTGTTATATATTGCTGAAATATCCAATATGTGCATAATATAGAATAAAAATTCATTAGTGATTGTTCCTGCATTGTGCCCAAAGCTTGATGGGTTGGGCACCCGCTTTCCCACGACCCCACTCAGAATAAAAAGGTTTGGAAAATCGATGGACAGATAGAATAGTATTCTGCACTACACGATTCCTATAAATACTCATCGCATTTCATAGAAATTGTCCATCGTGTCGATTCATAACGGCGAAAACGGATATATTCTCTTATAGGTAGTAATTCAAGTTTTTTTTCATTATTTATTTAAAGAATTTGTAAAGAATTAATTAAAGTTATCGCCAGACATCTTGCTGGCAGTTTGTTTGACTTTTATTGCTATTTTAACAATTACGCTGAATCACTTTGGGCTTTTTTGGACATATTAGATGCCTGATGATGGTAGGAGAAAAAGAGATTGTGTGTTTTCCTTTAATTTGAAACTTTGGAATTGCATGGCTGTACAGCCGTATTGCTTTCGCAAGTATATTTTTGACTGAATGAAGTGCGTTTCTGTAGGCAACTTAATCAGGTAAATACAAAAAGAAGCGGAGACATCCGAGCGCTATAATCACCTCTTCCTCGAGCTCAAAGAAATCAACGATTCCACGAGGACACTGACGGATATGGCAAGGAACGGATATTAACCGGTATGTGGCAGAAAATGGACTCGACAGTCGTAGCCTTTTCTTTTTATTGTTATTTGCATTCCAGCTGCACACTTTGCAAGCCATGCAAAACACACAGAAACGCAGTCGAGCATCGTGCGGAAGGCTTGCAGCGCTGACTGAAGCTAAAAAAGCAAACTCCCCCACCCGTAACGTGACACCAAAATGAAATCACTCGCCTCCTGCCTCCTGTCTCTGGGGAATGCCATACCTTTTAAAGTCGACTCAGTAAAGAGTAGGCGCCTTCGTCTCGAGCACCGCCTCCCGTTCACTGTTTTGTTTACAAGTGAGAACCACGTGGCGCAGGCTGGCTTCAGTTTTCTCCGCCCTTGATGACGTCACTCCTCCGGCCTCCCATTTACGTGCACGCGAATGCGCGCACTCTGGTTTACAGGAACCTGCGCACCGCGTGCCTATTCCGTCTGGACTCCATTTTAGAAAGATGAAGAAAAGCCATGTGTAAAGTGACTGTAATATCTTGTCTGGATCGGCAGTTATATTTTTATTGCGAGTAGTAACATCGGGACAGGGCGAGCGTATGTGCACATTTGTCACTGAACAATTCCCATGGACCCATTCTCCCTTACGTCATACTCCAGGTTTTATGGGTAGCGTAGTCCGTAAAGCGCAACGTACAGTACATTACAAAGGCAGCGGTGGTATAAAAGTCTAATCCGCGAGAACAGAAAGGTCTCTGCTGCTTTGAAAGATTATAGTGATTTAAGTCCAAGCACAAGATCGGAAAGTTTCCAGTTTTAACCAGCTTTCTTTATTCCAGAAAGATTTTACAGAACAGCAGTTTGAAGTACTCACCCTTTTTAGAGTCCCTGGAGGGAGTGCTAGAGGGCATACCTTCTGGGGACTCCCTCGTACTGCTGGGAGACTTCAATGCTCACGTGGGCAATGACAGTGAGACCTGGAAGGGCGTGATTGGGAGGAATGGCCCCCCGATCTGAACCTGAGTGGTGTTTTGTTATTGGACTTCTGTGCTCGTCACGGATTGTCCATAACGAACACCATGTTGAAGCATAGGGGTGTTCATGTGCATTTGGCACCAGGACACCCTAGGCCTCAGTTTGATGATCAACTTTGTGGTCGTGTCGTCAGACCTGCAGCCACATGTCTTGGACACTCGGGTGAAGAGAGGGGCGGAGCTGTCAACTGATCACCACCTGGTGGTGAGTAGGCTTCGATGGTGGGGGAGGATGCCAGTTAGGCCTGGTAGGCCCAAACGTGTTGTGAGGATCTGCTGGGAACGTCTGGCAGAGTCCCCTGTCAGAAGTAGCTTCAACTCCCACCTTCGGCAGAACTTCAACCATGTCCCGAGGGAGGTGGGGGACATTGAGTCTGAATGGGCCATGATCTGTGCCTCTATTGTTGAGGTGGCTGACCGGAACTGTGGCCGTAAGGTGGTCAGTGCCTGTCGTGGCGGCAATCCCTGAACCTGTTGGTGGACACCGGCAGTGAGGAATGCCGTCAGGCTGAAGAAGGAGTCCTACCAGACCCTTTTGTCCTGTGGGACTCTGGAGGCAGCTAATAGGTACTGACAGGCCAAGCAGAGTGCGGCTTTGGTGGTTGCTGAGGCAAAAACTCGGGCATGGGAGGAGTTTGGGGAGGCCATGGAGAACGACTTTCGGACGGCTTCAAAGAGATTCTGGTCCACCATCCGGCGTCTCAGGAGGGGGAAGCAGTGCAGTGTCAACACTGTATATGGTGGAGATGGTGCGCTGCTGACCTCGACTCGGGACGTTGTGGGTTGGTGGGGGGAGTACTTTGAAGACCTCCTCAATCCCACTAACATGCTTTCCAATAAGGAAGCAGAGTCTGGGGACCCGGAGGTGGGCTCCTCCATCTCTCGGACTGAGGTCACCGAGGTGGTCAAAAAACTCCTTGGTGGCAGGGCCCCGGGGGTGGATGAGATACGCCCGGAGTTCCTCAAGGCTCTGGATGTTGTAGGACTGTCTTGGTTGACACGCCTCCACATCATCGTATGGACATCAGGGACAGTGCCTCTGGATTGACAGACCAGGGTGGTGGTCCCCCTCTTTAAAAAGGGGGACCGGAGGGTGTGTTCCAACTATAGAGGGATCACACTCCTCAGCCTCCCTGGAAAAGTCTATTCGGGGGTTCTGGAGAGGAGGGTCCGTCGGATAGTCGAACCTCGGATTCAGGAGGAACAGTGTGGTTTTCGTCCTGGTCGCGTAACAGTGGACCAGCTCTACACCCTTAGCAGAATCCTGGAGGGTGCATGGGAGTTTGCCCAACCAGTCTACATATGTTTTGTGGACTTGGAAAAGGCATTCAACTGTGGGGAATCCTGTGGGGGGTGCTCCGGGAGTATGGGGTACTGGACCCCCTGATAAGAGCTGTTCGGTCCCTGTACAACCGGTGTCAGAGCTTGGTCCACATTGCCGGCAGTAAGTCGAGCCCGTTTCCAGTGAGAGTTGGACTCCGCCAGGGCTGCCCTTTGTCACCGATTCTGTTCATAACTTTTATGGACAGAATTTCTAGGCGCAGCCAGGGTGTTGAAGGGGTCCGGTTTGGTGGACTCAGGATTGGGTCACTGCTTTTTGCAGATGATGTTGTCCTGTTTGCTTCATCAGGCCGTGATCTTCAGCTCTCTTTGGAGTGGTTCGCAGCTGAGTGTGAAGCGGCTGGGATGAGAATCAGCACCTCCAAATCTAAGACCATGGTCCTCAGCCGGAAAAGGATGGAGTGCCCTCTCAGGGTTGGGGGCGAGATCCTGCTCCAAGTGGAGGAGTTCAGGTATCTCGAGGTCTTGTTCACAAGTGAAGGAAGAATGGATCGTGAGATTGACAGGCGGATCGGTGCGGCATCCGCAGTGATGCGGGCTCTACATCGGTCTGTCGTGGTAAAAAAAGGAGCTGAGCCGTAAGGCAAAGCTCTCAGTTTACCAGTCGATCTACGTTCCTACCCTCACCTATGGTCATGAGCTATGGGTAGTGACCGAAAGAACGAGATCGCGAATAACAGCGGCTGAAATGAGTTTCCTCCGCAGGGTGTCTGGGC
The DNA here is from genome assembly GCA_026402145.1 of Polypterus bichir lapradei. NCBI lineage: Eukaryota > Metazoa > Chordata > Cladistia > Polypteriformes > Polypteridae > Polypterus > Polypterus bichir. Next base: position 203,904,574 of record JANRMT010062791.1, read on the forward strand.
TTTCCCTTAAAGATAGGGTGAGAAGCTCAGTCATCCGGGAGGGACTCAGAGTAGAGCCGCTGCTCCTCCGCATTGAGAGGAGTCAGATGAGGTGGCTCGGGCATCTGATCAGGATGCCTCCTGGACGCCTCCCTGGTGAGGTGTTCCGGGCACGTCCAACCAGGAGGAGGCCCCGGGGAAGACCCAGGACATGCTGGAGGGACTATGTCTCCCGGCTGGCCTGGGAACGCCTTGGGATTCCCTTGGGAGAGCTGGAAGAAGTGGCCGAGGAGAGGGAAGTCTGGGCTTCTCTCCTTAAGCTGCTACCCCCGCGACCCGACCTCGGATAAGCGGAAGAGAATGGATGGATGGATGGATTTTACAGGAACTTTTCATGAGGCCTTTGATTTTATCGTCATTCTGTCGGAATCAATCAATTTACATTTGTCCCATTCTATTATATACATAATGCAATTATTACAGAAGTTCAAGATATAATTAAAAAAACAACAACCCCCAACACATACAAGAACCTCTGGCTTAGATAACAAGATGCCTGCATGTGGCTAATTACAGGCTTGTATAGGTGGCAGTAAGATGTTCTCCGATCTGCCCGGTTTTACCACACATTAACATGTGAAGAGTGCGGGTCCAGCTTGTTGTCTCCACAAATGGAATATGACACGTGCTAACAGATGTTCTTCCCTTATTGAAGTCACGTTACTAAAGGTGTAAGACAAACACCGAGGGAGTCGCCTTCAAGTATAAAAAATGACAGCACCTGAGAAGCAAGCTTTAAGGTTTCATGTGCGAGAAAGAGAGCGCCGCTCCAGGAAGATGGAGACACACAACGATACTGAGGAAAGGCGCTGAAGGTACATGTAGAGCAAGAGAAAGCACAACATTGTTTCATTATTTTATTATTCAACTCATATGATGAAATTACTGGATTGTGTCAGATGACTGCCAAATGAAAATAAACATCGTTGTTTACTTAAATAATGCATTTTTATTAAATGCGTCTACAGTATTGTAACGGCAGGTACCCCTCTTGTAATATATGGTCATGTCAAAGAAGCTGTTTGAAGGTGTACAGGTTTATAGGATCATTATTACCATATTGTGAGAGAATAATTTAGAGGCGGCAATAGCAAGAAGTCAAGCAAAATGACCCCTTTGATTGGCTAACTACAAAGATTACAATATGCAAGCTTTCGAGGCAACTCAGGCCCCTTCTTCAGGCAAGATGGAACTGAATGTAAGTCACGGCACGACAATCTATATCTACAACAACAACAATATTTACTTATATAGCACATTTTCATACAAATGATGTAGCTCAAAGTGCTTTACAGGATGAAGAGAAAAAAAAGACAAAATATAAAAAACTAGCCAACCCGCCCACATAATTATGTATTGATGGGTGAACACTTCCTGAAAGACACAGTTGTCCAAATGGGGTGGGTTTGAGGATACGACTGTGAGTGAATGAAAAGATGGAACTCTGGAGAGAGCAACATATAACTGTCCGTGAGTGAAGACTGGTTTTGGCAGATACAGGCATATCTTTTTGAAAGTTTGGCCCTGTGCCTTATTAATTGTCATTGCAAAGGCCAATCTAACAGGAAATTGTCTGCGTGTAAAAGTAAAAGGCAAATTTGAATCTGATGGGGTCAGGGAAATCCGGGGAATAAGGACAGTTTGATAGGTAGCAGCTGCGATAGTTTTACACTCCAGTACATTGCGGTGAATACTCTAGATGGATAGATAGATAGATAGATAGATAGATAGATACTTTATTAATCCCAAGGGGAAATTCACATAATCCAGCAGCAGTATACTAATAAAGAAAATATTAAAGAGTGATAATAATGCAGGTATATAGACATACAATAACTTTGCATAATGTTAACATTTACCCCCCCGGGTGGTGGAATTGAAGAGTCACACAGTGTGGGGTCTCCTCAGTCTGTCAGTGGAGCAGGACGGTGACAGCAGTCTGTCCCTGAAGCTGCTCCTCTGTCTGGATCTCATGATATAAATCGAATCACTATTTCTGTCAGGTTGGTCCATGTTCCGTGTGGAACATACAATGACACTAGACAGTAGCGTGACTACTTTCCTCCATTTAAATCGACTGAATGACTGATTGCACTAAATAAAGAAAACAGCTAGAATTACGATCAATGCATTTTTCAGCAAGACCGAGTCCTCTATCTTAAAATAGACAAAGAAATGACACGGGTTACTGTGTTGTAGCGCCTGTTTCAATAAGCAGGTTCTTGTATTTAATTCAAGACAAACACTAGTTAGCAATCAAATATTTTACTCGTCTTACCCCAACGTACATTGACACCGCGCGCTAGCATCTCTAATAAACTCCCTTAATTTCAGTTTAATATTCAAATGTGTTTTACATATTGTTCCAGTGCCCACCGAACTTTTCAGATACCTTTCTTTGTGTTTTATGAAGGGTCCAGCAGCTGTATTCTCCTGTATTCCGCTTTTTCTTCTTTGTTGTTATGCTTGTGTGACACTTCACTTTAAAGCAAAGGAGAGCCTGTGGGGCAGGATAAATGTCAATCAAACTCATGACCACGCCCACCCGTTTCACCCCGGGCTGCGCCAATCATAGACATATATAGATAGACGCCACATTCACTGTGATGCCCAGTCAACACGATAAGTCAGCGCGTCCGCACTATTGCGAGTGGCAAAAGTGCCATTTAAACTAATACAGGTAGACGTGGAAACAGAGTTTTCTGATGAAAAAGCAATAACGTTTAAAACAGTATCGTTTACATACAACAGATTTTGGCGAATCGTTTACATGCAATTATTTATATCCATTTATACATTAATAATGGCAATTATTAAATATTATTAAATAATTCCTTCCATATAAGTAACATTTCTCGGGCTGCCTTTTTCCATCTCCAAAACATTTCTAGACTTCGTCCTGTTCTTACGCAACACAGTACTGAAGTACTGGTTAATGCCCGAGTCACCTCACGTATAGATTACTGTAATGCTATTCTATCTGGTATCCCACAAAAACGTATCCATCGCTTACAACTTCTTCAAAATTCTCCTGCCAGGATAATAACCTGCTTTTCTGAATCCACTGAACATATTCTCTCTCAACTTCGCTGGCTCCCTGTTAACTACAAAATACAATACTAAATACCGCTCTGAACATTTAAAGCTCTCCACAATGTGTAGATCTCACTGATCTCCTCCAGACTTACACTCCTGTCGCTCACTCAGATTCTCATCTGAAGCTCGACATTCAGTACCACACGTCAGACTCCGTGCTATGGGAGCTCGAGTGTCTCTCATTGTACTCCTCAACTCGGGAATTCTCTTCTCTCTCATATACGTCAGCTCGATTCAATAACACATTTTAAAACTGCCCTCAAAACTTATCTTTTCAAACTGGCATACCAATTGTGAATTTTGCCATGTTACTGCCAGTTATCTTTGTTTTTATGCTAATTATTGGTTTTTGATTTATCTTTCTCTTGTGTTAATTGTACTAATGTTGTTTAAGTTTATTGTAAGGTGACCCTGAGTGCTAAGATTATAAAACGGGATTTTCTAATGGCCAAATATAACCAAAACAATTGTTCAGCCTTACCTGGGATCTGGTTTGGAGCGTACAGCGGTTTGTACAATCCCAAACAGTATATTATTAATTACTTCACTCCACAGCAGTGCCACTCGCAATATGGCGGCACGTTGACGTGCGATGCTGCTGATCATGCGGCGTCTAGTAATTCTATGTCTATGGTGGTAATACCCTTCTCATGTATTATTTGTAAAAGAGTGCGCGTAATTGATGGGCCACGTGACGTCATCAATGGGCGACGAAAACCGAAGTCGGCGAACGTCTCTCGCTTGCGGACAGTAAATCTGAAAACAACGAATGAGCCGAATGTTTCGTGCTGTTGAGTTGAGGTGACTTTTGAAAGTATCTCATCACCTGGCGGCAGAAGGTAAGTGGTTCGAGTTTTGTCGCTTTCCTCAGCTGGGATTTCAGTTCGCTGGTCAGAATTCCATCACGCATTCGTGTCTTTCACCCCGCATTGTCTAAAGGAATCTGTCTGCGTCTCAATTCACTTCATGTTATGTTCTCCAGTCCTATTTGTGCCTCACAGAGTCCGGGTACACCGACGCTCATTAACACCCCTTTCCCTCATTCCGTGTCCTCGTGGCAATAGCCGATATATTTAAGTTTGAAGATTAAGTGGCGAGGTCAAACATAAGCAGCTCTTTGAATTCTGCATTTCTTTTTGTTAGAAATACTAGATGATCAGGGCCGGATCATAGCAAGGGTTTGTTTAGCAGGACGGTAACCCGGTTTTTCTGGGGCGTAGGCATTTCGCAGCGAACTTGCTGGGTTTGCCAATGAACTTCTTAGCTGAATTATCTCCTGAAAATTCATCATGCAGTCGGCTTAAAAAACAACAACAATAAATAAAAAAATAAAAGTTTACCCCAGCGCCTCCGGATATTTTGCGAGGTAGCAAACGTATTCCTGATGTCTTTGACTCGTTGAACTCAGTCGTTGCTTTAGTCCACCGCATCTCCAGCCCTCTGCTCCGGTCCTTGGGCGCAAAAGATGCGACGTCGGTGGCCATTGACGTTTATTTTATACGGTGAGACACAAATGGAGTCCGTGAATGTGCAAAGTGTTGGACTAGAATGATTTTTTAAGGGTATCCTCCTCATATTTCTTATTGGCAAACACTTTCATTAACAGCAACTTAAAAATTCTGCTTTCTAAAAAAATCACCCAAAGCAAATGTTTAACAGAAATGACACAAAGTGGAAAGTAAATCAAGAGGACAGAGCAGCCTGGTTTGATAAGCGGGGCACCGGTGAGCAAAGAACAACGTGCTGGATTAATGTGGGATTCGCGGCGCCCTTCACAGGTTCAACAAAAATATAACGCGTGTAACTCTAATAATTGTTTTTCATTTCGCATTTGTTTTAGGAATTCTGTGTCAAGCCAGCGGCCTCCATAACACGCATGTTAGTTCGAGATGAATTTCCTGAGAAGTGTTGATTTTAAAGCTGTTCTAACATTAAAAATGTAATCAGAAACATGGCAGTTACTTCCCAGTATGTGCAATGAGAGGATAACCCGCCACGGTTTGCTATGATGAAGGCTTGACGGTTTTTAATGTAAAGCAACATAAAATTGCGGAACTCGAGTTCAAGAATGAAACAAAACAGAATCGGGCGGAAAAGTAGAGACGTGGCAGAAAAATCTGCATGTTTTGTAAATAATGATTGAAAATATTGACTTAGTGATGTGCAAAATACAAAAGTATTGCAGCGTGGCGTCTCCGGAATAACATAATGTCGAAAATAGAGAAAGAGAAAAGAGTCACCCGAACTATTCCAGAACAGTAAATTATTTACTGCTCTGATGCTATCGCTGTTTTACGATCAGAAAGATCAGCAATTGACGAATATAACTAATGGCAGAATTACGGTATATGAGGGTTCTTCTAGAGAGCCTCTTTCTCTCGCACGATTTGGCTCAAAAACTGATCAGCACGTCGTCATCTCATAACAGGTTGAAGTTTCCAGTTTGGTATTTTTCCGTCCTGCCGTTTTAGCTCAATGCCGTACTTGAGTAACTGGGATGCACACAGGGGCGGTCCTAGCCTGTTTGGTGCCCTGGGCGAACACCCCCTCTGGCACCCCAATCCCCCCCCCCCCCCCCAAGCGTTTTAATAAACAATGAAAAAATACAGTGTAATAAAACAAACTATTGGAAATGTAATGTCTAACAGAGACAAAATCAAATTTTACATTTATACAGCACCCAAATATTTCGTTATAGTTTAAAGAATTTTCACTTTAGTACCATCGCCAGTCATCAGTTCACCAGGTCACTAACTACATAAACCTTTTCTTTCAGAGCTGCAGTCAGTTTATTATTTCGGGTTAACTTTCCCCGCCTACCACTCTTCACTACGCGAGTCATTTGCATTAGTAAGTTAGCACGCAAACATATATACAGTATCCATACAAAAAAACTCTTACTAACTCAAATCATTTTATCAATATGTTCAAAATCTCATTGACGATATTTGACCATTTTAAAGCCTGTAATGTGCACTCCAGTTATGGCGAATTTACTAACCTGTGATAAAGAATAGAGAGAGCCCGCGCATTGAGCTGCCGTCATCTTCACACAGGAGGATTTATTCTTCCTGTTTGCTACTCTGCTCTATGCTGCTTGCGCAAGGAGCGCCCATCTAACGATTTCTGCGATTTCGCACAACCCAGGAAAAATTAATTGTGACATAATGGGCTTGGATTGACAATATTATGAAGGGAATGTGCTTTATTTGGAAGCACACCGCCCTCCCCCTACCCCACAGGTTGTGTGTGAGACTTCAGCACAGCAGCAGCAGGCGCACCTCGCAAATGGAGGGCGCTCTTACTTCCCGCAAATGGGCAATAGAAAACCGATCGGTGCCCATGCAGTCCCAAAAAATGCGCTGGCATGATGTCGGGACAGCATGGGCGCGCGCAAAAAAAAAAAAAAAAAAAAAATTGCCGATACCCATGATGCCGCCCCACCACGATGTTGCCCTGGGCAACGGCCCATATCAAAAACCGCCACTGGATGCACACACAGACAGATACACAGCCACCATCGAGACGTCAATGTTTTTGGCATCCGGGGAACCTAAAACGTCACAAACCGGAAACTGAAATCTCTGACGACTCTAAACCTTCCGCTCCTCCCCATAGAGGATAGCACCGTTAGTTTACAATCAAATCTCTGCTGTTGCTTTCATATGCGAGTTTTTTTCCTTCACACACACACACACACACACACACACACACACACACACATACTGTATATATACACAGTACATCCGGAAAGTATTCACAATGCATCACTTTTTCCACATTTTGTTATGTTACAGCCTTATTCCAAAATGGATTAAATTAATTTTTTTCCTCAGAATTCTACACACAACACCCCATAATGACAACGTAAAAAAAAAGTTTACTTGAGGTTTTTGCAAATTTGTTAAAAATAAAAAAAACTGAGAACTCACATGTACATAAGTATTCACAGCCTTTGCTCAATACTTTGTCGATGCACCTTTGGCAGCAATTCCAGCCTCAAGTCTTTTTGAATATGATGCCACAAGCTTGGCACACCTATCCTTGGCCAGTTTCGCCCATTCCTCTTTGCAGCACCTCTCAAGCTCCATCAGGTTGGATGGGAAGCATCGGTGCACAGCCATTTTAAGATCTCTCCAGAGACGTTCAATCGGATTCAAGTCTGGGCTCTGGCTGGGCCACTCAAGGACATTCACAGAGTTGTCCTGAAGCCACTCCTTTGATATCTTGGCTGTGTGCTTAGGGTCGTTGTCCTGCTGAAAGATGAACCGTCGCCCCAGTCTGAGGTCAAGAGCGCTCTGGAGCAGGTTTTCATCCAGGATGTCTCTGTACATTGCTGCAGTCATCTTTCCCTTTATCCTGACTAGTCTCCCAGTTCCTGCCCCCCACAGCATGATGCTGCCACCACCATGCTTCACTGAAGGGATGGTATTGGCCTGGTGATGAGCGGTGCCTGGTTTCCTCCAAATGTGACGCCTGGCATTCACACCAAAGAGTTCAATCTTTGTCTCATCAGACCAGAGAATTTTGTTTCTCATGGTCTGAGAGTCCTTCAGGTGCCTTTTGGCAAACTCCAGGTGGGCTGCCATGTGCCTTTTACTAAGGAGTGGCTTCCGTCTGCCCACTCTACCATACAGGCCTGATTGGTGGATGGCTGCAGAGATGGTTGTCCTTCTGGAAGGTTCTCCCCTCTCCACAGAGGACCTGTGGAGCTCTGACAGAGTGACCATCGGGTTCTTGGTCACCTCCCTGACTAAGGCCCTTCTCCCCCGATCGCTCAGTTTAGATGGCCGGCCAGCTCTAGGAAGAGTCCTGGTGGTTTCGAACTTCTTCCACTTATGGATGATGGAGGCCACTGTGCTCATTGGGACCTTCAAAGCTGCAGAAATTTTTCTGTAACCTTCCCCAGATTTGTGCCTCGAGACAATCCTGTCTCGGAGGTCTACAGACAATTCCTTTGACTTCATGCTTGGTTTGTGCTCTGACATGAACTGTCAACTGTGGGACCTTCTATAGACAGGTGTGTGCCTTTCCAAATCATGTCCAATCAAGTGAATTAACCACAGGTGGACTCCAATGAAGCTGCAGAAACATCTCAAGGATGATCAGGGGAAACAGGATGCACCTGAGCTCAATTTGGAGCTTCATGGCAAAGGCTGTGAATACTTATGTACATGTGCTTTCTCAATTTTTTTTATTTTTAATAAATTTGCAAAAACCTCAAGTAAACTTTTTTCACGTTGTCATTATGGGGTGTTGTGTGTGTATATAATATAGGGTGGTCCAGATCTAATTATGCAGTTGTCTGGATGACTTTGATTTATACCCGGACGATTCCAGTTCGGCGTGAAGACGATTCTTCATGTTGTCAATTCGCACACATCTCAATGGTTCAGGATTTTTCAGGTGATTTTCTTTGTAATAAACTGAATAAGTTATAGCGTAATGAAAATTGCATAATTAGATATATATATTTAAAAAAAAAACCACTTTTTACAGTTTTTTTTTTTTTTTTAGTCACCTGGTAATTCACGCTCACAATTCCTTTTCTTTCCTTTTCCACCTTCACTCTCCTCCATGCAAGCCTTGCCCATCTTCAATGTGGCTGAACCCTGGCGCATTTTCAGTGCAACTAGAAGTGCTGGCAGAACCTCCTGCTTACCAGGCTGAGCCCTTGTGACACCCGTGAACACAAACTGGTGCGCCCAGCAAAACTACAACTGCTCTGTAGCCCAAACAGCAGCCATGCCAGAGAGGGATAGGCGCCACCTAGTGTACTGGGGGGGGCACATCGCCCCAGGTGGTGGTAATTTCCACATACTGGCCTCCCGATCCAGAAAGGCAACACAAACCCATCCGGCTGAGATGCTTGTCCATCCACATCCTTCCTTTGTCATGGCGTCCCGGCCGGGGTGCCAGCTAACAGATATCTTCTCAGACTTTAAACACACAAACACTTTCTTCGTCCACTTATTGCTAGTTTGTGGCCATTGATTGCATTTTGCTTGTGGTTCTGTTCTGTCTGTTTCTTTTATTATTTGAGGGGTAGTGGTTAGCTCGTTCAGTTCAGATAATTCATAACCAATAAAAGAAATATTATCCACCCAGAGCCTTTCTAGTTACTTAGAGGGGAAAAAAAATAAGACACTTGCAGGACATCCTCCCAAGACCTAGACCTGCCACCGCTGGCCACAATTGTAAATGCTGAGCCCTCATTGTCTAAGCTTGGGCTGGTGAAGAACAGGCTCTGGTTTAAAGACTCAATCACTCGACTCTGATGTCTGCCTCTGAGACTCGATTACGAGAATTCGGTGATCTCATCAAGTTTTTTGCTGCACAAAAATCCAGAAAAGTCCAATTATGAAGAGCAAGCATTGGTCTGTGCTGATATAGAGAATGGCCTCTGCGCTGTTGGGCAGTCCTGCATTCGCAGTGTGGTTTTCAAAAGCTTGGCTTGTGATGGTCACTTGTCATCTGTGGAGCAACGGCTCATTAAAGATGTAAGCTTTGGTGCAGCACACATTGTCAGAGAGTAAGCCCATGTAGGTATATATTTATATTTTTTTTCATTCTTCAGATTTTTGACATTCATTTTAAAGTTAAGATTCTGTTTGCCGCAATTTATTTTAGCCTATAGGACCCTGAGACCTTGAAGTTGAGGTGTGTAGCACACGTAGCATTTCATGGAGTCATGTGATGTAGGGGGTGGCATGGTGGCGCAGTGGGTGGCGCTGCTGCCTCGCAGTTAGGAGACCCACAGGTTTGCTTCCTGGGTCCTCCCTGCGAGGAGTTTTGCATGTTCTCCCCGTGTCTGCGTGGATTTCCTCCCACAGTCCAAAGACATGCAGGTTAGGTACATTGGCGATCCTAAATTGTCCCTAGTGTGTGCTTGGTGTGTGTGTGCCCTGTGGTGGGCTGGGATTGGCTCCAGCAGACCCCCGTGACCCTGTGTTAGCATATAGCGGGTTGGATAATGGGTGGATGGATGTAATGTAGGGTACCTCAGTCGATGACTCTTCAGATAGAGAGCACGTTACTTGTCGCCAGGGGTTATTCAGCTTTTAGAAGAAGCACAATAAATAAATATTCCAGTGGCAAGAAAAAAGAATGTGACCCCTTTGGAATGACCAGCTCGTCTGCATTCCCCGATCCTACAATGTAATCTGCGATCGTATTTATGAAGTGTCTCAGAATTACTCGTAGGAACTGCGTTAAATCACTGCCTAGGGCACGGGTGTCAGACTCCGGTCCTGGAGGGCCGCAGTGGCTGCAGTTTTTCATTCTAACCATCTTCTTCATTAGTAACCCGTTTTTGCTGCTAATTAACTTCTTTTGTTTTAGTTTTAATTAAGTTGACTCCGGCCCCCTTAGTCGTCTCCTTTTCCTTAATTAGCAGCCAAACAATAACGAGACACAAAACAAGGACCAGCTCACCTGAAAATAAAGAAAGGTGAAGGTCTGTGTCCAGTAGGAGGCGCCAGCTCCCTGGGAATGAGTTCTTTTGTAATTGTGGTGTGTTTCATAACCCGAAACTATATAGATATGATATTTAAAGGTGATACCCCTCCCTTTAGTGATACAGCGGTAAGAAATCACATAGGAGAAATAACTTAGCTTTGTTTAATGATGGCTTACAAAGAATAACAGACGAGGAAGCCATGACAAGACCTTGTGTAGAGTCTGCCATTTTCGTTGCTGCATTACAAGGATTTTCAGGATCGGATGATGTGATCTCCCATCCGTCCGTCAGCTTCGAAGGTGTGCCAGGCAATGTTCCCAGGTAAATCATGCCATTCCAAACAAGGCAAAGAGAGGATCTAATGTCATGTTGACTCTGACACACAGAAATAGTACAATGCCCATTTCGCAGTTGTCCTTTCTCGTCTTCTAATGCTTGTCTAGCAGTTCTAAATGATGAGCCCCTGTGTGCTAAATCAGGCCTTGTGTTAGCTGTACATGTGAGTGGATTTATAAAATATTTTTTTGTGCAGAGCACAATGACCTATTAAACTTATGTACTTATTACAGGGGGTCAATACACAGAACAGAACACAAGTCATCCTCAATACAATATAATAGTGCGATAGACATATTACAAATACAGAGCAGAATTTAACAGTAGATGATATCCCATAATATGATTTGGATATGTTTACAGTCCTGGAGACCTCAGCCATCAAGCTGTCTCCCCCATTTGGACATTCCACAGCTGAAACGGCGCTAATCCGATGAAAGGATCCCTCTTTCCCACGATTCCTGCGATCCTCCATCAGGGATGACTTTACTTTAAGCAGGCAAAACAACTTGGCAGGTGTGCTGTGGCACCAAGTGCCACACTTGAGTACAGACGAGAAACAGAACATGTGAGGGTTAGTAACAAATTATAACTATCATACTATCATTATGTTTTAGTACTAATGATTAACAACAGAGATGCGGTCTGTACAGTTAATCAGCAGCTCTAGTCAGGGTGTGCTAAACTGAAGTAGTGAGTCTTCAGCCTGAGACTGAAGGGGCATCTCTTATAATATCAGGCAGACCACTCTACAGTTAAGGGGCCCTGTAACTAAAAGCTCAACCTCCTACTGTTATTTTAATAATCCTTGGAATCATAAGCAGACCGGCATCTTGAGATCTTAATGTGCGCTCTGGTTTGTAAGTCATGATAAGTTCAGACAAGTAGGCCGGACCTTGGCCATTTAATGCTTTATATGCTAAAAGGAGGATTTTGAAATCTGCCCTAAACCTAACCTGGAGCCAGTGTAAGAATTTAAGAACTGGAGTTGTGTGTTCGTATTTTCTTGTTCTTGTAATAATTCTTGCAGCAGCATTTTGGATTAACTGGAGGCTGTATAAAGAACAGTTTGAACATGTAGAAAGAAACTGAGGAGCTGTGTGACATTGACAGACTTCTGTTCATGGTGGGTTTCTTTTTTTTTTTTTTTTTTAGCACATCCTCCAAAAACATACCAGTGGGAGTAGTACAGGCACTTAAATTAAGGAGGTGCTTTCCAATAAACAGCCCTGTACTACCCCACTAACTCCACACTCGAGTTTGTGTGTCAAATCTCCCATCAATAGGGTATTTCCTATAGGGTATTTCCTAAAGTGGCCCTTGGTCCAAAATCACTGCTGGAGTGTATGATTTCACAAAACTGGCTGAAAGCAAACCATAACTGAGAGCGTGTTATAAAAAGAACTTCAAGTGTCTTTAGATGTGAATGGTGCAGTTTTATTGGAGTGAAATCCTGTTCTTTCCACAGCGAGGAAGAAGCAACTGCCCATTACGGTAACGTCACGATGGATGTGAAAGAGGAGACGTATGAGACAGACATAAATAACTTGGAGATCATAACTGTGAGTATTAAGGAAGAGGAGGAGGACTGTCCATGGGAGTTTGTCCACCCTGAGCAGAACGGTCTTGGCATTCAGGAGGAGGATTCCGAACTGATGACTGTGGGCATTAAGGAAGAGCCCAAGGAGATGGCTGTAAGCTTTGAGAAGCCCAAACGTAAAAGTAGGAAGTGTGGTGACCTCGAGGTGAGGTCTGAATCAAGACAGGCTGTTAAAGCTCTGGAAGATCAGCCATCACCTTCAAATCAGTCTGGAGAAAGTAAGTGTGAAGTATAAATATGTGTGTGTTTTAGAATTTGGGGGGGTAGGGGGCATCTCGGTGAAAAGGAGGTCTCATGCTTTTCATAGATAGGTAGATAGATGGAATTTGTCCTAATCAGAAAAGGTAGCTTTGTGAAAAAACTCAAGAAATATGACAGTGTCATGGATACACTCTATTGCTAAAAGTATTAGAGGGCCTGCCTTTCCACACACATGAACTTTAATGACAACCCATTCTTAATATGGAGTTGGCCCACCCTTAGCAGCTCTAACAGCTTCATCTCTTCTGGTATGGCTTTCCACAAGGTGTAGGACTGAGTGTGTTTATGGGAATTTGTGACCAGGTAGAGCATTAGTGAGGTCAGGCACTGATGTTGGACGAGAAGGCCTGGCTGGCTGGCTCGCTCGCTCATAGTTTCTACTCGAATTCATCCCAAAGGTGTTGAGGTCAGGGCTCTGTGCAGTCCAGTCAAGTTCCTCCACACCAAACTCAGTCCTCCATTTTTTACAGACCTTGCTTTGTGCCCTGGTGTGTGTGCCCAGTCATGTTGCCATCCACAAACTATTCCCACAAAGTCCAAAATGGATTTGTATGCTGAAGCATTAAGAGTTCTTTTCACTGGAACTAAGGGGCCAAGCCCAACCCCATGCCATAATTCCCCCTCCACCAAACTGTACACTTGGCACTGTGCAGTCAGGCGAGTCCCGTTCTCCTGGCCAGACTCGTCCACCGGATTGTGTGATTCGTCACTCCAGAGGACACGTCTCCTATGCTCTCGAGTCCAGTGGCGGGCGGTGGGCTTTACACCACTGCATCTGACGCTTTGTATTGCACTTGGTGATGTCAGGCTTGGCTGCAGCTGTCCTCTGTGTTAGCGTGTCAGAGAGAGGATGTGTAAGCATTGTCTCTAATGTCCTCCTCTTCTGCTCCACCACTACCTCCAGCAAGTCCAGAGGGCTTCCCATAACTAAGCTTTCCTTCTTAATCAACTTACTGGTTTGGTGGGCCTCTCTTGAAGTGATGCGACCAGCCGAACACACTACACTGGCTAACGAAGAGCTGTAGAAGATGTAAAGGAGGTCACTGCCCACCTTCAAGGAACAAGTCTCCTTTGAAGAGTGTCTGCTCTGCCCTTCTCTAGTTCCTCTGTGTTACGAGATAAGTCGAGTCTCTCATTAATGTGAATCCCAAAGTAGTTTTTTCATCTTCCACAAACTTTCACGAATATGTTCATCTTCCACATCTAATCTCTAAAGAGCAACACCGAGCATTGGGGCTTTCTTTTGCAGTAGCGGTCAATCACCAATTTCTTGGTTTTGCTGATGCTGAATTGCAGACAATTCTCACAGTTCTCCACTGGGCTGCTCTCCTCTGTCTCATCTCCTTTGTCAATACACACCCCATTAGCACAGAATCATGACACGACCTGCTGTTATATTTATAGTCCAAGGTGTACTGAGTGAGCAGGAAAGCGACACAGTCCTTGAGCCTCGCCAAGTGCAGTCTGCCAGACAGAGGGTCCGTAATTCAGGACAGCAGAGGGGCTTAACAGAGATGGCTAGATGGTATCACGTGAAAGTCAGAAATGTAGTCAGGTTAATGGTTTTTTTTTTTTTTTTTAGTGAATTACTGAAGTAGCAAACATAGTATAATCTATTTTGAGAAGTCTGCAAAGAAGTTTGTGTTTATTAAGGTAATATTATAGATTTTGGATGCGTAAGATTCAGTAAAATAACTAAAGCTGCTTTGTTTTTGACTATCTTGCATGTACAGTGGATGCAGTAGATATTGAGACCTCTTCACTTTCTGCACACTTTATGTTGTATGTTTAATTTTATGTGGATTATTTTGCCCATCAATCTAATGAGAAAGTGAAAACATGTTTGTATCTTTGGAAAAAAGTCGAATGTCCATTTGGTACCAAAATTCAGACCCTTCACTCAGCATCCATTCCAGTTAGGGGTACGTCTTGCACAGCTTGATTTGGGCAGATTATCCCATTCTTCTGTGCCAGTTCCTCTCAGGCTCTGTTAGATTGAATGGGAAATATCTGTAACCTGCCAGGATTGGGTCTCTCCACACATGTTCTACGTCAGTGTTTCCCAAACGCGGTCCTCGGGTGGAGGGGGGGCACACTGTGACTGCAGGTTTTTGTTCCAACCACATTCCTAATCAGTGACTACACCTGATAGCATTGATCTCATTTAATTAGCTGGTATTTTTTTCTTTTATTCTACATTCAGAAAAGCACAGCAGCATGATTTTTACATTTATAAGTCATTTAGAAGTATTTCTGCTTTCGCTCTAGCTTTAAATGCGTAACTCTCTTTTGTTGATTTCATTCTATTTTGCACTTTCTCTCTGCAGTTTTTCCCCCTTTGTTGTATCTTAATAATGATAATTAAAACGAGCAGAGCAGACACCCTGGCAAACAGCACTGAATAATCAAAGACTGCAACTACATTAGCATCAGACCCACTAATTAGTAAATAATGGATAAATTAAACAATTAGAACACCTAGAAAAGTAGAATGAAAATCAAGATGAAAATATTGTTAAAAAGAAAAAGAAAATACATTATTCCTATATGACTGCTTGGTACTTTTATTGGTATATATTTCTATATCTATATATCTACAGTTGTGCTTGAAAGTTTGTGAACCCTTTAGAATTTTCTATATTTCTTCATAAATATGACCTAAAACATCATCAGATTTTCACTTAAGTCCTAAAAGTAGATAAAGAGAAACCAGTTAAAAAATGAGACAAAAATATTATACTTGGTCATTTATTTATTGAGGAAAACGATGGTGATGTTTTAGGTCATATTTATGAAGAAATATAGAAACTTCTAAAGGGTTCACAAACTTTCAAGCACAACTGTATCTCTCTCTCTCTCTCTCTCTCTCTCTATATATAGATATAGATATAGATATAGATAGATATAGATATCTATATATCGAGATATAGATATCTATATCTATATATCTATATATATAATAAAACTGCATATTACAGTAACACAGACATTTCGTTCTTTGCCTAACAAGTTGCACAGTCTATAGAATACCTACCTGCTTTTCACACATCACCACTAACATATATACAGTATGTTTTATGGTTTAATAAGTTATTGCCAATGCATTATAGTTGTAGGTTTATGTAAGCACCATGAAGCAGTACTCTGTAAAGAGCATTTTATTAAAATGACTTGAGTAAGCTGAATAGTTGTCAGCAGGCAGCTCATTGCCATATTTCACAGTCAGTCATGTTTTTCATCATTAGAGTCCTTGGAGAGGATTAAGAGCAAGAACGACTTCCTAAAACAGACGCTAGAATTACAGAAAAAAACCAAAACCTAAACCTTTTGATTTCCAAGCACTCCCAGTCACATTATGCAGGCATACTGCCAGTGGTATTACAGCACCCAAGAAACGTTTCTTACCACATTTCTGTGGAATCGTTTGTTGGCTAAAAGTCCTCACTGCTGGTGAGTCAAAAAGAGGATGTGCAGCATTGTTTGTTTTCATTTCCTTTTCCACCAGTACCTCTAATGGGTCCAGATAACATCCCATAGGTGCCCTGCCTTCTTAATCAGCCTGTTGATTTGGTGGGCAGCTCTTGAAGTGAGGTTATCAGCCTGGCACTCCGCAATGAAGAAGTGGGTTTTGGTGTGCAATGTAATTTTTTACAATTGCTTATTTGTAACTTCAACAAGCATTTATTTAATGTTGTAAGCTAAAGTCAATAATGAGTTGAAAATAATCTTTTATTTTCCCTCTTCAACTTTTTACAGGAGATAAACTGCACTACTGCTCTGAATGTGGCAAACGATTCTGCGACAGAAGTACTCTTCAGAAACACACTAGGATTCACACCGGGGAGAAGCCATACTACTGTTCTGAATGTGGCAAGCGATTCTCACAAGTCATCCATCTGCAGAGACACACACGAATTCACACCGGAGAGAAGCCATATTCCTGTTCTGAATGTGGCAAACAATTCTCGCAAATCACCCATCTTCAGACCCACACCAGAATTCACACTGGGGAGAAGCCGTATTCCTGCACAGAATGTGGTAAACAGTTCTCTGTCCGTAGCAGCCTTCAGACTCACACAAGAATTCATACTGGAGAGAAGCCATATTGCTGTAATCAATGTGGCAAACGATTTGCACAGCTGAGTGGTCTTCAGAAACACAAGCACAAACACTGATGACAAGCCCTACTGCTGTGTCAATGACGTAAATGGTTACTTTACAGGCGTAGTCTTGTAACCCAGTCAAGAATTCATGCAGAAGAGAAAAGTTGCTGCTCTTCTACTTGTGGCAAACGGTTAGCACAAATGGCCACTCTTCAGACCCACATAAGAATGCTTACTGGAGAGAAACCGTATTGCTGTTCTGATTGTGGAAAATGATTCTATGGCTGCAGCCATCTTCAGAGAGCTCATACAGGAGAACAACATCACTGCTGTTTTGAATGTGGTAGATCCTTTGCTAACAGAAGTGCTTTTCAGAATTCACTTACGTGAGTGTTCCTGAGGGAGTAATTTGAGTGGTCGGGGAAAGAAACGAGGAAGGAGTCTAAACTAAACTCCCAAGTCTTAAAACAAGTATCTTCTCGAGGTGGGTTTCATTGGATAACATGCATACCAACATACGGCATATAACATACGACAGTGTTAGCACGTTATGCTATGCTATGCAGCATTGTTCATGATACCAATCAACTTGGTCCTCCACTGTTACCTCTAGCAGGTCTAGAGAGTGTCCCATAATTGAGCTTACCTTCTTGATTAGCTGGTTGATTTGGCTGAGCACATCACACTGGTCATCACAGAGTTGTAAAACATGTAAAGGATGTCACTATCCACATTAAAGGAACACAGTCTGTTAATAAAAAGGATACGGTCCTACCCTTTCTTTTATGGTTATTCCATGTTATGAAACCAGTCCAGTCTGTCATTGATGTGGACCTCCAAGTACTTTTACCACACCTTCCAAGTTTATACAGGTGTAAGTCTGTTGTCCGCCTCCAAAACCAAATTTTTTTTTGTTCCCGATGGGAACATGAGCAAGGGGCTGACCAAGAAACACCAGGAGGTGAACATCATACCTGGAGACGGCATGAGCGGCTAACCCATGATTGTGAAGTTTGGAGAGCCCTTGTCAGCAGCGGTTGTGGAGCAGAGTCTTCAGAAAGGCAGTCAGATTTTAGACTTTATTACACAGCATAGAAAACAATTGCAGAGCACATAAAGCTGTCTCAGTTCATGAAGTGAGCCTGGTAGTTTGGGCGTGGTTCATTTTTATATCGGTTCTAATCACAAAAAATCCTCATTCCGTACATAATTCTCGTCATTCACTTTACTTGTTATCTTCGTAATAATGACCTCGTGCTGTACTTCTTTTCATAACAGTTACCTCTCCTTGTAAACGTCTTTCCCCTAATCAATCATTAGGACTCGAAGGTCGTACTTGCCTCCTGGCCTGGAGATGACCATCACCTAATCATGTTTTACATTCCTCACATTCCCAATCTTGAGCTAATATAAAATCGGAGGCCTTTTAATTGATCAGCCCTCATCATTAAGTTGGAGCCAGGATGACCCACATATGGAAAACTGAACTGTTCAATTAATACTTGCTTGTTGCACCAGCGTCCAGTACGACTAAAGGCAGAGGCAGCTGTGCTGGTAAGCGTAGCACTCAGCTTCACTGATAGGAGCCGAGCTGCTGGAGCTGGAAGCAGGCGACTGGCCTTGAGTCAGCAAGCACAGTGCTGAAGCCTTTATTAATGAACCCTTACGTTTTTATATTGCTCAAAGCCAGCTGATACAATACGTGTTGTTTTATCTCGATTAATTAAGATATTAATTCATGAGGAAGCACTGACACGGAACTTAAATGCTATCTAGAATGTATGTATACAGGCCTGAGAGCAAAGGCAGCTGCGTCATCAGCCAGTGACGTGAAGCCACATACGGTCTGACTTAACAGTACAGGGGCTAACCAAATCTTAAAACTTCTATATAATTCAAACTAATACAATACAGCTTGTTTTTAATCTGATCATCTGAAATATTCATAAGCCTTAATATATACATTTAAATACTAAAATGTTTACAGTATTCACGTGCTAGCGTGTCAGTTTACTTAGTTTCCTTTAAGTTTGGGGGCTTTTCCAAAATTCTTGTTTAAACTCTGGTGAGTCAAAAGGCCCAGGAGAGTCGCCGTGTCCCAAAACGAAAACTCGTTTCCTCAGTTCCCTCAAAAACACAGCGTCTTTGGTTCTTAAAATGCAAGGCAAGTGAAAAGCAAGTAAAGAGGCCACATTAAAACCAAAAGCAGAGGCTTGTAAAATAATAGTGCCTGTCTAAGCCACGTAAAAAGATGTCAAGCAACTCTTTTTAATAATTATGAGTATGCACATTTATATTTAATTCCATCCAGCATTTAAGTTTATACGCCTTGTAATTGGTATTAGAACTATTGATTATAATCAGTAGTTCTAATACAAATAACACGGTATATAAACATAAATGCTGGCTGAATTAAATATAAATGTGCATGCTAATATAAGAGCCCGGTGCTGCCCGGTGGTCTGACAAAGGCCAAGCTACTGCTTACGTCACAGGCACATGTTCAGGAAAAGTCCTCTAACTTTCAACAATCAACTCTATAGTGCTCAAACTAACTAATAGCATACTATATGGTATTTTAATTTTATTGCCTAAGGTATTGAAGAGCCCTAATACTTCTAAATGCGTATTGAGTGCTTATGTTTTATGCAGGGCGGCACGGTGGTGCAGTGGGTAGTGCTGCTGCCTTGCAGTTACGTGTGGAGTCTGCATGTTACAATACAATTTATTTTTTGTAAAGCCCAAAATCACACAAGAAGAGCTGCAATGCACTTTAACAGACCCTGCCTCTTGACAGCCCCCCAGCCTTGACTCTCTAAGAAGACAAGAAAAAAATGGAAGAAACCTCAGGAAAGGCAGTTCAGAGAGAGACCCCTTACCAGGTAGGTTGGGCGTGCAGTGGGTGTCAAAAGGAGGGGGTCAATACAATACACAGAACAGAACAAATCCTCAATACAGTATAAAAATAAAAATTTTAGAAGTACGGAGTAGAATTTAACAGTAGATGATATCACATAATAAGATTTGGATTTGTTCAGAGTCCTGGAGACCTCATCCGTCAAGCTGCCTCCCCCATTTGGCCATTCCACGGCTGAAATAGCGCTAATCCAATGAAAGGACCCCTCTACCCCACGATTCCTACGATCCTCCATCAGGGATGACTTTACCTTAGGCAGGCAGAACAACTTGGCAGGTGGGCCGTGGCACCAAGTGCCACATTTGAGTACCGAGAACAGAAACAGAATAGGTGAGGGTTAGTATTCAATTCTAACTATCATGTTACTTATGTTTTAGTGCTAATGACTAACAACAGAGATGCAGTCTGTACAGTTAATCAGCACCTCTAGTCAGGGTGTGCTAAACTGAAGTAGTGAGTCTTCAGCCTGAGAGTGAAGGTACATCTCTTATAGTAGCAGGCAGACCATTCCACAGTTTAGGGGCCCTGTAACTAAAAGCTCGACCTCCCACTGTTATTTTATTAATCCTTGGAATCATAAGCAGACCGGCATCTTGAGATCTTAATGTGCGCTCTTGTTTGTAAGTCATGATAAGTTCAGACAAGTAAGCCGGACCTTGGCCATTTAATGCTTTATATGTTTAAAGGAGGATTTTGAAATCTGCCCTAAACTTAACCGGGAGCCACTGTAAGGATTTAAGAACTGGAGTTATGTGTTCATATTTTCACATGTTCTCCCCGTGTCTGCGTGGGTTTCTTTCGGGTTTCCTCCCACAGTCCAAAGACATGCAGGTTAGGTGTATTGGCGGTCCTAAATTGTCCCTAGTGTGTGCTTGGTGTGTGTGCCCTGTGGTGGGCTGGCACCCTGCCCAGGGTTTCTTTCCTGCCTTGTGCCCTGTGTTGGCTGGGATTGGCTCCAGCAGACCCCCGTGACCCTGTAGTTAGGATTCAGCGGGTTGGAGGATGGATGGATGGATGTTTGTTTTATGCAGTAGCCTGAGAGCCTGCCCCTCACTCACACAGGCAAAGGCTCTACACGCAATTTGTTTTTAGTCTTCTATCAGCACTTGCATCCTTAAGACAAAATCTGCCTGCTTGCTTCCTCGGAGATCATGATGACCTCGGCTCACAGCTCAATTCTCAGAAACTCGAAATAAATCAAGTGAGAAGGACAAGCAGCCTCTCAAACAAAATGAATGGTGTCCTTGTAAAGCTGCTCCAGGCCTAGGCTCTTCATAGCTAAGAGCACTAAAATTAATAATAAAGGATATTGATCTTTAATCGAAATTCTCAACACTGCTCATGTCCTGGATGGGGTAACAGGCTAGAAGTAAGTTACGTGAGTAAATTAAACCTCTGCTTTTAATCGTCAATTTGTTGTAATTCAGGGGGAAAAAAACTGCTGTGGCGTTCACATAGTCTAGCTGTTGGAAGACCGCACTGAAGATTGGTGTGGATGGGTGCCTGATGGACAAGCGGCCTGTCACACAGGTAGGGCGAACGATGCGTTCTACAAGTTGTTAGAATGAAAATAGAAAAACCGTGAGGAACTTCACGTTCAGACCATTGTGAACCAGTGGATGAGGGTGGAGTTTTGGTATGGGCAGGTGTTAAAGTGTTACTGGGAATCAAAGGTTCTGTTAGTTGGCCAGCGTTTGGTTGATACATACTCCCGTTTGCTGCTCGTTTGTCAAGCTCTATTTATAACAATAAAAGCAACAGAGTTAAAGCATTCCAGCTTTGTTTGTCACTCTGTTATGAACTTGAGAGCCCCAAACGTACTCAAAATGGCTATTGGGGTGGGGAAAACCATCAAACAGCAGCTAGCCTGAAACCTATCAAATGTGCGATTATATTGTCACAGAAATGCTCTGTTACAAAGTCAAGTTGCAAGGAACACAATGTGCAGAAGGAGTTGCCGGAGAAGACAATCCAGAGGCAAACATGTCCAAATGGTCAAAAATCATAGCAAAAAGTCAGAAGTGCAGTAAATCAAGAAAGCGCAGAATAAACACAACCGCAAGCACATTCAATGAACCGCAAGGGACTGCACATTTTCCTCAGCCTTTACAGGACTCAGTAGGGAAGAATTAAGGATTTCAGCTTAATACATGACGCTACAGGAAGCCAGGGTAGTGATCTTAAGAGAGGAGTGCTATGTACCCACCTCGGCTGGTTGAACACCAGATGTGCTGCTGCAATTTGTATCATCTGTGGTGGCTTGCGAACAGCCAGCAGAAAGTTCCAGTAGTTCCAGATGTGACAAGACCGAAGTCTGGACCAGGGGCTGTGCTGCATATTCTGTTAGATTCAGTCTGATCTTGGAGATGCTGAATAGGGTGAATCTGTAATACCACAGCAACATGGTCCCTGAGGGACAGCTGGTCATCGGTCACTGCCACAATGACTTGTTGGGTGTTAGCGATGAGGAGTAAGGTTGAACAGAGATGGGCTGTTGAATGGACAGATGAGCTGGGATAGCAAGAAAGTCCATCTTTGCCAGGTTGAGCTAGACATGGTATTCCACCTTCCAGGATGCCGTATAGGTAGAAATGCAGAGACTCTAGTACTTGATACTGTGGGGACCCCTGAAGGAAACAACAAGTACAGACAGATGAGTATCATTAGCATAGGAGGCAGGATGATAGAGCCTAATAAAGAGGGCCATGGAGAAAACATCTCAACGATGATCAGTGGAGCCAAACGTCAAGAGCATCCACCTGGGTGATGTAACAGCAAACATCTTTGCACCAGTAAGCTCACCACTCATTAGTTATTAGGCAGTTAAGTGGTAAGAGAGATAATTAGGATGACTGGGCTGTGATGGACAATTCAGCAAGGACATAAGGAGACATTCTACTCTTTTTTTGAAAGACGCCCAAGGATCTTTTATGACCACAGAGGGTCAGGAACTCAGTTTTATGTTTAATCTGAAAGAAGATGCCATTTTTGCAGCACTGTGTCCCTGTCATTGCACCGGGTAAGTTCCCCCTGCTGGCCTCACCAGCACCAATCCCTAGCTGTTTCTTAGATGGTTTCCCATCCATGTACAGGTGGGGCCAAAACACAATTAGCTTCTGGCAGATTACCTGTTCTGGAGTGCAGCTGGCATGGCTGCTGGAGTTTATCTACGGTAGCAAGCAGTCCTCACAGGGATCACTCCTTCCACCTTATCAGATGGCTGTGAAATGAACGCCCATTTCCAGAGGCACCAATGATTTTCTACCGCAGATACAGAAGGAGCGGGGATTTCTAACGGATGTTAGGTCAGTCAGTGCCCGGCGGGGAACTTCACATGGCATTAGAGAGAGCACCTCCTCTCCTCTTGGAGCCTTCAAGATGTTCCCTGCATGTGCCTTGACATTAAGAAAAGGGGAAGATATGGGAAACACTTTTGGGCTCACAACAGCAAAACAAGAAGCAAGTAGGTGGTGGGTGTTTTTTTTGTTTTTTGTACACTTTTACAAATTGTCAACCAATGAAGAATCAAACACATCTCATGGAAATTTAGAGACATAACCAAGGAGCAGATTATAAAGCAGAATGAAGGAAACGATCAGACAGGCACCCCCAGACGTCCTCACGCCTGATTAGAGCCTGCACTCTTACAGGGTGCGATTATTTATTTAAAATCAACACCGTGCCACGGACCGCTTATCACTCTTACCACATCTGTATGCGTTCTCATTGACCCAATCACAAGGAATTCAAAGTTTGTACAATGACAGCTGACAGACTGCGTCACAAAAGAAACCTGATCCCAGGATTCTGCCTCATAACTGTTTTATTTACTCACTACGCTTCAGCCCTCTGCAGCTCCTGTATTGCATAAGAAGAGTAATAGCTGTTTCTCTTGGGGTATGTAACTTAGACACCATAATGCCAAAAAAAAACCCTAGTGCATAAGAAGTTAGACTTTTTACACAGTTATTAGACAAACTGCTACATATTACACCTACAACAACACACATTTCATATCTCAGACCAAAAAAAGGCAGAATAATCAGAAGATAAAACCAAGTGAGTGTCACTGACAAAAAACAAAATTACAATTACTGATGAGCAAACGCTGAAGAGTTTCCCACAGCAACTCAGCAGATGAAACCGCTTTCTTCTCCCCTGTCAGTGTGCTTGAAACCCAAGGACAGACACCTACAACCACCACCTCCAACTCACCTACAGCAATGGTGGTGAAACACTGAACTAATGTCATTTGTTATTTATGCATGTTGCATGGAAATCCGGTTAGAGTATTGATCAGTCATGACATCATGCATATGTGAAGCCGATGGGCAACTTGCATATGGCCGCTACAGGTCTGTGATGTCACGCTGGCCTCACAAGACATCATGGAGCACGGGAGGATGTTTGCTTAAGCCGGCCACACAGAGAATTTCAAGGAAAATATTCTGCAAGCAATGTTACCGGTGAATACGACTTATTCGCTGTGATAAACGCTTTGGCGCATTATGCTGATCAATACTATTTACAGTCAAATCCTCACAAAACATCATGGGACACAGGGAAAAAATAAATTGTCCATGTGGCCGGCTTATGCAAACATATTTCTTTCCCTGCACCACATGATGTTTAGTGAGGCTTTGATTGTAATTTGTGTTGATCAGCATAATGTGCTAAAGCATTTTTCACTTGCTGTGTTCACTAAGTAATAACACACATTTATGTTAGAATACATTCATTATTTGTCTGCTACAAGTTGTGACTGGGAATGTTTGAAAGAGGAAAAACAAACATATGATCCGGCTAATACATTTATGTGCCTTTGTACAGTCACAAAATTTTACTTTATAAAAACATTACAATTTTTAACAATTATTTGCTTTCAACTACACGTGAGGGTAGGAGTTAACTAAAGGGCCTAAATAATGGCACGTCCGACCAGGGTGCGGCGGGGTGCACCGACAGTCTTTCTCGATCCCTTATAGATCATTTCCCACAAGGTTCTGGCGCCTGTGATGACATCACTTCCAGTTCCGACACCTTTGAATACATCACCGTGTCTGATGACGTCACTTCCACTTTCAGCCCTGATGACATCACTTCCTACACTGCCCTTTAAAGCCATCATATTAATTAATTACGACAGTTCTGTTTTGGTGTCTTGTGAACGACTCTGCCGTTAAAAATACCTTTTTTGCAGCCGAGACACATTATACGGGTGGCTGCCTCAAGCCTTCATGATGTCTAATTGTCGTTCTTGTTATTAGTGGTTCAGTGTCTGATGTAATCGAGGTCGAGCTGATACATTACCCATGAATAAGGCGTGCGGTTCTCATTCATTTGATTTGCAAACTGAATCATTACCCAAGAACGAGGCACACGTATCTCTTTTATTTGATCATTGAACTGAATCATTATCCACAAACCAAACACATGATTATCATTCAATGGATTCTTAAACTGAAAGGTGCTATATAAATAAATCTATTATTATTATTATTATTATTATTATTAAACTGCGTAATTACTCACAAACAAAACACACAATTATCATTCACTTGACTCTTAAACTGATTCATCACCCATGAAGGAGGCACACGATTCTCTTACTAAATTATTAACTGAGAACAAGGTGTTCACTAAATGATTTCCAGTCATGCAGTCTTATTATTTTAATGATGTATTTTTACTGTGTTGGCACGCTTTGTGCTTTCAACAGGTCAATGATTTACTACAATGAATTGCCAGCGTGTTTAGTATATAATTTAATGTATGAAACTTTGATGATTTTCGTTACAATCTTTCACTGCCTGACTACATTAGAATCCTGTGGTCTCTTCATTGCTGCCTTCACAGTATCTAATTTTCTGATCATATTCCCCTCACTCAAAAGTTGTTGAACTCTTTTAGGGCAGATGTCGACATCCAGGGGCAGAGGGCAACAAATCGACTGTAAACGTCAACAGACTTCACTGTTACATTACAAGTCCAAAGACATGCAGGTTAGGAGCATTGGCGATCCTAAATTGTCTCTTGGTGTGTGGGTGTGTGCCCTGCCCGGGATTTGATTCCTGCCTTGTGCCCTGTGTTGGCTGGGACTGGCTCCAGCAGACCCCCGTGACCCTGTGTTAGGATATAGGCGGTTGGATAATGGATGGATGGATTACAGGTAGGCCCTCTTTGTTAGGAGGATTGTTAGATTTGATGTGCGCAAGTAGCACAGAGTAAACGTTGTCTAGAATGGCATCGACGTCGGGCGAGAGAGTGAAGCAAATGTGCAAGACGGAATTCTCGGTACGCATTATTTTCTGTTTTTTTGCATTTATTATTGCTGAATCGGACTCTGACTTATCGAACTCAGATTTTGATGCAAGCAATCTGGAATGAGTCACCGTGAAGTTTTCCTCCTTTTTATTTTTCTATTTGAGATTGCGACCCATCATCTGTCAAACTGAAGCTGCAGGGTTGTTTGTCAGTGGCACATGGTGGTTGACATGAGATTCATCACAAGTGGGTGGATTTTGTACAGTCTGGACCTTTCAGGGTTTTGCCTTTTGTGCAGCACTCTGATTAGTTTGCTTACCAGAAGTTTTCTTTGTTTTGTTCCATATGATGTTTTTTAGTCCTTTCAGTTTTATTGGCATTAAATTATTGGGCTCCATCTTCTGCATATGTACGGTAGAGAGGAGAGTTATTGGGCAGTAGCTTTCAAGAATGCTGGTTTGTCCGGATTTTGAGAACAGGAAGGTTCTTCCTACACTAAGCCACTGTGGTGTTGTCTCTGGTTACTGCATTACAATATTTGTACAGTCCGCCATTTCCTGCTGCAGAGATGATAGGTGCTTTACCAATATGTTTGGCACAGCATCTGCAATAGGTGCCTTCCAATTCGCTGCAGATCTGACTTTGCTGCTCCCTCACTCCATGATGGCTCAGGTACTTCGATGATTTCCGTTACAATCTTTGACTACATTAGGATCCTGTGCTCTCTTCATCGCTGTCCTTACAATCACTCTCGAGTACCTGTGTGTGTTCCTAGTAGTCCGCCGGTAGAGAGTTACTTTCAGGGTGTCCCCACTTAACATTTTATAGGACCTTTTTGGATCATCCTTAAATTGTCTCTTTTGCACCATTGTTTTGTGTTTCATTTTACAGATTTTGTGCTTCTGTTAGAGTTTTGAGTTTATTGCTCGCCATTGTGAAGGTAAAGTCAATAATAAGCAAAACTGCAGATTTCGCTCATATTCTGGCTAGGACCTTAGGTGATCTTCCCCCTTCCATGTAGGCTTTTAATGAGTACCAACTCCCTCCAAAGGGTGGGTCTTCATTTTTCCTTCTCTCCGCTCTTTCTTCTTTCTCCCGTGTGAATCATACTGTGTCTCTTAAGGCTATGCATACGTGAAAATCGTTTGCCACACTCAGAACAGCAATAGGGGTTCTCTCCTGTGTGAATGCTCTTGTGCGTCTCAAGATAGCTCATTTTCAAAAACGTTCTACCACATTCGGAACAGCAGTATGGCTTCTCTCCCACGTGAATTTCTTTGTGCCTCTGAAGGTGGCTTTTTTCTAAAAACTCTTTGCCACATTCAGAACAGCAGTGCAGCTTCTCTCGTGTGTGAATTTTGGAGTGTCTCCAAATGCTGCTCCTTTTCGTGAATTGTTTGCCACATTCTGAACAACAATATGGCTTCTCTCCAGTGTGGATCCTGATGTGGCACTTAAGACTATTGGTGCGTGAGAATCCTTTGCCACACTCCAAACAGCGATATGGCTTCTCTCCAGTGTGCATTCTAGAGTGTTTCCGAAGAGTACCCTTGTCATAAAATTGTTTGCCACAGTCAGAACAGCAAAATGGTCTCTCTTCCATATGAATTCTTTTGTGGCTGAAAAGACTGGCATTTTGTGAAAACAGCTTCCCACATTCGGAACAGCAATATGGCTTCTCTCCTGTATGAACTTTTTGGTGGCACAAAAGAGTGACTTTCTGGGAAAACTGTCTCCCACATTCAGAACAGGAATATGGCTTCTCTCCTGTGTGAATTTTTGTGTGTCTGTGAAGGCTGGCGAGTCGTGGGAATTGTTTTCCACATTCAGAACAGCAATACGGCTTCTCTCCAGTGTGAACTGTCATGTGGTTCTGAAGATGACTCCTGTGATAGAATCGTTTGCCACATTCAGAACAGCAATGGGGTTTGTCTCCTGAATGAGGTATAAAAAAAAAAAAAAGGAGAAAGTTATTTTCAAATCACTGTTCTGCTATTCACATTAAGTAGCAGCATTAAATAAGATAGTTGAAATTAGGAAAACTTTAAAAACATAAACTATCATTAAGTTACACATGGAAAAAACACTCAACATGATAATTAATTACTCAACCACATGAGCCAAGAAGTTGAAAGAGTAAAGAGATCACGTTTGGCGGACAAAATGATTGGTCACATTTTCTATACAAATATCAAAATGGCTTATTAAACCACCAAAGCAAAACAGAGAAATGGACAAAGTGGTGTATTAGTGGACAGACCTATAAGAACTGAAGTGGTCCGGAAAAAAATTAGAAGGCTGCTATGACATCAGGACTGGTTAACTTTGGAACATACAAGCTACTGATAACATAGTCAGAATCTTCAAGTACCAAAATTCCTAAAAATTATTTATAAGTGGCCAATTTCCTATCAGGAACACATACAAGAAAATGTAATCAAGTCTGCTCATCAGAATACGGGGTGTGCAGAATATGGAAATGTCACAGCAGTAGAAATTTGCCAACTAGCTGAAATTTTCATGTATCATTTTTTCAACAGTGGAGAACATCTGTAAGACGCCATTGTTACTTATTGAAAAAGAGATGATGGGGAGTAAGCATTTCATTACCTGCCGACATAGCCGGGAATTCTTACGGTGCACAACCACATTCCTCATCACCTCTGAAACTCCTGGAAATGGCAGATTCAGCCACCTTGGGGATCTCCCTGGTTTTTTGTTCACACATGAAATTCAAATCCCAGGTAAGAAAGGGAAAATTCAAAAAATTCTAAAACATGCATAGGAGGTTTCTGACCAGCAAAAACTGCAGAACAGAAACTCATAAGAAACAAAAGGTCAAGATTAAAGCTTGCTCTGTTTATTCAGTTTAAATCCAATTTATTCTTAATAAGCCCACTTCCACTAAACGTACTTTGCACAATGTACCATATATATTAGTGGATAAGCTGACCCTGAAATGCAATGAAAAAATGTATCACTCGCAGATTAGCCAAATGTAAATTTTTAAAAGAAAGTCAGTACTAGAAAACAATGTTAGTCATACAACATGTAGCTGCGCTGAGTAAGGCAGGATCCACCATGGATCAAATGTGTGCAGAAAGAAATCTCTAACTCCAAAAGTTTGTTTTAAAGTGTAAATTCAAAGCAGACAGTCCACACAAGAATAAAGAAAAAAGGTTGTTACACACATAGAAGTGTCAGTCATCAGGCGCCGTGAGTGGAAGCCTTTCCAGCAGCTCCGTGTACGACTTTATATTTCTACCTTTTTCTCTATTTTACTGATCACTCCTACCACTTTCTTTTATGTGGACTCGTTCCCTGGACATGGATTTGTACACGCTGAGACTCGTCTATTCAGGTAGTCAACTTCAAGCGCTGAGAACAAAGGCCCATGTCGGTGTGGTTCCCTATTTACCTGACAAGGTAAGAAGGTCGTATTGTGGCAGCAGAGCCGGAGCTAAGTTAAAAGCCAAGCGTCTTGTGAGAAAGTGGTGCTACAACCCTTCAGTGCCTTCTGTGATCCTGGGAAATGTGAACTCACTACCAAATAAGATCGGCAAACTGGCTGCGCTGGTGACAAATGTCAGGACCTACAGAGAATGCAGGTTGTTGTGTTTTTGTGAAACGTGGCTAACAACTACCATCCCAGATGCGAATGTGGAGCTACCCGGGTTTAGCACAGTTAGAGCGGACAGAGACGCAAGTACCTGCGGGAAGTGGAAAGGAGGAGGACTCGCTCTCTATGTCAATACAAAGTGGTGCAACTCGGGACATGTAAACGTTAAAATCTCCACTTGCTGCAGGGACATCGAACTGTTGGCTGTAAGTCTGCGTCCCTATTACTTGCCCAGAGAGTTTGGACACGTCACTGTTGTTATTGTTTACATCCCCCCTCAAGCGAACGCGGAGATAGCGAGTGACATCATCCATTCCACAGTTGCTAAGTTACAAACGCAGCACCCTGAGGCACTTGTGCTAATCTCTGGAGACTTTAACCATATGACGCTGGACAAAACATTACCTGCCTTCTCCCAGTATGTGGATTGTAACACCAGGGGAAACAGGACTATCGACCTACTGTATGCAAACGTTAAAGACGCATACAGCGCCACCCCGCTGCCTGAGCTTGGGAAAGCAGATCATAACCTGGTTCTGCTTCAGCCTCAATACAAACCAAGAGTGAGGGCGCTACCTACAACCACACGCTCATTCAGGAAGTGGTCCCCTGAGGCAGAGCAGGCTCTGAGAGACTGGAACTACCGACTGGGATATCCTGTAGGGGTCACATAGTGAGAACATTGAAGAGGCTGTTGAATGCACAACTGATTACATCAACTTCTGTATGGACATTGTAGTTCCAGTAAGAACAGTACGCTGCTATGCTAACAACAAGCCATGGGTTACAAGTGACATCAAGGGCCTTTTGAACCAGAAGAAAAGGGCTTTTAAAGTCGGTGATCAGCATGAGCTCAAGCGCGTGCAGAAGGAACTCCGAGTCCAGCTCAGGGCGGCGAAGGAGCAGTACAGGAGAAAGCTGGAGCAGAAGTTGCAGAATAACAGCAGGAAGGAAGTGTGGGATTGGATGAAGATCATCACTGGCTGCAGCTCGAAGCGGGGTGTCACCACCGAGAGAGACATGGAGGAAGCAAACCAGATGAACAACTTCTTCAACAGGTTTGACCACCCTAACCCACTCTCACCTCGGAGTTCTGCACCCTCCACCCATCCGTCTGCTGATACCAGCATAGGAGAAAGTTTCCCCCCACCCACAATTACAGCAGCCCAGGTGAGCAGAGAGCTGAGGAGACTTCGTGTCAGCAAAGCAGCGGGTCCAAATGGAGTATCGCCACGACTGCTGAAGGCCTGTGTGTTGGAGCTGAGGAGTCCTCTACAGCGCATCTTCAACCTGAGGCTGGAACAGGGGAGAGTCCTGAGGCTTTGGAAAACATCTTGCATCACCCCAGTCCCAAAGGTATCACGTCCTAGTGAGTTGAATGACGTCCGGCCAGTCGCTCTGATGTCACATGTGATGAAGACCATGGAGCGGCTGCTGCTTCACCACCTGAGACCACAGGTCCGCCACGCCCTCGACCCTCTGCAGTTCACATACCAGGAGAAGGTGGGAGCGGAGGATGCCATCATCTATACAGTGGGTACGGAAAGTATTCAGACCCCCTTCAATTTTTCACTCTTTGTTATATTGCAGCCATTTGCTAAAATCATTTAAATTATTTTTTTTCCTCATTAATGTACACACAGCACCCCATATTGACAGACAAAAAAAAGTATTTTTGAAATTGCTGCAGATTTATTAAAAAAGAAAAACTGAAATATCACATGGTCCTAAGTATTCAGACCCTTTGCTCAGTATTTAGTAGAAGCACCCTTTTGAGTTAATACAGC
>JANRMT010062791.1:203942348-203963595 GCA_026402145.1 Polypterus bichir lapradei
GTGCCAACAACATCATCAGACGTACCTTGGAGGGTCCAGTAAAAGTGCTGCCTCCACCACTTCATGTTAAGCTTGGTTTAATGAAGCAGCTTGTCAAAGTCCTACCCAAAAAATTTAGCCTGCCTGCATGTTTTATGGATTTGTGCCTAAAGTTTCTTGGTTTGGCTGCAGCTAAATTGGAAGTGGGCTCTGAAATTAGAAAAACTCGTTCTAATGCAGAATATGATGAATGAACTGGGATGAGAGGCTTGATTGTCACTCAAATAAGTCATTTCAGTTTGTAGGTAACCATAAAGATCCAAATTGTAAAGAAATTATGAAAAATGTATGAAGAAAGTTTATGGAATTACATTGCAACATAAGTCTCAAAGTTCACATTTTTGGAATAATTAATATAATTCTCCATTCAAGCACTGTATGTACATGTCTGCTGTCTACATTGTGTTAAGTACGGTCTGGGAATGTTAGGTCCTGCTACTTTAACAAATCCACACACACACAGATTTTAATTATGGAAGAACTCTGTCAGTTAACATTCACGTTACTGCTCCACAGTCAAGTCAACAGAGGACTCACACGGTGACAGGCACAACACTTTCCTCTCCCTCTGTATTTGTATTTGTTCTCCACTCGTCTCCAGTTTGTTTTTCTCTTTTATTAATCAGACATGTAAAGCCAGATTGACTGCTCGCTGTTCTTTTAAAAATAACAATAATAATAATAATAATAATGTTACATTTATTGAGCGCCTTTCACAAACCCAAGGTCACTTTATATACAGAGTAAAAAAAAATATTACACAGATGACAAAAGTTCAAAGAAGAGGAAAGTTTTCAGTTAAGATGTAAAAGTGCAGAAAGAGAAGCAAACTCGGAGTGACTGAGGATGAGAGTTCCAGAGTTGAGGGGCTATAGCACTGAAGGAGCTGCCTGTCCTACCAAGGTGGAGAGTCTGGTCCGTGGGACAGTAAGGAGATGACTGTGTGAGGACCTGAGAGAGCGACAAGGAGTGTAAGGAGCTGAGTGAGGTAGAGAGGGGCTTTGAAGATGAGAAGCAGAATCTTGAATTTAATCCTCGATGGAACTGGTAACCAGTGAAGCTGGGAGAGAACAGGAGAGATGTGAGCAAAACGCTTTGTGTGGGTGAGGACCCTGACTGCCAATGAAGGCCAATGAAGAGGGAATTACAGTAATCAATGAGACATTATGAAACAATGAACCAGAGTTTGAGAATCATTAAAGGACAGAAATGGACAGAGGCGGGCAATGTTACGGAGATGACAGAATAAAATTTTTGGAAAGAGACCTAATGTGTAGCTCAAAGTTAAGTGATGAATCAAACAAAACACCAAGATTTCTGACAACAGGAGCAGGATTGACAATTGGATCATCAACAGAAAGAGAGAAGTTGGATGCCTTAGAACAGGGGTGCCCACACTTTTTCGGCTTGTGAGCTACTTTTAAAACAACCAGGTCGAAATGATCTACCAACATTAAAAATTATATATATATATATATATATATATATATATATATATATATTGTGAAGGATGGCCGGCCATTTATCCCTGCCAATACCCCCAAGCCGCCAGGTGGACCCCTCCTTGCAACGTGGAGGTCCCCAGAAGACCAGCAGGGCATCATGGACATTGGAGTTTTTATGCAAAGCCCTGCTGGATGCCGTGGGGGCCACAGGAGGGAGCTGCAGGGAGGACCGAGGGCTTCTTCGTGCCCTGTGACCCGGAGGTTCGTCACAGGAAGAGCGACGGACTTCCGGGTTGAAGAAAAGGACTATTTACCCTGACCCGGAAGGAATAAGGACTTGTGGACTGTTGGGCAGAAACACTTCAGGGTCAGGAGATATAAAAGGACTGTGGGAGCTCCCAGACGGCGAGCTGAGCTGGGTGGAAGGGTGGCAACGCGTCTGGGAGCTGGAGGATTGTAGTATTTGTTTATTATTGAGTATTGTGATTATTTAATGAGTATTGTGGTGGAGAGTGTGCTTTGTGCACTGTGGCGATTAAATAAAGTCAACTTGAGGACTTTTACCTGGTGTCTGGAGTCGTGGACAGGGGTTCAAGGGAGTGAGAGCGCCCCCTATCGTTCACAATATATATATATATATATATATATATACACACACACTCATACATATACTGAGTATACTTTATACATAAAATGTATGTTGTCGTACCTTGCATAACTGAATAACCTTTATGGCACAATAACAATTCAATACATTTATGGTCACTACTCTATTTGGATTTAATAATCGTCATGTGGGAAAAAGCTGACTCGCATAAATATACAGAGCCGAATAATGCAGTCAAGGAGCTTTTGAATTCAGCCGAGTGAAAAATGACGGCTGACTGATTAACTGCGATTTTAGTTCCCTCTCCTTTCTCTTTCTCAGATCGCTTTTCGGAAGGAAGTCAGTTTCGTAGTTTTCATGAACAGTTCGAAAGTGCCTTTCCACATTTTCTTTCTTTGGAATAGCAATGATAGATTGACAGATCAGACAAACGCACTTCGATTGTGACATTGTGAGAGAAACAAATCCTCTTCCAATTCCACATCCAGCCCGTACCCTCCCCAAACAATTTTTTTAAATCCCTTCTTTAGTCGATATAAATTGGAAGGCTAACTAGATCACAGCCGGAGTTTTGCAGTAGCTCGTGCGTTTGATCGTGTGTGCGGGATGACAAGCGTGTTAGAAGAGAAGAGATCTCAGACTGGCCATCCTGTATGTCAATCAAGTGGCAAATGCCATAGGGAGGATATATGATAGACTAACATTAAAAAATTTTTTTTTTTTGAATGCAACGCGATCTATCTGCACTACCTTTGCGATCTACCGGTCAATCGCAATCGAGGAATTGGGCACCCCTGCCTTAGAAAGTTGGGATTTTGAACCTACCACTAACAATTCAGTTTTATTGGCATTACGTTTGAGAAAGTTATTTTTCATCCACAGCTTAAGGCAGTGGTTCTCAAACTGTGGGGCGGGCCCACCTAGGGTGGTGCGAAGTAACATAAGGGGGGTGCAAAGATGTGAAAAAAAGAAAACAAGAATCAAAAATATGAAAAATACATCTATTGAAACCAAAACAAATTAACCTAAATGACATTTTGATACTAGAAAAATAAATATAGAGTTAGATAAATGTTGATAAAAGTTAAGTAGATATAATAAAATATGCATCTATGATATACCATTAATTAAAAAAGAACAAACTGGTATTAGTATTTCAAAAAAACGTTAGGGGGGCGCAATTAAAACTGCTATGAAAACTCGGGTCGCAAATACTTAAAGGTTGAGAAACGCTAGCTTAAGATCAGTGATGCAGTCAGTGAGTGTACTGGCAGGCGAGTCTGTACTGAGACATACTGTAACTGTATATCGTCTGCATAACAGTGGAAGTTAAGGCCATGTCTACAAATAATCTGACCCAAAGGAAGGAAGGATATAAAGTAGAAAAAGGAATGGCCCGAGGACTGAACCCTGAAGGACGCCATGCGATACAGGTGAGGTGGAGGATTTATAACGGTCGAGTGTGACAAACTGTTGCCTATTACAGAGATGTGATGTGAGCCATTGAAGGGCAAAGCCAGAGATTCCTACAGCAGAGAGACGTGACAGGCGGATTTCATGATTAACAGCATCAAATGCTGCACTCAAGTCGAGAAGGAGGAGAATATGAAGTGAAGCATAGTCTGCAGACCGGTGAAGATCACCGACTACTCTGAGAAGAGCTGTCTCAGGGCTGTGCTGTGACTGAAAAGGCTCATTGAGTGTATTATCTAGAAGAAAACGGCCGCCCGGTCACCAACTCCTCTCTGGTCTTTAAACCGAACACCGCGGACTGAAAGGAGAAAGAAGGCAGAAATCAAAGCGCTGGGTGTGCGGAAGGGGCGACTCCTCGAAGTTCGAGAAGGACACGTCAGAAGGAATAAATGGAAAGGAAATAATAAGAGAAGACGGTGGTGTGCCTGAGCAATGTGAAGTAGAAACGAGTCTCAATAACATGAAGTAAACCTCAGGCGCCAAAGAACAGCAAAAACACGCGTTTGGTGGGTGGGCACCAAGAGATTCACTCGAGCAGTCCGGCGGCGGGCTGACGGCCAAGAAACGCTGCTCGCCTCTCATTCAGGTCGCATGCAGTAACTGCACTTGGCGCGAATGAACACTCACACACAACCCTAAAGTGTCACTTACCTCGTCTGTCTGTCTGACGATCTCTCTCGGGAATTCCTAAACCCGCCTCACTCGTCTCCTGCATTGCCCAGTGATGGGCGGCAGCTTGGCTTCAGTGTCTGTCGCTTTTGGTGACGTCACACAGGACTCGCCACAGGCACACGTGACTGTTTGCGCTCCGTGTTTGAAAATCCGGGCACGCGCAGTGAAAAAAATGAGAGCAGGAGATGGATCTTCGAGAGATCGGAACGAATGAAACGAGTGATTCGGAAAAAGTGTCCGTCTCTGGAAATGTTTGAATATTGCATTACAGTAACGTTTAGTGGCCAGATGGAACTAAACATTAATCTGGCACACAGACGAGATCTGATCAAATAAACTCAAAGGACAAAAGTACAGAAAGAGCACGGCGTTCTTTAGGTGCAATGCTTCACAACCGCAGGGTGGGTCGCCGCTCCGGTGATCGCGATCCATGCCTCCCCAAGCAGACCCCAACAACCCACTGTCGCACTCCATGGGGGGGGGGCGCTACCATGAAAAACAGACTGAATACCAGAGACTCCATCAATAACATGATTTGTTCACCTTGTGATGTTGGGAGGGTCACTAAAATACACAGAGGGGATTGGCTGTTGATTTTCTCCTGTGACAATTGGAGGATGCGCACTGTAAGAAAACGTGAGTGAGTAAAGAGTTTTGGGAGTTTGGAGAAGCAACTGGTCTCGTGTGTTTTTTCCGTAGAAGACACAACGATTTGGAGAACGAGGATGGCAGACTTTTCACTACCACCCCCGGCACCATTTCTTGCCCTGCCTGGTGACCCCCTTGCTCCGTGGAGGGCTTGGAAACAAAGTTCTGAAACATATTTGGAGGCGCTGGACCTCGGTGAGATCTCCGGCGCTCGCAAACGCGCTCTGCTGCCCCACGCTTGAGCGTAGAAGGTCTTCCTGTACCGTCTCCCTCTACTGTTTTAGGTCCTCCTTCACCTGGAAGGCTCTGTCCAGCTCCGGCTGACCTACCAACACACTCAGACGAGATTCTTGCTGCAGCCGCTCGGATTCCTCGATCCCGACAACGAACAGCCTATTTGCAAGACTATGTGACTACCTTTAGGACATAGATCATTTTTTTTTCTTCTCTTTTGGGATGTTTGGAGGGATCGCAAAAATACACAGAAGGGATTGGTTGTTGATTTGCTCCCGTGACGATTGGAGGATGCGCACTGCAAGAAAACGTGAGTGAGTAAAGCGTTTTTGGAGTTTGGAGAAGCAACTGATCTCGTGTGTTTTTCCATAGCAGACACAACACACCTGTTAAGTCCATTCATCCATCCATTATCCCACCCGCTATAGGGTCACGGGGGTCTGCCAGAGCCAATCCCAGCCAACACCGGGTGCAAGGCAGGAAACAAGCCCCGGGCAGGGTGCCAGCCCACCGCAGGGCGCACACACACGCACCCACACACCAAGCACAATTTAGGATCGCCAATGCACCTAACCTGCATGTCGTTGGACTGTGGGAGGAAACCGGAATACCCGGAGCAAACCCACGCAGACACGGGGATAACATGCAAACTCCAAAAAAGGGAGGACCCGGATCTCCTAACTGAGAGGCAGCAGCGCTACCCACTGCGCCACCGTGCCGCCCTATAGCCATTAACATAACTGAAATGATTCTTTAAAGCCAATATTCAGTTCTTAATCAACACTGAAACCTAGAGAACCCGGGAGAGGACATAAGTAAAATAAAAAAAGTAATAATTAGTGGGAACGCATTATGTCATTCATGTACATCAGGGGTGTCAAACTCATTTTGGTTCAGGGGCCACATACAGCCTAATTAGATGTCAAGCGGGCCGGAACAGTACAATCATAACATAATTACCTATAAATAATAATAAGTCCATGTTTTTTCCCTTTGTTTTCATGCAAAGAAGTACAAATACATTAGAAAAGCTTCATATTTATTGAAATATCCTTTTACAAAAAATATCAACATATCAAAACACATGAACAACCTCAGATTTCTTAAGACGAGTGTTTGCATAAATACAAACAAAACTTTAAGTCAAAGGTATTTGGAACTGAAAAATATTGTACAGGGGGTCCTCAGGTTACGACACAGTTCCGTTCCTACAACAGTGATGTAACCCGAATTTTGGTGCAAGTCGAAACACACCCTAGCCTAAGTCACTTACCTATCTTAACACATTTGCAAAATCATAATCTAGAACATAAAACACAAAGTCTAAGCCTGAGAAAAAAGAAAAGGACATAAATATACTGTACTGCACACTGTACTGTAGTAACAGAAAAAATGAGTGTAAAAAATCCTTACCTTTATTCCTTCTCATGTCTCAATTTTTGTGTAAAGTTTTTACGAGAGTGAGCATTGTAAACTCGAAACGTTGTATGTCGAGACATTGTAACCATTGTATTGCTCTTTAAAATTGATGGCATTGCATGAACAATAGGATTCCACCAAACCAAACTCTTTTGTAGTGAAGCTGTTGACTTACATGAAATTTGAACATTTTTTTAACTATTTCTACAGCAAACATTCATTTTCACAGAACTGCAATCGGTGTCTGAAGCAACATTTTAAAGGAGTTAGTCACGTCTAGACTACTTTGTTTTTGCTCCTGAAACTTGGCATCTTTTGGTCTGCACAAGTGTATCGATATCAGGTGTCATGTCCTGACTAGCAGCCAATCTCAGAATGTCACCTAAGTGCTTGTGTGTGAGCCTTGAGCGCAATTTTGTTTTATTGGTTGATGTTCATTACTGAGAAAACTTGTTCACAAAGGTAGGCTGTCCCAAACATGCACAAAATTTTTGCAGCCAGGGTTGTTAATTTGAGGTACCCTGGCAAGAGATATTGATAAAATGTGTCCAAGCCCGCTGAGGCAAACTTGTCCTTCAAATGTGCATCACATTGCAAATCAGTTCTCTCTAGTTGGATGCTGACAGGCACATCAGAAGCTTTGACTGTGAAGGGTGAGCGAAAAACTGCAAATTCTGTCCCGAGTTCACCAAAGATCTGAAAGCGTCTCTCAAACTCACACAGCAATCCTGCAATCTTGTCTTTATACTGTTTCATGTCAGCATTAATGCCTGTTGAAACAGAAACGGCACTAACACGGGTTGTAAATGACATTCTGATATCCTCTGATGAAGGAAACTCCACTGTTATTATGTTATTAGACTTAAGTGCAGCATTTGACACCATTGACCATTCTATTTTACTGTACAGGCTAGAAAATGATGTTGGTCTTACAGGCCACGTGCTCGCTTGGTTCAGTTCTTATTTATCAAATCGATTCCAATATGTACAGAAATGTTCTGACAGGACTCCATCATTATACACAGAAGTTCAATATGGTGTCCCACAGGGCTCAGTACTGGGACCTTTACTGTTTTCACTTTACATGCTTCCACTGGGATCTCTCATTAGGAAACATAATGTTAATTTTCACTCGTATGCAGATGACACCCAGTTATACCTTTCATTTAAATCAAATGAAGTTTCTCCGATGTTGTCTTTAATTAGTTGTGTTAGTGAATTAAAGGAGTGGATGAATGAGAACTACTTGTCTTTAAATACAGATAAAACAGAGATGTTAATTGTTGGAGGGAATGACGCTGATCACAGCAATATTTTGTCGACATTTAACTCAGTTGGAATCCCAATTAATTTTACTGAATCAGCCCGCAATCTAGGAGTTATCTTTGACTCTAGCATGTCATTTAAAGCACATATTACAAAGTTGTTCAAAACTTGTTTCTTCCATCTTAAAAATGTTAGGAAATTAAGGCGCTTTCTAAATAAACAGGATTGTGAGAAATTAATTCATGCATTTATCTCTAGTAGGATTGACTACTGCAATGCGGTGTTCACTGGCTGTTCAAACTGTTCTTTATGCAGCCTCCAGTTAATCCAAAATGCGGCTGCAAGAATTATTACAAGAACAAGAAAATACGAACACATAACTCCAGTTCTTAAATCCTTACACTAGCTCCCGGTTAAGTTTAGGGCAGGTTTCAAAATCCTCCTTTTAACATATAAAGCATTAAATGGCCAAGGTCCGACTTACTTGTCTCAACTTATCATGACTTACAAACCTGAGTGCACATTAAGATCTCAAGATGCCGGTCTGCTTATGATTCCAAAAATTAATAAAATAACAGTGGGAGGTCGAGCTTTTAGTTACAGGACCCCTAAACTGTGGAATGGTCTTCCTGCTTCTATAAGAGATGCCCCTTCGGTCCCAGCTTTTAAATCCCGGCTGAAGACTTACTACTTCAGTTTAGCATATCCTGACTAGAGCTGCTGATTAACTGTACAGACTGCATCTCTGTTGTTAGTCATTAGCACTAAAACATAAGTAACACGATAATTATAATTGAATACTAACCCTCACCTATTCTGTTTCTGTTCTCGGTACTCAAATGTGGCAATTGGTGCCACGGCCCACCTGCCAAGTTGTTTGCCTGCCTATGGTAAAGTCATCCCTGATGGAGGATCACAGGAATCATGGGAAAGAGGGGCCCTTTCATCGGATTGGCTGGCCCAGCACTGTTTCAGCCATGGAATGGCCAAATGGGGAGGCAGCTTGACGGATGAGGTCTCCAGCACTCTAAAAATATCAAAATCTTATTATGTGATATCATCTACTGTTAAATTCTGCTCTGTACTTCTAAAATTTTTATTCTTATGCTGTATTAAGGATTTGTTCTGTTCTGTGTATTGTATTGTATTGAACCCCTTCTTTTGACACCCACTGCACGCCCAACCTACCTGGAAAGGGGTCTCTCTTTGAACTGCCTTTCCCGAGGTTTCTTCCATTTTTCCCTACAAGGTTTTTTTGGGAGTTTTTCCTCGTCTTCTTAGAGAATCAAGGCTGGGGGGCTGTCAAGAGGCAGGGCCTGTTAAAGCCCATTGTGGCACTTCCTGTGTGATTTTGGGCTATACAAAAATAAACTGTATTGTATTGTATTGTTGCACGTACCTCTCTTAGGCAAGGGAAACGTGCAGGGTCTCCCACAAAGTCAGCTTCAACTTGAATGCTAAAACTGTGTGACAACTTTTTTGCGGCCTGGCAACATTTTGTTCAGAATATTCAAGTGCTCTGTAACATCCACCAGAAATGCAAGGTCCTGCAGCCATTCCTGACATTGTAATTCCATTACTGGATTTCCTTTTTTCTCCATGAATTGTCCGATTTCCTCGCGTAGATCAAAGAAACACCTCAGCACAGCACCTCTGCTTAACCATCTTACTTCAGTGTGGTATGGCAGGTGTGATAAGATGCTTCCACAAGAAAATATTTTCCACGCAAAATAAAGGTTTGGGGTTCGTCCCCGTATATTGTCGTCCAGTCAAATGATAGAAAAGGTTGATTCAGAAGACTTTTCAGTACAAAATGAATGATCAACTGCACACAAGATGGCGTTTATATAGCAGGATGGATTATGGGACAGGAAATGGTTGGCAGGAAGTGACGATTGGAGGCGGGGAAACAGAACCAACGTCATCAGGATTGGACAGGAGCAATGGATTGATGGAATCGGAAGTGACGTCATCGGAGTGTACCGGAAGTGATGTCGTGGCGGCCATTTTGAACCCGGAAGTGAGACTTCTTATTTTTCTTCAAATTTTTTGTGGGTGAAGAGAGATTAAGGTGAGCATCACGTGATAACCCTTTGTCTCGCGATGTTTCACTCGCCTTTGGGCTCTTTGACTTCCTCCAACTCGCACGTGTGTGACACAGGGTATTAGTAACGTGATTGTCACTGAGAAGACAGTCAAACTGACGATGAATCAGGCCTCTGGCTCGGATGAAATCAACAGTTCGGAAAACCACCTCCATGACGTGATCCATTTTTAACGACTTGCAACACAATGCCTCCTGGTGCAAAATACAGTGAAATGTCCAGAAACCATCTCCTCCATTAGCGGCTTGTACTTTCTCTTTGAATTTTGTCACAACACCTGCTTTTCTTCCGATCATTGATGGCGCGCCATCTGTAGCCGGGCTGATGGAGCGGGACCAGTCCACCCCGACTCAGTCCAGCACGCCAACCACAGAGCCGAAAATGTCCTCAGCTGTTGTGGTGTCACTCATAGGCACCAACTCAAGGAACTCCTCAGTGACAGTCAATGTCTCATCAACTCCACGAATAAATATGGCCAGCTGAGCAACGTCTGTAATGTCAGTGCTCTCATCAATTGCAACAGAAAATGCAAAAATGACTTGACCTTGTGTTTCAACTGCCTGTCTAAATCAGCCGATAGTTCCGATATCCTCTCTGCCATAGTATTTCTCATCAGACTAATGTTGGCAAATGCTTGTCGCTTCTCAGGACTCACGAGTTCTGCAGCCTTCATCATGCGTCTTTTAACGAACTCACCGTCGGAATACGGCTTTGATGCTAATACTATTTCATTAGCAATTACAGTATGTAGGTGGCTTTTACTGCAGCTTCACTGACCTCTCGGCTCCAGGTGAAAATTGATTGCTGTTTCCTCAGGCCTACCAGCAATTCATTTATCTTCTCTCTCCTCAGTCGTCCTTGCAAGATGCCGTATTTTCCACCATGACGAGTCTCATAGTGGCGCCGAATATTATATTCCTTGAGCACCGACACTTATTGATTACACACCAAGCACACAGGTTTCCCATTTATCTCTGTGATTAAATAGAAAGTGGTCCATTTCTCTTGGGAAAACCCTACACTCAGTATCCACTTTTCTCCTTTTTGACAAAGACATTTTGGCTAAAAAGTGTGTCAAGGTGAGTAGAAAATAAGGTAGCCTACACCATAATTAGCAGAAGGCGCATTGCTACCATCTGCTGTTCAGACTGAGTGGCAGAGTTGCCGCTTCTTTTACTCTAATTAAAACAGTGCGCCCCTCTCCTCTGACTAACACCCTAGCGAACAATTTAGGAACTGAATTTTATTACGAATTTCGAGTTTGTGTCTTTTATGAATTTTTTTACTTCCAAAATTCATCCAGCAGGCCGGATTGAACCCCCTAGTGGGCCGGTTTTGGCCCATGGGTCATACGTTTGACACCCCTGTTGTATACTGTACTACGGTATATGGATGAAATGATGATAAATACTCTTGACTTGACTTGACTGGACTTTTCAGCAGCAAAGGCCTTCATCAGATCACTGAAGTCCAGGTTCTGAGCCAGATCACTCCCAATTGACATCAAATTCAAATGATTCCATTGTTCCCTTCCCATTGTGGATTTAAACCTGTTCTCCACCAAGTGGTGGTAAAGCCCGAGAGCAACGTCTACACTTGGGAACACACCCTTCACAACCACTTGCTACGGCGCGGTCACACTTTCCCCATTTATGACCTTACAATTCTTTATCTCTTTCAAATGACATCTTCTACACATTAGAAAGAATCAGACTCCCCCAAGGAGGAGGGAGTTCTTCAAGTGCCAAAATATTGCTTCTGGGAAGCACTTCCACAAATCAAGATATGTCCATTTGGAATCAGCCACATGTGGACAGACCACTGAAATTGTCCCCCATTGATAAGGGTATATGTATAGAGTTTGTGCAGAAACTCTTCAGATCAGGAGAACTTGCTCACAGCAGCATCCAATGACCCCCATAG
This sequence comes from Polypterus bichir lapradei, assembly GCA_026402145.1. NCBI lineage: Eukaryota > Metazoa > Chordata > Cladistia > Polypteriformes > Polypteridae > Polypterus > Polypterus bichir. Next base: position 203,954,180 of record JANRMT010062791.1, read on the forward strand.
GGCTGCCCACTCGAATTACAACTCCAGTGCAACTTTGCAGGTTTCCAAACGACAGCTAAGATAAAGATATTCTGCCAACCAACAAACTGGGGGAAAAAACATATAGCAGGAGACTGCTTTCTGGGGCTATCTTTCCATAATACCTGACACATGACTGGAAAAGGGAACAGTAACTGTCCTGGCAGGGATTCCCATCCATTCAGCTATGTTGTCTATCCATTATAACAGACTCCTTGCCAGGTAAAGAAACACCCTCCATTCAGGATAGGAGACCAGTCCATCCAAATCATGTGACTTTGTTGTCACTCCATCCATACACCATACTGCAACATACAGTGGCACAAAATATCGTTACCATTTTTGTCCCACCACTGCTCCACACTCTCAGGTGACTGCCCTTCATTTCAAACTTTCTCCCTAAATGTGTTCTTAAGCCCTTCTAATTTTAATCTCCACCAGTCTCCTGCTTTTATTCTCCTGTTGATTCTGATCTCCCAGTCCATTGTCACCACTTTCTAATGTACTCTCACACTCTCCCCATTTATGACCTTACAACTCTTTTAAATGACGTTACCAAATCAGATGCCATGGCAAAATCTACTATCCTCTCCCCTCCTGCATTTCTCGTTCCTACTCCCCACCCTCCATGTCACCTCTCTATCATCTCACTACTTCCGTGTGCCCATTTAGATCACCACCGATAATCACCTTCCCCACCTTGTGCTGCCCTAAGCTCTTCATCCATATGTGCCTAGACAATGTCCATCCCCTCTTTGTCACAGCCCACTTGAAGAGGATATGCACAAATGTCATTAACTACAGTCTCACCAAGGCCCAGCTTGACACCCATCACCTTATCACTCCTCCTTATCCCACTGATAAGACAATCTTTTATTTCTTCGGGTACGACAAGACCTACACCATTTCTCCATTGCTCATTCATGCCAGTGTACCACAACCCACAGATGCCTCCAAATTTTCTTGACCTTTTCGCCTTCCATTTCATTTCCTGCAAACACAATATTCCCACTTTCCTTCTTTCCATCAAATCTGCCAACTCTCTTCTTTTCCCAATCATTGTCTCAACAGTGTCCCCACTCTTACCTTCCAATTGCCCCTTTTCCTTCCCCTTGTCTGCCTTTTTCTGGACTAAACGTCTTTAGCTGGGCCCACCCTTGGCCCAGTAGCTCTCACTCATTTCCCACAGAGGTCAGATGAGGCCCCTGAACGTCACCTACAGGGTAGACGGCAGCATTTTATAAAACTGGTCAGATTGATTCCAACATTAAGGTTTTGGCTAAAGCTTTACAGCTGGATGCCCTGCCTGACACTAACCTTCTCTATTTAACCGGGCTTTAGATGATTGTCTCCACACACTGAGGAGAGGCAAGACACATGACAGCCCACATGGAGTTTGCTAAAAGACACCTGAAGATTCTCTGGTCTGATGAGACCAAGTTAGAACTTTTTTGCCTTAATTCTAAGCGGTATGTATGGAGACAACCAGGCACTGCTCATCACTTGTCCAATACAGTCCCCACAGTGAAGCATGGCGGTGGCAGCATCATGCTGTGGGGGTGTTTTTCAGCTGCAGGGACAGGGCGACTGGTTGCAATTGAGGGAAAGATGAATGCGGCCAAGTACAGGGATATCCTGGACAAAAACCTTCCCCAGAGTGCCAAGGACCTCAGACTGGGCCGAAGGTTTACCTTCCAACAAGACAATGACCCTAAGCACACAGCTAAAATAACGAAGGAGTGGCTTCACAACAACTCTGTGACTGTTCTTGAATGGCCCAGCCAGAGCCCTGACTTAAACCCAATTGAGCATCTCTGGAGAGACCTAAAAATGGCTGTCCACCAACATTTACCATCCAACCTGACAGAACTGGAGAGGATCTGCAAGGAGGAATGGCAGAGGATCCCCAAATCCAGGTGTGAAAAACTTGTTGCATCTTTCCCAAGAAGACTGATGGCTGTATTAACTCAAAAGGGTGCTTCTACTAAATACTGAGCAAAGGGGCTGAATACTTAGGACCATGTGATATTTCAGTTTTGCTTTTTTAATAAATCTGCAACAATTTCAAAAATTATTTTTTTTGTCTGTCAATATGGGGTGCTGTGTGTACATTAATGAGGGAAAAAATTAATTTAAATGATTTTAGCAAACGGCTGCAATATAACAGAGTGAAAAATTGAAGGGGGTCTGAATACTTTCTGTACCCACTGTATATTCACATATAAGTTGGGTCTTGGACCCCGACTTATACGCCCGTCCAAAAATGCAACACTTTATTTATTTATTTATTTATTTTTTTACATCTTCTTGCCTCCTCCAATCTCACACCAGTTTCTCAGACACATCAAATTTTGTTGCAGCAGTGCAGTTCCCAATTTCTTTCACCACTTCAATGACTTTTCATTTCAAACCAGCTTCACATTTTCTTCTGATCGAACGCTCCATCATGGATAAGGGATGCTCTTACGATAAAGGGTGTGAGATACAAAAAAAACACAAATCAGTGCAAACGTCACTTCGGAATAGTTTGGGTAGTACCATGTGGGTAAGTAGGCACAATAGAGAGAGCGAGACAGAGAGGTTAGGAGCACAGGCTGATACAGCGCATTGCCGCAACCACATAAAAAATAAAGGCTGTGTGCTCCGTGGGGACTCTCTCTCAGGTGGGTGTTAGCATATCATAGTCTCTTGGACCAATAGCGTGAGTTTTCCGCATTCGACAAACATTATAAAATACCAGAAATTATACGATAAAATCAAGTCCCGACTTCTCCGTGAGTATATGCAGTAATATTAAAAAGGGAGTTGATAGGTTCACATTATAATCATGGGAGACGTAAACTACCCAAATATTAACTGGGCTAACCTTACAAATAGCAGAGTTTATAGACGTTATCAGTGAGCATGTTAAAGCACCAGCATGGGGTGAAGCCTGTCTGGATTAAGTATTTTGTAATAATCAGGATAGAATTGTTTTGTAATGTATTTTGTATTTCCTCCAGGTGCTCCGATTTCCTCCCATAGTCCAAAGACATGCAGGTTAGGTGCATTGGCGATTCTAAATTCTCCCTAGTGTGTGTGTGTGTGTGTGTGCCCTGCAGTGGGTTGGCGCCCTACCCGGTGTTTGTTTCCTGCCTTGCACCCTGTGTTGGCTGGGATTGGCTCCAGCAGACCCCCGTGACCCTACAGTTAGGATATAGCGGGTTGGATAATGGATGGATGGATGTATTTTGTAAGAGAGCAATTGCAAAGACTAAAATCATTAAGTTTAATTTTGGTAGGGCTAATTTTGAGCGGATGCAGCATCTAAAAAGAATACACTGGGATAAGCTTTCAAGTGTGGAGACAGTTGAAGGGTTTAAAAAAGTTTTACATGTAATGTAGGACAGGCACATACCTAAATTTGCAATTAGTAGGAAATAAAAATACATGAATTACTTAAAAAAAACTTAGCAGTGGGCTAATGGAGTTTAAAAAGAAGCTGCAAAGGGGAAACAATAACAGCAAAAAAAAAAAAAAATCAGTTAAGGTGTATAAGATGAATAACTTCAAAGTGAATCATAGGGCATATAAGAGCATAAGGGCAACCATTAAGAAGGATATTAGGAAAGTTAAAAGGGAGTTGGAAATATAGCAGATCTGGTGAAAGACGACCCAAAGAGATTCCTTCGGTATTTTAGTAGTAAAAGAACAGTAAAGGAGGAGGTCAAGTGCATCAGAAATAGTAAAGGGGAATTAAAAGATACAGACAGAGAAATAGCAGATGCCCTAAACTTACATTTTTCTGAGGTGTTTACAAGTGAGCAAGTGGATAACCTCCCAGAGGGAACAGGGACTACTAAGGAAGTCCTGGGGGATTTTGAAATTGTAGAGAGAGAAATGCTGCTCAGATTAAATAAGATAAAATCAAACAAATCACCAGAACTAGATAGTATTTACCCTCAAGTTCTCAAGGCGGCTAGCAAGTACAGATAAAACCCTTGACACCTACTTTTAGGAAGTCACTGCGCACTGGAGAGATTCCAAAGGGCTGGAAAATGGCAAATATCATTCCACTAGGCTGACCCGCCTTTTAAGGCGACTGACTTTTAAGTTGACCACTTCTTAAGGCAATTCAATATGTAGATCAATTTGATATTTTAGACAAACTCATTAATTTGGTTATATTACATTTGAGCGGTATTACTTTAATATTCGTAGTTTCTGTTATTTTTGTGATGAAATTTAAACTTTTTTTCTATATTGAGGTCGCCCTTTTGAACCCCCCTGATATTTACTACGCGGTGAGACATTTGTACTCCATCAACATTAATTATTTCCAGTGACATAATTTTGTCTATTTTTCCAGCGCATCGCGCACAAAAGCAAGGGAACGATGGGAGCGCCAGAACTCTGCTCACATCATGTCGCTTCGTACCGCAAGCTGCAAGTAAGTCTGTGATAAGCGGAATACCGCTACGCTTTCCACTCACGGGACGGAAGGACAATCCCGACCGCTTTTATATAGTAAGAAAGAAGAAGAAGATATCGCACAGTCTGGAGTAGAAAATCATCTTTTACCTGGAAAAACGGAACTACAAATCCCATCGTGCATTGCAAAATGGACGGGGCGTGTGTGAAACTCCGCGCCTGCGTAGCACTCACGGGACGGAAGGACAATCCCGACCGCTTTTACATAGAAGGATTATATAAAAAGGGTGACAGGGCAGATCCAAGCAACTATAGGCCAGTAAGCTTAACATGCATCACAGGAAAATTAATGGAAGGAATTAAGGATAAGAACAACACCTGGGCAAGGACAGGAGGTTTACTAAACGGTCAGCATGGGTTCAGAAGAGGGAGGTCGTGATTTACTAACATGCTGGAATTCTATGAGGAGGTAACAAAAGCATACGATCAAAGTGGAGCAGATGATATTATTTATCTGGACTTTCAGAAAGCATTTGATAAGGTGCCACATGAGAGGTTGGGCATCAAGTTAAAAGAAGTGGGAGTTCAGGGTGATGGTTGTAGATGGGTGCAGAATTGGCTCAGACACAGGAAGCAGAGGGTGATGGTGCGAGGAACCTCATCAGAACTGGCCCATGTGAAGACTGGTGACCAGCAGGAGGCAGTGGCATTTCATTACTACAGAAATTACAAATTCCATACTTTTTGATGGTGCACTACAAACATCGACTATGTAGGTCTATATTGATTATTTAGATTTCAACCAGCCTTAGACAGAATACAGTAACAGAAATCCCAACTGCATCAAGGTTTGGCCAAGTGGACTGCTCCTCTGACGATCACATTATTGTGAGCATTAAGACGATATTAAAAACAGCAGCTGAAGTATAATCAGACTTTAGTGTTACTGATCCTTTCTTCCTGTTAGAATTACGACCGTACCACTAGGGAAAGGTTTTCTCTCTCTCGCTCTCTCTCTCTTATATATACTAGGGGGCTTCACCCCCTGCTCGCTTCGTTCGCCAACCCTCGTGTTTATTTTTCCGGATACACACTTTTAAGTTTTTTTTTTTTTCTTTGAATTGTTGCTATTTCATTAGTTTCACTTTTATTTCAGAACTTCTGTAAAAACAATATTTGGAATCTTTTTAATGAGGTCAGTCAGACGTGTGTTTAATGACTTTGTACCATAATTCAGGACAGGTTTCTCTGTTTGGAATTTCAGCACAGACAAAGCGATCTTCATCATCAGCAGTTAACAAATTTTTTTGCAAAGTAACCAATAAATGCATGTGAGGTAAACTCCGTTTTTGAAATTCTCTGACTTAAACTTCAAAGCCTTACAATTATTTACATACTTCTGACATATCACCTGTGTCCATATATTCAAACTCTATTCGCCTTTTCGTTATTTCTCCGAGTAATAATTTCTCTTTCTTTGTGCTAATGCAGTTTACTTTTTTCCCGACACTGTTGTTTTTTTCTGTTTTCATATTCTGTATCTTGCTCTGCATTTGCTTTGTGCCTACGTTATTTTTGAGTCTTTTAATTCCACGGTTTTCTTTATCTCTAACCTGCTCTGCATGTGTTTGGCCCATGTTCTACGTCATCGTGAGACGATCCTAGGTCAATCTCTTAGCACAAAGTCTCATGTTTAAGGTCCCCGCAAGATGCTCCATGGCCAATTTCTTTCGTCTCACGGGTCTTTTAAGTGTCTTCCGTGGTTTTAACGTGAAGATCACGTCTCGTCTCCCATCTCTCTCTCACAGTATATTTTTTTAATAATAGAAAGATATTAGATTAAAGAGTTTTTTTTTTTTAATAATTACAGCTTTAGCAAAGACTGCAGTTTGTAACAAACTACTTCTCAGGTAGCATGTGCCCCCTGCTGGACACAGGTGGTAGACTTACTTTCAAGCTATCCCTGCTTAATATTCACTTAATGGATGTCTCAAGGGTTTTTTTTTCTTCTTCATCCAGATGTTCGTATAAAGAACACTTACAGCACTTCATCTAAAAATAGGCTAAAAACTACAGTATTGGAATAGCAACTAATAACAGAAATCCTCCATGTCCCCTTTTCAGAAGAAAGCCTTCCTCCATGAAGAGGAGGAAATAGTCAAGAATGAGGCACAGTAAGCGGTCAAGTGCAAGGCTTACTAAACAACCCCTCTGTCCACCACCACCTGCGGCTAAACGTTGTGTGCTAAACCTACACAACTGAAAGCCCACCTTACAAAAGTCCTCTGGCAATTTGATCCCAAAATCATACACATGTGACCCTCATTGCACAGCTCCAGAAGAGCAGCAGATGAAATGGTTGAGTAAGCCAAACAGTGACACGCCATGTCTCATTCTCTTCTTGTTTTCCCAAGTGATAGTCAGGAGACCATGTTGTTCCAACTGCTGGCCCATTAAAGAAACATTTTTAATTTCATACAAACCTCTTCATCCCATCTTTCCTTCAAATCACAGACCTTAAAATTCTATCAGTATTTATGGAACTCCGGTTCAAAGTCTCTCCATCAGCATTTTCTTTTTTTTTTTTGCGTTCTCACTTTAAAGTCACAATTAGCGGCAGGCAATTCACAAATGAGTCATTCATATTTAGTGGGTCACATGAATCGATTCATGAGCAGGAATGATTCGACTCAGTGGAGATCAACAGGAGTTGATCATTGAAATAATTCATTACCCGAGAACGAGACGCATGATTCTCATTCATTTAATTTTCAAACTTAATCATTATCTGCAAACAGGAAACACAATTCTCATTCACTCGATTCTCAAACTATTTTTTAACCAAGAACGAGGTTCACAATACTTGTTCATTTGATTCTCAAACTGAATCATGACTCAAGATCAAAGAACGCAGTTCTTTTTGCATCACCTTATTGTAATTATGCATTTTTACTATGTTTTGTGCTTTCAAGCAGGACACGGTTCTACAATATGAATTTTCAACATGTTTAGAATATAACTTAATATACTGTATTTTATCATGTACACTGTGTGTATTGTTTTATTATTGGATTATACATTTGTAACACAATTCATTCACTAGAGACCCCTACCCAGAAGGTTTTCTTTTTTTCCCTACCGCTGAATCAATTGATTGAATTGTGTCGTGGGCAGTGAAGAAGCTCCCGAGGGTCCTTTTTGTTCTGCTGCTGTACTCTTTGCTGAATGTCTACCTTAGTGCCTTACGATTCATGTCTACACCTTCATTAATTCCAAAGTACTTAACACTTTCTTCTGAGTGCAAACTTCTAATGATACACTCCGACTCAAGGCTGATATTTTCAGTAGATACCAACTTCCCCAACCCATTTGTTGAGACTGAAAGTCATCCAAATGTTTGAAAATTCTTTTACAGGATTTGGTTTGGTGGTTTTTTGACTTTCATTTTGTTTTCAAGATTGACTCTTTTTGTTGCTGCACTTAACTCTTTGGTCAGTAGAGTTCTGACTTTCTGGTTATGGTCTTCAGCTCTCCGAGGGTCCCTTATGCTCTCACACAGACTCTGAACCCCCTGAATGCACTCATAACATTGTGGTGGAAGAGTTACACTCTATGTATCCCCACTTAACTTTCCAAAAGGACCTTGCTCAATTATCCTGCAGTAGCCTGTTCTGTACCCTTTCTTTGTATCTTAAATTTATTCTTTACTACGCTAAAGTTCATATGTTAATAGACAAGACTGTTATTCCAACTGTTATATTTTGGCTAGGACTTTACGAGATCTCACACCTTCCAATGCCACACCTCTGGGCATGATTTTCATTTTTTCATCTCTCCTTTCTCCTGTGTGAAGTCTACTGTGTCTCTTAACATTATCGGTACGTGAAAAACGTTTGCCACACACAGAACAGCAGTATGGCTTCTCTCTCACATGAATTTCTTTGTGCCGCTGAAGCTGGCTTTTCCCTAAAAACGTTTTGCCACATTCAGAACAGCAATGCAGCTTCTCTCCTGTATGAATTTTTACGTGTCTGAAAAAGTTGCTGCTGTGTGTGAATTGTTTGCCACATTCTGAACAACAATATGGCTTCTCTCCAGTGTGGATTCTTATGTGGCACTTAAGACTGTTGGTTCGCGAAAATCTTTTGCCACATTCTATGCACCGATATGGCTTTTCTCCAGTGTGGATTCTAGTATGTTGGCAAAGAGTACTCTTTTTACAAAATTGTTTGTCACATTCCATACAGCAATAGGGCTTCTTTCCGGTGTGTTTCTGAAGACTGGCCTTGTGAAAAAATTGTTTCCCACATTCCAAGCAGCAATACGGCTTCTCTCCAGTGTGCATTCTAGTGTGCCGCTGAAGACTACTCTTTTTACAAAATTGTTTGCCACATTCAAAACAGCAATAAGGCTTCTCTTTCATATGAACTTTTTCATGGCTGAAAAGACTGTCTTTTCGTAAAAACTGTCTCCCGCATTCAGAACACCAATACGGCTTCTCTCCCGTGTGAATTTTTTTGTGTTTTTGAAGATTGGAGCTTGTTGTGAATTGCTTGCCACATTCAGAACAAGGATACAGCTTCTCCCTGGTGTGAGACCTTATGTGATTCTGAAGATTCCCTCTGTAAAGGAATCGTTTCCCACATTCAGAACAGCAGTGAAGTTTGTCTCCTGTATCAGGTTTACAAGGGAAAAAAAAAAAAAAAAAAAGATTTTCAATTTTCTCTCATGCTATTGACATTAAGTCACAACATCAAATAAATGCTCGTTAAAATACACTTTAAAAGTATATACAATCACAAAGGTTGGACATGGAAGGACGCTCAACTTATTACAACTACTCACCAAATGGGCACAATCATTGGAGCCTAGAAGTAAACTGAACAAATGATATGCGACAGACCCAACTGAAAAGATTAGTGGTGGAATTTTGCATACAAATATCAAAATGGCTTATTTAATCACCAAAGCAAAACAGAGGAACAGAC
>JANRMT010062791.1:203963995-203979911 GCA_026402145.1 Polypterus bichir lapradei
CACACACACAAAGTAATGCAACTGAAAGTCTCACTGGACACATGCTGGCCCACAAGCCGTGTGTCCGGATAAGTCACACTATATCTAGCCGCTATTTGCCAACTTCCTACATGATCTCCTGCTCCTACTCCACTAGGTAACTATCATTCCATGGAACCCATTTTCAGCATCAAGGTCCGCTATGCCTGTGTTATATTTCAGCCAGTTTTATGTCTGTATTGTTCATACTTGACTCTTATTTTTGTTAATGTTACTTGTGTTATGTGCGTTATTTCCTTCTGTTCCATTCCATGTGTTTTGTGGATGGTCCCTCAAGAGGTGGGGCTACTAGCCAATCAGCATCAGGAACAGCCCTCCACCCTAGAAATCTCCCACAGTTCTTGGCAGTTCACCTGAATGCGCTGAGGGAGTGGAGAGTCTCTCATGCCTTATTGTGCTTTGTGATTATTGGATTTATTGACTCCATGTTCAATTTTTGACCCTGTTTCTAGATTCCGTATCGGGAATTTGTTTGTATGGGTTGCCTTGTGTTTCAGTCAACTCCAATGGAATGATGAAAACTCGCCCAATTGTTTGTGCGTTAGTTTAAGACAATTGTGTTTGTCTGTCATTGGGACTTAGTTGAAGAAGATCAGACCACAACACCAAACTGCCACACCTTACAACAACAATATAAATGAATGTTCAAACTGCATTAAGCACACAATAAAACACATCAGGCCCATAACTTACACGCATTTTAACTTTATACTTACTTTCTCCCGGCTGATCGATCAGATTTCTAACAGGTGAAATTCCCTCACTCGTCATTGTGTCAGACTCTGACTTTACACTGATTGGACGCTCCAGAGACGAACAGTGTCTGCTCTGAGAAGAGACTAACCCGGTCACAACTTCATCAGGACACCCATACTGAAGGTCTTCTTCTTTGACGCTCTCCACATGTTTACGTGTGTGTGTCTCAATGCGGACACATTTCTCTTTAGCCTCCTCTTTAAGGCCCACTGACCCCAGTTCACAGTCCTCATCTTTAATACAGAGATTCTCCTGCCATTCACCATCCTCCTCGTCCTTAACATTTGCAGTCCTTTGCTCCTTGCATACCTTCGCTTTCATGTCCATCTTGACGGTATGGTAAATTGCAGCTTTTCTCTCTGTGGAAAGAACAGGATGATGATATCAAAACGATTACTACACAAAAACCTTTGAATTTCATTTTACAACGCTCTCAGTGATGGCTTACATCAAGTCACCCTGTTTATTGCACACTGACTAACTCTTCATATCAGATGTGAAATGAACATGGGGTTTGCTGCCACTGTAATGGAGCCTGATGTCTCCCACGAGTAGTCAGACATGCACTCTGGTGACCTGAGCTGTTCAACACAAACATCAAGGCATTGGGGGCACTGAACAGAAAATGTGCAAGGAAAGGACTTTATGATAATACAAACAACTCCATATTTCATATGAAAAAGAACTAAAATATGCAATTTCAGTGAACATGTGTAACAAAATACCCAGTAGGCTAGTGCTATTGTGTTCTTTTAATTGTCTTAATTTTCCCCTTAATCCAATTCTTTTCTCATATGAATGGCTTCTCTCCACAGGAATAACAGCCATTTGGACCTCACAGTTTCAAGACTCATGCCTGGTCATGCTTAAGGGACAACAACTTGCAACTCAACATCAGCAAGACACAAGTGCTGGTGGTGGACTTTAGGTGTGCTATGGAGCCTCCGAGACCATTCACTATCCAGGGGGAGGATGTGGAACTGGTGCAGAGCTACAAGTACCTGGCGGTCCACATAAACAACACTGGTCTGGTCTGACCACACAGTGGCACTGGACAAGAAGGGCCAGAGCAGACATGACTTGTTAAGGAGACTCAGGTCTGCTGATGTGGGCAGCAAACTGCTGGAAATGTTCTACCAGTCCATAGTCGCCTGTGTGGTGTTCTACTCCGTAGTCTCCTGGGGCCTCAAGCAGAATACCGTGCGTAGAATTCACACTAAAATATGGCGTAAGGACAAAAGTGGAAATGCTCAGACGCACAAAAAAAAAAAAAAAAAAAAATACAAATACATAAATCTGTGCATTTGCCAACTTCCACGTTCTTCAGCTCCATAAATACCCGTCAGTGTGAAAAGTAACACACGTGCACGCACCTGCTGTCCCACCCAAACTCCTCCCAGAATTACACCTCTTTGAATATGCAAATAAATCTAAATAGCCCTTAAGCTCAGCGTTTTGTGAAAAGATTAAGGGGGGGGGGGGGGGGGGTGGGGGGGGGGAGGTGAATAGAAGAATTTCAATGAATACCAAGTGGAGGCAAAGAAAAACTTACTATTTGTTGATTTAAAAACGGTGGTATAAACAACAAAAGGAAGTTGATCGAGTGACATCGCGTGTCGGAGAAACTTGAAAGCTAAACTTCACAAAGTAGCACAGTGCCCGAAACAAAAAAGTTGTCAGCTATCACAGTCACCATGCAAAGGCAAGTCGTAGCCCACCGTCCGAGTGTCATATGAAAGCTTATTAGGGTACAGAGGAAAAAAAAAAAAAAGGAACACAGTGGGGTGGAAAAAAAGCACGAAATGTCAACTTTAATCTCAAAATTTCCACTTTAATCACGTAGTTTAATTTTGTCATTAAAAGTAGAACATCCTGAACTTCATTTTAAGATTGTTTAGTTATGATGGGATTTGAGAAACTAGTAAATTAAAAGTAGCACGTTGAATGCTTTGTTTTGTATTTGATCTTCTTTGTGCTCCGGGCTTTCTCTTCATCCAACAGGACACAGAATCCATTACATTTGTGATATTACAGCTCTCTGAATAATTAAAATACTGAGATGTATACGTGATATCATTTTCATGATGATTGGAATGAAAGCACGTTATTAAACATGGGAACACGGTGGCACAGTGATAGCAACGAGCCGGCACCCTGTCCAGTGATTGTTCCTGCCTCCCGCAAGATGCTTGCTGCGCCGTGCGTGACCTTCGATGAGATAATTACAACAGTACTTTCTCTTTCAAAATGTACTAACCCCCAATTCCTGTCCTTACTTTTCTTTCTTCAAATACCCAATTAAGGAACATTGAAATCTCTTCGTAGTACGTGTTTAATTATTCTGTCCATCTATCCTTTCAGTGTCACACCAGCAAGAGAACAGCGTGAGGCAGGAACAATACGTGAACGGAGCACCAGCTCCCGGCTAGCGCTGCGGCACTGTGTTCTCACATGTTTAATTATTAACAATATAGATTTAAATGAAATTCAAGTTTTATATGTATAACAAAACATTTTGCTACATTACATCTTAAAAATGATATTGTCATCATATGTAAATACGCACTTTATAAAGTGGCTCAGGTTGTGCAATATTATAACTATAGTGTGAGTTTACAGTGGGGTGATTGTACTTATAAGTACAGACAGTTCTACAAGGAGCACTTGATTGAGTGCGTTTATAGTTCTTGGGATGAAACTGTTTCTGAACCGCGAGGTCCGTACAGGAAAGGCTCTGAAGCATTTCCCATATGAGAGTAGTTCAATAGACAGCGTGGCTGAGGCAGCGTGTGCTTGATGCTGTATGCCGATAAATCTCTTTCTGATTAGCTGCTGTACAGCTGTGATTCACACTCAGCTACAGTGATATAAATACTCCGAGTGGTGCAGTGAGAGCAATATGGAAAAAGATGATCCGCTGTGGCAACCACTAATGGAAGCAGCTGAAAGAACAACAAGAAGGTGCAGTGAAAGTAACGACGCTAAAGCAGTTATGGTATTTAGAATAATTTGGCCATTCCGTGGACCATTATATTGTTACAAGTTAGTTACAATCAGATGCATTAAACCAATAAACAATATGCGGTTAATTTCAGTGCATTTATAAAGCTGTGTCAGGGATGTGCATCTAAAAAAAAGAATGGGAAGCCACACTGGAACAGTACCACTGCTTTGACGCCGAGTGCCGCCAGTCTGCAAAACCGAGGAGAGAACTTGCGTATGCCAGGGTTTGAGCTAGCGTGAAAATGTGCATGGCTTTATGCCAAGTTTAGGTTTTATACATCACAATTTGAGCGTGGAAACGGGAGTTTGCAACATTTTTGTCCATACGCACCATTTATACAGGAGGCCCCTGGAAAAGCAACTTGAGCTCAAAAGGATGCACAATGCCTGAACACAAAACTTATCAGGAAATCCTACTTCATCACAAGGTAAACATCAGACACACTGGAAGTTGCTGAAGAAAGGATGATACCAAAATTGGATGCCATCATGAAAGAAAAAAATGCCCTCCATCCCCTCCAGAAGGTGCTCTCTCTTGAAGCACTTTTAGGCACGGGCTCATTCCACCAGTGTGCCAAGAAGGGCCTCTGGGGGTCTTTTTTGCCAAATACTATCAGGCATTTCAATGCTTCCTCCTGGTGCATTTGTTAACATTTACATTTATTTGGCTGATGCTTTTATCCAAAGCACGTTACAGTGTTGGAGATTTTGTGTTTTTTTTTTTTCTTCCCCCCCAATTGCAGCCCAGTATTAGTAAATGCTCTTTTAACATATCTGGCAAAATACATTTATTTTATATTTAAAATTATGTATTCATTTCTATTCACATATCATTTGGATTGGCTAGTATTTGTCCTGGTTTTTATGTTGCTGCTGCTGCTGCTATATGCATCTGAATGTCTCCTTGGGATTAATACAGTTTATCTAATCTAATAACTGAGGCACTAGGGGACAGCAGGGGGTTTAGAAATAAAACTATGGATAAAAGTGCTTAGTGATGGACGATAGCAACTACATGGTACAGGTCTTCATAAACTTTAGGAGACTTTAAAATATAACATACTTCAGAACATCAGCTCTGTGTACAACTCAAAAACTCAAGTTTTACGTTTAACTGGCTCATCTTGAAGAAGTAAACATTGCACCCAAGAAAACAGTCATACACGATTTCATATCTAACACAGTGCTAAACTCCTATTAAATCCCAGCTCCTGCAACCTCTCCTATTTATTTATATTCGTTCACAGCTCGTGGTTTTTCAGGTGATTCGACAAAGCAATAACTCCAGTGGAAGTATTTAGATCACATGACATGATCAATAAATGTCCAGCCTTTTTTGTCAACATAACCCCGACACTCGTCACTGGTGCACTAATGGAGATTGTGTTGTTTTATCTGAGCCGTCGATTGCACCACACACCTTTAGTATTTTGTTTGACTTGTAATTGCGTTGCGAAATCTGCCGTACCTCATCCACATCAGGTAATGTATTGCCTCATTAGTTTGAGGCATATGCCCGGACACACCCCATATTCTCTCCGGCGATTGTAGACGTAATTGAAATAATGGAACCAACACCCACTATATCAAGTCAAGTTGGGGAGTATGCACTGGTACAGCACGTTGTCGCACCCACTACACGGCGAAACAACCCCCAGGTAGACACGCGGTCCAGTCCCACCCTTCGTAAATGACCCTCTATCTGCCGCAGCCAGGTGTAAGGTGGGCGACCCCTTGGCCATTATATCGGTGACCATTTTTATTTCAGGTGATACAACAAACCTTATTCACATATAGTTTACTCAATGGAAACACAGACATCTCTGAAAAGTCGACAAAACACAAATGCTTAGTGTCGCTTCTATTTAGCGCATAGCTGCAATGGAAACCTTGCCTCCTCACTGCTTTTTACAGCTGGCCGGTCACCAATTCCGCCCTGGTCTTTAAACTGGAAACTGCACGTTGAATTGGGAAAGAAGGCAGAAATCAGGGCGCTATTTGTGTGCGGAAAAGGCGACTCTTCGAGTTCATTGATTTGGGGGCACGACTGAAGGAATGAAGACGAGAAGGAGGAGTCAGTGTGTCTACTCGATGTAAAGCAGAAATGAGACAGAAGAACACAAATGAACAGCAAAGACACGACGGATTCAGTTGTTCAAAGGCAGCCGGTGGGCTGATGGACATGGACACGGACACGGACACGGACACGGACACGCCGCTCGCCTCTCATTCAAGTCGCGCGCAGTAATTGAGCGAAGCGAATGAAAATTCACACCAACATAACAAGTTGCCTTTAGTCGACGAGCACTTACCCTTTGTCTGCCTCTCAGTGATTTCTTATAAACTCGTTCACAGCCTCGCCTTTCCGGCACTGGCCAATGCTATTAGCTGGAGACAGTGTGCTTTAAGTGTTCGCCGCTCTTCGTGACGTCACACGGCACGCACGCGCTTACAAACACGTGACTACCGATATCCATTCACAGATGCCGCTGTACCCATTTGAAGCGATGCGTCTACACTGCAGCCATAATGGAGCGGTCAGATCAACCTATAAACTCACAGAACAGGTATGGAGTCATGCGGAGCTCTGCTGTTAAAATCAGTTGTAACTTTATAAACCGATTTTCACAAAATTTGTCTTATAATTGTTAGACCGTACACCATATGTACAGCCACTTCTGTAATTCACGTGGTGCGTTATTAGTAAAACGTTTGTTATTAAGAACCGCTAGAAGCTATGACGGGATGAGTTAGAATCTCCGAGTTGCAAGTAGATATTGCTGCAGACCGGAGTAAAATGGGCGTGTTACAAATCAGTTTCTACTTCAGCCAATCATATATTAAATTTGTGTACGTCAGGCATTTCAATCGCAAATTTAAAACGTCGCTGCCAATCATCTTTTTATTCAGCAAATCGACAATCGGTGTTATTTGTCATTCACGTTCCACTTTAACCAATTGCCTTATGGATATGTAAAGAGGAACGTGGTAGTAATTTCTAAAGGTGTATGTGTAAGACAATTTCTAAAGGTGGACGGTCAAGATAAAGTGACGGCAGTCTACTAGTGCCAATATCTAACACTATAGCACTTCATCGAATGCTTTATTAAGACTGCCGTGTATTTTTACCACCGTCATTTATGATTAGCAGTTTTGAAAAATAATGGTCATAAACGTTTTGATATGAGATATTTATTGTTACTAAACAATATCTTAAGAAAATTTAAATGAACATAGGAATACAAATGTGTGTCCGCCTAAATGTAATGGATTGACAGAGCAGTGTTTCCCAACCTCAGTCCTCTGGTCCCCCTGTGGCTGCAGGTTTTTGTTCCTACCAGCTTCTGTTTTTAATTGGACTCCTCGGCTAATTTAAGTGATGTGTTATTTTCCACGTTCGGTGTTTTAAGAACTTTATATATATATATATATAAATTTCTTTTTAACAATATCTTGATTTTCATTCTACTTTTCTAGGTGTTGTAATTGTTTCATTAATCTATTGTTTACTAATTAGTGGGTCTGACACTAGTTGCAGTTGTAGCCTTTGATTACTGAGTGTTGTTTGCCTGGGTGTCTGCTCCGCTCGTTTTTAATTGTCATTAATAAGATACAATGAAGGGGGGAAAAACTGCACAGAGAAAGGGCAAAATAGAATGAAATGAACCAAAGAGAGTTAAGCATTTAAATCTAAAAAAAAAAGCAGAAATAATTCTAAATGTCTTATAAATGTAAAAATCATGCTGCTGTGCTTTTCTGAATGAAGAATAAAAGAAAAATACCAGCTTATTAAATTAGATCAATGTTATCAGGTGTTGTCACTGATTAGGAATCGGGTGGGAACAAAACATAACATAATTGTGGGCTCTGCTTGATTGAGTCAGTCAGATTAAAACAAATGTTTGACTGTTGTTGTTTACTCGAATGTCCAAATGAAATAGTCGCCTACATATAACTGTCACCTTAAAGACGGGCTATAAACGTATTACAATTTTAAACGTTGAATAAATCTACAGAGTTAAGTCTTTACTTCTATAATACACAACCCTAAAATGTGTTTTATTACTTTCATTACTATTTATCCACGTTTATTTATTTATGTATTCCTAATATTCCATTGTAGCCCCTTCTGCCTGCAGATCAGCGTCTGTTCTTTGTTTGTTGATGTCTGTCAAATATTCTGTGGTCTTCGTGTCTGTTCTCAACACACCAGCAGCTCTAGTGAGTTTCTTGCCTGTGGATCTCGTATTCAAGTTTGTTTTTCGCTGTATTATGATTACAGAATATTACAAATCACATAATCGACACTCTCACGTTCAGGTATCAGGGAATAGAAAACATTAAGAAAGCTGGCAATGAAATTGTGACTTTAAAGAATCCATTGGCTGTCTCTACGTGTTATCAATGTTAAATGTAAGAAACCGTTATCATAGTGCTAACAGTCACCTTTCAATTATTATTTTTATAATGAAGTTTACTATGTTAAATGATCTGTGAAGAGCAAATATTACGCCTTAAAAAGAGAGTAATAATTTTGCAGTTGTTGTGACTGTGCACCTGTTAATCAGGGTATTCAATTATTTGACTTAATTGGATCTTTATTACTTTTGGGATTTTTAATACCTCTTTAAGATCATCAAATATTTGTTTATTATAATACATATTACTTATGCAAAAGTTACATTTAGAGATTGAGACTTGACAGATGTTTGTTTGTAGTTCATATCTCATTGAGCCTCCATTTGACTCCATCAGATCCCAGTGGTGTGCTGAACACATCAGCCTGTCTTTAGCGTCTCTGAGACTGGAGGAGGCCAGGAGTCCAACTGTACAGCAGGCACTGATGGGCATCAGCATCACGACTGGTGACAAGTTAGAGATGACAGATAGTTCAGGTGGGCATCATCCTATATGACTACACAAGCAAAGAACATATTAAGAGCACACAGAGTCTGTATACTCCAGTATGGCCCTGACATAACAACCTGTACAGCTTTAAACGACTCCACTTTACTGGTCAGTTTACCACACACTGCACTGAGGCTGTCAAGTCTGAACCATTAAATAATTCAGTCTGAACAGCTGGGAACTTATTTTGGCAATGATATCTCTGGTAAGGTTTTTTTTTTTTTTTTTTGGTTATAGGTTTATACTGAAACTGGTTTACATCAATTAAGTTTTCTATAGTGTGTGTGTGTGCATATATATATATATATATATATATATATAATATATAAAAAAAAATATATACAAAATTACAAAAACGGGCGCTAGAACAGTAGTGCATAAACATTTGTATGAACAGTCTATATTAAGTGGCAAGGGACTTTGTATGTGGCTGTAATATGTGTCACTGTATTGTGTGCCTTTAATTTTCTCTCTCAGTAATACTGGTTTGTATTTCTGTGAAATGCCTGTAATTTTGTATGACAGTAATACAGCGGAATCTCGGTTCACGACCATAATTCGTTCCAAAACTCTGGTTGTAACCCGATTTGGTCGTGAACCGAAGTAATTTCCCCACATAGGATTGTATGTAAATACAATTAATCCGTTCCAGACCGTATGAACTGTATGTAAATATATTTTTTTTTTAAAGTTTGTAAGCACAAATATAGTTAATTATACCATTGAATGCAGAGCGTAATAGTAAACTAAATGTAAAAACATTGAATAACACTGAGAAAACCTTGAACAACAGAGAAAACAAACATTGAACAGTTCGCGCTATAGCCTTACGACCCGCTCGCTAAAAACTCTTTTTTAATGAGTTTTAAGCACAGGGGAAAAAATGAACATTTGAAAAATCTGTAATTTAATAAACAACCAAGAAAAGTAACACTGCAACAATGCACGCGTGCGCCTGTGTGTGTGTCTCTCTCTCTCTCGCGGGCCTGCGTGTGTGTGTGTCTCTCGCGTGTGTGTCTCTTAAGCTCGCGCCTCTGTGTGTGTGTGTGTGTCTGTCTGTCTGTCTGTCTGTCTCTCGCCTGTCTGTCTGTCTGTCTGTCGCGCGCGCACCAGTGTGTGTGTGTGTGTAACTCACGCGCGCCTGTGTGTGTGTGTGTGTGTGTGTGTGTGCGTTTGTGTGTGTGTGTGAGACTCGCGCGCGCCTGTGTGTGTATCTGTGTCTCTCTCTCTCTCTGCGCAGGGAATGCACAGGAAGAGACTGAACACGTGCTGTGTGGCCCCGCGCATGCGCACTTCACCAGAAGAGACACACGGACACTGGAAGCACACAAGGGTTTTATTAAAGAGGAAATTATATATATATATATACAGTATATATTTATTTATTTATTTATTTATTTTTGAGCAGTATTTTTTTTTTTTTTTTTATTATAAAGGAGCCCTTTTTACTGAGAGTATAGCATCAAGTCCCTGACACTTCTGGCCTATTGATCTGGTCAGTGAAGGAGCAGAGGGGCTTTGGTGCACTAGAGGGGCAACAATGAGATGACCCCGAAAACAGGAATGAATGGTTTAACAGGTGGAGGTCACTGACGTTCTTCCCTCCTCATCTGTCTTGTCATTCCTTTTACATTTGTTCACGGTCAGTGTCACTACTGGTAGCATGAGGCCATACCTGGACCCTACTGAGCTGGCACAGGTAGTCCAACTTCTCCAGGATGGCAGGCACATCAATATGTGCCTCTTATTGCCAGAAGGTCTGTTGTCTCCCAGCACAGTCTCAAGGGCATGGAGGAGATTCCAGGAGACAGAGCTGGACAGGACCCCTCGTAGAAGGTCCTTAACCCATCAGCAGGACCCACTGGTATCTGCTACTTTGGCCAAGAAGGAACAGGATGAGCACTGTCAGAGCCTACAAAATTACCTCCAGCAGGCAGGCCACTAGTGTGAATGTCTCTGACCAAATATTCAGAAACAGACTTCATGATGGTGGCCTGAGGGCCCGATGTCCTCTAGTGGGCACCGTGGAGCTCGATTGACATTTGTCATAGAATTCCAGAATTGGCAGGTCCACCACTGGCAGGCACCCTGTGCTTTTCACAGATAAGAGCAGGTTCACCCTCAGCACATGTGACAGATGTGAAATGGTCTGGAGAAGCCGTGGAGAACGTTATGCTGCCTGTAACATTGTCCAACATGAACAGTATGGTGGGGGGTCAGTGATGGTATATCTGGGGAGGCATATCCATGGAGGGACACACAGACCTCTACAGGCTAGACAATGGCACCTTGACTGCCATTAGCTATCAGGATGAAATCCTTAGACCCATTGTCAGACCCTACACTGGTGCAGTGGCTCCTGGTGCATGAAAATGCCTGGCCTAATGTGGCAAGAGTATGCAGGCAGTTCCTGGAGGATAAAGGAACTGATCCCATTGACTGCCCCTTCCCCTCCCCCACCACAACCCCAGCTCACTCGCCTGACTTCAATCCAATAGAACACCTCTGGGTGTCACATTATGTTTCAGTCCATCCGACACCTCAGCCTGTCCAGGAGCTCAGTGATGCCCTGGTCCAGATCTGGGAGGAGATCCCCCAGGACACCATCTGTTATCTCATTAGGAAGTTGCCAGGCATGTGGGGGTCATACAAACTACTGAGTACGATTTTGAGTTGCTGCAATGAAATTTCAGCCAAATGGACTCGCCTGCCTGCCTGCCTACCTGCCACATCATTTTATCGGGGTGTGTTTGAATTCGGCTCTCTGTAGGTTGATCATTTTGATTTCCATCAAACGATGTGCTATCCTTTCGTTACTAACACATCATCATAGCAGTAGAGATAACCAGCAGGATTTTTTTTTTTTCCAATTGAGATCTCATGCGTTTTCCAAGTGTTCCTTTAATTTTCTCAGCAGTCCATGTCCAGCCGGGACGCCCTTTCTGTATATGTTCCGGGGGTGCAGGCATGGGCTGCACAGTACCTCCGGAGCACTTGGTGGCAGCCACCCTGGGTGACTGTGGTGCCTCAGATACCCGCAGGGCTCCATGGGAGTTGGAGTTCTCCACAGCCCTGTTGGGATCCGGGGTGGCCACCGGGAGGCGCTGTGTTGACTCTCCATTTATCAGGAGTATTCAATCTTTTTCCTCTAATTTTGTTCCTATATATAAAAGTTACATTTTCAGTTAAAAAATGCAAGTTTAATTGAAAATGTGACTTCTAAATAAAAATAAGACCCTTATTGTTGTAGCCTATGTTTGTAAGTGAACAGCAAAGTCTTGATCAGGATGCTTAGTTTCCAAGATGTTTTATCCTGTGGGATTACCGGCGAGTCCAGCAAAGTGCCATTTGTAGACGGGATTGATACAAGAGGAGGCTCTGCTGAAATCGTCAGTTCTAGTTGTGTTAATACGCGAGTTGACTTGGTCAGCACAAACTAAAACACTCAGTATTGTCACTAACAAAATAGAATTGTATTAATAATTATTCAGAATAAATTGTACAACCATTTCAAGAAATATTTAAAATTAACAATAATGATGGGTCAGTTGAACTGAAAGAAAATTAATCTTCTTTGTACATTCTAACAAACCGACTCATCGGGGAATATACTGAAGCTGAAGTATTAAAACTGCAGCATTCCCACTTCTATATATTATATATAAATAAAAGAACAATGCAATGGGGATAGAGATGTTTACTTGTAACATACAAAAAAGAAATAAAACTGTACAATGCAGTTATGAAAATTAAAGAGAAAAAGCAGATGGCTTGAATTGGCTAAAACAGATACACAGACAATTTCAAACATACAGAACTTAATCAACAAAGTGTCCTTTATTATTGACATCAATAGTTAAATCAAATATACACAACTTTATTATGCACAGTCAGTTTAACACTCAGAAATCAAAAAGGCAAAAGACAAATAAAGCAAGTGACACGTTTATCAGAGGAGGCGCTGAGATGGAATCCCAAGTTGAAAAGTCTCAGTGATGCGCTCTGTCTTTGTACTCCAGCAGTTGAAGCTCAAGTGTGTCAAACTCAACTCTCTAACTATAAAAAAAAAAGTATTTCCCCAACACTAACCGTGTATTAATGCATACTTAAAATTTCACTTTAAACATATATATTTACATCTATTTAGTTTATATTCTTGTCTAAATTCATTACAAGTAAAATGTTATTCTGTTTAACAGACGAATGGCGCTGATAAGAAACAGAAAGGACCGTCTCTCCCCCCAACACCACATGACGTCCCACTCACCGTCTGCTGGTCCATCAATGATCAGACCTTCTGCCTCTGCTAGAGAAATCCTCTCAACTGCTCCTCGAGCTTTAATAAGAGCCAATGACAAACACAGAAACAGAGAGGACGTCACTCACAGAGACACTTTCTGTCCTCGGAGACTCACTGAAGCCAAATGAGCCTCCGGCATCAGCACATCCAGAATGATGTGAACTCTGTGGATCTTCACAAAGTGCCTACAGATCTTCACACCACTTCATCAGTTAGTTGTAGGGGCCATCTGTCAGCTCCTCATCTTCTACTGTGTAGAGGTCATTACCCGGTGACCTTTAGGATCTTCATCATTTTTAAACCATTTGGATGACACCTTTGAGATACAACAGCCTGTTGGACAAGAAAATACAAGAGTTTGGTGCTCTAAAGTCGTCACAGCTCTCTGCTACTAGATAGATTACAATAATAAAGTTTAACTTGTTACCTGAAATAAGTTACCAGCAAGTGATCATCTGCTCCATGGCCCTTTATGATGAACTCCAACAGTTTTTCATGTTGAGTCCTCCTGGAGGCCCTGCTGATCTCTGCAGCCTCATAAACCTGTTCTCGAGTCAGCTGCCCTTCTTCAGCCACACAGCCAGCCTGCTCTTCTACACGGTGGACACACAAATAAATACATCAGACTGTCAAATGAAGTGTTTGTCTTGTGCAAGCTATCTGGTTTGGGTCTGAACACTCCTGTTCTCATTAAAGTGGACACTTTTTGGAATAAAGAAATACTCTGTGGTTCATAACAAACTCTCTCGTTGGTGGTTAATAAGAGTATTATGAATGCCCCAGTCTGGACACTATATCCAAATCACAGGCATGTCATCCTTAGATAAAAAAGGATAAATACAGTGTTCTCCCCTATTACTGGTACCCCTTGTAAAAATTAGTAATAAGGGTTAGAAAAAAAATACCAGTTTGCTGAAGAAATGTCACCTTGCACTGAAAAAATTAGAAACATCTGACTTTTAATTGAAAGAGGTTTGTTCAAAGAAAAACAAACCCATCATCAAGAAATAAAAATGTTTTATTTTAAAAATATTTATAAGGGGTGTCATTAATAGTGGAGGGCACATTAAATGAATGCCACAATTAAAGGTATGCCACAAAAAATATATTATCAGCATCTTTAAAAGACTGACAGCAAAATCAAAGGGTTCCTCTGTGGACAGAGGACAAGAGAAAAAGTCCTGAACTCCTACACAATCTGAACACAAATGTAAAGTTACATAAAGCTTACAGTTCATATTCAAACACCATCAACGTGTCTACTCCACAGTCTACTGAACCAGCAGGGATGTCCTAGGAAAAGAAGGAAAGAAAATAAAAAGACACATGAAAGTCAAACACTACAAGTGAATTTCAAATTGAATAGATGGATGTTTGCAGTTTACCTGATTTTTCTTTAACATCCAATTTCCAGAACATATTCTTGTAGCAAACTGACTGAAAGGAAAAAAAATAGAAATGTCACTTATAATTAAATTGAAAGGCTCTGTTCACATCGCGACTGTCAGTCTGAGTCACGTACAAGTTAGTGGCGCACTGCACATTACAGGAAAGTCTTTAACAATTTAGAAATGACAGGCATCGTCTGCACAAAACTACCATGAAATTTTGTTAAAATTGAACGGTACAAGAACACGGCAGAGTACTTGGTATTACAATTTAGACACATTACTCCAAAAACTCCAACATAAGGAACTAAACTGAAAAGAAAAAAAAGGTAACATGGTGCACCACTGCAGTCAATCTGAACTTTATCAAAAGCCTACTTCACCACAGAATAACTGATCAAGTGTTTACTAGATGTTTGTAAGAGTTTTTTTGTTTTCCATGCACAGTCAAGAAGCTCACGTGAAAACTGCCTTGTGGAATTTGAAGAGTTGCCGGTACCGCTAATTACTACAGTGAAAATCAGTGATTATTAATACAAACGTAAAAGTTCATGGTACAAACAATACAATTTATTTTTGTATAGCCCAAAATCACACAAGGAGTGCCGCAATGGGCTTTAACAGGCCCTGCCTCTTGACAGCCCCCAAGCCTTGACTCTCTAAGAAGACAAGGAAAAACTCCCAAAAAAACCCTCGTAGGGAAATAATGGAAGAAACCTTGGGAAAGGCAGTTCAAAGAGAGACCGCTTTCTAGGTAGGTTGGGCGTGCAGTGGGTGTCAAAAAGAAGGGGGTCAATACGATACAATACAATACAATACAATACACAGAACAGAACAAATCCTCAATAAAGTATAAAAATAAAAATCTTACAAGTACAGAGCAGAATTTAAAAGTAGATGATATCACATAATATGAATTGGATTTGTTTAGAGTCCTGGAGACCTCAGCCATCAAGCTGACTCCCCCATTTGGCCATTCCACAGCTGAAATAGAGCCAATCCGATGAAAGGACCCCTCTTTCCCATGATTCCTGTGATCCTCCATCAGGGATGACTTTACCATAGGCAGGCAAAACAACTTGGCAGGTGGGCCGTGAAACCAATTGCCACATTTGAGTACCGAGAAAAGAAACAGAATAGGTGAGGGTTAGTATTCAATTATAATTATCATGTTAATTATGTTTTAGTGCTAATGACTAACAACAGAGATGCAGTCTGTACAGTTAATCAGCAGCTCTAGTCAGGGTGTGCTAAACTGAAGTAGTGAGTCTTCAGCCGGGATTTAAAAGCTGAGACCAAAGGGGTACCTCTTATAATAGCAGGCAGACCACTCCACAGTTTAGGGGCCCTGTAACTAAAAGCTCGACCTCCCACTGTTATTTTATTAATCCTTGGAATCTTAAACAGACCGGCATCTTGAGATCTTAATGTGCGCTCAGGTTTGTAAGAAATGATAAGTTCAGACAAGTAAGCCAGACCTTGGCCATTTAATGCTTTATATGTTAAAAGGAGGATTTTGAAA
>JANRMT010062791.1:203980011-203994220 GCA_026402145.1 Polypterus bichir lapradei
CTGGATTAACTGGAGGCTGTATAAAGAACAGTTTGAACAGCCAGTGAACACCGCATTGCAGTAGTCAATCCTACTAGGGATAAATGTATGAATTAATTTCTCAGAATCCTGTTTATTTAGAAAGCGCCTTAATTTCTCAACATTTTTAAGATGGAAGAAACATGTTTTGGACAACTTTGTAATGTGTGCTTTAAATGACATGCTAGAGTCAAAGATAACTCCTAGATTGCGGGCTGATTCAGTAAAATTAATGAGGATTCCAACTGAGTTAAATGATGACAGAATATTGTTGTGATCAGTGTCATTCCCTCCAACAATTAATATCTCTGTTTTATCTGTTTAAAGACAAGTAGTTCTCATCCATCCACTCCTTTAATTCATTAACACAACTAATTAAAGACAACATCAGAGAAACTTCATTTGATCTAAAATAAATGTATAACTGGGTGTCATCTGCAAACGAGTGAAAATTAACATTATGTTTCCTAATGAGAGATCCCAGTGGAAGCATGTAAAGTGAAAACAGTAAAGGTCCCAGTACTGAGCCCTGCGGGACACCATATTGAACTGCTGTGTATAATGATGGAGTACTGTCAGCACATTTCTGTACATATTGGAATCGATTTGATAAATAAGAACTGAACCAAGCGAGCACGGGGCCTGTAAGACCAACATCATTTTCTAGCCTGTGCAGTAAAATAGAATGGTCAATGGTGTCAAATGCTGCACTTAAGTCTAACAACATAATTACAGTGAAGTTTCCTTCATCAGAGGATTTCAGAATGTCGTTTACAACCTGACTTAGTGCTGTTTCTGTACTATGACCAGTGCGAAAACCAGAATGGAATTTCTCAAATAAATTGTAATGCATCAGGTGTGACTGAAGCTGACTGGCGACTACTTTTTCTAGGATTTTAGAGAGAGAGGGTAAATTTGAAATATGCCTATAATTATTTACTATGTGTGCGTTTAGATCTGGCTTTTTAAGTAATGGTTTAATGACTGACACTTTTAGTGCATCAGGTACTGTGCCATGCAATAATGAACTATTGATAATGTTTAGAATAGACACTGCAAGAACATCCATTGCACTTTTTAATAGTTTTGTTGGCACTGGATCTAGGGAACAAGTAGTGGGCTTCATTTTAGAAATTAAAGTTAAGTGAGGCAGGGTCTGTTAAGCTAATATGCGGTTTGTACTGTGATGCTGAGATCTGGGATCTTATAATTCACTAAGGGCATGCAAGACACTGAGCGCAAGCAACACACTGAGGGCACGCAAGACAGTGAGCGCAAGCAAGACAGAGCCCCGTCCGCCAACTCTAATCCTCCTACCGTGTCATGGGATACACACGACAGAGCCACGCACGCCAACTGTAACATGCACCTCTGAGCCACGTTGACTTTACACCGCATGCAAGACAGAGAGCCACGATCGCCAACTCACAGAGCCCGCCCGCCAACTCTAACTAAGGGCAAGCAAGACAGAGAGCGCACGCAAGACAGAGAGCCATGCCCGCCAACTCACGGAACCCCACCCACCAACTCTAAGACCATGGGATACGCACACATTTAGTGTATAAATGGATATAAATAAACGATATAATATATAAATATAAACGATTTTCCAAAATCTGTTGTATGTAAACGATACTGTTTAAAACGTTATTGTTTTTTCATCAGAAAACCCGGTTTCCACGTCTACCTGTATTAGTTTAAATAGCACTTTTACCACTTGCAATAGTGCGGACACGCTGACTTATCGTGTCGACTGGGCAACACAGTGAATGCGGCGTCTATCTATATATGTCTATGTTTCCGTGGCCTGCTACAGGAAGGTACTCTCTCGACCATTGGCATTGGTTTCGCTCCTTGCTATTTTCGTTATACGGTGGTTTCCTAAGCCTTTGTTATACTGAATTCCTTTCTCACCATTTTCCGTTCCTGTTCTTACACCGCCATATGCTATGGCGGACTTCGTCTAGTATTTTTAATTTTTTCATTGAAGAAGTTCATAAAGTCTGTATTGCTAATATCTATTGGTATTTTGCACAGTAGATCTGAATTCCCATTTGTTAATTTAGTGACTGTTCTAAACAGTACCTGAGGATTTTTATTATTGCTATCTACTATTGTTATCTATTAACATAGCCATGCAAAACAAAGTTATTAAAAAATGCGAAGAAAACTGTGCAAGTGCAAATTTCAAACGTTTTCATTTCGAAGCACATTTACTCCCATTGTCAAAAATACGAGCAATTAGTTTCGTCGCTTCTTCTTCTTCTTCTGTCTAATGGAGTTTCGTCGCTACTGCTTCTTTTTTGTCTCCTTTCGTTTAATGGAGTTTCGTCGCTTAGTAAAACGGCAGGTTATTTAAGAGGAAACTCAAAGAGGTAGGGATCACGAACTGTGAAACGATTGATTAAAGTTACACTTGATAGACAACTTCAAATTCTGATAATTGGATAGGTGAGTTTTTGATTGTCATACAGTAACAACAATCTCATTAGTTGAAATTCTGAATTAGTACTATATTATTTGCTGAAGTCAAATTTGATTGACAGTTATCCGGCCTCTGGATCCACCGCTTCACTCTGTTGATTTATGCCCGCACTTCTTTCACAGCGCATGTCCGGCTTTTCAAAGGCGTGCCAGTGATGTGGGCTATGTGACGTCATCAAGGACGACGGCGTTGAAGCCACGCTGCCGCCTGCTAAGAGAGGAGAGGTTGCTGTCTAGTGAGGCAGACGGATGGATGAGTTTAGAAAGAATCGCCGAGAGAAAGACAGAAGGTAAGTGTTCGGGGGGTTGAGGTACGACACTTTATGGACGTGTGAGTTTTCATTCGCTCCGCTCGCAGTTACTGCACGCGACTTGAGTGAGAGGTGAGCAGCGCGTTCGTGTCCGTCAGCTCACCACCTGAGTTTGCTCGAGTGAATCGCCCGCCTGTGTTTGCTGTTTATTGGTATCTGCTGTTCATTTGAGTTTATCGAGTTCCATTTCTTTCTCGGCAAACCATGAAAATTATTTGGGTTATTCATGACGGCCGATTATTTGTTACTCATAAAAATATTGTGAATCTTGAACACGAATTTCCATGCAAGGCTTCCACACCAAGGTCGCAATACTGGGAGGGGTTGCAATTTAATAAAAGTGTATTACGGTATTGAAAAGTAAGTTGTTTACGATTTTATGTGTTTTTGTGCAGTGTTTACTTTCATAAAATGGAATCGGTGAGCGTAAAACTGTTCCGAGTTGTTGAAAAACTGAGCTCAAGTTCTCTTTTAGAGATTTTAAAGTGAAGTGTGCAAGTATTGACACTTGTATCGTTTAGCTGCCGACCTCCATCTCTAAGCACCCTGTTACCGGACAGTTTGATTTGTAAGCTCCCTACAGAGCATCAGTGCCTCTCTTATAATGTGACTCTCCACGAGTCTTCAAGCTGCGAGGTCAGAATGGCTGTTACGGCTACGGGCAGAAGCAGTTCGTGGTAGGAAAGAAATTGCATTAAGGGATGCATGTTGTTTAAATCAGGGAGGAAGAATTCCAGCTTCTCCTGATATCTGCCATCATTGCATCTTTTCCATTTTGCTGCTTAATTTTACCGACCAACTCATTTTTGCGTCCTTTATAGATTTATTTTAATTTTATTTTTTTAAAGCACGTTTTAATGGTACTGAAGGTATGTACAATAAAGATTGGTTGTTGTCACGCCCTATAGAGGCCTTTATGTTTCAGACTAATACACCACCTCTCTTTTACTCTTCACACTGTCTAAAATCTCTTCTCACTCCTTCATGAGCATTCTATGCTCTTGTTTAACAGTGCTGCACTTTTGCTTGCTTTATCTCCTTTACTATTTTACATTTATTGCCCACATGCAATTTAATTGTATAAGGACTATACTATGTACAATTGGATGCTATGGCTGAAAATTGATATTGCTATGTTATTAACTGATCACAGGTATTATATAATGGTATAATCTACAATAAGTGTACGGTACGTAGTTATCATATCAAATACAGTTTCAGTGCTTTTGTTTGCTCAGTTTCATAGATTAACAGTAGAGGTGTGAACCTTCACTGGTCTCATGATTCGATTATCATGTCAATGATTCAATTCGATATCACGATGCAGCCCATCAATTTTTCCACATCACATTATGTTTTCAAATGCAAGCAGTGAGATGTAAGCTCCTGTTTTTTATTTAACAAAACCTGGAAATGTAAACAGAAATGGTGACAATTACATTAATTCTTTTAGGGCTAATTGTTTTTTCTTTCTTTTGTCCCAGGGCTGAATATTTTTCTAAAAAGCACACAGCAACGGTTTCACACATAAATTAACATTAAACACTTCTGTCGCTCTGTTTTATGTTCCAGCAGCCCCTACAGCATGCATATTCACATACTTGTTTGTCCCATCACTCATAAGCTGAAAGGGACTTTTTGGTAAAACAACGTCTTGAAGTAGTCGAGTGGCTGCTAATCCATGGTGTCCGCCAGCAGGCTGTGTCGTTTGGTGAAGTCCAGTTGCTAGCTCGTCTCCCACACATCGATGTCATTGTAACCTTCCCAGGGTAATCATTTTCGTTGGCACATCAACTGCCCGAGCGTGTCCAGCACTCTGATCAGCTGATGCAGGCACCTGACTTTCGTGGCTACACGATGGGGTCTTGTACCGCAGCTCCAGTGTCTTTAACAGGTGCTGAAACCCAGCGTCGTCCACAACGGACCGTGAATCGTTCGCTATGAAGGCTGCCACAGCCTGGGTAATTATCTTCCCTTTCTCAGAGTTGGGTGGTATTGTGGACAGAGTCGCGTAAATTCTTGCCTGTGCTGGGTTTGGGATTTCTCTGGCCGGTGGTGTTGTTTGGCAATTCAGGGTGGAAATGGCGAATGTGATTTCATAAGTTGGTAGTGTTCCCAACATATTTAAATTTTTGTGTGTAAGGCTTTACACACCGCATACGACTTGTCCAGTTCGTGCTAGTTTAATACTCGAGGCTAACGCTAAAGTGGTTAGATTACAGTACGTGTTAATTGCTGTGTAGAAGGAAAACACAATTCTCCCCTGTTACTCTTATGGTACTGTTGAGTGTACTACACACCGACAGACACACTCCTGAGTTTACTAAGTGTTAAGTCGTGTGTGTGTGTGTGCTATATCTTGAAGCACGCTGAAATACACAATCCAGCGTCACAGTTGGGACAATAGTAGTGGGATTCCTTGCCAATTATTCTTTCCAGTCCGATCAGCTTTTGAGCAGCTCACTGCACAAGTGCGATTTACTCAAGTGTCACTTTCGGATTCACTGGAATCACTTTTGATCCCACTGTCCGTTTCAACCCCACTGCCTGAAGACAGATTCACTGCTCTTATCACTGGCAAGAGTGTGCAACATGTGGGCTGCTGAAAGACGTTTCTTACGAGATGCCAGTATGAGGCCTGGAGAAGACGTGCAGACCGCTACCTGAGTAACACTCGGGCCTGTCGCTTACACAAGACACGCTTGTACTGTTTACTGAGCAACGCTCTGCTCTAAAGTAATTGGCACTTTTACAGCCCGAGTAATCCTCGGGTGTAATGCTTACATGAGACACATCTCTACAGTTGCCCGAGTGACGCTCAGGCCTAATGCTAAGGTGGTTAAATTACAATACGTGTTAATTGCTGTGTTGGAGGAAAACCTGATTCTTCTTCCCTGTTACTCTTATGGTACCGCTGAGTTTACTTGTGTACTACACACCGACAGACACACTACTGACTTTACTAAGTGTTAATGAAGTCTTTACTGTTTTATTCTATGCAGAAATCCTTGGCGGACTGCTCTGTAGGTGATTGGGACTAGCTTAGTGGAATTTGGGGGATTTGGTTTTGCAGGGAACACATTAATCTTTTATCATTGAAGGCAATGGCATGGAGGCTTCCTCTATCTGATGCTTTCAGGAACAACTTGTATTGGGATAACGGAGGAATTCAATTGTGTGTGTTTTAAATTAAACTAATATGCTGTATTAAGCAAATCCAGTCAACTTTTCGATGTCAGTTTTAAACATTTGAGTCCATCCCCACCATGACAGTACGTTGAAGGATGTCTCCAAGTCGGGTCAGTCAGCTGTTTACTTCAGTAGCAGGGACGTTGACAGTTCAGAAGAACAAAGCACTTTAAAATGTATATTGGGATCAAAGGGTTTTATAAAATCTGTTACTACAATGAAATATGATTGGCCCAGCAGATAACCGGGTGATTGGTGGCTTTGTTTATGGTTGGTTTTAGTTACTAGACAAAGATCTTTGTGTAACCTAATGTCAAAAATAAGGTAAGCATCAGTAATTACACGTGATAGCGTACGATAGCAAACCTAATATTTCACCTGCTCATCTTCTCCTGTAGGACGACATATTATTCTGGTACAGAGAAGTTCCTCGTTCCTCTCCCCCTTCCTGCTTTTTTTTATTTTTATTTTATTTATTTATTTATTTATTTTGTAGCAGTAGAGTGTTGTACCGTGTTAGCCATAGATTGATACAGGAGAAAGTAGTGGCCTATCTTACAGACAATGCACTTCAAAAAAACCTTATAGGACTTT
Organism: Polypterus bichir lapradei; assembly: GCA_026402145.1. Lineage (NCBI taxonomy): Eukaryota > Metazoa > Chordata > Cladistia > Polypteriformes > Polypteridae > Polypterus > Polypterus bichir. The sequence goes on from JANRMT010062791.1 coordinate 203,986,608, forward strand.
CTCTAGTGATGGTTATCTTATCTCTACATTTTTTTTTTTAGTTCATTGTTCTCTTCTTTCAGGGTTAATTCATTTCAGGTGTATTCGTTTTGCTAACAGTTGAACAAAAAGGTTGTTAAGATGAAAGAAAAAAACACTTTGCTGTCCCAATATAAGCGAGAGTACTCTTCAGTTTTTTTGTTACACCTTGCCTGATGAAGGGGCCTTAGCTGCCTCGAAAGCTTGCATTTGTAATCCATTTAGTTAGCCAATAAAAGGTATCATTTCATTCTACTTTCTCCTTTATTTTGGGCAGAGTGGTGGCTCTGAGGTTAGGGATCTGCACTGGTAATCAGAAGGTTGCCGGTTCGAGTCCCGTATACGCCAAAGGTGACTCTACTTTGTTAGGCCCTTAACCTGCAGTTGCTCCGTCCTGGGTATGACGTTAATCTGCATCCAGCCCTGCATGTAGGCCCTCCAACCTGCTGGGAAAAACCTGGGGGTCAGTGGCAGAATTGGCACTCCATACACCATAAACATCCTCCCAGTGTTCCACTCCATCTGAGCTAGTGTGGTGCTCAGGTGTCACCCGTTGCGTGACTGCACTCGGGTCCTGGGATTCTGAGTTGGTTTGTCATGTGGTGGGTGCGGCAATGTGCTGTATCAGCGTCTGCTCCTAACCTCTCATTCTTATTTATGAACACAGTCATGTGACCCTACTTAAACATTCATCACCAGACTTCATAACACAATGCTGGCACCCCATGAACATCATATGTTTAGTCCAAGTAGTGAATACTGCTGACCACCAACTGTGGGAGATGGTCTTGTACGAGTCTGTTGGACCTTCACACCACTCCAACATTTGTTTTATTTGTGATAATTTGATATGAAGTGTAGCTGTCTGTATGCTATCAGCTATTAGACATGGCATAAACCGTAACTGAGTGGGTGTTCTAAAATTAAATTCAGAAATGTTTAAATAATAATAGTGCAGTTTTGATGGAATTCAATCCTATTCTTTCCACAGAGAGACAAGCTGTCATTTACTGTAATCTCTAGATGGATGTGAAAGAAGAGATGTGTGAGGCTGACATGAACATCATGAAGATAGAGATCACAGATATTAAGGAGGAGCACTGTGAATGGGAGCCTGCCCACGCTAACCAATGTAATCTCCACATTAAGGAAGAGGACTGTAAACTGGAGTTGGTGGACATTAAAGAAGAGGTTGAAGAGAAGTTTGTCAGCATTGAGACACACAAACATAAAAGTGTGGAGAGTGTCCAGGAAAATGACCTTCATTACAGGTGTCAAGATGGAGCAGCGATGGGGTTGGTATCTCCTCAGAGCTCACACTGCTCATCTGCAGGGCTTTCTATCCACGTGAAGTCCGAATCATTACATTCTGACACAAGGAGGACCGAGGAAATGTCATCGTCTGTTAGAACTCTGGAAGATCAGCCACCATCTACAAGTAAGTCTGGAGAGAGTAAGTATAAAATGTGTGTAGGTTTGAGGATTGGGGGTTATGGGCTTGAAAGGGAGTGGTCTTGTGCTTTTTATGAGAATCTAAGAAATGAGGCTAAAAGGTTGAGTGTTCAAGGTGCCTTCGCCTTAATTTTTGCTGCTGTTCTTGTACTATAGTTGTAAATTTGTGTCAGTGCTCCGAGTCTATCCTTGGTGTACAAAAAGAGCAGTTGCAGAAAAAAGATTGTGACTCCTTTGGCCGTTTATGGATTTCTGCATTAATTCCTCGAAACAGTGCGGTCTGATCTTCAGCTAAGTCACAGTAACAGACCATCACAATCCAGTAGCACACAAACAACTGGACTTCTTGTCAGTTCTGAACACATTGCTTAAACATTGACAGTCTGCTGTCTGACCCCCTGTCTTTATTAACTGGTTGACCTCCCTTTAGCTCCAGTGACCTACACTGTTTCAAGTAGCTGTTGACTGTTAAAGCAGGCTGACATGGCAGGGGCGCCCTCAGCCCCAATGAAGGCACTCGGACACTTCAGAACAGGCAGCAGAATTAGGCTTTATCATATGGCGTGCATACAGACTCGCTTAAGATGGAACAATGAGCTCCCTTTTCTTTTATCACAATTCTTATCATTTAAGCCATTATTCTTCCTCCTCTGACTTCTAGCATTTTGTTGCTCTAGTCCTGCCTCTTGTTGATTCCACTAATAATTCTTAGTTAAGGGCGTGTCAAGCCTCGCTCTGTCTTATCTACTTGTTAAGGAATCTTCTTCCTTGCTACTATAATTTTTATAATAAAGAGTTCACAGTTCCTTTCTAAGCGAGGGTCCCATCTTTCTCCAGCTCTCTTGCACGCCTAACCTTTGGCTTAATAAACTATTGGTTTCCAGCTCATATAGAATAATAAAAATTAGACTTTTTAATCCTAACTTTTGCATCTTAATTCATAGTAAAATAGAGTCCCTACCTGTGGTGGGTTGGCACCCTGCCCAGGATTGGTTCCTGCCTTGTGCCCTGTGTTGGCTGGGATTGGCTCCAGCGGACCCCCCGTGACCCTGTAGCGGGTTGGAAAATGGATGGATGGAGTCCCTACTTTTCTTATGTGCTTATCATATGTTTCTAATACAGTGGTACCTTGAGATACGAGTTTAATTCGTTCAGTGACCGAGCTCGTAAGTCAAAATGCTCGTATCTCAAATCAATTTTCCCCCATTGAAATTAATTGAAATGAGATTAATTCATGCCAGCCCCCAAAAAACCACCCCAATTTTTTGTTAAATGTTTTCAACATATGAAAAATGTATTTATAATGAGCAAATATTGTATACAAACAAAATAAAACCTAATACATAAAATAGAATCTAAAGAAATAAACGGGTGTTGGTGAAGCCGATTAGAGTATTGTAATGTTTTGGTTTTTTTTCACTTCACTTTTGCTTAACTTAATTTTCTTCTTCACTTGTTTTTTTCTTTTTTGCCACGCTTTCATCACTTTCTCAAGGCGTTTCAATAGAAACCTGTCCAAGGAGCTTTGTTTAGTTTTCCCCTTTAGAACGTTTCCGAAATGAGTTAAGCACGTGTCATTAAATAGCGCCGCTGCACGAGCAGTTGCAACTTTTTCAGGGTGTTTCTTTTCTTTAAAGTTCAAAACTTTTTCCCACATTGCAAACACTTCCTTTATCTCACTTTAAGAGAGAACCTCCTCTGCGATACCGATCTCCTGCAGAACCTCCGTATGTTGCCGCGTCTGTAGTTCCGTCAGCTCCTCCGTCACTTCCTCAAAATGTGCGGCGACGAGCTTTTTGATGGATCGAGGTTCATGTTGAATTGGTGATAATGCAGTAGCACAGTGCCGGCTTCAATGCCTTCTGATTCAAGTAAGTTTTGCAAAGTGAGTTTAATAGAATACTGTAAATATGACCGACTTGATTAAAGAGAACAAACAATGATCTTGATTTTTTTTTTTTTTGCTGCTCACAAAGATTCAACAAAAGAATTCTGCTGCATTTTCCTGGTCTTGGATCTCCTGTTCCTGTTTTAGAATCTGCCCCTTTTTGTCAGGGATTTGAGTTTCATGTGAGAACAAACAAATCCTAGTGAATTCCAAAGATGTCTGAGTCTGTAATTTCCTGGGTCAAATGTTTTGTGACCTTGTGTTTTGTTTGGCTAAAGTTTTGTTTTTTTCTGTATTGCTGCCATTTTTGTGCGCGCGCTCTCTCTCTCTCTCTCTCTCTCTCTCGCGCTCTCTCTCTCTCTCATATATGGCGGTAGCCATTTTCCTTAATCTGCTATGCCCCGTGCTAGCATGTCATGTGATCTGTTGTTACATTGCACACTGTAGGAGATGTCCAGCATGCGGCCTTGGGATATTTCTGGAGAGATCTTTTGTGGCAGCTCTTTGGTTAGGACTGCTGATTCGCCTTACTTCAGTTCAGATCTTTTGCTCTGTATTTTTTGACGTTTTATTTTGATTTATTATGTGTATGTTTGGACCTCCTAGTTTTCTGACCTTTTGCCTGTCAGATCTTCTGCTTATAAAAGTCTCATCTCTGTTTTGTGTACACCTTGATTTTGTAGGTTTTTCATTAACAATATGAGTGATTTGCTGTCTGTGAGTGTGGTGGGCATAAAGTGAGCAAGGCTTTGGACTGAAATATCCCTTGTGTTTAATGGATGAATCCTAAAAATTGAAATGCTTCAGATACTAATACTCCACTGGTCCCTTGAAGAAGACTTGTAATCTGAAAATTGCTCCAGGGCTGCTCTCCTCTGACCCCCAAAGGTCATGTGAAAAGACAATTTCTAATCGGGGATGAATAAAGTGACTCAAATCAAAATATTGATTTTTGTGTCCTTCTCTATTAAATTTGCATTTTTAAGTCATAATGTCTTAATCTGTCATATTTTGCGTATGCTTTGTTTAACTAGAAGGTGACGGTAAAATCGACAACGGAGCTCATCGCTCTGATGCTCCGCCTCCCCCTTTCGTCTTGGTGCTGACCAGCGATCAGATACAGAAATGAGATGTGTCGGTCAATACAAATGAAGGCCGTCTGCCTAAGTGAAGTGAGAGGATCAACGCTTGTCAACACTCCAAGAAGATGTCATTAGCAAGCGCAAACCTCAAGTGTGTGCCAGGCGTGTTGGATGCTTTTTATATATAAGCTGATCATATTTCTGCTGGTCTTGTTGTAATGTTAGACTCCAGAGTGGCTTTTCCTTTATCATGGCAGGCGTCGGTTGTGAATGGACTGCTTTCAAGACCTCGGTAATGGAGGTCACTTCAAGGAGTTCTGGCCAGTTAGTGCATGTCATGACAGCAGCCCAACAAGTCGATAGAGGATGCTAAGGTTAAGTGAAACTGTCAAGATAAGAGACCTGCCATTTAATGTTAGTAGGAGAATCTTTTGATGCGTCTAAAGTGAACCAACTTATTTGAAGCTGCATGTCTTGTAGTAATGAAAACCTACAGAAACTTTGGATTACAGAGGCAGAGTTAACAGGCTTTGTTCATGTTCCCTTTTTAATTGAATGTCTTTATCAGCTTAACTTAAATACTTGGTGGAATTTGGAAAAACCTTTTAAAAGCATAAGCAATCATAAGACTTGAGTTGTAACTTAATGTCAATAGTAGGAAAGCAAATTGAAAATAAACTTTTCTTTTTCATTTTAAACTTCTTTCAGGAGACGAACCTCACTGCTGTTCAGAATGTGGCAAAGAATTTTTTGATGGGAATAGTCTGAGGAAACATTTAAGAGTTCACACAGGAGAGAAGCTGTATTGTTGTTCAGAATGTGGAAAACAATTCACCAGAATCAGCAGTCTTCATAGACACAGATTAATTCACACTGGAGAGAGGCCATATTCTTGTAATGAATGTGGCAAACAATTCACAATAATCAGTGGTCTTCATTCACACAGAAAAATTCACACAGGAGAGAAGCCCTGTTGTTGTAATGAATGTGGCAAACAATTCACAGTAATCGGCAGTCTTAATAGACACAGAAAAATTCACACGGGCGAGAAGCCGTATTGTTGTAATGAGTGTGGCAGACATTTTGGTCTCAAGAGTACACTTCAGAGACACCGTAGAATCCACACTGGAGAGAAGCCGCTTTTCTGCTCTGATTGTGGCAAGCAGTTCTTTGACAGAATAAATCTTCAGAGCCATGCAAAAGTTCACACGGGAGAAAAACCGTTCTGCTGTTATGAATGTGGCAAAGAATATTTTGACAGGAATAGTCTGCGGAAGCATTTATCAGTTCACACAGGGGAGAAGCTGTATTGCTGTTCTCTGTGTGACAAACAGTTTTTGCATAAGTGTAACCTTAAGAGGCACACCAGAGTTCACCTTTAGAGAAGTTAATCAGCTGCAAAAACAGGTCACTGATTGAATAAAAAGGTCAGAATGAAAACCTGCAGCCACTGGGGCCCTACAGGACTGGAGTTGGTGACCCCCCGAGTTCCATCATCAATACAAATGATTGAGCCTGTTCCAAAAGCAGCCGTGCAAGCCCAAGCCATGAGACAACCTCCATGGTGTTTCACAGATGACCTTGTATGTTTTAAGTTCACGAGAAGATCCTTTCTTTCTCCGTTCTTTGGTAGACGTTCATGTTTGTCCCAGTGGTCCATTAAAGTTTGTGGCTCATCTCTGTACTTTTTTTGTAAATTTCAATCTGAGTTTCTGATTTTTTTTTTTTTTTTTATACTGCTGAGTGGTTTGTATCTTGCAGTATGGCCTCCATATTGTTGTTCTCTACATCTCCTTCAACCAGTGGACTGTGACGTTTCCACCCTTGCCCTTTGGAGGTTCTTCATGATGGTGTTTTCGAGTCTTTTCTTGACTGCTCTCACCATTTGTCTGTCATTGGTTGTTGTTTTCCTTGGATGACCACTTCAGTGCCTGTTGCTCAGTACACCGGTGGTTTCCTCCTTTTCCAGGACATTTTTCCAATTGCAGTACTGTCTATGCCCAATGTTTTTGAAATACCTCTCATGCATCTCCAATACATATCCCTCCATCCCTCCGTTTTTCTGAGCTTCAGAATGACATTCTTGACAGCTCTCTGGTCTTCATGCTGGTGTATCCTCCTTACCTACAAATGCTGTCTTCACAGGGGAAAGCCAAAGTTTAATCTGAGAGTCGAGATCCAGGGCCACCTCAGGCTTAAACAGTCCATCTTATGTGACACACCTGGGGAATACCTGTTGGCTTGTCATGGGCTGAACTGGGTGGTTTGACACAAAATGTCCTCTGTTCTTTGTTGCTTAACATATGGAGATGTAAGTGCCAAGGAGAATAAAAGCTGAAACTCTGCTCTGTCTTCTCATCTTTTCGCACACAAATGTCTTTAGTGCACAGCAAGAAAACAAATTCATTGGCTGTGCTCTTCCCATACTTGTGGAGGGGACTGACTGTATGCATAGGATGTCACCTTCGGTGGAACTCGTTTAATAATTACTTGTTGCACCAACCTTACTTAAGGCTAAAATCCTAGGCAGCTGTGTCGGTAAGCTTCACTGATAAGGGCTCATCTGAAGATGGCCTTGAGCAGGCAAGTGTGGTGCTTCCTGACTGCTTGGAAGAAAGAAAAAATACAAGCCTTTAACTATCAACTCTTACAAAGCTTAAAGCTAAGCTAGTTTAATACATTTTGTTGTCACTTGATTTATTATTATAATGATTCATTAAGAAGCATTGAAGTTTAAGCTTAATTGTTGTCTAAAATGTGGGTGGGTGGGTGGATGTGAAAACCTGCTAATGCATGCAGCTACACAATTAGGCAGTGGTACAGAGCCACGCACGGCCTCTGATTTGCCAACACAGGAAAGAGAGTCTGAAGCCTCCAACCGCTTCAGTGACCTTAGACATGCTGAGGCCTGTAAGATAACGAGCCTATCAGTGGCATCTATTTGACTCCACCCACTTTCCAAGAGCCACTCCCATGTTTTTCTGGTGTACTGACAGCTGTATTGCATGTCTGTCATTTCATTTCCTTTTAGTTCCTGCTCTCAGACCTGTAGAATCTGTAATTTAGATGCCTATGTATTCAGCATTTATTAAACTTCTAAACTATTGAGATCTCTCAGTTCTGCGTTCAAAAGAAAACCACAGAATGGATGTGTCTTTTGTAATTGGTTATAC
>JANRMT010062791.1:203994320-204053333 GCA_026402145.1 Polypterus bichir lapradei
TATATATATATATATATATATATATACACTACCTATCCCCTGCTGCACCGCCCATGAAGCAGTGAAAACGTACAACTTTAAAAATCAATGATCAAACATGTATCACTAGCTAGTTGCGGGGAGGTATAGCTACTTGAACGCAGTCTGGTGTGTGAGTAAGGAGGGCCCCGTCCAGCTCCCCACTCCTGATGTTACACTTCCCCCTCCCTTTGGCTCACAGTCTCTGTCTCAGATTAGTGCAAATATACTCAGCAAAAAAAGAAACGTCCCTTTTTCAGGACTGTGTATTTCAACAATAATGTTTTAAAAATCCAAATAACTTTACAGATCTTCATTGTAAATTGTTTAAACAATGTTTTCCATGCATGTTCAATTAACCATAATCAATTAATTAACATGCACCTGTGGAATGGTCGTTAAGACCTTAACAGCTTACAGAAAGTAGGCATTTAAGGTCACAGTTCTAAAAACGCAGGACACTAAAGAGACTTGTCTACCGACTGTGAAAAACACCCAAACAAAGATGCCCAGGGTCCCTGCTCATCTGCGTGAACGTGCATTAGGCATGCTTCAGGGAGGCATGAGGAGTGCTGATGTGGCTAGGGCAATAAATTGCCATGTCCACACTGTGAGACGCCTAAGACAGCGCTACAGGGAGACAGGAAGGACAGCTGATCATCCTCGCAGTGGAAGACCACGTGTAACAACACCTGCACAGGATCGGTACATCCGAATATCACACCTGCGTGACAGGTACAGGATGGCCACAACAACTGCCCGAGTCACACCAGGAACACACAATCCCTCCATCAGTGCTCAGACTGTCCGCAATAGGCTGAGAGAGGCTGGACTGAGGGCTTGCAGGCCTGTTGTAAGGCAGGTCCTTACCAGACATCACCAGCAACAACGCCGCCTATGGGCACAAACCCACCTTCGCTGGACCAGACAGGAGTGGCAAAAAGTGCGTGAGTTTCTGCATGACAGCGATGTCAGTGTTCTGCCATGGCCAGCGAAGAGCCCAGATCTCAATCCCATTGAGCACGTCTGGGACCTGTTGGATCGCAGGGTGAGGGCTAGGGCCATTCCCCCCAGAAATGTCCAGGAACTTGCAGGTGCCTTGGTGGAAGAGTGGGGTAACATCTCACAGCAAGAACTGACAAATCTGGTCCAGTCCATGAGGCGGAGATGCACTGCAGTACTTCAAGCAGCTGGTGGCCACACCAGATACTGACTGGTACTTTTGATTTTGAGCCTCCCTTCATTCAGGGACACATTGTGAAACATTTTTAGTTTATGTCTTATGGTGTTGACTCTTTTAGTGTTCATACAAATATTTACACATTAAGTCTATGAAAGTAAGTACAGTTGAAAGTCAGGGGACGTTTCTTTTTTTGCTGAGTATATATTGCTCCTGCAAGCGAACTTTGATTCTTAGCGTGATGAAAGAAGTCCCAAAATCAACCGGAACGTTCAAGCAAATTCTGGAAAAAAAATCCCAATCTAAATCCATTAAGTAGTTTTCTCATTTGCTAGTTAAGTGGAGGGAAGGTACACACCCCGAGGCTGGCATGTTAGTGAGGAGGGCCACCCTCAGCTCCCTACTCCTGAGGTCCCACCCCACTCCCCTCGGCCTGCTTCATCTCTCTCAGATTTGCACAAATAAATTGGTATTGGAAGCACAATGAGAGAAATCTGGGCTGGCGCCCTGCCTAGAGTTTGTTTCCTGCCTTGCGCCCGGTGTTGGCTGGGATTGGCTCCAGCAGACCCACGTGACCCTGTAGTTAGGATATAGTGGATTGGATAATGGATGGATGAGAGAAGTTGCAAAATCAACCACAATGTTCAAGCAAATTCTAGAAAAAAAGCCTGATCTGAATCCGGTAAGTAGTTCTGTCATGAAAAGCAGACAGACAAACATTGGATTTTATACATATATACTGTGTATATATATATATATATAGATAGATATAGATATATATAGAGAGAGATATAGATTGTAAGATAGGTGCTATATTGCGCCTGACCTGGCACAGACTTGACACTTGGCACTTATAAAATCAAAGAAAATTTTATTTTCCTTCAGCTGGAGGGCATGTCTTCCCCGTAATCCCCCCAGCCACAACACAGTCCCAAGTACAGTAAGCACCACCACCACAACTCCTCCTCTACAAGCTTTGTCCTCCTCCCGACTCTGGCTGCTGAGTGGTGGTCGCTGGCTCCCTTGTATTGCCGACATCTGGCTACACTTTCGGGTAAGGTGAAACCTGTGCCCAAAACGGGCCAGCCGCTCCTAATATATATATATACACACTCACCTAAAGGATTATTAGGAACACCTGTTCAATTTCTCATTAATGCAATTATCTAATCAACCAATCACATGGCAGTTGCTTCAATGCATTTAGGGCTGTGGTCCTGGTCAAGACAATCTTCTGAACTCCAAACTGAATGTCAGAATGGAAAAGAAAGGTGATTTAAGCAATTTTGAGCGTGGCATGGTTGTTGGTGCCAGACAGGCCGGTCTGAGTATTTCACAATCTGCTCAGTTACTGGGATTTTCACGCACAACCATTTCTAGAGTTTACAAAGAATGGTGTGAAAAGGGAAAAACATCCAGTATGCGGCAGTCCTGTGGGCGAAAATGCCTTGTTGATGCTAGAGGTCAGAGGAGAATGGGCCGACTGATTCAAGCTGATAGAAGAGCAACTTTGACTGAAATAACCACTCGTTACAACCGAGGTATGCAGCAAAGCATTTGTGAAGCCACAACACGCACAACCTTGAGGCGGATGGGCTACAACAGCAGAAGACCCCACCGGGTACCACTCATCTCCACTATGAATAGGAAAAAGAGGCTACAATTTGCACGAGCTCACCAAAATTGGACAGTTGAAGACTGGAAAAATGTTGCCTGGTCTGATGAGTCTCGATTTCTGTTGAGACATTCAAATGGTAGAGTCAGAATTTGGCGTAAACAGAATGAGAACATGGATCCATCATGCCTTGTTACCACTGTGCAGGCTGGTGGTGGTGGTGTAATGGTGTGGGGGATGTTTTCTTGGCACACTTTAGGCCCCTTAGTGCCAATTAGGCATCGTTTAAATGCCACGGGCTACCTGAGCATTGTTTCTGACCATGTCCATCCCTTCATGACCACCATGTCCCCATCCTCTGATGGCTACTTCCAGCAGGATAATGCACCATGTCACAAAGCTCAAATCATTTAAAATTGGTTTCTTGAACATGACAATGAGTTCACTGTACTAAAATGGCCCCCACAGTCACCAGATCTCAACCCAATAGAGCATCTTTGGGATGTGGTGGAACGGGAGCTTCGTGCCCTGGATGTGCATCCCACAAATCTCCATCAACTGCAAGATGCTATCCTATCAATATGGGCCAAAATTTCTAAAGAATGCTTTCAGCACCTTGTTGAATCAATGCCACGTAGAATTAAGGCAGTTCTGAAGGCGAAAGGGGGTCAAACACCGTATTAGTATGGTGTTCCTAATAATCCTTTAGGTGAGTATGTATATATAATTATAAAAAAAAAATCTTAGAAGGAGATGATATATGATTTTCTGTGAGAGACGTCCTGAGAGACAAAGGCAGTGAGACAAAAGAACAGCTGCTTTACAGGCTTTTAAATGATCGACGCGCAGCAAGACATGCAGAACACCCAGCTCGGCAGCTGAAGCAGCACAGCAGCTGATCTGACCGCATCTCCTTAGTGTGCGTTCAGCCCCCCACTTCACAATGCAAGCGGCAGAGACACGAAGTGGCTGGCGCGTAGCGCACTCTGGAGAGGGGGTTAGGGAGTGGGTGAGCAAAGCGAGCAGGGGGAAAAGCTCCCGAGTATATATATAGTTATTTTTTTTATAAGTCAACGTAACTTTTTTTGTGTAAAAAAACTTCAATGAATCAATTTTCAAGGTAAAGCAACACATCACATTAAAAATGTCTACTGAATCCAGTTAGCACATTATTTACTTGTGCAGTTATACAAGAGGTAAAAATAAACGTTGTCGTGTTTCTCACATGAATACAAGGAGGTTCCAGGCCTCATAGTGTCTGAAGTGCTCGGCCTAAAACTGTCCTGACTGCGGCTGGATACTTCTCCACACAGGGGCTGAGCTGCTGGGAATGGAGACGGGTTGCCTTTGGCTCACAGGCGTCCACTTATAAGACAGAAGGAGCCTAGCTTTCAATAATCAACTCCGAAAGTCTTACATTGCTCAAACTAGCTAACACAATGCATTTTGCTTTCATTTGATTGCCTAAGGTATTGATAAAATGGTTATTGCTCTAACATGAGAGCTTGCTTAGTTTTCTTAAAAACTAAAGGTCGGTGAACACTTGTGGAAGCTTGTTTAGTCTTCAGTCGGTCAGGAGCCTCAGCACCAGTATTCCCAAACCAAAACTCCCCTCGCTCGGCTCCCTCAGAGAACACAATGGCCTTGACGTGCAGAAATTCAAAGCAAGTGAGAAGGCAGGCAGACCAGCCGCCCTTTTGCTAAAATAAATGTTGACCTTCTAAACAGCTTCAGCCGTAAGCTTTTATTAGCTAATAGCACTAAAACTAATAAAAATGCACTCAATTCTCAATGTTGTCTCCATCAATCCCTGTTTTTTTAACATCATTTTCTGCCTTCATGTCCACATCCATAAAGCTCCTCTTTGGCCTTCCGCTTTTCCTTTTGCCTGGCCGGTCCCAAGCCTGCTAAATTGGGGAGGTTTGCGTCAGAAAGGGCATCTGGCCTAAAACCTGAAAATGTTTGGATGTTTTAATAACATATCAGTAATGAGAAGATATGAAGAAGTTGCTTGAGTTCCCTTGAAAGCTGGCATATCGTAATTTGTTCAATTAGACTTCTCACTACCTCCATAACGGCTAACACGGTACAGCACCATAATTAAATATCTCAATTTTCTTCGGTTTATAGCATTCACACTTGTTTGGTTCACCTTCTTAAAGCTGTATAAAAGTATATGGCAGGAAAAACAGTAGGATATGGACTAAAAAGTAAAAAATACACATATTCTTCTCTGCCTACACTGTAAAAAATAAATCTTGCATGTGTGAAAAATAATAATAAAAAATAGCTAACTATACGCAAAATAATCATTACCTTAATTAATAAAAATGGGTTTTACCCTTTTTCTTGATTATATTAATTCTAATTCAATAAAAAAATTAAGAATAATGTTAACTTATTATTTTTCTTAAAATTTAAACATTTTTATAACTTATTCTAATTAAAAAATATATACTGTGAATTGAACACATTTAAGTTAAATTTAATGACTGGGCACTTCCTCTAACATCGATTTCTTGGTCTTTACAACAACGCATTCAGCTGTACCGCGTATCCATAATAAGAGCTATTTTACTACGACTGTGTAAGTATAAAGCATATTAATTCCGTAATGAATAACTAGTATTTCATTTCATATAGTTACAGATGTAAGCATTTGTTGTTTTCACGAAAACTTTCCCTTCATGTGGGAAACATGGCGGGCAAGGCAGCGTCTTTCTAACAACTTACCTCGTTGGTTTGCTTTAAAAAGCAAGCACATTTCTCGGATAGTTACGTATGTTCATATGTTTTTTTATCGTTTAAAACTTTTATTTTACACAGAAAAAGAAAATGACACTTTGAGATAAGTTTGAGAACGATATGGCGTTTGTCCTAAACTACGACCTGTAAACAACATATAAAGACGTTGGCCTAACCGTCACGGTATTATTTGACCTCTTATTTAATTATAATAGTGTTCTACATAGGCCATGTATTTTCTGGTTAATTTTTAACACTGATTTATTTAGCGATGTTTGATTTCCTATTTCCTATTTTATTTCAGGATTTTCGCTATCGCATACTGAAAAGTAGTGAAAAGGCGGCCATTCATTTTAAGAGGATATGTTGGCGTAAATGCAGGAAGTGTTTGAAGAGCGGTGCCTGCCGCAGGATTTCACGCTTTCACTCTCTGTTTCCTTCCCGTTTACCACTCATTCCCGGGACATTATTTGATTGAGATATACTTTTTGAAGAAAGTTTAAAAAAATAAAAGAATTTTTTCATTGACATTTGAATGTCAGTAAATCAGTAAAAATTATCCTCAGACATTTGATTTAATTTTCCTTTGAAACTATAACTCCGTTGTTGTGACTATCTCTGTATGTTCAAATAAATAAAGAGATATGGATTTTTAGCATGTATTTGTTAAGTCATTACTATCCAGCGTTGCATACTCACTTTTTTTGAGTACTTTAATTCAAATGAAAATCGGAGTAAAATGAAACCATTTTTGCCACTACTTCTATTTAATCAAACTCATTTATTTTAGGTCAATTTGAGTTAATTAATAAATTAAGTTTACTCAATAGTGCAGTATATTAAATCTACTCAAAAATATTGCTTGTAATTTGTTGCCTTATTTTTTTTAAGTAATTTTAACGCAGTATTTTTTACAGTGTATTTTACATTTTCTAAATTTTATTCTTATTTTTTTTTTTCCAATTACTCTATTGATGCAACTTTTCCTCGGCCAGTATGGGTTTTTGGCCAAAACATGAATGGAAATCTCCACATGCAAAAATGAAAGACTTCCATAAATAGCAAAAATAAGTTCTTTGAAGGACTGTCTAATAACCTTTTCTTCTCAACTTTACTATTTGATGAGCAACTGTAAATTTCAGAAAAAAATAAATTATAACCTTAAATGCCCATAATATTACAATACAAGTGTGTGTTTTTAACTCTGGGTGTTTGAAACCCACCCTGACACACTTGGATTCCCCTCCCTGGAGTCTGAAGACCCCTGTTGTCGGTGAGTTTGCACAATGGTGTGGTCGCTCCTATTTACAGTTTAATATTTCTAAGACCCAAGATGTGGTTGTAGATGTCAGGAGGTCCACACCATCCACTGGCTCAGCTTTACTTAAAGGGGAGAGAGACGGTGGAGGTGGTAGAGCAATACAAAGATCTGCGAACAACCATTGAGTACAAACTTGATTTTAACACAGCGCAAATCAGTAAGAGAGGGGCAGCTACGACTTTTCTTTCTTAGAAAGCTCAACTGTTTTAAATTGGACCAAAGCAGAGTGACGCTTTTATTGCATGTAATTTATTGAATCGAGTGTTATATTTGCTTTTTATCTGTTGGTTTGGCAACCTCAGAAGTACGAATACAAACCACTGTAAAAATTAAATGTTTGTGCAATGTTTTGTATTGCATTTGGTAATAAACAGGGTGCCACTGAAGTTGGGAGAGAATAGATGTAATATGTTCAGTGGATTTAAAACAGCAGGTTATTATGCTAGCACTGCTGTGGGCTGGCGCCCTGCCCGGGATTTGTTCCTGCTTTGTGCCCGGTGCTAGCTGGGATTGGCGCCAGCGGACCCCCATCACCCTGTGTTAGGATATAGCAGATTGGGTAATGACTGACTGACTATTATCCTGGCAGCAGAATTTTTAAGATGTTGTAAGCGATGGATACGTTTTTGTGGGACGCCAGATAGAATAGCATTACATTAATCTATATGTGAGGTGACTCGGGCATTAACCGATACTTCAGTACTGTGTTGAGTAAGAACAGGACGAAGTCTAGAAATGGTTTGGAGATGGAAGAAGGCAGTCCGAGAAATGTTACTTATATGGAAAGAAAAAGAGAGGGTACTGTCTAGAATGAGGCCCAGGCTCTTCACCTGGGTAGAGATGTTTGCGTTATGGCGCCGACTGGTGTGGCTGGCCGTCTGCTCGTCTCTCTGGTCTATGTTTTAATGTTTTATTTCATCCCAACGATCACTGTCCTATGATCGGGAGTCTTTACTAAACATATTTTCTGGCCTACTTTCCTCTCAATTTTCATCTTCTGATTGGATTTTTTGTGCACCTCCGCCTTTGTTTTATTCATCTCCTGACTTCTTCACCCGGACGCCGGTGTTCACCTGTATCAGTCAGTTGAATGCCCCTCGGAGACGCAAACGCACCCGCCGCCGTCGTGGGAAAACAGCCGGAATTGCTGTTAAACAACGCCGACTCAAGTCCCAGAGCTTTGTTTCCCGATGCCTGCGAGTTGTCTATGACCCATCTTCTCCTGCTCAAGAATCCATCACTGATTCATGGGCGCTGAACACGGAATTTATTTGTCCATTTCAAGACAGCATCACTTTTCCTCGGTGTGCAATCGGGCAGTAAACGCTGGTAATCTTCGCACACTCACCCGTGCTCATCCTGCAACGAGCTCTTCTACTTCTATCAAGGCTGCTCTCCTGAACGTTAGATCAGTGTCTAATAAAACTTTTATTCTGCCAGACTTTATTACATCAAATAATCTGGATTTCTTCATCACTGAGACTTGGATTTTAAATGGTGACTCTTCATGTTTTACTGACTTAGTTCCTTTAGGTTATTCATTTTTAAACTCTCCTCGTTTGACTCGTCGGTTGGTATTTCCACTATTTTTAAAAGTATGTTCTTGTGTCGGAGCCTTACAAGGGGTCCGTTTAGCAGCTTTGAACTTCAACTTTTCGAAGTGTGCAGCTCCCCTTATTTGTTGTTTGCTGTGGTTTATAGACCTCCTGTAATTGATGACACTTTGATTTCTGAATTCTCTAATCTCCTGGCTGATATCACCCTCTCCCTTGACAAAGTATTTATTGTTGGTGATTTCAACATTCACGTTTGTTGTCAATCGAAACCTTTGGTCAAAGACTTTTTATCACTATTGGACTCATTTGATTTTATACAGCATATTAATACGCCAACTCACTCTCTCGGTCACACCCTTGATCTCGCTCTTACTCGTGATATTTCAGTGAATAGTATTGATTTATGTGATGTTTCTTACACTGATCATTTTTCTGTAATGATGGATCTGCATATTACTGTTGATCTCCCGAATAATAGCCGTCCACCACGCTGCTCGCACTTTTTAAATTTTTCCATTATATCTGATTTTAAAACCATTTTCTCTAGTCTTTATATACGTGACCAAAATAATGATATCGATGAAACTGTCGTAAAATTTAATTCCTCCTGTGAAACGGTTTTAGACGCAATTGCTCCGCCCAAGATACGCAGTAATAAGGTAAGACCTGCTCCCTGGCTAAATGAAACTACGCGATCGCTGCGCTGCACCTGTCGAACTGCTGAACGGCGTTGGAAAAAAGATGGACTGACTATCTCTAAACAGATTTTCAGGTCTTCGGTTTTCAATTTCCAGGCTGAAGTTAAGAAATCGAAACATGACTTCTTTGCCGATTTAGTATCCCGCCATTCAAACAATCCTAGGGTTTTATTTAATTCAATTAATGCGGCCATTCACCCTCATTCTACGATGGGGTTAAATAGCGCTGTTCATTCATGTGAGCAGTTTCTATCATTCTTTGTCAGCACATTGATACTATCCACTGTGGCATTGTTCAAACTGGCTATGGACTTCCTACTGTTAATCATGACATTGTTCTACAGTAGATTCCTTTGATCAAGTCTCACTTTCAATGCTAAAAAGAACTATTGACACCCTTAAACCAGCTTCCATTGTACCACCACCTCTCTTAGTGGAAGCCTTTGATATGTTGGGCCCATCTTTACTAGCCATTATCAATGATTCTATTAGTTCGGGGCTTGTGCCCTCATTTTTTAAACATGTTGCAGTCCGTCCCCATCTAAAAAAGGCAGGATTAGATCCTGGAGTTTTAACCAACTTTCGTTCAATTTCCCAACTGCCATTTTTGGCTGAAATTCTAGAAAAAAAGTATTTATAATCATTTGGTCAATCACCTTAACTCCAATAATTTATTTGATACCTACCAATCTGGTTTTAGGCGTTATCATGGTGTTGAAACGGCACTCCTGAAAGTGTTCAACGACATCTCTCTTATTACTGACTCAGGTGATGCGGCAGTCCTTGTCCTCCTTGACCCGTCCGCTGCCTTTGACACCAGTGACCATGAAATATTGCTGAAGCGGCTTGAACATCTTGTTGGGCTTAAAGGTGCCGCCGTTAACTGGTTCAGGTCATATTTAACTGGTAGACACTTTTCAGTGACTTTAAATTCCTTTTTTTCATCTACTGCTCCTCTCAAATATGGTGTTCCTCAGGGATCCATTTTGGGTCCTATTTTATTTTCTACTAGGCTGACCCGCCTTTTAAGGCGACCGACTTTTACGTTGACCAATTCTTAAGGCAATTCAATATGTAGATCAATTTGATATTTTATACAAACTCATTAATTTAGTTATATTGCATTTGAGTGGTATTACTTTAATACTCGTAGTTTCTGTTATTTTTGTGATGAAATTTAAACTTTTTTTCTATATTGAGGTCGCCCTTTTGAACCCCACTGATGTTTACTATGCGGTGAGGCATTTGTATTAATTATTTCCAGAGACATAATTGTATCTATTTTTCCAGCGCATCGCGCACAAAAGTAAGGGAATGATGGGAGCGCCAGAACTCTGCTCACATCATGTCGCTTCGTACCGCAAGCTGCAAGTAAGTTTGTGATAAGCGGAATACCGCTACGCTTTCCACTCACGGGACGGAAGGACAATTCCGACCGCTTTCATATAGTAAGAAAGAAAGAAGAAGATATTGCACAGTCTGGAGTAGAAAATCATCTTTTACCTGGAAAAACGAAACTACAAATCCCATCGTGCATTGCAAAATGGACGGGGCGTGTGTGAAACTCCGCGCCTGCGTAGCACTCACGGGACGGAAGTTACAATCGACCGCTTTTATATAGAAGGATATACCTTCACCCTATTGGAGCGATTTTTAGGAAATTGAACGTTTCTTTTCACTGCTATGCTGATGATACTCAGGTTTATATTCCCGTCTGCAACTCTACAACAAATCAACTCCACAACTGTCTGTCTGAACTAAGATCCTGGATGGCCAATAATTTTCTTGATCTGAATCAAAATAAAGCAGAGGTGCTTATAGTGGGTCCACCAGCTAAAGCCCAAGTTGGTCTTGGACTTCTCGGCTCTTTCTCTGTCTTTTGCAACCCTCAAGTCCACAATCTTGGTGTTACCTTTGATAGTAACCTCTCTTTTGAGAAACAAGTAAACTCTTTAGTCAAGAGTTACTTTTTCCAACTTCATCTATTAGGTAAGATCAAGCCTTTATTATCTTCAAAAGATCTTGAGAAAGCTACTCATGGTTTTATTTTTTCTCGCCTCGATTATTGCAATTCGCTGTATTCTGGGATTAACAAATCTCTGATACACAGGTCACAGCTGGTCCAAAATGCTACCATTCGCTTTCTGGTTGGGGCAAGAAAGTATGACTCTGTTTCTTCTATTTTAGCTTCTTTACACTGGCTGCCTGTCAGTTTTCAAATTGATTTTAAAATCTTGCTGCTAGTTTTTAAATCTTTACATGGGCTTGCTCCTGCCTATTTATCTGAACTGTGTGTTTTACACCAGCCATCTAGTGTGCTTAGATCTTCTGGTCAGTTGTCTCTTGTTGTCCCTCGTACCAAATGTAAAACCAAGGGGGACAGGGCCTTTGCAGCTGCTGCCCCTCGCCTGTGGAACTCTCTACCTCATCATATAAAGGAGTCGTCTACAATTGAACTGTTCAAAACAAGAATAAAGACTCATTTCTATTCACTTGCATTCCGTGACCTTCAGTAATACTGATGGTTTCCTCTTTGTGATCATATAACATTATTTCTATTGTTAAAGGAAGCGACTTGACACACGTAAAAAAAGGTTTGGGGCAGCCACCCGTATAATATTCCTAGCTGCAAAGGATTTAGATTTCTGCAACAATGAAGTTGACTGTTGAGAGTCCAAGACTGAACTGCTGAAGGTTGTGAGAAATAGCGGTTTTGAATGGTCAGTCAGGAAGTGATGTTTCAGGCACCGGAACCGGAAGTGGCGTTCCTCTAGGGGCCGGAACCGGAAGTGACATTTTCCTAGGCACCGGAACCGGAAGTGACACTCTTCTAGGCGCCGGAACTGGAAGTGACGCTCTTGATTCAGAAAGGTTTTCCCGCGGCTGGTCTGCAAAGATAATAGGAGAAGGTTTAATGCACTCCGCCCCCCCCCCGGCCTGGCGTGGAATTACCTTCACTTGGTCCACACAACGTCCTCCTATGCGCACGTGTGTGACACTATTTATTATCTATCTTATTTTATGTTCATATATTTTATTACTATTTATGTTTTTATGTTAATTGTTTTGTTTTTCTTTTATTTCTATTATTGTAAAGCTCTTTGGCCGCAGCATTACGATGTTGTTTTAAATGTGCTATATAAATAAATTGACATTGACATTAATGTTGTTAATTAAAATAGAAGATTGGTTAACCGTAGCAAGTGTAGATTTAGAAACAATAAGGAGCACCTCAGTTTTATCGCTATATAATTGGAGAACATTGTGAGTCATCCATGCCTTTATGTCTTGGAGACATGCCATAAGAGTATTTGAAGGGAAAACAGAAGTGGATTTAGTGGATTAGTAAAGCTGTGTGTCATCAGCGTAACAATGAAATTTAATACCATGCTGCCGAACGATATCACCTATCGGGAAGAGCCATCCATCCATCCATTTTCTAACCCGCTGAGTCCGAACACAGGGTCACGGGGGTCTGCTGGAGCCAATCCCAGCCAACACAAGGCAGGAACCAATCCTGGGCAGGGTGCCAACCCACCGCAGGACACACACAAACACACCCACACACCAAGCACACACTAGGGCCAATTTAGAACCACCAATCCACCTAACCTGCATGTCTTTGGACTGTGGGAGGAAACCGGAGCGCCCGGAGGAAACCCATGCAGACACGGGGAGAACATGCAAACTCCACACAGGGAGGACCTGGGAAGCGAACCCGGGTCTATCGGGAAGATGTAGATGAGAAAAAGAAGTGGCCCCAAAACAGAACCCCGTGGAACTCCCTGAGTAACGACTGCACTCTCAGATTTAAAGTTCTCTACTTAAACAGATTGCCTCCTCTCAGTGACATAGGAAGAAAACCATTGAAGGACAAGGCCACAGAATCCAAAACTAGCGAGTCGTTTCAAAAGCATCTGATGGGATACGGTGTCAAAGGTCAAGAAGTATAAGAATTGATGAGAGTCCCAGGTCAGCTGCCCAGAGAAGATCATTTGTGATTTGACCAGGGCAGTTTCTGTGCTAGGAGAGTAGCTTCAGTTGTTGGCTCCTCTCTCTCTCTCTCTTGGGTGGGGGTCGAACTTTGCTTTGGTTAGTTAAATGTGACTTGACTGTATGGAATGTTATCTGCTTCTAATTAAAAGCAATAAAAATTAAAAAAAAAAAGAAAGAAATGCAGGCCAAGCGAATGGGATTTGAATTACATGAGTGATTCGTACCATCAGCCTGAGCTGCCAGGTGGCCAAAACACCAGGGGCCTCATATACAGGGTGGCCCACCTCCACCGAGATGACTGCATTACACGGTGAAGAGATCAAATGTGGTACTCATATTTACAGAAGATGCTGAAAGTGGTCTCCTTGTGTGTTGCCACACACGTGTGCATGGGAGGCAGCTAAAAGGCTCTAAAGATGATAATTCCTTGCCAGCCCAGCGGATGGCAGAGTACACTACTCCTTGCTCTTTTTCAGAAGTGAAATTGGTCTGTATGATGCACATTGTAATAAGTCCTTATTTTGTTTAGAAAAGACGGTGATTATTGCTTGGCGAAAAGTTTGAGGTAGAATTTGATTGTCTCTAGCTTCTGTAAATGTTGCTAATAAGAGGGGAGCTAGCTGAGTAGAGAATTTCTTATAAAATTTGGCAGGGTAGCCATCAGGGCCTGCTGCTTTCCCGCCTTGGAGTGACTTTATGGCATCTAGTAATTCTGATAACGCCAGATGTTTATCAAGTTCCTCCGTATTAAAAGTGTCTATTTGTGGTATCTGTGATGTATCTAGAAATGCATTAGATTGTGTATTGTCTTCTTTAAACTCAGTAGAATATAAGAATGTATAGTAGTCTCTAAATATGTGCATTATATTTTTATGGTCAATGATTTTATCTCCGTTCGTGTTGGCGATTACTGGGATTGCATTGCGAACTTCTTGCTTGTGTATTTGTTGAGCTAAGAGCTTATTAGCTTTCTCTCTGTGTTCTCTTTTTCATTTTCAGTCCAATCATGGGAAATTCCACTTGGGTCCGATGACATCACTTTTGGTTCCGGGCCAAAGACGTCACTTCCGACTCCAGCCCCCCTCAGGACATTATGTCAGGTTCCTATCTGAGGACATCATTTCCCGTTCCCCACTATAAAACCACCATGTTTGCCTGTTTGCTTTGTTCTTTGTTCTGGACAGAAGCTTGTATCATTGAACAACAACTTTTTGCTTCATTTGGCAGCCAGATTCAAGTATACGGTTGGCTGCCCCCAGACCTCTTTCCATGTTGTGTGGAACTTATTACAGCGTCAATAGACCTTTGTGCCCGTTTCAGCATGTTCTTATACACTCTTTTGCAACGTCATTGGATCGATTCTGGCGTGCATACAGGAGGGTCTCTGTTCTTCTTGGCTTTACAGACGGAACCTGTTGTGTGCCACTTTTTCACTAACTACTGGATGCTTGTTTTAACTGGCTGTCTACTTTCAGGAAACTGATCGGTGAAAATTTTCCTCGTATCCTTGATGAAACCTGTCCTCACGTACGCTTCTACTATTGCAATTCTTTTTTGCAACAAATACTACATGTCATTAATTTTGGCTGCACTAGTACACACTGACCACTTCAGGACACTGCCACCACAAAAGTGGTTTCCAGGGGTCAGACAGCAAGGAAACATGGCAGGCGACACGATCGCAGCCGCCTATCTGGTCGTCTTGATGGAGGTGGGCCACTTTTTATAACACCGTGTGTAAAATTCACCTAAAACATATAAAACTGGAAACGTGCATGTGTATAAAAAAAACAAAACTCAGATGCATAAACACAGCACTTCCCCTTTATAAATCTCGATCAATGTGAATTTTAATGCACAAATGTTGACGCCTACAGCCCCACCCTGACTACACCCAGAATTCCGCCTATTTGAAAATGCAAATGAATATAAATAGCCTCTTCTGTTCAGGGTTTTGTTAAGATAGCGGAAAAAGGACATGAAAAACGGAGGTCATGCTCGGAGAAGTGGAGGCAATGTAAAAATGTACTGTTTGGTGTTATAAGCAACAAAAGGAAATGAATGGAGTCGCACAGTGTGGCCAAAGCACACTCTGTAGTTCAAGTCCAGAGACTCGCAGAAAAAAAAAACTTGTCAGATATCAAAATCGAAGTGAAAAGGCAAGTCGCAGCCGGCCGGGTGAGAATAAAGTTGAAACGTCAACTTTAATCTCTCAATTTCCACTTAAATTATGCTGTTTTATCATTAAAGGAGAACGTCAGGAACGTCATCTTAAAATCGACATTTAATTGATTAGAGTTTCTCAAAGTAGCACGATAAATGCTTTGCATTCCCTGTGTTCTCCGACTCGTTCGTTACATGCTTCTTAAACTGGCTTTCTCTTACACTAATGGGAGTGCACAGGCAGTGATCCCCACACAGAATGCATTACATTCAAGAGATTACAGCTCTCTGAACAATTCACAATACTAAGATGTATACTTGTAGTTCAATCAATGAGACTTTATTCAGTCACCGGTAAATATGCTTTGGAAAGCAGAAGAGCAAAGTTCCCGTTTCATCCATCCATCCATCCATTATCCAACCCGCTATATCCTAACCACAGGGTCACGGGAGTCTGCTGGAGCCAATCCCAGCTAACACAGGGCGCTAGGCAGGCACAAACCCCAGGCAGGATGCCAGCCCACCACAAATGAAACGAGTCTTGGTGCTTTTAAACTTGCGTCCTCAATGGCCGTCTGTTGGGTCAGTGGAGCGACAGTGCCCTCTAGTGTCCACACTCTGTAAGGTATGAATGAAAGTGTAAACCTTCTCTGCTGCTTGTTTTTAGTTCTTTACTGTTGTTTTGTTGTGTTAGGATCCTGGGTTGGCCTTGTTCTCCCTTTTATTATGCAGACCTTAATGACACGTCCCTAAATCCCTGCTGTAGCCCTCATATGTTACACCACCTTTAATAGCGACAAACATCAGGTAACAAGACAGCACCGGAGCAGGCACACTGAAAAAAAAATGCGAATGATTCACACTTAATATTTTCAATCTGAACCAATATAATTCTTTTTAGCTTATTGATCCCACAATTTTTAAGTTGAGGCAAATCATTTAGAGTGATTGGGTGCAATTCACTTGTTTTTTTTTTTTTACTGAAGTAAATCTATTTTTTAAGTTGTTCTTCTTTTTTGCCAGCTGGAAAGCCATCAAACTGGAAAGTTTGACCGAAAGAATATACAAATGGCCCCCAAACACAGCACATGAACAACCTAAAATATTAAGTTAAATGAAATAGGATTTTTACGTTTATTCCCTCCACCATAACTTAATTTGGTACAAACAAATTTTTTTACTTTGATTGAGATCTGAAACCAAATATTTCAAACTGCAACACTAAATGACTAATCTTAAGTTGCTTGAAAGAGAAAATTTACGTTGAATGAACAACATCAATGTTATATTTTTTTCAGTGCAGGAGAAAAAGTTATAATATCATATGCCCAAAATAATTAAAGAGATGGGAGTGTTGGCAAAAAATAATCAGTTTATCTAACTAAATGAGACATTTAACCAATTATGATGTGTGTTATGTGGATATTTTTGACCTTGTATGTGTAATTTTGACCCTATGATGGTTTAAGAAAAACATAAATTAAAATGTGAACTAAATTTCATTTTTTTTGTAATAAAGATGTGTTGTGCAATCGCTCTGAAGATACAGGAAAACACCAGTTGTGAAAGTCACTGCAAGTCCAGGGGTGCCCTGCCCTGCATGACGGTTAGATGAGTGAGTGGAAACTTTTCAGCACAGCATCCATCTGTTCTTCTTCCTAACCTGCTTGTCCAAGTCAGGGTCAGAGGGCAGCTGGAGCCAATCGGAGCAGTCATTGGGCACAACATCTGGGAAGAGAGGCGGGATACACGCGCACACACACAATGCCAGCTTGTCTAACCCACACAGACACGAGGAAAACAGGCAAACTCCATGAAGGGGACCCCCGAGACGTGGGCCCACCACGGCCTCCTTACTGGGAGGCAGCAGCAGTGGGCTTTTTTTTTTTCTACTTTCAAGATATTCTTTAGATTTACTTTTTCTTTTATTTTAAGTTTTTATGTAATTCTATTTTTTTCTGCCATTTTTCTATTTTGTGTTTTTATTTCATTTAACTTCTTTTATTTTTATTTTGTCACTATTTAACAGTTTTGTATTGTTCGCCAAACATATCCACAAGGACACTGTTTTGCACGTATAAAGACGCCGTTTTCTTTCAAGTTGTCATATTGTTGATCGTTCATGTTATGTTTTACCTGTCAGCTCAATCCCTGCGAGATGACCGTCTGTGACAGAACTCCATTGTTTCCTGATAACGCGACAGTTCAAGGCCTCCAGGGTCGTCAAAAGTGCAAAAATTAAAAAACAAGTTTACTCCGATGTCATTTGTTACTTCAACCTGTAAGCATTTTTTTGTGATTTTTTTAAAAAAAAAAAAAGATCACCACACAAATATACTCATGTTATTTTTACAGTAGTGTGCAAAACTATTCAATCCCCTTGAAAATCATCCTAATTTTCTGCATTACAAAAGATTTGAACCCGTATTTATCCATTCCGTATTTTTAATGTGAACTCTTCTGCTGTAACAATACATTTCTAAAGTCCAAATAAACCATTTCTGTAGATAATTATCTGAAGAAGAAAAACTCCAAAGTTAGACTTTATGATGACTTTCAAAGGGATTAAATACTTTTGCGCGCCACCGTACCGTGTATATTATATACACTTAGTATACTCAGAATGAATGAATCAAAAGAACGAAAGAGTTCGCAGATGTTTGCCATATAAAGTTCCCATGAATTAAATAAACGGCCAACTTTACACAACACGAGGTCAGGAAATCATTTTATTGACAGCGTCTCCGGCATTTGAATCTCCTCGACACTGTCTGTATTCATTTTGTACTTTTATCCATGGAGTTTATTTGATCAAATCCCGTCTGTCTGTCGGATGAGTGTTTTTATCGAGCCTCATCTATCCACCAAATGGCACTTCAAAGCAATTGTCGAACATTTCCACATGTTGAAAAAAATGAGTTGTTTCGATTCCTCCAGCCTCTCTTCTCGCCCTCACTTCTTGCACTGCGCATGTCCGACTTTTCAAACGCGCAGCCGAAATCGTCACGTGTGCCTATTGTGAGTCTGAGAGTGTGCCGCATGACGTCATCAAGAGCGACGGCACTGAAGCCACCCTGCTGCCCGTCACCGGGCAGTGCAGGAGCGGAGATTTTCTGGTCGAGTTTAGAAAGACTCATCGAGAAACAAACAAACAGACATACAGATAGGCAAAGGGGGTAAGTGCTCGGGGTCTCGGGAGGACACTTGATAGATACGTGTGAGTTTTCATTCGCTCCGCTCGCAGTTACTGCACGCGACTTAAATGAGAGGCGAGCAGCGCATTCACGTCCATCAGCCCACTTAGAATTTGCTCGAGTGAATCCCACTGTGGTCCCTCGCGTGGCTTTGTTGTCCAGTATTGTGTGCGATTCACTTCACGTTATCGAGCTCCATTTCTGTGTCCCCTTGCCCAGACACACCGCCCACTCCTTCTCTTCATTATTTCCTTTCCGTTTATTCCTTCAGGCGTGTCCTTCTCAAACCTCGACGAGTTTCTCCTTCCGCACGCAGACACACAGCGCTTTGCTGAAGACAGATACACAGAAATCAGAGTTAAGTGTAGCACCGCAGTGTTAATCCCCCGTTAGAGCTATAAAGTGAATGTTAAGTGATAAAGTTTAGCCATGATGTGTGTATTTATAACGTTACACCGTCTAACGATGTGAATGAAACCCGCTTAAGCTAATGTGGACAACAGTCATTTACATAATTGCTTGGATAAAAAAAGTTTTTTTTTTCTCCATTCCATTAACTTTTGTCAAATTTTGCTAAACCCTTTGTTTCAGTACCATTGAGGGTAGAGGTAAAATCAATTATGATCGGGTCTGTCAAAATGCACATGTGCATTGAAATGAATAGACCGATGATCTAACCCTCTAAACTTACCCCACAAAGGTGATGTGCACAGATGGGGCGTCCTCACAGCGTGATCACTTATCTACATATTTATGTATTTATTTATTTGAAGAGCTTCAGTAAAAAGTAAAAATTTCCCCTTGGGGACAAATAATGTTGTAACTATCTATTTTAGTAATCCTGCCAACTCAACCAAATACTTTCTATCTGTCTGTCTGGTGGAGACAGGAGATTAAATGCACATCATTCATTCATCCATCCATCCATCCGTCCTCTAATCCCACTTTAAATGAAACTTGCCCGCTACGTCTACTGTCAAACACTCATTTGCTTGAAACTTGTCCTTTTCTACCATGAGTAGTTGAGCTGGAGAGGCAAGACGTTCCATGCCAGGATCTGTGGTATCCAGGATGAACTTCTCCAGGCTGGTGGTAAGGCTGTCCTCCTAGCATTTGGAGTAATGTTTGCTTCCATTTGGGAGACGGGCATCGTCCCAACTGACTGGAAAACGGGACTTGTCGTCCCTATCTGGAAAAGGGTTGGGTGATCACCTGGATTGCTGTTGGTGCCGGGTAAGGTCCTTGCTAGTGTCATCCTAAATAGGATCTGTGATGACTTGCTCACCTACCAGCGACTGTAACAGTCTGGTTTTTATGCTTAAGAAGTCTACCATTGACCACATCCTGGCACTGAGGGTTCTCATGGAGCACAAATGTCAATATCGGCAGTTTCTTTGCAGCCTTTGTCAATTTTCATAAAGCGTTCGACTCAGTTTGTCGAGTTGCCCTGTGGGACATCCTAAGACTTCACAGGATCCCCTTGAGGTTGCTGGATATCATGGCTGGCCTGTACACTGGTACTGTGAGTGCTGTGCAGAGTGGAGATAGGACCTTTGCGTTTTTCCCAGTTGATTCTGGGATTCGCCAAGGGTGTGTTCTGCTCCTACTATGTTTAATGCTTGTATGGACTGGGTGTTGGGCAAGGTCATGAGGTCCAGTGGCTGTGGGGCATCTGTTGGTGAAGAAAGATTCACGGGTCTTGACTTTGCTGACGATGCTTTGATCTTTGTGGAGTCCATGGAGGCTCTGATCGGGGCTCTCGAGAGACTGAGCGAGGAGTCTGAGTGTCTGGGCTTGTGAGTTTCCTGGATAAAAGCCAACATCCAGGCCTTTCATGACCTCCTGGGTACGGCCATCAGCAGTGTGTGTGTCTGCGGAGAGAATGTTGACCTTGTTGAGAGGTTTACTTACCTTGGCAGTGACATTGTGACTCTTCCTGTGAAGTCAGTAGATGGATTGGGAGAGCATGGGGTGGTCATGAGGTCGCTGAAAAGGGTTGTGTGGTGCTCCCGATTTCTCTGCTAAAGGACGAAGTTCCAAGTCTTTAGCGCCCTGGTGCTTAGTTGTGAGACATGGACGCTATCCAGTGACCTGAGATGAAGACTGGACTCCTTTGGAGAATCCTTGGGTTCTGCTGGTTTGACTTTGTGTTGCTCACGGAGTTACGAATGAGGTGGTTCCCTGTGGGTGATCAGGCTTGTAAGATCCTCATTGATGAGGCCCCAAGTGGCCCGCGTAACACCTGGCTGTGGTCGATAGAGGGTCATTTACAGAGGGTGGGATTGGTCTGCCTGGGGGGTTGCCATCCAGGATCCTGAGCTTTTTCGTCGTGTGGTGGGTGCAGCAACACGCTGTACCAGTGCAGGCTCCCCAGCCTGACCTCTAATTGAGAATAATTTTCGAGAATTCTTCAAGTTGTTCAGTAATAGATGTTTTGCTCGTAAAGCTGTGTTTGGTAAATAAACCAAATAATTAAGAAAATGTAATTGTGCGGGAACACAAGTATCATGGATCCTCCATGGTATTTTCCCCATGGGTGTTTCTGCCCATGATACACCCACAAAGTGTTTATTGATATGTTTAGTTCACAGAAAAGTTTGCAGTGTGGAACATAACTGAACTAACAGGAAACTGCCATGAAGTAACACATCACCCCCTGGTTCATTACAAAGCAAACAGACTTTGAGTGTGAAAAATGACTTACGAGTGTTTTAGGGATATTTGGTTGGAGGACTTTGGATGTGCTGAAAACAAACTTCCTTTGAAGGTAAAGACCTGCAGGTTTCCTCTGTTGGAAAATGTGCCATCAGTTCATACCCCAGATCCTACTCCACTGGGCCTTTGATCAAGGCCCTTCATCTGGAAATTGCTATACAATGGCTGACCCTGTGCTCTGACCCAGAGCCGCCGCCAGGGGGAGGCACCCATGACAACCTGTCGGGGATCTCAAACTGCGGCAAATGAAGTGGAAGTCCCTGCCGTGTTCAAATCAGGTCGGCGTCGCAAAAGACCAAGACGTCTTATCGAGTCCGACGGGTCTGACGCAGAAGCAGATGATCGGGAATCCCAAGATCCAGAAGTAAAATTCAGAAGAGGTCCGTTTCACGTGATGATGGATTCCTTCATTTCAGGATTGTCTGGGCGTTTTGAAAGCCTAAACAATGTATGTCGCCTTTTTGTGTCCAGTTTTAAACTTTAGGAGCGTGAGCATGGAGGAGATCTCGGCCTCTTGGGCAAAATATTCAAAGGATCTGTCACGTCGTTTGAAAAATGAGGTGATTCAGGTGAAGAACGTGTATGAGGTCCAACGGTGGGCACTGTGAGCATTGATATCATGAGGTACACAGACAGAAATTAAAACGTTGCAAAAAGATACATCAACACTGTTAGTCATTTTAATTCAGAGCTACCAGAACCTCCACGCATTAGGAGACACGACATGCAATATGATATTCTAGAAATTTAAATTACGGGTGTGCCAGATTTCAGTGTGATTGACGTTAAGCACGAGTGTAGCTTAGGCACGTCATTTGATCAGCCTGGGGAGGCAAAATTATCATCGTGCGGTGCCGGGGGGTTGGAGATGGCTGTGGGGGAGGGGTGATGTTGGGCTTTTTCCAGGGGCCCAAGATTTTTTGGAGGTGGGGCTGACTGACCCCAAAGGTTATGTGAAAAGACAATTTCACCTCAGGGATTGACAAAGTACTGTACATCACTTTTGAAATGGCTAACTTTGGGAGAACAAACTGACAGCACTAGTTTGTTCCCATTTAATCGCTTTAGAAATTCAGTGAATGTATTTTAAGTTGAACTACCATACCCGGGTGTCCCAAAAAGAATATCAGAGTTTTAAAGAGCTGTAGCTTGGCGCCCATTCATCGGAGACTGCAGAGCAACCTAGTGGCGTCTTGAGGAATTAATCTAGTTTCATTTCGTTGCCGGTAGATGGTGCTAGTGCTTATCAAAAAGCGAACAGTGTGTTGTTTCAATTACTTACGTTTGAAGTTATGGCTGCACCACAACAAAATGTTTTTTGCGTTTGCGAATTTGCCAGAATTCAATTGCAGCGGGCATTTCGTCAAAAATATGGGACTGACCCTCCGAATGACAATAACATCCATCGACGGTACCGGCAATTTCGGAATACTGGGTGTATCTGCAAAGGTAAATGCACCGGGCGACCTCGAACTTGTTTGGTAGGAATTTGAATACCGCCTCGATATTGTTACAGTTACTCGTGGGGGGCACAGAGAACATTTATAGCCAATGTGGGAAACGCGCAAATATAACAGTTTTTATATATGCTTGTATAATTCAATAAATATAGCTCTTTGAAACTCCGATATTAAAGTACACCCTGGTACTTTAATGACGCATTTTAGATTTATGTATATTTCGGTTTGCTTTGCGTCTCTTTCACTTTGCACAACCTGTTTTTGAGGATATTTGATCATTTCAATTTGATTTGAAAAAGTGTTTTATATTTCTCTTTTGTTTATGGAACGGAACTGGAGGTCTCACGTGGCTGCCACCATCACGTTGATTACATTATGGGATGTGATGCTAGGAGTGCGATTAGATTATACGTATCTGTGATTTTTAGTTTCTAAACCAGTAGGCCCCAGCATCTGTTCCCGTTTTTGGGTGTCTGGTCTCTTTCTGCTTTTCTGGTTTTCCCTTTCCACGATTTGTTGCTTCATGTTGCCATCTCCTGGTTATGTTCTGTTCTCACAACAGTCCTCCCAACACCTGCATGTCAAACCTAATCCATGACACTGATCCAGTGACCACCTTCACAGCACTTTTACTTTTCAACGTTATTAACCGTCTGTCCTTGTCACAGCATCTCAATGAAGGGTTCAGTTCAACAGAACAAACACTTCAAGATGGGAGGAAGAGTTTTTATAAAACGTCTTGACTGGCTCGGTGGGTTAAAGGGTGACTGGGCAGAATATTTTATGATTGCTTTTAATCAGTCGGTAGGTAGATGCCTTCATGTGATCTAAAGTTAAAAGTTGAAGGTAAGCCTCACCAGTGACGCATGTCAGCCTGAGCTTGCAAACCCAGTGTTGTCGCCTTCTGCGCTTTCAGCACGTTCAGTTCCTCCTTCCAGACGTCTGTCTGTTTCTGAATACAATCCTGAGAACCTACTTGTTAAAACATCCCCCAGTAGAACCGATAACATAATTCTGGGATTTTCAACAATGTTCCATCCAAGTAGTGAGTAACCCCCAGTCACAACTGGGCCAGGTGGTCTTCTTGTTTCAGCCAGCTGGACCCTCACTTCACTCCCACATTTGTTTTACATCTCATAATTTGTAGTACTAGGGTGTTGTACCATGTTAGCCATTATGAATGTAGAGAGAAGTCCAGTAAAATGACACCTTTTATTGGCTAACTAAAAAGATTACAATATGCACACTTTCGAGGCAACTCAGGCCCCTTTTTCAGGCGAGATGCAATAAAAGGTGTCATTTTGCTGGACTTCTAACTACATCTCATAATTTGTTCCACGCAGCAGTGAGTTACTCATAACACATTATCAGTTGTCTGACTTGACGTAAACTGGAGGGTGTCCATAAAGATATTTTGAACTTCATTTCACCTGATAATAGTTCTGTTTTGATGGAATTCAATCCTGTTCTTTCCACAGGGGGGGAAAAAAAAAGGACCCGTTTACTGTAACATTTAGATGGACGTATGTGAAGCTGGCATGAATATCAAGGAGCAAAGCACCATAAACGTTAAGGAGGAAGAGGAGGACTGTGAGTGGGAGCCCGTCCAACTTAAACAAGAGACTCTCTGCACTAAGGAGGAGGACTGTGAACTGGGGCCAGTGGACATTAAAGAAGAGGCTGAAGAGAAGTGTGCCGGCATTGAGACGAGCAAACTTAAAAGCGTAAAGGGCGTCAAGGAAGAAGATCTTCACAGTGGGCGTCAAAGTGGTGGTGGTGTAGCGGTGACGGGATTAGTCTCATCTCAAAGCAGGGACTGTTTATCTGCGGAGCCTCCTATCAATGTGAAGTCTGAATCGTTACAGTCTGACACAAGGGGGACGGAGGAAATATCATCTGTTAAAACTCGGGAATGTCGGCCACCACCTACAAGTCAATCTGGAGAAAGTAAGTGTGACAAAAAAAAAATTACTGTTGGTGTTATGGGCATTAGAGGGGAGGTCTTGAGCATTTTATGAAAAAGTAAGAAATGTAGCAACTCTTTTTCTTTATGTGCGTTTAATGTAGTTTGAGAGTTCATCAATGTTAATGTAAGTTTTTTTCCATTTGCTGTTCTTACATTGTCTACACTCTGTTGCCAAAACTATTGGGGCCAACTCTCCAAATCATTGACTTCAGATGTTCCAATCACTTCCATGGCCACGGGTGTATAACATTGAGCCCCTCGGCATGCAGACTGCTGGCCTCTACAAAGAGAATGGGTCGCTCGCAGGTGCCCAGGGAATTCGAGCCTGGTACCGTGATAGGATGCCACCTGTGCATTTCCTCACTACTAAATATTCCACAGTCAGCTGTTAGTGGTATTATAAGTGGAAGCGATTGGGAACAACAGCATCTCAGCCACAAAATGGTAGGCCACGTCAAATCATAGAGCGGGGATAGCGCATGCTGAGGTGGGCAGAAGTTGCCAACTTTCTGCAGAGTCGATCGCTCCTGACCTCCAAAAGCTCAAGAACAGTGCAGCGTAGACAGAGAAAACTTCATGGAAACTGAGCAGCTGCAGCCAAGCCTGACATCACCAAGTGCAATGCAAAGCATCAGATGCAGTGGTGTAAAGCCCACCGTCTGCCAGTGGACTCGAGAGCAGAGGAGACGTGTCCTCTGGAGTGACGAATCACGCAATCCGATGGACGAGTCTGGCCAGGAGAACGGGACTTGCCTGACCGCATTATGCCAAGTGTACAGTTTGGTGGAGGGGGGATTATGGTGTGGGGTTGGACTTGGCCCATTCGTTTCACTGAAAGGAACTCTTAATGCTTCAGCCTACAAAGTGTCATAAGAATGAGTCATAGACATCATAAAGGTTTGCAGCAGCCACCCGTATTGTTTCCTGGCTGCAAAAAATTGATTTGAAATAAGCCCGATGTGCATAGAACAGAGTCCAAAGCAGAACTGACTGGCTTTGAGACAAAATAGCTGTTTTAAGCAAAAGTATGGGAAAGAACATTGTTGGCGCTAGAACCTGATGTGACGTCTCCTGGGACCAGAAATGACGTCTTCATTGGTGCCAGAAATTATGTCATAGCTGGCGCCGGAACCAGAAATGACGTCTTAGTTGGCACGTGAACCAAACGGGATTTCTTGGGAATGGTCTGCAAGAGACTGAAAGAGACAGTTGCTCTATAAGTAAGCCCCCCCACCCCATCGGTACAATCCAGTCTCCTTAGCAGTAACCCTGAGCAGAACTCTGGCTCTAAATGTTCTGTTACTACAGCTATGATCCACTTTACACAGTGTAGAATAAATAAATACGACAGCCAGTCACACAAAGTTGTGGGGAACCATCCTGTATAATGTCCAGTGGACAGGTCAAAATAATGTTGTCTCAAAATAGGGATCAACCAAACATTCGACAAAATAACAGTGCAAAATTAAAGTTTTTTTTATACAGAACTAAACATGGCTGCAGCAAATTAAGAAGGGGAAGTGACATCATGGCCCCAACTCGTTCATGACTTCATCCATGAGGGACGGAAGGACAAGTCAGCCATTTTGGCTCCCCGGAGCGGAAGTTTACTTCTCCTCTTTGTTTCTGCAGGAAAAGAGAGAGAGAGAGGTTAGTACCCTTCGGTGGCCCTTCACCTCACGATCTTTTACTCACACGCGGGTTGTTGACTGCCTCTGAAGCGCGCGCATACCTGCGTGCGGCTACAGGAAATTAACAAGGGGAAGTGACATCATGGCCTCGATTCGTTCATGCTGTCATCCAGGAGGGACGGAAGGACAAGTTGGCCATTTTGGCTCCGCGGTACAGACATTTACTTCTTATCTCTGTTTCTGCAGGAAAAGAGAGAGAGAGAGAGAGGTTAGTACCCTTTGGTCGCCCTTCGTCTCACGATCTTTTACTCACCCGTGGGTTTGTTGACTGCCTCCGAAGTGCACGCGTACATGTGTGCGTGACAACAGTAAAGGACAGTATTTCGCTGCCATCTAGTGGACGAAGTGACATTATGTTACAAAAAAATCCTGAATTTTTCTAGGTGTTTTGCCACTCCAATATTCATGAGTGGATACAAAGCCTGCAACCAAAAGACGATGAGTAAATAAGAAGCTGTAAGTAAAGCCAGTTTTAGAACAAACTCCAACTGAACCATGAGTTGAACCAAGCGTTAGGGATGGCAGTGTGAATCGGTCATCAAGCGTTGACACAGATCGTGAAATTTGTGCCTTGATGGAGCCGATGAATTCAGTTATCTGGAGGTTCACCGTGGTACACAAGTAGGTGTGTGGCAAAAAGAGGCAAAATGTTTGCAGTCAAGTAGAGGAACGAGGAAGACGCCCGCCTGCTGAGCACTGCTCACAATGCAGCATTTGTTTCAGGGGAAATGAAGTCACTAAGCTTTGCACTGTGGCTTCTTGCAGGGGTGTGTCAATCACGCGGTTCAGGCACTGACACTCCATGATGCCACATATTTAGGTTTATTTTATGTGCAGTCTGTTATGTCTCCCTATAATACAATCCAGTTAGTGGATCCAAGAAGTGGCCGATGCTACTCAAAGGTGTGACGTTTACTTTTGTCGTAGTCTCTTTTTGACTTTGTCTCCAGCTCTTCTCCATTTTTTTGTAAGGTTTTAATACCCTTTTTCCCACCTCTGTCTGGTTTTAATGCAGTTTTGAGGCAACTTGGGCAGACATCCAATTGGTTAATGGCCCTCAGGTGTTTGTCCAGTAGGGCCAGTTGCAGTCACCTGAAGGGAAATAAAAGTCTTCTTGCTATTCCATCTCTTCACTGTTGCTTTTGTTTCATCTCCTCCAGCTCCCCATCTCACAGAGCAGGCCTCGTTATTCTTCCCTTGTATCGATCTTCTTTTTATTTCTCCACCACTGACTCCTGTGTTTATTACAAATGTTGAGGTTGGTCACCTATTTCTTTATTTTGGATGTTATTTTCATCCCTTAAACCAGTAAGGTACAGTCGACCCTTGATATACAACCGGCCTGACATGCGAACAACTTGATTTACGACCAAAATTTTCGTTTTGAT
This sequence comes from Polypterus bichir lapradei, assembly GCA_026402145.1. Taxonomy (NCBI): domain Eukaryota; kingdom Metazoa; phylum Chordata; class Cladistia; order Polypteriformes; family Polypteridae; genus Polypterus; species Polypterus bichir. Next base: position 204,022,027 of record JANRMT010062791.1, read on the forward strand.
TTACGACCAACATCTTGCGTCACGACCCGAATGTGGTCACGACCCGATTGCGGTCACATGTATCCGCTTGTGCGATTGTAAACAAACAGCCGAGAACGTTCATAAGCGTCAGTCGGAGCCCAGATACACGTGTTTGTGAAGGTAATTTTGGTCAGTGCAGTGATTTATCTATATATATATAATTCACTAAGACCATGGCAAGCAAGACGCATAATTGCTAAGGAAGGAAGAGAAGGTAAAGAAAGTGATTGTTAAGGGATGTTAGCTAGCGGGCTTAATTTTAATTAGCTTGACTCAGGCCCCTTAGTTGTTTCCTTTTTCTTAATTAGCAGCCAAACAATAACGAGCCACAAAACAAGAATCCATATGACCAGCTCACCTGTGCCCATCACAAAATATGTGAAAATAAAGAAAGGTGGAGGTCTCAGTAAGGTTGATCTCTCAGCTCGCCACAACATTGTGAGGGTGGTCTTAGAAAAAACAGAAAAATCAACAGTTCTGGAAATGTCTGCTGTGGCAGAATGAGAGCAGCAACAAGCCATGGAATTACATCATGAGTTTAATTAACAGTAAGAATCTGCTTCTCGTTGTGAAACTGGTTGGAGTCTGAAGCCCCGATTTAGCTGGTCACCTGTTGGCTCGTTTCATGCCTCATTTCTGTTTGGCTGCCATTTAATGAAGAAAGGAATCAATTCAGAGGACCGAATCCTTAAGAACAGGGCTATTAAAATGAAGGGAACAGGAGTTAATTAGCAGTGAAAACTGGTCACTGATTAGGAAACGGGTTAGAATGAAAACCTGTAGCCACTGTGGCACTCGAAGCCTGGAGTTCGACATCCCTGATTTAGGGGTTTTTGTCAGTTTTTTGTTTGATCGCCATTGGAAAGAGTAAATATTTGTAGGGTTATGCTGCGGTGCCCTCATTGTTTTTCTATGGGTGTAAATGCATTGTGTGTTTCCGTAACAATCATACCACATAATGTGAGACACATGGCATCACCATACTGGCAGTATAAAGTTCTGTGCACACATTTCTGGGGTATCCAAGATGGCGGATAACGCCTGGAGCAGCATGCAAACAAAATCTTTTGATCTTTGTCTTCCTGGTTTAAGAAATGTAGATCCAGTTATGTTTTTTGGAGGTCTGTTAGTGTTTTAATTTTGACAACAGATTGTGATGTTTGATGTTTGCTCTGAGGATGTTGATGGAGAAGTATAGAGAAGGCCAGGAGGAGTTGCATTGCGTCTTTCTAGACCTAGAGAATGCATATGACAGGGTGCCTCGAGAGGAGTTGTGATATTTTTATGAGGAAGTCGGGAGTGGCAGAGAAGTTTGTAAGAGTTGTACAGGATATGTACAAGGGAAGTGTGACCGTGGTGAGGTCTGCGGTAGGAATGACGGAGGTGGGATTACAACAGGGATCGGCTCTGAGCCCTTTCTTATTTGCAATGGTGATGGACAGGTTGACAGACGAGATTAGACAGGAGTCCCCGTAGACTGTGATGTTTGCTGATGACGTTGTGATCTGTAGCGATAGTAGGGAGCAGGTTGAGGAGACCCTGGAGAGGTGGAGATATGCTCTGGAGAGGACAGGAGTAAAGGTCAGTAGGAACAAGACAGAATACATGTGTCTGAATGAGAGGGAGGTCGGTGGAATGGTGAGGATGTAAGGAGTAGAGTTGGTGAAGGTGGATGAGTTTAAATACTTGGGATCAACAGTACAGAGTAATGGGGATTGTGGAAGAGAGGTGAAAAAGAGAGTGCAGGCAGGGTGGAATGGGTGGAGAAGAGTGTCAGGAGTGATTTGTGACAGACGGATATCAGCAAGAGTGAAAGGGAAGGTCTACAGGACGGTAGTGAGACCAGTTATGTTATATGGGTTGGAGACGGTGGCACTGACCAGAAAGCAGGAGACAGAGCTGAAGGTGGCACAGTTAAAGATGCTAAGATTTGCATTGGGTGTGACGAGGATGGACAGGATAAGAAATGAGGACATTAGAGGGTCAGCTCAAGTTGGGAGACAAAGTCAGAGAGGCGAGATTGCATTGGTTTGGATATGTGCAGAGGAGAGATGCTGGGTGCACTGGGAGAAGGATGCTAAGGATAGAACTGCCAGGGAAGAGGAAAAGAGGAAGGCCTAAGAGAAGGTTTATAGATGTGGTGAGAGAGGACATGTAGGTGATGGGTGTAACAGAACAAGATGACGAGGACAGAAAGATATGGAAGAAGATGATCTGCTGTGGAAACCCCTAATGGGAGCAACCAGAAGAAGAAGATTCTGATGTTCTTCCGGTATTGACTTTGCCACGTCCTGACTTTGTTCATCTCCTGGAGCCTCACATGTAACACCTTGCATAGAATTCACACTAATACAAGGCATATGGACAAAACTAGAAATGTGTATATGCACACAAAAAATTCAGATGCATAAAACTGTACACAAGCAAAGTTCTATAAAGTTATAAATCCCAATCAACAGGGATTTTCATGCATATGCACAAGCCCACCCTGACTCCTCCCAGAATGTTGCATATTTTAATATGCATATCAATATAAATAGCCCTTTTCCTTCAGTGTTTTGTTAAAAGACAATGGAAAAAGCTTGTGTAAAAAGTTCAGCAAATGCAAAGTGGAGGTCCTGTTCAGTAAAGTGGAAGCAAAGAAAAATGTAGTGTTTGGTGGCTTAAGCTGTGGTATAAGCAACAAAAGGAAATTGATGGCAGAAAGTTGTCTGAAATAAAAAAAAAAAAAAAAAAGAAATGGTCAGATATCAAAGTCTTCCTGAAAAGGCGAGTCACAGCCCACCATCTGAGTGTCAACACCGCTGGATGAGGTGGTGGAATTCCGGGGCTCACATCATTTGAGCAGCGAGCTGCTGCAATTATTTGCAAGACAATAATAACCAGCATTTTACCAGCGGGTGAATTGATTTTTTTTTTTTTTTCGCTTAACATTATCTATACTTCTGTAAATAATTTTCACATTTAATAAGACAAACAGGCAGGCAGCAGGTGTGATATTAATTGCTGTTTGTTCTGTTTCAGGCAGTATTACAAAAGCTGACCTACGTGCCAGGTATGCGACTCCAGGCAGTGATGTTGCTGCTGCTCTTCAGGCGCTGGCTGCACACACACCTCTGCTTCGGAAACTGCCGGGCGACCATCTGGCTGTGTGCTGACGTCCACTGTTCTGGAGTCGCAAAATGCAATAATGGATGCTGTAAGAGATGTGGCTGTTGAACTATAAGGGCTATACTGTTGGTTGAAAAAATAATGCTGCACCAGATTCCCTGTTTTTTACATTCTGCTAATTACATTCAAACAAATTTGTAACCTTGTCCGATTTGTCAGATCAATTGGTTGTTTAGGGTCATTATAGCACACCTCTTCAGGTACAGGCATGCGACGATTGTGCAACACATTATTCAGCACACTACATGCCTGCACAATGCAACACACTTTCTGTGGACTATAGTGCAGCACAATAATGGAGTGGAAATGCTTTCTATTTACATAAGCAAATTCATTCTTTCCAGGCACCTTTGTAGCAAAGTGCGTGTAGCTGACTGCTCTGATTGCATTTGGAGAATTGGAAGTGGCTGCGAATTGCGCTTTGGTGTTTTCCAGTTCAACTACAGTGTCAGGAAATCTTATCCATCTGGATGACAAGCAGATAATGCCATCCTATATGGCTGGCATGGTGTAATTCAGAGATGTTTGTGAAAGATTCGATCAGTCAGCCAGTTCACCCTGAAAATCTCCTGTGGCTAAAAACCCGAGAGTGGACAGAACTTGCAAAGGAGCAGGTAGAGCACAACTCCTCAAAGTCTGCCTTTGTAAAGCCGCCACCAGTTTAGCACTCCGTGCCAAGTGGAGAGCTCTTGGAAATTGAAATCATTTTGGATGCTAGTCGTCGTCATGTGTAAATGTGCGCTCTCTTCTAATTCCTCCATTTGCAATGTCCTCTAACAACCCTACAGCAGCTATGGTAGTTGGAACAGTTTGGCCATTCCGTGCACCATTATATTGTTACAGAATAATTACAATCAAGTGCCTTAATTTTGTAAATGACATGCACTTAATTTCAGTGTATTTGATACATCACTGATGCAAATCTGAAAAAGAAAGGGAGACCACACAGAAAAAGTGTCACTGCTTTGACACTGGGTGCCACCCGTTTGCAAAACCGAGCAGAAATGCATGCATGTACGGTGTGAAGCTGCCATGAAAATGTGCATAGCTTTACGCCAGGTTTAGTTTTTTTTTTTTTTATCTATCTTGACATGAGCGTGGAAACAGGCGTACGCAACATTTTTGTGTGTATGCACCATTTATACATGAGGCCTCTGGTCGTTATCATTCCAGAGATGCTGCCTTAGCCAAAGTTGGTAAAAACAAAAGGAGGTGCCAGACAAAGGATCATCCGTGAATGACCCTTATGATAGTCTCTCTTTGCTTAAAAATACACCAGCACTAGCAACCCTGGGACCCAGTATTATCGTGGGCGGGGGGATTACCAAGTCCATTACTAGATTGGTCTACTCCCGTACCTTACGATTAACACACACATAGGGTTCCTACAGAGAAAGTGTCAGGTGAAAGCCTAATTGCCATTCACCCCACAGTACTCTGTTTAGAAGCCCTTCACGTTCGTCCATAGATATCCTAATTTGGACAATGGCACTGCCTAATATTCTATAGGTGTCTCCTCTTAAGAACTTGGTCATACGCCAGTTACCAACCAAACAATATGCTCAGTTTTTACCACAGTTGTCTTTCTTTTGAGTGGTGACCTCTAGCCTTGATAACCCTTTGAGCAAGTAACATGGCTACCTCTTCATACAGGTGTCTTAATTTTCAATTTATTATTTCAGTCACTCTAAATGCAAGAACAAAGTATAGAAAACGTAAAAGTAAAGTGGTATCTACTAATGAATAATAATACCAAATAGAACAAGATATAATAGAAAATAAAAGTGATCGTAAGAGTCTGGGTATAGTGTCTAGAAAAAGCTTACAGAAAATGTCAAGGACTGGATGTTATCCTGGGCAGGTTTTGATCTATCGATCAGCGTCATTTATAGGATGCTTTCACTGACGTTCAGATGAAACAGTCACACGTCTCTCGGTCTCCTCTTGTGACGTTGCCTTCGCCCTCTTCTGTTTGGTCCCTTTGATAAGCCATATTTATATTAAAATTCCACGGGGGGCTTGAGGACATATGATATTATACACATTTGATTGGCTGGCTGGCTGACCAACCATATGATGGATGTGTTTGCTCAAAGCTTTTGATCTTTTTTTACGCATCTCCTATTCCCAAATTATAAAATAATCAACACAGGCTGAGACGACACGGCTGTTTCCTGGTCTTCGGTTAAAAAAAAAAAAACTCTTCTGCTTTGTTACCACTTCAATTATGCTGTAAACCATCAAAGCAGATGTTTTAAGGTGATGGATTACTGGTAAAAGAGAAGGTGCTTTGATGTTAATTGCCCCATAAATTTAGTTAATCTTGTTTGCCTGAGCAAAACCTAAGCATCTATTATTTAAAAAAAACTGTAGATCTGGCACCCCCAGACAACTCAACCCCTGGAGCCAGACCTGTACATGGTGGCACTCATAGACCAGTCAGACAAAGACACACGGGGGCCACCATGTGAGCTCATGAGTTGTAGGATGAGGACTCAGCGCAATGAAAGTCAAGTATGAGTAAGAATTGAAAAGATCCAATTGGAATTGGAAGAGTTTGGAGATGAAAATTGCTTCCATGGAATAAAAATTCTTTGGTGGGTAGGAGTAGGAGGTTGGAAAATACCAGAGAGATAAAGCTGGACTTGCCTGGGCACACAGGTCATTGGCAAGCACGGTTTGTCAATGAGACTTTGAGCTGTGGAGAGGAGAACTTTCACCATTACTTCTGTGTGTGTGTGTGTGTGCCAAATAACCATTCACAATATTTGGCTTTATCAGGGACTTCTTAAGAGGGTACCATCTACCGACTGTGTAGACCTACTATGCGATTTCAACAGTCATGTGGGCAAAGACGGAGATATGTGGAGCTGTGTGATTGTGTGGAATGATCCAGTCAAATCTGAACCTGAGTGCTAACTCGTCACTGGGTTTCTGTACTGGTCATGGATGATCTGCAACAGACACCATGTTTGATCAGAAATGCACCTGGTACCAAAGTATCTTGGGCTGGAGGTCACCTGTAGTTGTGTCATCTGCTTTCAGACCACATGTTCAGGAAATTTGGGTCAAAAAATGGGTCATAAGCTGTCAGCTGTTCAGTGCTTGGTGTTCCGCTGGTTTGAATGGATAACCGAAAAAGGAAGGGAAGGTCTCTGTGTTCAGAATGAGGTGAACTCCAGAGGAGCTTCTACTGCATTATGGCAGGCACCAGAGTCTCCATGGACCACGTTCTCCACTTCACTTAGTGGAGCTCACCGCAAGGAGATCTGGCCAGTTGATGCCTCCCATGATGTCAGTGGACCATGACAGGATTAAGGTTTGAGGGTTGAATATTCTTTTCCAGAAAACTCAGTTTTCTGAAAAGCACACACAAATGAACATAAAACGTCAGATGCTGTGGCTGCTGTCGGCACTAGTTGGATGTCTCTGGCAGTGGCGGCTGTGTGGGGGTGACTCGATGGCCAGCAGGAATGCATGGCAGGTGGGCTGCCTGGCTGTCTTCATGTGGAAGGTGGGTGACGGTGGTAGATGCAGTGCGACGCAATCTGGTTTGCACCTCTCGTCTCATTGTAAATGGCGGTCCTCCCAGGTGAAAAATTTTGTAGGCGCCTGACCTACACTAACGTGTTCAGCACCGCAATCAGCTCATGCTGTTGCCTGACTTTTGTTCTTGATCTCCATCTCCTATTACTTGCATCAAAATCAGAGTCCGATTTAATGATAATACGTAAAATGTCGTCTATACGGAGTATTTTGCTTTGCACGTTTGCGTTGGTTTCTCGCCAGATGCCAATGCCATTTTAGAGGTGGTTTGCTCCACGCTACTCCTGCACACACAGGTAATTGAGGTGAAATCAATGAAGCTAACTTTCCTTCTAGCAAAAAGAGTCCAACTAAAATGTAATGGGGGGTTTTGTTGCAGTTTACCGTCCCTTACCCCTGAATTTTTGACAAAAGTCGATATCCGCTCTGAAAGGGTTACAGGAAACTGTCAAGTTGAAGAAAGATGCCAGCCATGTCAGCAGGCGATTCAGGCATGTGAATTTCCCCTTGGGGATTAATAAAGTGCCTGTCTATCCATCCATCCATCCTGTTGTTAACCTGTATCTAAACCAAAATTGTGGCCGCCATCTCTTTTTCTAATACAATAAAATCTTATATATAAATGTCTACACATGGAAGTGTGTGTGTGTGTGTGTCTGTCTGTCCAGCCTGGGAAGTGAAAGATGGAGTCGAGGTAAGGGCTCCACCTCCGAGGATACAGAAGCGGAGGCATGCATGGTGGCAAAACGAAACCTCCGAAGAAAGAGTCACTCGCTTAGCCGCTAATAGAGAAGTGAGGCGGACACATCGGCAAATGATATCCCTTTTAATTTTCCTCCGGCCACTAATACACAAGCGAGGCGAGCACGTCAGCAAAACGAATCCTACTAGAGAGAGACGCTTAAAGTAGTTCCTTTCAATTACCTGACATCTCTACATTTCAATTTTTTTCTGACAATTTGAATAGTTTCTAGGACCCCGGGCTTTATACAGCACAGGTTTATACAGCTAGTAGAATATAAATGTGTAGAATGAGTGGACTACAGAGGCTTGTGTTTATGTTAATGAGTTCAGTTACTTACTTTTTCGAGAGGTTTACTTACCTTGGCAGTGACATTCATGCCTTTGGTGGCTCTTCCTATGAACTCAGTAGACTGATTGGAAGAGCATGGGGGGTCATAAGGTCGCTGGAGAGGGGTCTGTGGCGCTCCCGATATCTATGCAAAAGGACGAAGGTCCAAGTCTTTAGAGTCCTGGTGCTTCCTGTCTTGCTATATAGTTACGAGATATGGACGCTATCCAGTGACCAGAGACGAAGACTGGACTTCTTTGGTACTGTGTCTCTCGGGAAAATCCTTGGGTCCCGCTGGTTTGACTTTGTTTCGAATGAGTGGTTGCTTATGGAGCGTCGCATGAGGCACATGACCTGCATTGTGAGGGAGCGTCAGTTACGGCACTATGGCCATGTGGCGCGTGTCCCCGAGGGTGATCCGGCTTGTAAGATCCTCATTGTGGGGGACCCGATTGGCTGGAACAGGCCAAGGGATCACCCACGTAATACCTGGCTGCGGCAGATAGAGGGTCATTTCCGGTGGGTGGGACTGGACTGCGTGTCTGCCCGGGGGGGTTGCCAACCAGGATCCTGAGTTGTTTCGTCGTGTAGTGGGTGCGGCAACGTGCTGTACCAGTGCATGCTCCCCAGCTTGACTTGTGCTTTTTGTGCATAGCTCTCTTCAATGAGTGCAGGATCAGAGGGCTTCCTGCTATAATCTTATGAGGCAAATGTCATTTACGTGCATGAACGCACACTTTACATTAAATCAGTACAGTAAAACAGTACTTTTTATTTTGACTGCAGTAACTAAATCCTGACTGTACATATTAATTTTGCTTGACAGACCCTATTATCCAAAGCGACTTACAAAAGAGTAAACATAATCGAGAAACATTAGGCTAGGGTCTGTTTGTTTAGCAAGTGTACTAGGACAGGTAACAAAAGTTGATTGCCACAAGTGAAAAGATGTAATAGCTAATACATTTACAATTGTACTAACAATCGATGAAGCGATTAAAGTTAATGTATCAACAATATGGAAGATCACAGAGTAAAGTGTTTCAAGTCAATCAGACCTTCACAGAACAGACGGGACTTCAATTCCTTCTTAAATACACTGGGGGAGGCAGCAGTAGGGACGGAGGTGGGCGGCCTGTTCCACCAACTCAGAACTACCCAGAAAAGGAGTCTGGATTGAGACTTGATAGCACGCAGAGACGCAATCATCTGATGCCGGTCACTGGCAGACCTGAGTGGACGATAAGGAGCAGAGCACCTCACAGTGTCTTCATATACTCAGGTGATGATCCATTGACTGCTCTGTAGGTCAGCGTCAGGGATTTGAACTTAATATGTGCTGCTACAGGGAGCCAATGTAGCGACCTGAAGAGTGACATGTGGTCTTCTCGGGTGGTTAAATACAAGACAGGCCACTGCATTCCGGACCATCTGTAGCAGCTTGATAGCACATGCAGGTACATCTGCCAGAAGTGTGTTGCAGTATGCCAGCAGACCAAAGTCTTCATCAGATGTTGTGCTGCATGGTCTGTCAGATAAGGTCTGATCTTGCAGTTGTTGTACAATGTGAACCTGCATGAACGAGAAACAGTAGAAATGTGGTCAGAAAAAGATGGCAGTCACCACCCCAAGGTTGCATACTGACATGGCAGATGTTAGTGACAGTGAACCAAGCTGTACAGATTTGGGGAGACTGGCCGGCTGGCATCACAAGAAGCTCGTTTTTTTGCCAGGTTAAGCTATAGATGGTGTTCCATCATCCAGGTTGAGATATCGATAAGACATGCGGAGACTCTAGCTGATACCATGTTGTCCTCCGGTGGGAATGACAGGTACAGCTGTGTGTCATTGGCATAGCACTGATAAGAGAAACCATGGGATTGGATGGATTGCAAGCCCAGTGAGGTGGTGTACAGACTGAAAAGTAGAGGACCCAGCACCGATCCTTGGGGGCACCAACTGATACGCCCTTGACAACTCGCCTGCTCAAGATGTAGTGCTCAAACCATCTGAGAGCAGTCCCAATGATGCCAAGGTCAGAGAGGGTGGCAAGATGGATGGCGTGGTTGAATGTGTCGAAAGCAGAGGAGAGATCTAGCAGAATCGGGACCGATGACATGTCGTTAGCTGTGAAAATCAAAGCTGGTCAACCACAGTCAGTAGTGCCATCTCAATCGTGTGGCTCCTCTTGAAGCCAGACGGGTTGGTATACATTCTGTATTAGGAAGGAAGAGGTTTTAAGTGGCATGTTCAAGTATTTTTGGGGAAGAAAAGAAAGGAGAGAGAGACAGGCCTGCAATTGTTAACTTAGGACTGTACTCGTCGATTAACATTATCCTGGAAATTCTCGACGATATCAGTGTGTCGCAAAGCTGATTTCACCAGCCACTCTCCATCCAGAGCAGACACAGTTAACTGCACTGATTCTGGTTTGCCTCGTGTTCTAATTTTCTCTCAGACTCGTCTCTTTGCTCATTTCTCTGTTTTGCTTTACTGATTAAGTAAGCCATTTTGATATATGTGTACAAAATATGACCAGTCATTTTGTCAGTTAAGCCCATTACCCATGATCTCTTTACTTTTTCAGCTTCCTGACTCCAGTAATTGTTCTTGTGGGGAGTAATTATCAAGTAAAATGTATTATTGTTGTTGTTGAGTATCTTTCCATGTGCACCTTAAAGTCTTATGATTGCTTATGGGTTTTCAAAGGCTGTTGATCATTTCAACCAGCATGTATTTAATGTTGTTACTTAATGTAAAGAGTAGGACAGCAAATTGAAAGTAACCTTTATCTTTTTTCCTCTTTAACTTCATGTAGGGAACAAACCTCACTGCTGTTCTGAATGTGGCAAACAATTCTCTCACAGGGGCACTCTTGGAAGACACAAAAAAATTCACACAGAAGAGAAGCCGTACTGTTCAGAATGTGGAAAACAATTCACACGAATCACTAGTCTTCATAGACACAGAAAAATTCACACGGGAGAGAAGCCCTATTGCTGCTATGAATGTGGCAAACAATTCTGTGACAAGATAACCCTTCAGAGCCACAGTAGGATCCACACTGCAGAGAAGCCGTATTGCTGTTTCGAATGTGGGAAGCGATTCTTGCGAAGTGACAGTCTTCAGTGCCACATAAGAACTCACACTGGAGAGAAGCCATTTTGCTGCTCGGAATGTGGCAAACAATTCTGCGACCGGAGGAATCTCCAGAGCCACACAAGGATTCACACAGGAGAGAAACCGTATTGCTGTTCTGATTGTGGCAAACAGTTCTCGCATAGCAACAACCTACAGAGACACACAAAAATTCACACAGGAAAGAAGCCCTACTGCTGTTCAGAATGTGGAAAAGGATTTTCCCAAATGGGCCATCTGCAGCGCCACATCAGAATTCATACTGAAGATAAATACTCAAAATAGAAAAACGCACCCTGAGATTAGTGTTAAATAAAGTAACCAAGATTATGTTCATGTAGGCCTTGGGAATTTCCTCACCACCCACCACAGAATCCAATTAATAGAATAGTTTGATTCATCGATATGATGCAGAGCTGGTGGCAGAAAAAAACTTTGTGTAGGGGTCCCTTTTGAAAGAAATTACAAAGTAAAAGATTTAATCAAATCATTCATTCTGTTGTCACCCAAGCGAGTGAAGGTCATGACAACAGAATTTTGGGGTGCTAACCAGCACCCGCCCTGTTTACTTTCAGTTACATACATAAAAAAAAGACCACCCTGAATGGTGTAAAGAATCCACAGAAATTAGTCACCACGTGAAGAGTGTGGCTGCTTGTTTAACCCACTTTGCCAATTAGGTCGACTGTTATGAGGCGCCTCACTTTTAGGTCATCTCCCTATTAAGTGATGCCTCTTTCCGGGCAGTCGTCCTTTTGTAGCCTGGGGACCATAAGGGGCAGAGTTAGTTGCCCTCACAGGGCACTGAGGGGGAAGAAAATGACAAGACAGCGGTAGTGCCCCCTCTCGGCCTATTAGGTCGACTGTTATGAGACTCCTTACTTTTAGGTCGGTGATCTCACTATTAAGTGATGCCTCTTTCCGGGCACTCATCCTTTTGTAGCCTGGGAACCATAAGGGGCAGAGTTAGTTGCCCTCATAGGGCACCGAGAGGGAAGAAAATGTCAAGACAGCAGTAGCGCCCCCTCTCGGTCTGGGGTGGTATCACATACCTGGGAAGAGCTTGGATGGTGACCCTCAGGTGCACGTGCATGACAATACATAATTAATGTGTGTGTGTTTTATGCTAAACATGCTGATCATTCTCATTTTATTACATTTTCCTGTTTAAAAACACAAGACTAGACAATATAGAAGTGAACTAGAATTGTGTTCCTCATTTGCTGGTTAATGATTCAGTTTGTGAATGGTCCACCTTGTTCATGTCTAACGATGTATTTCAAGCTCAAAAGAAAAAAAAAATCAGTGAAGGACTCATTGAGGTCAAGTTCTAATCAAGTGCACCACCTTCACTTTGGTCATCTCGCATTCATTGCCAAGAATGGTTCAGAGAAGCCGGGTGAATTCTCCTCCAGGAATCCTTAACATCTTTTCTTTATGGGAGATGAATGATTGTAATCTTTCAAACAGAATACTAAATGGATGCTTTATCCAGGATTGCCAAGTTAAAATGTTGCAAACGTTTCCAATGTAAAAGCATTAACAAGATCGATGAAGAGTTTGGGCACCTTGCAGTGAAGCCAGTTTAATAATCAGCTGGCTAGGCCAACAGAAGAAGAAAATAAAAGAACGGTTCCAGTGACGACTTCAGCCAATGCTTCCAATGAGCTGATCTCACATATACATTTGTGGCTTCGAAAATTAACACCAGCGTCTGGCTTTGCAGGCTCGTACGTATTGGACATGACATCAATGCTTTCATTTCGGAGGGTAAAAGAGGAGACGGCCTTACCAACGGTGCCACCTTGTGTGCTGGAATGGTATCGCTCTCTGATACGGTGCTTTGGAGATTTCCCCTTACACACCCAAGAACAAAAGACATGAAGGTTTAAAGTTTCTGATTCCTTCTAAAGGTAAAGACATTTATTTTAAAAATCTGAATCCCCATTCTTAGCATGACAGTGATTTTTTTTTTTTGACTGTACAAATTGGTATTTTTCTGGTGAAACTCCAATGCATTGTCAGTTGTTGTAATTTCTATTTATTCCAAGGCTTTTCAGGTCTGATTTGGTTCTGACATGTAATAATACCATTTTTTCTATCAATTAAAAAATAAAAGCCTTTAACACAGGAGTTTGAATTAATTGACAGTCCACCAGTAACGGGAATTGGAGAAGCCTGCTGGGCCAGATTGATAAAAGATCTTCTTAACCACTAATACTTACCCAGATAAAGGGGTGTGATATTCGAAGACTACCAGATCAAAACCAGTAAGTTCTGACCTCTGCTGGCAAGGCCCAAACATGTCCCAGCCTGGGTGGGCTGCAGTAGAGGGCCGGGTTGGTAGAAGCTTTCAAAAATGCAAGTTGCACCCAAGCAGAACGGGTCAAAAGACATCATACCTGAACAAAGGGAGTTGACTTTGCACTATAAAGTCCTTTTGTTGCAAGAGGTGTGTTATGGAAATACAAGATCAAAGTAAATGTATGCTAATAGTGAAGCCTAAGGTCTCATCCAACCTTCTATATCCTATCACTGGGTCACGGGGGTCCGCTGGAGCCAATCCCAGCCAGCACAGGGCGCAAGGCAGGAACAAACCCCGGGCAGGGCGCCAGCCCACCGCAGGGCACACACCAAGCACACACACTAGGGACAATGTAGGATCGCAAATGCACCTAACCTGCATGGCTCTGGACTGTGGGAGGAAACCCACACAGGCACGGGGAGATCATGCAAACTCCACGCAGGGAGCAGCGCTACCACCGTGCCGCCCATATTGGATGTTTAGACTTCTGAAAAGACATCCTGCTGCTTATCCAGGTTGTATTACTATTCTGTTGTCACACTCATTTGCTTCTTTTAGGGCATGTTTAGGAATCTGAAGTTAATATAGCACATTTATTTATTTGGCTGAAGCCTTTATGCATAGTGACTTACAACATTTATGATACAATTGGTTACGTCCCTTTTGGTTTTCCAATTGGAGCACCGGCAGGTCAAGTGACTTGCTCAGGTTCACACAGTGTCAGCAGTGGGATTTGAACCCACAGCCTACAGATTAGAAGTTGTGGAATGTTTAGCTAATTTGGAATTTTTACAAATTATTACAAGTATATACTTAAATGAATTTGTAACAATGAAATGATTAAAACCTAAGGAAAAGGACTGTAGGTAACTAAAGGGTTAACTAAACGTGGCTCAAAGCTTGAGGTCTACCTCATCTTAGAGAAACCACCAGCTGGATTTTCCAAGGTTAGAATGAGGTAAATGAGTAACAAACACCCCTCTAGAAAGTGAGGATAAACTAATGGGAAAGCCCAAAGACTCCCGCCTATGAAGCGGCACTAAATCCATAAAAAGGTTTGCAGGACAGACCATTACCTGCAACCCCGATGCTTCAACAAGACATCTTACAGGTAAACGGGAGAGTCAAAAGGAGTCTGAAAATACTGGTGGCGCTGGTTGACTGAATGAATTAATAAAGTTCTGCATACTATGCATATTAAGAGTCAGATGATGGGATGTACAGTATTAGATGAGGTAATGGTAGTAGAAAAGCATAAAAGGAAATGAATTGTATTTTTGATTGCTCACTCCATGGACCGACACATTTGTGCATGTGAATTGTCCTGCATTCGCTTCTGGTCTCCATGAATGACTTCTTTGAAAACAGAGGAAAGCGTTTTCCACACCAAAGCCTTAACTGCTACACTGTGCTGCCTGTAAATGGTATGAATAAAAATGTACACCTTCTCTCCTGCTTGGTTTGGTACTTTATTGTTGTTATAGGGTCCTAGGGTGACCCTATTCTCCCCTTTATACTTTTAATTATGTAGAATTTAACAAAATGTCCTTAAATTGCTGCTATAGTCCTCATATATTACATACCTTTTCTAGCTGTGCCCTCAGGTAACAAGACTGAGTACCAGAACCGGCTGAAGAAAAAGTCAACTACGGTGAAGCAGGTTCTTATAATATACACAACAAATAAAAGGAATAAGAGGGGTAACAAAAGATAAGAAAAATAATTTTCTAATTGCAGTCAATCTAAATCCCACAAGGCAAGGAAAACAGAGAAGACCCAGGAAGCACCGCCTGCACATTTCAAGGTTTAAACCAAGTCAGTTTCATTGTATTGTGATCTGTCTTGTTGTATATAAAAACATTTTCAGTTTCTTCAATATATATTGACTCCCTTGTTTTGATTATTTATTCATTATCTTCTTCTTTCAGCTGATCCCGTTAGGGGTTGCCACAGCAGATCATCTTCATCCATATCTTTCTGTCCTCTGCATCTTGTTCTTTACCACCCATCACCTTTATGTCCTCTCTCACCACATCCATAAACCTTATTTTAGGCCTTCCTCTTTTCCTCTTCCCTTGCAGCTCTATCCTTAACATCCTTCTCCCAATATACAGTCATGGCCGAAATTATCGGCACCCT
Source organism: Polypterus bichir lapradei (assembly GCA_026402145.1). NCBI lineage: Eukaryota > Metazoa > Chordata > Cladistia > Polypteriformes > Polypteridae > Polypterus > Polypterus bichir. The sequence continues at coordinate 204,037,419 of JANRMT010062791.1, forward strand.
TGAAATTTTCCCAGAAAATGCACTATTTCTCCCAGAAAATTGTTGCAATTACAAATATTTTTGTATACACGTTTATTTCCTTTTTGTGCATTGGAACAACACAAAAAAACAGAGAAAAAAGCCAAATCTGACATCATTTCACACAAAACTCAAAAACCGGGCTGGACAAAATTATTGGCACCCTCAACTTAATATTTGGTTGGACGCCCTTTGGAAAAATAACTGAAATCGAACGCTTCCTATAACCATCAACAAGCTTGTTACACCCTTTAACTGGAATTTCCGACCACTCTTTTTTTGGAAACTGCTCAAGGTCTCTCAGATTTGAAGGGCGCCTTCTCCCAACAGTAATTTTGAGATATCTCCATAAGTGTTCAATCGGATTTAGATCTGGACTCATTGCTGACCACTTCAGAACTCTCCAGCGCTTTGTCTTCAACCATTTCTGGGTGCTTTTAGAGGTATGTTTGGGGTCTTTGTCCTGCTGGAACACCCATGACCTCTGACACAGACCCAGCTTTCTAACACTGGGCCCTTCATTGCACCCCAATATCTTTTGGTAGTCTTCAGATTTCATGATGCCTTGCACACAGTCAAGGCATCCAGTGCCAGAAGCAGCAAAACATCCCCAAAACATCTTAGAACCTCCACCATGTTTGACTGTAGGTACTGTGTTCTTTTCTTCGTGGGCCTCATTCCGTTTTCTGTAAACAGTAGATTGACGAACTTTACCAAAAAGCTCTACCTTGGTCTCATCTGTCCACAAGACGTTCGCCCAGAAGGATTTTGGCTTCCTCAAGTATATTCTGGCAAACTCTGGTCTGGCTTTTTTATGTTTCTGTGTCAGCAGTGGGGTCCTCCTGGCTCTCCTGCCATAGCGTTTCATTTCGTTCAGATGTCGACAGATAGTTCGAGCTGACACTGTTGCACCCTGAGTCTGTAGAACAGCTTGAATATGTTTTGAAGTTGATTGGGGCTGTTTATCCACCATTGGACTATCCTTCGTTGCAGTCTTTTATCAATTTTTTTTTTCCGTCCACCTCCAGAGACATTAGTTACAGTGCCATGTGTTGTAAACTTCTTGATTATGTTGCACACAGTGGACAAAGGAACATGAAGATCTCTGGAGGTGGACTTGTCGCCTTGAGATTGTTGATATTTTTCCACAATTTTTGTTCTCAAGTCCTCAGACAATTCTCTGCTCTTCTTTCTGTTCTCCATGCTTAGTGTGGCACACACAGACACACAAGAGAAAGGTTGAGTCAACTTTTCTCCATTTTAATTGGCTTCAGGTGTGATTGCTATATTGCCAGCACCTGTTTCTTGCCACAGGTGAGTTCAAACGAGCATCATATGCTTGAAATAAAACGATTTACCCGCAATTTGGAAAAGGTGCCAATAATTTTGTCCGGCCCATTTTTGGAGTTCTGTGTGACATGATGTCAGATTTGGCTTTTTTTCTCTGTTTTTTTGTGCTGTTCCAATGCACATAAAGGAAATAAACATGTGTATACCAAAACATTTGTAATTGCACAATTTTCTGGGAGAAATGGTGCATTTTCTGGGAAAATTCCAGGGGTGCCGATAATTTCGGCCATGACTGTACCCAGTATCTCTCCTCTGCACATGTCCAAACCAACACAATCTTGCGTCTCTGACTTCGTCTCCCAAACGTCCAACTTGAGCTGACCCTCTAATGTCCTCATTTATAATCTTGTCCATCCTCATCACACCCAATGCAAATCTTAGCATCTTTAACTCTGCCCCCTCCAGCTCTGTCTCCTGCTTTCTGGTCAGTGCCACCGTCTCCAACCCATATAACATAGCTGGTCTCACTACCGTCCTCTAGACCTTCCCTTTCACTCTTGCTGATACCCGTCTGTCACAAATCACTCCTGATGCTCCTCTCCACCCATTCCACCCTGCCTGCACTCTCTTCTTTACCTCTCTTCCACAATCCCCATAACTCTGTACTGTTGATCCCAAGTATTTAAACTTATCCACCTTCACCAACTCTACTCCCTTCATCTTCATCATTCCACTGACCTCCCTCTCATTTACACACATGTATTTTGTCTTGTTCCTACTGACCTTCATTCCTCTCCTCTCTAGAGCATATCTCCACCTCTCCAGGGTCTTCTCAACCTGCTCCCTACTATTGCTACAGATCACAATGTCATCAGCAAATATCATAGTCCACAGGGACTCCTGTCTAATCTCGTCTGTCAACCTGTCCATCACCATTGCAAATAAGAAAGGGCTCAGAGCCGATCCCTAATGTAATCCCACCTCCGTCACTCCTACCATAGACCTCACCACTGTCACACTTTCCTTGTACATATCCTGTACAACTCTTACGTACTTCTCTGCCACTCCCGACTTCCTCATAAAATACCACAAAATCAAAATCAAACAAATAACAACAATCCTCCTTAAACACATGCAAGACATACAAAAAAGAAGAAACAAAACCTTCTGACTCATCCAAGTATAAGAGGATAGCACTGGTGAGACACTATAAAGGTGTATTGCTGTAGATATTGTGGCGGACGGCTAGGGCCCTTACCCAGCCGGGACACCCTGATTATGAAAGGACCGGGTGGAGAAAATGTTTTCAAGACTGTTTCTCCTCCAGACCAACAGAGGGCAGCCCCCTTGGTTTCTAACAGGGTCACGGGTCATAGAAGCTCAACCCTGTTGGGGCCCACGGCCACCGCCAGGGGCCGTTTGGATGTTTACAGGGTCCTTTTTGGCAGCATTTCCACAATACCCGGAAGTGCTGCCGAAAGAAGCTCGTTGAGCACCTACACTCTTTCTAGGTACCCTATAAAAGGAGCCAGTCACCACCACTAAATGGCCAGAGTCAGGAGGAGGAAGGACTGTGCCTTGTGTGCTGGGAAGTCAACTGTATAAATAAAGTGTGTGCTGTGTGCTGAACCTGTGTCCTGCCAGTCTGTGTTGGGGTTAGGGCAACACAATATGAAGGAGCCCCAGTACTTTCTCGAAAACCCTTCTGCTGAAGTCCTCAGTGTTGGTGTGTCACAGAAAGGGGTGCAGCATTGTTCAGAATGGCACTCACTTTTGTCTTCATTCTCTGCTCCACTACTACCACCAGCAGGACCAGAAGGTGCCCCATAACTGAGCCTGCCCTTTTAATCAGTTTGTTCATTTGGTAGGCCTCTCAAGAAGTGATATTACCAGCCCAGCACATTACAATGGGGTGTGTTCATCACATCTCTGACAGAGTTGACTCAATCTAAAAATACCCTAAAATGTTTATAGAGTATACAGTGGTGTGAAAAACTATTTGCCTCCTTCCTGATTTCTTATTCTTTTGCATGTTTGTCACACAAAATGTTTCTGATCATCAAACACATGTAAACATTAGTCAAATATAACACAAGTAAACACAAAATGCAGTTTTTAAATGATGGTTTTTATTATTTAGGGAGAAAAAAAATCCAAACCTACATGGCCCTGTGTGAAAAAGTAATTGCCCCCTTGTTAAAAAATAACCTAACTGTGGTGTATCACACCTGAGTTCAATTTCCGTAGCCACCCCCAGGCCTGATTACTGCCACACCTGTTTCAATCAAGAAATCACTTAAATAGGAGCTGCCTGACACAGAGAAGTAGACCAAAAGCACCTCAAAAGCTAGACATCATGCCAAGATCCAAAGAAATTCAGGAACAAATGAGAACAGAAGTAATTGAGATCTATCAGTCTGGTAAAGGTTATAAAGCCATTTCTAAAGCTTTGGGACTCCAGCGAACCACAGTGAGAGCCATTATCCACAAATGACAAAAACATGGAACAGTGGTGAACCTTCCCAGGAGTGGCCGGCCGACCAAAACTACCCCAAGAGCGCAGAGAAGACTCATCCGAGAGGTCACAAAAGACCCCAGGACAACGTCTAAAGAACTGCAGGCCTCACTTGCCTCAATTAAGGTCAGTGTTCACGACTCCACCATAAGAAAGAGACTGGGCAAAAACGGCCTGCATGGCAGATTTCCAAGACACAAACCACTGTTAAGCAAAAAGAACATTAGGGCTCGTCTCAATTTTGCTAAGAAACATCTCAATGATTGCCAAGACTTTTGGGAAAATACCTTGTGGACTGATGAGACAAAAGTTGAACTTTTTGGAAGGCAAATTTCCCGTTACATCTGGCGTAAAAGGAACACAGCATTTCAGAAAAAGAACATCATACCAACAGTAAAATATGGTGGTGGTAGTGTGATGGTCTGGGGTTGTTTTGCTGCTTCAGGACCTGGAAGACTTGCTGTGATAGATGGAACCATGAATTCTACTGTCTACCAAAAACTCCTGAAGGAGAATGTCCGGCCATCTGTTCGTCAACTCAAGCTGAAGCGATCTTGGGTGCTGCAACAGGACAATGACCCAAAACACACCAGCAAATCCACCTCTGAATGGCTGAAGAAAAACAAAATGAAGACTTTAGAGTGGCCTAGTCAAACTCCTGACCTGAATCCAATTGAGATGCTATGGCATGACCTTAAAAAGGCGGTTCATGCTAGAAAACCCTCAAATAAAGCTGAATTACAACAATTCTGCTAAGATGAGTGGGCCAAAATTCCACCAGAGCGCTGTAAAAGACTCATTGCAAGTTATCGCAAACGCTTGATTGCAGTTATTGCTGCTAAGGGTGGCCCAACCAGTTATTAGGTTCAGGGGGCAATTACTTTTTCACACAGGGCCATGTAGGTTTGGATTTTTTTTTTCTCCCTAAATAATTAAAACCATCATTTAAAAACTGCATTTTGTGTTTACTTGTGTTATATTTGACTAATGGTTAAATATGTTTGATGATCAGAAACATTTTGTGTGACAAACATGCAAAAGAATAAGAAATCAGGAAGGGGGCAAATAGTTTTTCACACCACTGTAAATTAAAAACAAAGGACGGGATCAACAAATCTAAGGTGAAGCATTTTTTTAAGATTACAGGTGGAGTTTTAGAGAAGGTGTCAAGATGTGGAAAGTAAATGGTGTACTAAAGAAAATTCAGGGGTTTTTTTTCTCATAAAGTGTAAAACAAAAAGCTGTATACAATGTATATGAGCAAGAAGAAGAGGAAGAGAACGAAAGATGTTAACAAAGAGAAAAGAGTGTTGTCAGTCTGCAATGACTAGAATTCTCCTGCACATTTGACATGAAAGATGACAAGCAGAAGAGCGGACGTGTTGAGCATGTGGATGTGCAACCGGCATTTCTTTTCTTGAAGTTCAAAAATATGAAAGAAAACTCGAGGGAGAGAAAATGAAATGTGATAGAGAACTGAGGGTCTGACTCCAAGTTAATGAGGAGGATTAGATAATGAATGAATGAATGAATGAATGAATGAATTCTAACATATCTGAATGGTCCTCTTTTCCATTTTTTAAGTCTGAGAGTTTCATCAGCACACTGCAGGGACACAAAGCAGCTCAGTCTGATTCCACATACATCCTTCAGGGCCAAAAGATGGTACTTTCATTACTGCTCACCTGCTCCTTCTTTTCTGTGAGGACGTGTTGAGGTCATAGAGACAGACAAAATGAATAGCATTGTAACCATGCCAGTTGTGCACCACTCAGCCCCCCCGAGTGACAAGTTGTAATATTTATTTGTGATAGTGGGTCACTGCCACACTGATTTAATGCTCAGTTTTACAATGAAAGAAATGTACATTACAATTTTTGTGAGCAGGGGCATCACACATAACGGCATGCGTAGAATTCACACTATAACATGGCGCAAGGACAAAAGCAGAAATGTGTGTATGCACAAAAAAAATCCAGATGCATAAATCTGTGCGAACGCCAACTTCCACGTTCTTTCTCTACATAAATCCTGGTCAGCGTGAAAAGTAACGCACATGCACGCGCCTGCTGCCACTCCCCAAACTCCTGCCAGAATTATGCCACTCTGAATATGGAAATCAATATAAATAACCATTAAGCTCAGCGTTCTGTGAAAAGACAATGTCAAAAGTATGAGGGAAAATAGAAGAATTTCAGCAAATACGAAGTGGAGGCAAGGAAAAACGTACTATTTGTTGGCTTAAGCAGTGATACAAACAACAAAAGGAAGTTGATCGATTTACATAGAGTGTTGGAGAAACTTGAAAGCTCAAGTTCACAAAGTCGCACAGTGGCGGAAATAAACAAGAAGTTGTCAGATATCAAAGTTGCCATGAAAAGGCGAGTCGTAGCCCACCGTCTGAGTGTCACATGAAAGCTTATTAGGGTACAGAGAAAAAAAAAATAGGCACACAGTGAGAAAAAAGCATGAAATGTTAACTTTAATCTTTAATCTCGAAATTTCCACTTTAATCACGTAGTTTTATTTTTACATTAAAGTAGAACATCATAGTCTTCATCTTTAAATCGTTTAGTTTACTAGTTTCTCAAATCCCATCGTAACTAAAGTAGCACGTTAAATGCTTTGTTTTGTATTTGATCTTCTATGTGCTCTGTGTGTGAATCACTACATGCTTCTTAAACAGGCTTTCTCTTCCTCCAACAGGATAATACTGAGATGTATATGTGATATAATTTTCATGATTATAGGAGTTAGACATGTTATTAAACATCGGAACACGGTGGTGCAGAGATAGTGGCGAGCTGGCGCTCTATCCAGTAATTGTTCCTGCCTCACGCAAGATGCTTGCTGCGCCGTGTGCGACCTTCGATGAAATAATTTATTGCAGCAGTACTGTCTCTCTCAAACATACTAACCCCCAATTCCAGTCCTTACTTTTCTTTCTCCAAATACCCAATCGCCATACAATCAGCTCTGCAATAGACATTAAGCCGTCTGTAAGCTTAGAACGCCAATTACTTCAAAACATTTAAGGAGCATTGAAATATTTTTGTAGTACGTGTTTAATTATTCTATCCATCTATCCTTCCAGTGTTGCGCCAGTCCCAGCAAGAATACAGCGCGAGGCAGGAACAATCGGTGAATGGAGCGCCAGCAGCACCGTGTCCTCACATGTTTATTTATTAACAATATAGATTATTTAAATGAAGTTAAAGTTTTATCTGTATAATATAATAAACATATTTTGCTGCATTTCATTTTAAAAATGATATTGTTATTATATATAAATACGCGTTTTACAAACTGGCCCAGGTTGTGCAATATTATAACTGTATAACAAGTTTACAGTGAGGTGATTGCACTTATAATTACAAACAGTTCTACAAGGAGCACTTGATGGACTGATTGAGTGCGTTTAGAGTTCTTGAGATGAAACTGTTTTTGAACTGCGAGGTCCGTACAGGAAAGGCTCTGAAGTGTTTGTCGTGTGAGAGCAGTTCAATAGACGGCATGGCTGAGACAACATGTGCTTGATGCTGTATCCCGATAATTCTCTTTCCGATCAGCTGCTGTAGAGCTGTGATTCCACACTCAGACACAGTGATATAAATACTCCGATTGGTGCAGTGAGAGTAATATGGAAAAAGATGATCCGCTGTGGCCACCCCTAACGGGAGCAGCTGAAAGAAGAAGAAGATGCAGTGAGAGTAACAACGCTAAAGCAGTTATGGTATTTGGAATAGTTTGACCAGTCTGTGGACCATTATATTGTTACTGGTTAATTACAATCAGATGCATTAAACTAATAAACAATATCTGGTTAATTTCAGTGTATTTATAAAGCTGCGTCAGGGATGTGGATCTAAAAAAGAAAGGGAAACCACACAGGAACAGTAGCACTGCTTTGACGCTGGGTGCCGCCAATCTGCAAAACCGAGTGGAGAACTTGCATACAACAGGGTATGAGCTACCGTGGAAATGTGCGTGGCTTTATGCCAAGTTTAGGTCTTAAATGCTGCAATTTGAGCGTGGAAACGTTCGTACACAACATTTTTGTGCGTACGCACCATTTATACATGAGGCCCCTGGTCCTTTGTGATATTGTGAATTTTAATGCTTAAAGGTGGGCTGAGGCTCCAAATCTCCTGCCTTCCTTCTTCTTTACATGCCACATTTGTATTAATTTATTGGACACAGAGCACGTATAAGATGTGTCCAGTTCCTTAATACTGTTTCATGAATTTTGACTTTAGGCTCATCGTCCTAAATGATCAACCAGCCGGGCAGAATACAGTCAACAACATCAAGATACAACTTGGAAAGTGAAATCCATTCAAATAGCAGGCAAAGAAAATAACATCAACAACAACAACAATAATATACAAAGCTAGTGGCTGGTCATGGAATGAAGGAATAAATAAACAGAAAAGAAATTAAACTTGCATACAATTAGAACAGTACCAGAAATATGCAAAACGGACTATTTCCATTGTGCTGTACAGAACATTTTTGCAGTTGAATAAATATTATTTCCAACATGGGGGAAAAAAGCTTTTATGTTAAGCAACATCTATTTTAGTTAATGAGGGATTTTATTTATTTATTTCGTGATCTGAAGCTAGCTTTGTATTATTATTATTAGTAGTATTATTATTTTAAGCAATAATGGTGGTTGTATTATGTGTACTATACTTTAGATCTACCCGTTCTGTATGCTGAAAAGATGTCACATTATTATGTGTACGTTTCTTTCGAGAAAACTCAACATATTAGTTATATATTTATTATTTATATATAACTGCTCTAACCGTTACAACTTCTTGCAGTTATTAATAACAAATATTTTACAAGCAATACACCACGTAAATTAGAGAGCTGACTATACATATGCAGAAATATCTAGCAATTATAAGAAAACAAATTGTGTGAAAATCGGTTAAGAAACAATAATGTTATAATTAACAATTGCAATATCAGAAGTCGGCACGTCTCCATACCCGTCTGTGACTGTACACGCGGATGTGACCGCACCATTATGGCGGCCGCGTCAGCGCGGGCAGTGCGACCTCTGTGAGAGGCTATCGATGGTCACGTGTGCCTGTGGCGCGTGCCGCATGACGTCACTGAAGCCTCGCCGCCGTCTTCACTGAGCACGCACTGCTGTGCGTGAGAGGAGAGGCATCATCTGTGGTCAAGCGTGGCGGGCTCCGAAAGATTTACTACTCCTTTCAAAGACTGAGGCTGTATGGTTTACCTCTTAAACAAGAATCGGTGATAAAAATTTTTAGGAACGTGGAAGGGGAAAAAAGCTAACACGGAAGGAACATGTGAGTAAAATTCTAGAGAAGATTTGAAATCTCTTAAAGTTCTCGTTTGTTTAGCTGAGAGTGAGTTGTACGTTGCGTTCACTAAGACTGCAATTGATTATAATGTTTTGTATGTGTCTCAGCATCGTTTCAAATCCCTTGGAAAAGATTCAAGCTCCGGTTTCAAGAATATTTCATGGTGCTATGAAGGCACCTCCAATATCAGCTGTATTAGTAGAGTTACCTTTGTATTTACGCAAATGGTCTACTGGTCTAATGTAAGCGGACATAATGGCAGACGTCTGGTAACAGTAGCGTAATAAAGTAGTCAGTTTTGGATGGTTATGAAATGAATAGGGAAAAAAAACTTGTTTTATTTAAATGTGATGTGATCTTGGTCCCAGTGTACATGTTTCTGCTGTTCTTCCGTGTTTTATTCGGTAATCTATGGTGGATTTGAATATTTGGGAGAAAAAATGAAAGAAAGGCAGAATGCATTTCACTTGTGCAAATCTTCAATCCATACGTACAAAGACCATATTATGGCTTCTTGCAGATCTATACAAGTGGCTCGAAGGGTCCAGTGATTGGGGCTTCAGCGTATGTTGCAGATTAACATTTGGAAAAGTGTCAGATAACTTGTTAGTATTCAGCTCCGAGACGGTGGCAATAATTATTGCCCTAGAATGGGTCGAAGAGGTCCGCCAGAGCATATACTTGTTTGTGCTGATTTATTAACTCTGGATCACGGATTAAATCGGGAGTTTCCAAATGTGGGTCAGATATAGTAATAGAAATAGAGCAACATCTGTGGAAACTGAAGATCCTTTGTGAAGCTGTTTATGGCGTATGTGGGTATTTTGGGAAATAAGATTCCTGACGATTTAGCTACGCAGTCACTCCGTATTAAGAATATAAGTATAACGGTGCCGTTGATAATTGGTAAGCAAAAGCGTCAATAAAAAACATCAGTTAAATCAATTTGCTAAACACGTGGACAAAATTGTTGGTACCCTTCAGTCAATGAAAGAAAAACTCAAAATGGTCACAGAAATAACTTTAATCTGACAAAAGTAATAATAAATAAAAATTCTATGAAATTTAACTAATAAAAGTCAGACATTGCTTTTCAACCATGCTTCAACAGAATTAATAAATAAAAAAAAAAAAAACTCATGAAACAGGCCTGGACAAAAATGATGGTACCCCTAGAAAAGACTGAAAATAATGTGACCAAAGGGACATGTTAATCCAAGGTGTGTCCACTAATTAGCATCAAAGGTGTCTACAATCTTGTAATCAGTCAGTGGACCTATATATAGGGCTCCAGGTAGTCACTGTGTTGTTTGGTGACATGGTGTGTACCACACTCAACATGGACCAGAGGAAGCGAAGGAAAGAGTTGTCTCAGGAGATTAGAAAGAAAATTATAGACAAGCATGTCAAAGGTAAAGTCTATAAGACCATCTCGAAGCAGCTTGATGTTCCTGTGACTACAGTTGCACATATTATTCAGAAATTTAAGATCCATGGGACTGTAGCCAACCTCCCTGGACGTGGCCGCAGGAGGAAAATTGATGACAAATCAAAGAGACGGATAATATGAATGGTAACAAAAGAGCCCAGAAAAACTTCTAAAGAGATCCAAGGTGAACTTCAAGCTCAAGGAACATCAGTGTCAGATCGCACCATCCGTCGTTGTTTGAGCCAAAGTGGACTTCATGGGAATACGACCAAGGAGGACACCATTGTTGAAAACAAATCATAAAAAAGCCAGACTAGAATTTGCCTAACTACATGTGGACAAGCCACAAAGATTCTGGGAGAATGTCCTATGGACAGATGAGACAAAAATTGAACTTTTTGCCAAGGCACATCAGCTCTATGTTCACAGACGGAAAAATGAAGCATATCAAGAAAAGAACACTGTCCCTTCTGTGAAACATGGAGGAGGCTCTGTTATGTTCTGGGGCTGCTTTGCTGCATCTGGCACAGGGTGTCTTGAATCTGTGCAGGGTACAATGAAATCTCAAGAGTATCAAGGGATTCTAGAGAGAAATGTGCTGGCCAGTGTCAGAAAGCTTGGTCTCAGTCGCAGGTCATGGGTCTTGCAACAGGACAATGACCCAAAACACTCAGCTAAAAACACCCAAGAATGGCTAAGAGGAAAACATTGGACTATTCTAAAGTGGCCGTCTATGAGCCCTGACCTCAATCCTATTGAGCATCTTTGGAAAGAGCTGAAACATGCCGTCTGGAAAAGGCACCCTTCAAACCTGAGACAACTGGAGCAGTTTGCTCATGAGGAGTGGGCCAAAATACCTGCTGAGAAGTGCAGAAGTCTCATTGACAGTTACAGGAATCGTTTGATTGCAGTGATTGCCTCAAAAGGTTGTGCAACAAAATATTAAGTTAGGGGTACCATCATTTTTGTCCAGGCCTGTTTCATGAGTTTATTTTTTTAAATAATTCTGTTAAAGCATGGTTGAAAATCAATGTCTGACTTTCATTGGTTAAATTTCATAGAATTTTTATTTATTATTACTTTTGTCAGATTAAAGTTATTTCTGTGACCATTGTGAGTTTTTCTTTCATTGACTGAAGGGTACCAACAATTTTGTCCACGTGTGTGTGTATATGAATTTCAGAATTTGGGGGGAAAAAGAGTGAAGTCGGAGGTAGAAAGTCACTATTACGTTAATTACAGACTTAAACTGTTTAGAATAAGTAAACAGCATACAGAGATATGCAGACAACGTATTTATCCTGCAACAGTCAGATACTGTTGGAATGTTCTGCATCTGAGGTGAAAGCATTCCAAGCCCCACCATCCCCGCTTGTTGTGCTTCATGCTCTCCCCATCTCGCTTCATGAGTCTCTGCTCCACACTCCAGCTCAGTAGGTGGCGGTAACGCACCTTAACATTGGTCTGCACAACCTCTAGAAAAAGAAAAAAAAAACTCCGAACAATAAGAGCGTCCCGGGGGTGCGGGAAATTCGGAAAGGATCGGGACGACACTTACAGATATGACTGAGTTTACTGCACACAACTTGAATGAGAATCAAGCAGCGCGTTCGTGTCCGTCAGCCCGCCGCACGACTTTGCTCGAGTGAATCCCCCCACCTCCGGATATCTTTATTGCTCTTTGGTGCTTGTTGTTCACTTCACGTTAACTGGTGCCATTTCCGCTTCTCATCGCCCAGTCAAACCGAATGTTCCTCTGCTTAATTCGTTTCAGTTTATTCCCCCCAAGTGGGCTTCTTGTCAAATTGCTGACCTTGAGGAGTCGCTTGTTCGGCGCGCACACAGCACTTTGATTTCTGCTTTCAGTCCGCAGAGGGCAGTTTAAAGACAAGCGTTAAAAGAACAGCGGCGAGTCAGCCGGGCTTTACGCGTCTGGTTAGTAAAAGAGAAAAACGAATTGAAGAGTCGGAGCAGATACGAGCAGAGAACGAATAGAAATATAAAGAGGGAGGTAAACGTGTAGAGGCACAGTGTTAGTCCTCTGTTAGAGCTGTAAATGAAATTTTAATTGGCAAAGTTTGTCCATCATCTCTGTGTATTTATGAAGTAACACGACCTAACATTCTGAATCCGCTTAATCTAATATAGATAGCAGACATTCACAAACAATGCTTGGATAGAAAGTGAATTTTTAATTGTTCTGAATATGCTAAATCTTATCAAACCTGTAATGCCTGTTGATGATGATTATTGGAGAACACACTGAATTCACTGAATTTGAACCTCACCCTGGTTGTTTTTTTTTTTTTTGTTTTGTTTTTTTGTGTGTGTGAAGTTTCTGAAGATGCCCCTTGACTTGGTCATAGACTTGAGTGTGAATGTACCCCACATTATGGCTACGGATAATGATGGTTGGTTCATTCCCCGTACAAGTACTCTGTTTTTTGTCACATGAGTTCTGTTCTTATTTATTATGTTCCAGAAGCTCAGTCCTATGTGATGGCAGCTGTTCTGCTGAGCACAACTAAGCTGTGTGGGTCGTAACACCCGTATGCCGTATGTTAGATGAACACCACCTGAAGGCCTGACACCTTATTTCTGGGTAAGATTCTCTTTGGTTTAATTAGAATATTCATGAGGGTCAGTAATTGGTTGTTCATTCTCTGGCCCCTCCCCTCTAGGGTTTCCCATAGCAAATTGTTCAACGAGGAGCACAAAACTCCAGACAGCAGAGATGTATGGATGACTGAGGTGCACAAGGGGCCCACCATAACAAGGTCACAATACTGGGGACAGCTGGGGTTTAGCAGTGTTAAATATGAAATTATTAATGATGTTGTGTCCTTGGGTACAATGTTTACACACACAAGATGAGATTTGTTAAAATTTTGTTGTGAGTTTTTGAAAGTAGAGCTGAAATTGTAGTTTTATGTTTTTTAAAGTAAAATCTGCAAACATGTCGAGAGACCTGTTTCATGTAGCTGCTGTCCACCCAACCTAGCCCACATCCCCCCCTGTCACCCAGCCCTTTGTTTCAGGCACTTTTATTTGTAAACTCTCCGGTGATACCTAATGCCTCTGTTATACATGACCTTCCCTGAGTCTTTAATCGAGAAGGTCCAAATGGCTGTTATGGCTGTGACCACAAGCAGTTCATATTGTTGTGGATAGGAACTTTTGAGATAAGACTGGGAGGTGTTAATGACCCAAAAAAAAAAAAAGTCCAAAGATAAAAAAAAATCTAAAAGCTACTAAGGCCTTAATGAGAGACAAAAATTCAAAGTCAAAAACCAAACAACTTTATTGAGTAAACAGAAATTGTAATTGTTATTGGATACTGTCTAGCATTGCTGAGTTTACTTGTGTCTGTCACACACACACACACAAACACGCACACGGTAATGACTTCAGCAGGTTTTAAATGTTTAGCCGTTCATTTAATGGAGAACTCATTGATGGCCTGTTTTAGCTGATTAAGACTAAAGATTAAGACTTGGAGTGCTTTTTTGGGGCTATTATTTTCCCCATTGAAGGTGATGGAGTTTCCTCTTCTTGTAGCTGAAACTTTGTTCTCCTATGTTTTCTTGAACACCTTCTATTGGGAAAAGAGGCATTGCTGTGCTTTATTTCCATTAAGTTATCACACAGATTTATTGAATGCATTTTAATCAGAGCAAATGTAAAAACACATTCTATATGTGTGTTCTGGTTTGTTTGGTTTTATACCTCATAGAATCTGTTTTTTAAGGTTATTTGGTCATTTTCAAGTGAATTGTAAAAGTTTTTTTTTTATTCCAATTTGTTTTTTTGTTTCTTTTTTTCTATACGTGACATAATTGGATGCATCGCGTGACTGTGATCATTGTATTGATGTAACACTATAAATACGGTGATTATATTGCACATTATCACTTGAACTTTTGAAACTTGATATCAGTTATAATTCATTTCTAATCAAGTAAGCCCCAGCATCATTTCTCATTTTTGGTTTTTTGATCTCCATTTTGATTCTCTTATTGTTTGTGGCGTTTTTCTTGCCTTTGGCTTCTCATCTAACTTCAATGTTTGCTTCACGTTACCATCTCCTGGTCTTATTCTATTCTCACAATAATCCTTTGACACCTACGTGTCATAACTAATACATGAAGCTAATCTGGTGGCCTTCATTATGCCACTTTTACTTATAAACACCTGTAATCAGAAAATAAGGTTAATGTCACTGTGCTCTGTACAAAAATTTCCTAAATCCACTCACATGTAAAGGCTAGGCCAAAGTTAGCACACAGCATTTAGAATTGCTAGGCAAGCATTTGAGGAGAGAAGGTACAGCTACGAAAATGGGTATTGTATACAGTGATCCCACACTATATCGCGCTTCGACTTTCGCAGCTTCACTCCATCGCGGATTTTAAATGTAAGCATATCTAAATATATATCACGGATTTTTCGCTGGTTTGTGGATTTCTGCGGACAATGGGTCTTTTAATTTATGGTACATGCTTCCTCAGTTTGTTTGCCCAGTTGATTTCATACAAGGGATGCTATTGGCGGATGGTTGAGAAGCTACCCAATCAGAGCACGTATTACATATTAAATAAAACTCCTCAATGATATAAGATATGCTTCCCGCGGTGCTTCGCACACTTAAAAGCTCTAACAGCCCGTATTGATTTTTGATTGTTTGCTTTTCTCTGTCTCTCTCACCCTCTCTGACATTCTCTGCTCCTGATGGAGGTGGTGTGAGCAGAGGGGCTGTTTGCACAGAGGCTGTTTGCTTAGAAGATACGGAGGCTCCTCTAAAAAAAATGCTGAAAGACTACCTTCACATTGATACCTTCATTGCGGCCGCTTTATCGCGGAGCTCGCATATTTAAAAGCCTAACAGCCCTATTGATTTTTGATTGTTTACTTTTCTCTCTCTCTCTCTCTCTCTCTCTGACATCCTCTGCTCCTGACGGCACTCCTTTGAAGAGGAAGATATGTTTGCATTCTTATAATTGTAAGCAAGAACTGTCATCTGTCTTGTCATGGAGCACAGTTTAAACTTTTGACTAAAAGGTGTTATTTCATGTCTAGAGGGCTCTAATAATGTTAAAAAACGTATTTAGAAGGTCGTAAACAGGTTTTCTATGCTCTAACTGCAAAAATATTAGATTTATAAATAAAGAATCCTACTTCGTGGAAATTCATTTATCGCGGTAGAGTCTGGAACGGATTAACTGCGATAAACGAGGGTTTACTGTATAACTGTGCGGAGAATATTTATAAACAGTGTGGGAGAGTTTCTAAGGGCTTAAAATATATAAAAATAACTATAC
>JANRMT010062791.1:204058361-204130803 GCA_026402145.1 Polypterus bichir lapradei
AAGATAAGAATGTGGTTATTTTCAAATATAATATCTTCCTTGTTTCGGAGGAGTGCCATCACCTCTAGCTTAAATGATAATCGTTCAAAACGAACTATAAAAGATCTTGGTCGGGGTCTGACGGTGTTTGGTCCGCGTACGCGGTAAGCCGCTGCTATCTCAAATTCTGCTTTAAAGTCGTCCCCGATTATTTTTGAAAAAAGTTCAGCTGCGAATTTCACAGGTTTTGAACTTTCTCGATTCTCCGGCAGACCTTCAATTCTGACATTATACCTTCTACTGCCATCTTCTAAAGCAGCCAGTCTGTCTCCAAGTTTTTCTCCGAGTTTTTTGCATTCGGAACTGACATTTATTGCTCTTTCTTCGGCACTGGCAGCTGAATGTTCGACCATTTCAATCCGATTCGTGAATGTCTCCTTGAGATGCTCCAATTGATCAGTAAGCGTGCTCAGTTTAACCGCGTTTTCCTGAATGCGCTCTTCAATTTTACCCAGCACCTGTCGAAGCTCAAATTGCACCTCTTGACGCAGCCTTTCATTTGCCTGTTGGAATTCCTGTCGCAACCTTTCAGTTGCCTGTTGGATTTCCTGTTTCAGTCTCTCATGTGCCTTTGCCCTTGCTATCTCATTAGCCTTCTCGCTTTTCTTTATGTCTTGCGCGAGCTCAACGAGCAACACCTTCAGTTCAGATAGTTCAATTGTGCTTTCTTGTACCGTAGATGAAGCAGCAGACTTTGCTGTAGCCGGCGTCCCCGCTGCTACAGGCTCGCGTAATTGCGCAATTGAAGCCGCGGACTTCGAGGCCCTTTCCAGTTTCATGTGATCTTCTCCAATCGGCGAGCTATCCAGATCTGCACTCACGATCGCACCTTCGCTCCCCTTTTCGCTCTCAGCCGGCGACGATGTAGCGGACCGTGGTCCCGAGGAGTCTGTGCTTTCGCCCATCTGATCCAGGTCTGTCTCTGAAAGGCCGTATCTGGAACCGGGGCTTGCTGATCGCAGCTTGGGTGTAGCTTTAGTTTTCGATTCTTTCGAACCCCCCTTCTTGTTGGCCATGTTTATATGTGCTTACATATACTGTAGCAGTCCCTCTCGGGTTGAATAAATACAGGATATCTCAAGATAATAAGCAAATAATATGAAAAATAGCACCACTGCT
The DNA here is from genome assembly GCA_026402145.1 of Polypterus bichir lapradei. NCBI lineage: Eukaryota > Metazoa > Chordata > Cladistia > Polypteriformes > Polypteridae > Polypterus > Polypterus bichir. The sequence goes on from JANRMT010062791.1 coordinate 204,059,520, forward strand.
AGCGGAGCTCCACTTCAGACGTCCATCTCTCGCATCGGACGAGACCAACCATACATATGGTTTCTACTTTGCGGATTTTCACCTATCGCGGGGGGGTCTGGAACACAACCCCCGCGATTGAGGAGGGATTACTGTATTTCTGTATGTTAGAGATGAAATTGAGTCATCTCCTTGCCTTGTTTGGAACCTAAGTAAGGGCCTGCACATGGACAGCAACCAAACACCTTGAAACCGATGGACGGACGGACGGATTGGGGATAACGTCATCTGTCCTGAAAATCCTTCCAGCGCAGTGACGGAAAATGGCAGACTTTATACATCGAGATCCCACCTTGATAAAAGTTTTGCGATTTGGCTTCCTCCACTTGTAATGCCATGTAAATCGTCGTTAAAGAAAGCTATGTTATTTTCTCTTATGTGATTTTATACCGAAAAACCACTATGGGAGGGATATCGCCTTTTTACATTATATCTATATAGTTTCAGGTTACTTAAAATGCCGCAATTAAAAAGAACCATTTCCAACTAGGGTGCTAGCGGCCCCTATCGGAAAATAACACCCTTAGTGTTTATCCCTGTAATGGTGGTGCAATGTAGGATGGCACAGGAACTCAAGTCAGCTTCATGAACTCTTTACTTTTGCGGCAGGGGAGTATACAGTTCAACGGGATACAATGTTCTCCCCAGAAATTTTTTCCAGCCGGGTGGCATGAAAAAGTAGCCGGGTGGGGCGGGAATGGGAAATTTGGTGGTTAGTTAATTATTATTTTCTAATGCTCAATATGACTTCCTTTTTTAAGGTTTGACACTTGTGCCAGAATATTTTTTATTAAATTTAAGAAGTATCCAATTCAGCATCCTGCAACCCTAACAAAAATTTTAAATAACAATTGTTATGCCATAAACCAAGAGGCACAAGTACTGTCACTGTCGGGAAGAAAAGTGAAAACAATGAAAAAAATTAAGAAATATTCTTCAAAGCCAACTTGCAAATGCAGAAGGTGTCTTCAGTTATATATTTATTTTTGTTTTCTTCCTAGAAAAGGAACAACCTATTTCTTTACAGTGTTCCAACAGCTTTTCAAACAACGTATGTGGCAACTCATTTTTTGCCAACCAATACATGGATCTTAAAGCTCCCACAAAAGCATCTCTCTGTAAGTTATTTAACACAGAAACAGATCTTTCAATTTGACCGATTCCAGTTTGCTCTAGTACACGCTTTCCTAAAAGGTCAGCAGAAGACTCAATGTGTGTTTTACTTTTTTCATGGTCCAACAAGCTTTCTTTTCAAATTCTTGTGCATGGCACATTTACCAAAGGTAACTCCCTGCTTGGGAGATGTTTGTTTAAATATTTCATGCACAATGAGCATCACATACCACGTTCTTTGACCATTAGCCAATCAAAATCTTTAATCCATTGTTTGTTTATGCCGGATAAGCGGTGCTTAGATTTATCAATTGGCAGAGTGTGTGCTGAAGAGATTTCCCCTGATGGACCAGCCTCTGTAATGGCCTTGTCTAAAATTGCCACATGAGGAGTTGACGCTGCACCTTCATTAGTTTGTGGCGTCTCTTTTCTGAAATAACAGAGCAATGTTGTTTTCTGAACACTTTTTTTGCTCATGTTGGTAATAAAACGTTTGGAAAAAATTAAAAGTACCCATGAATAAGACTTGAGTGGGAAAGTGAGAGCCTGTTGGATATCCAATGCACACTTACACTACGACAGGGCAAGATCTGAACAAAAAAAGGAATGGCAGATGGGCCACTTTAACAAAACTACAGAAGCGTATTAGAGCCACGGTGAAGAAAACAAAATACGGGCACATTGAAGAAAAAAAAACTATATGTCGAGAATAAAGTCGACATATTGACTTTATTCTCGACATTTCCACTGTATTCTCGCTGTTTGTCGAGATTAAAGTTGACATTTCCACTTTATTCTCATAGTTTATTTTGTCATTAAAGTAGAATGTTGTAAACTAAACTTCATCTTAAAATCAATGTTTAATTTACTAGATTTTCTCAAACAGCATCATAAGTTAAGGCAGCACATTAAATGCTTTGTGTTAAGTGTTCCCCGACCCAGTTGTTAATCACTGCGCTTCTTAAACTGACTTCCTCCGCACTAGAGGAGACATGGGCAGCAATCACCACACAGAATCCATTCACTTCATGATATTCCTGCTCTCTGAAAATTTAGAATGCTAAGATAAATACTTGATATCATTTTCATGATGAAATGCATTAAAGCAGGTATTAAACATGCACGGTAGTGAGGCGGTAGTGCTGCTCCCTCGCAGTAAGGGGTCCCCAGGTGTATGTTCAGTGTAGAGAACTTTATGGCAGGTGTGACGAGGCTCCAAAAAACTGGATGTATGAATAGCTATCGCACAGGTTTAACTGAAATATTGTGTAAATGTTGGGTTTGTGATCTGGTGGTCGGAGACACGAACAGAGAATTCAATGGATGTTCTTCTGAGCGGGCTTTCCTTATTGCATGGGTGCTGTCTCTGTCTGAAGTACCAAAACCCCAGTTCCTATCCTTCCTTTTTCTTTCTCCTCATAAACAATCACCACACGATAACACAAAGCATTTCATCCGCTACATAATTTATGACGGGGTTTGAGAAAATCTAGTAAATTAAATATTCATTTTTAGATGAAGTTTAGTTTAGTTTGCAATGTTCTACTTTAATGACAAACTACGAGAATAAAGTCAACATGTCAACTTTATTCTCAACAAGCTTAGCAGCACTTCACAGACTGCACTGACACTGAGAACAGAGACGTCACTTCCTGATGCCCTTTTCTGATATCTGATAGGCTGGTTCCACGAGTCTTTTTTTTATTTTTTTTTATTTTTTTATTTTATCAGTCCTCCTCTTGCCCGCCCACCTCCACATAGTCTTTGCTTGTGAAGTGCCGCTACGCTCCCGCTATTAGCGTGTACAGCCTCCTTTCGCCTGACCACCTCGCCATACTCCTTGCTACTGTAATTAAACTGCTCCGCCCCTGCTATTACCATGTACACCCCCCTCTTGAAAGCCCACCTCCCCATACTCTTTGCTTGTGAACTCCACTCCGCCTCGTCCTCGCTATTAGCTTTAGCACCTCGCAACTTGCGATCCTACCTCTAAAATATCTGCCCACCCACCCGCTCGTCCCTTGCCATCTCTGCAGATCATTAGATCTGCGGCTGTCATCTCACAATGTCATGTGAGATGACAGCCGGGTGCTCAACTAAATTAGCCGGGCAAAGCACCCGGCTAAAAGACGCTAGGGAGAACACTGGGGATAAGACACTTTAAAATGGAAACAAGGCGTTGTATATAATCTGCTCATTGTGATTATCTCAGCGGGTAAAAGGGTGACTGGGCAGAATTTTGATGATTGTATTAATTGGTTACCAAGCAAAAGTCTTTGATTTAAAGTTAAAAACAGAAGGTAAGCTTCATCAGGTGACACATGTCGGCCCAAGCTAGCAAGCCCAGTGTTTCACCTGTTCATCCTCTCCTGGTGCAGGCTGCATGGTCCTAGCAAAGTGCAGTTCCTCTTTCATCTCCACCTTCCTGACATGTCTCCCTTTCATAAAACAGTCCTCAAACCCTGCTTGTTTAAATATTCCTCAGCGTTAATGATGGCACAAATGTGGGACTTCCTGACAGACCGCGCACAAAGAGTGAGTTAGGGTGGGCCCCCACTTCTCCTTGGCCAGCAGCATCAGCACCGGGTCTCCTCAGGGCTGTGTGCTGAGCCCCCTGCCCTTCACGCTGCATGCACATGACTGTGCCCCCGCCCACCACTGCAACACCATCGTCAAATTTGCAGATGATACACCACTGTGGTGGGGCTCATCTCTAGGGAGGATGAGTCTGCCTAACAGGGACAAAGTGGAGTGGGTGACAGTGTGGTGCACTGACATCAACCTGCTCCTGAACACCATTAAGACCAAGGAGCTCGTTGTGGACTTCAGGATAAAGAAAACGGACATCAAACCACTCTACGTGAGAGGGGACTGCGTGGTGAGGGTGTCGGACTTCTGCTTCCTGGGTGTCAACATCATGGAAGACCGGTCCTGGGGTGTGAATAGAACTGAGCTGGCAGAGAAGGCTCAGCAGAGACTTGATTTCCTGAGAGTCCTCAGTAAAAATAACATCCCTCAAAAACCGCTGGTGTCTTTCTATCACTGCTCTATTGAGAGTATCCTGTGCTAACTGCTTCTGCGTGGGGTTTTCCAGCTGCACAACAGTGCAGAGGAGAACACTTCAGTGGATTGTAAAGACTGCCCAGCTGATCATCGGCTGTCCTGTACCCACTATTGATGAACTGCACAGCTATCGCTGCCTCAGGAAAGTGGAAAACATCTTGAAAGACTCCTCACATCCCGCTTATGACATGTTCCAACTGTTACCATCAGGCAAAAGATAGAGGAGCATCAAAACAAAGAAATAGACTGAATAACAGTTTGTACCCTGTTTCTATTAGGGCACTGAATGCCACCTAATCACCTCCAGCAGTGCAATAGATGACATCTTGTGCAAAAGTGTCAGTCAGTCTGTCATCGTACAACCCGCTATATCCTAACACAGGGTCACACGGGTCTGCTGGAGCCAATCCCAGCCGACACAGGGCGCAAGGTAGGAACAAACCCCGGGCAGGGCGCCAGCCCACCGCAGTGTGCAATAGTGTTCATGTGCAGTTAAGGTCTTATGTTGAATGTTTGTGTTCTACCTTATTTCTTATCCTTTTGTAATTATATTTTGACAGTGCAGGGACTGCACCTAATTTTGTTGTATTTGTTACAATGACAAAGAGATTCTGATTTTGTACACCTGTTTAATCCAAGTTGTTCATACTGCTAACCCAAAACTGTGCCAGATGGTCTTCCACCAGCCCTTTGAACCTTCTTTCCATTCCCACGTCCGTTTTAATTCTGATAATGTAATATGAAGATTAGTAAGTGATTATTAACGCACCCATGAACTGTCTGACTTGATGTAAACTCTTACTGTGAGGTTGTTGCGAAATGAAATTCAAATGTCTTTAGATATGAATGGTGCAGTTTTGATGGAAATCATTTTTATTCTTTTCACAGAGAGAGAACATCTTCTGTTTAATGTCTAGATGGATGGGAGAGACGAAACGTGTGAGTCTGACATGAATATCATGGAGCAAAGGACTGTACGTATTAAGGAGGAGGAGTGTGAGTGGGAGCCTGTCCACCTCAAACAGGAGAATCTCTGCATTAAGGATGAGGACTGTGAACTGGGGCCAGTGGGCATTAAAGAAGAGGCTGAAGAGAAGTCTGTCAGTATCGTGACACCCAAACATGAAAGTGTGGAGAGTGTCAAGGAAGAAGACCTTCATTATGGATGTCAAGATGGAGCAGTGACCGGGTTAGTCTCCTCTCAGAGCACACACTGTTCATCTTTGGAGCCTTCCATCGATGTGAAGTCTGAATCATTACAGTCTGACACAAAAAGGAGTGAGAAAATGTCATCCGTTAGAACGCTGGAAGATCAGCCACCACCTTCAAATCAGTCTGGAGCAAGTAGGTGTGAAATAAAAATATGCGTATGTTTGAGAATTGGGGGTTATGGGAGGTCTTGTGCTTTTCTAAGTTTCAGATAAAATGTAGTGTTGTTGTTGTTTTAAGGTAGTTCATCTGTGTTAATGTTGTAAGGTTTAACACTTTGTTGTTCTTGCTTATAATTGTAAAGCTTTAAGCCTGCCCTTGATAGAGAATGCTGTATAAAAGTACACTTGCAAGATAAAGTTTGTGAGCCCTTTGGAATTCTCTGGATTTTTACATTAATTCCTCCTGTCAATGTGGTGTGATTGTCAGTCAAATCCCAATAACAAACAAATATAGGACAAGATCACACAAACATTTGGACAACTTGTCATCCTTGAGCACGTCATTTAAATGTTCACCATCCAGTCTGTGACCCCCCCCTAGTCTTTACTAACTGGGTGAACCCCCTTCACCTCCAGTGACCCTCGTCCAAACATATCCTGTAGTTGCTAATCAGCCTTGACTTTGAGTCCATTTCTCCTTTCCAAACCTGTTTATTAGTTCTGTGATGCTTCTGAAATTCTTTCCTTGATCGGCTCTCTTCAGGTCAAGCCCCAGCATATCCATTGTTGTTAAACTCTGTATTCTGGCCATTCCGGTACATCCGTTTTATTCTCTTTAAGCCTTTCTCCAGTTCAGTGCGTCCCAAACTCGGTCCTCGGCCAACCCCCCGTGGCTTCAGGTTTTTGTTCCAAATCGATTCATAATCTGTGACAACACCTGTTCACACACCTCTCGTTTAATTAGTTGGTATTATTTTTCTGTTATTCTACATTCACAAAAGCACAGCAGTATGATATTAGACATTTATAAAATATCTCTACTTTTGCTAGAGATTTAAAGGCTTAACTGTCTTTTGTTTTCATTCTATTTTGCCCTTTCTCTGTGCAGCTTTCCCCCTTTGTTGTATCTTATTAATAATTTAAAAATAGCCAAGCAAACAACACTGAATAATCAAAGGCTGCAACTACTTTAGCGTCAGACCCACCAATTAGTAAATCATGGATTAATTAAACAATTAGAACACCTAGAAAAGTAGAATGAAAATCAAGATGAAAATATTGTTAAAAAGAAAAAAATACATTATTCCCATATAACTGCTTGGTACATCTGAATATATTTTACCAAACTTAGTTTTCTAATTTCTCTATTGTTCCCAAGACACAGAACCATTTTCTGCTGCATCTCCCACAACCCATACTCAGGAACATGGTCATATGCTTTTCCCAGATCTGCAAAACACATGCATTTGTGGTTATCATACTTCAGTGCACCCTCCAGCAGTTGCGTCAGGGAGAAGAAATGATCTACTGTTCAACAGCCAGGATGGAAATCGCATTGTTGTCTCTTTGGCTCAATTATCAGATGGATTCTTAAATCTAGCACTATTGCATATGCTGTACTTGGAAGACTGAGTGAGGAGTGTGATCCCTCTGTCCCCTTTCTAAAATATGGGACAACCACACCAGTCTGCTATTCCAGTTGTGCTAAATCCACCTTCCATGCAACATCGAATAGACATGTTATCTACGCTATGCCAACAATGTTCAGTGCTTTCAAGATCTCTGGTCGGATTTGATCTACCCCACCAGCCTTACCACCACATAGTCCTCCGACCACCACAACAGTTATGGGACTCGCCCCCAGACATGTCCAATGCTGCTTTCTGTTAAGAAGGCATGTCCACTGGGGGCAGGAGTTTCCACTGCTCGACAATTTCGTAGGAAGAGGTCTGCACCTCTCCATCCATGCTTAACATAGTCTGGTCAAGGTCATGCCTTCCCCTCCTGAGGCATCAAACAGTTTGCCAAAATAACCTCAAGGCCATCCGATACTCTTTCTCCATCATCTGCTTCCACAACCACTTTTGCAGCAGTCCTATTTTTTTCCTGACACTACCTCTGGACCAAGTTAAGAGACACCACAAAGAGCATTTCCATGAAGGCTGCCTCCTTCATTCTGATAGCTTCCCTCACCTCTGGTATCCACCATCGGGTCCTAGGGTTGCCACCATTAAATGCTTCAACCATTTTAAGACCAGAGTTTTTAGTAGCTGCTTCCACAACTGAGGTGTTAAACAGGGCCCATTTGGACTTGGATGTCCCAGACCTCACACTGCACATGAGAAAAGCACTTTCAGAGGGAGGAGTTTAACTCATCGCAAAACATACCCAGGAGACCTTAACTGCTACTCTAGGATTCTTTGGAATACAGCCCTTGCTTTGAATCCTACAAACTACTAAATGGTGAACAATTGATGGCTCTGCTCCTCTCTTCAGCAGTGTGTCCAAATTATTTGGCCTCCAGTCAGATGGCATCTCTATAAAGTCTATCATCGTCCTTCACCCCAAGGTGGTGTGGTAACCAATTAAACATACGAGTCTCCCTGTGTTTGAGCATAGTGTATGTTATTGACAATCCATGACTAACACAGACACTTAACAAACTCTCGCCATTCTGGTTCAGATCTGGCAGGCCATTCCTCCAAATCACACCCCTCCAGGTATAATGTTAGCATTGATGCCGCCCAGTAAGACTACCGAGTCAGTGAGTGCCTCCCACTCAAGCACCTCGCCCACCCTCTATAAGAAGGCTGAATACTCTGAATGATGTTTGGTGTGTACACATAGAGTATTTATTTTTTGCAGCTTTCAGGTGGGTGCTTGTGAGTATCCCAACACCCACCCAAGGTTTTTTGCACATGGGAACTCCAGAGTAGGAGAGAGAGAGAGACCACCCTCAATCAAGAAGCTTTATTCCAGAATCCATGCTATATCCACCGGGTGGTGCAAACTACTGTATATCTAGCTGGTACTTTTCCACCTCCTGCACGAGCTCAGACTCCTTCCCTACTGGAGAGGTAATGTTCCAAGATCCCAAAGCCAGTCTTCATTACCAGGGTCTAGTCTGTCTAGGTCTATTTTAATTTTGTGTTACACATGATGAGCCCACAAAATGGCTCTGTATTGCCATTTTGGTCTGAACCTGGTTGGGTTATGCGAGATGCTAAATCACCAGACAGTTGCCATCTTGTTTGGCTCCAGAAGCAGGTCTCCGTAACTATGTCCTGGGCAGGATACACTGTTTCTTTAATTATTTATTTATATGTTCACGGGGATCAATGTTGAACAGTTCTTTATCTGATCTTTCAGCTCAAACCTGTTCATGTAAGGCAGGGGTGGGCAATGTCAGTCCTGGAGGACCACAGTGGTTACAAGTTTTCGTTCCAACCCAATTGCTTAATTAGGCACCAATCCTCAAATCTTGTTTAATTTTATAGCTTGCTAGTCTGCAATGTTGTGTTCTTTATATAGTGGATTTTTTTTCTTTTTCAAGGGTATAATCCAAATGATCTGAAGCCTAAAACAGATCATTTTCAGTTTGTCGTATTTTTCTACTGTGTTTTATTAAGCCAAATAGTGCATAATGAACCCATATGGGTGTAAATAGAAATAAGTTAGAGTGAGAACTGCTGTCTCCTTTATCATTTGCATCTTATTGCCAAAAACCGGGAATGCAGATGTTTATTGTTTTTTATTTAATTTATTGATTTTATTGTAATCATTCCATACAAATAGATCAATTTTTACAAAAAATAGGATTGAAAACAAATCGACCCCCACACCTTAGAAAGAGAGCATGGCCAACAGAGTAAAACTTAAAGCTAGTAAAAATAAATGAATTGATGAGTTTAATAGGCAGATAAAGATAAATGGAGAAGAAAAAGAAATAGGGAGATAATCTGCTATCTCAGTGCTTTAAAACCTTATTCTAATATATTATTGATTAGATCCTGTCAGGTTTTGAAAAAGTTCTGCACAGATCCTCTAAGTGAGAATTAGATTTTTCCCAATATCCAATAGTATATAACATCAGTTACCCACTGACCTAAAAAGAGGAGAGTTAGGATTCTTCCAGTTTAGCAAAGTATGTCTGCGTGCCAATAGTGTAGTGAATGCAATCACAGTTTGTTTGTCCTTCTCCACTGTAAGCCCCTCTGTGAGCCCACCAAACACAGCTGTTAGTGGATTAGGAGGGATTGTGACCGCAAGGCTGTCTGAAAGGCACTTAAAAATTTTTGTCCACAATGATGTTAATTTGGTGCAGGCCCAAAACATGTGACCCAGTGAGGCTGGAACTGGAAACATTTTGGACAGTTTTAAGCGAGACAGATGTGCTCGATATATAATTTTGAGTTGAATAATTGTATGCTTTGCACATATGGAGCTCGAGTTAATTCTCTGCATTGCTACCTTCCACATCTTTTCTGAAATTGAGTGAGAGATCCTTTTCCCAGTGTCCTCTTGGATCTTTGAAAGGGAGGGACTGTAAAATAGTTTTATATATTGCAGAAATGCTGTCCGTGTCCTCAAAACTGAGCAATATTTTTCTAGCATAGAGGAAGGTGAGAGATGATGAAAATCAGGTAGATGTTTAAGAGTGAAATAAGCAATTAAAGCTGGGGAACCTTAACAAGCGAGACCACTAAAATGAAGCCTCAAAATGTCACTTAAGAAGTAAGTACTTCATTGGCAATAATTGACTTGTCATTAAGAAACTGGGTTGGAACAAAAGCCTGCAGCCACTGTGGCTCTCCAGGACTGACATTCCCCACCCCTGATCTAAGGAGACTCTACTAGGAGCACAAAGCTCCAGGTGCCCTATCTCTGAACATCATTAAGGTGCACAAGCGCCATCAACCACATCAAGTTGACTGTCCGGGGTGGGATGCTGTAAATCTCCAATTCTGGAGAGCCACATTGGCTACAGGTTTTCATTCCAACCATTTTTTTAATTAGTGACCAGTTTATCCTGCTAATTAACTTTTAACATTTAAACTGCCACATGCTTGGAGGTTAATGCACCCCCAGACGCCAAATACATTTTGCTGCACTTTTTAAGTAAACGTCACAATTACCAAGAAAAAGTGCAACTTTAATGGAACACTTTTTTTTGTGCAAAGAGCATCACAATTACTGCAACACTGATCATTTTACACACAGCCAATGAACTGTAAAAACTGCTGCAACAATCTATTATTCTATGTACAAGGTGCAAGTAACGCCATTGATGAAATTCAGTAAATCACCAACACTGATGCTAACAAGCTAGTCTAGTGCAGCAGCTGAATCCCAGGGACAATGATGCTGATCATTCACTAGGGGGCGGCAGTGGTCATGATGGTCTGCTCAACGAATGTACGGCATGGACTGATCAACTGTGGTGTGCTGGCAAATTGCACTGGGAACCAAATATGGCCGGTTGCGGCGGTTTAAGGGTTAAGACTCGGAGCCGTCAAATCAAGGCTGAGTAACATCTATCCTGGTGGCTTTAGGTTTTTGTTCCAAGCCAATTGCTTCACGAGAAATCATTCATTACTGATGAAGCAGGTATTCCTCAAAGTGACATTTTTCTACTTTATTTTAGTCTTCTCGCTTAAGATTTTGAACCCTTAATTGCTTGTTTTAGTCTTAAACAGCTAAATTTAGTGCTTTGACTGTTCCTTCTTACCAATTAGATGCAAATGACAAACAAACCAGCAGTTCTCCATCTAGCTGGTCTCCATTTCCACCCGTGTGTATTCATTATTCACTATTTGGTTTAATTAAGTATGTAGAAAGAAACTGAAGAGAAGGTGAAGAACTGAAAATGACTCCTCCGTTTTAGGTTTCAAATCACTTGGATGATACAGGTATGATAGAAAGGAAAAAAAAAAAATCTGTCATTTAAGAATGAACTGACATGGTAGAGTTTAAACACTAACAAGCCATGAAATTAAATATGTTCTGTTAGTGGTGAGGATTGGCTTTTAATTAAACAACTGGTTGGAAGAAAAATCTGCAGCCACTGCAGCCTCCCAGGATCAGAGTTGGCCATCCCTGCTATAAATAACAACAGTAATTAGGTGGTTTTCAAAGGTAGTATAGTTGTGTGCTGTGCCCAGGAGAGTGACTCTCCAGTTCTTTGACACAAGGACAGTTGCCACTACGAACCCTTCCAGTGGAACGGCAGGTGTGGGTGAAGTTGAGAAAAGTCCCGTTGGTGTGTGTGGTTGTGTTTTTGGGAAGAATCCATGTCTCTGTCAGAGCCACCACTTGGATTTGGGTGGAGAAAGCTGGAATGCAGTCTGTTTCACAGAATCACAGTAAAACTGCAAATTTTACTATGGCTACCTTAGAAAAATCAAGACAATACACATCTACTAACATTATACTGGAAAGTATAAATGATACTAACGTGTCACAAAACTGATTTCACCTGCGACTTTCCTTGTAAATTGGGTCTGTCACATGTGATCTGTTTAGTTTACTGTTTTGGTTCCTTGGTTTCAACAATTGCACTCATGTGCTGAGTATTTAATTATCACTGTAAGCATTTTTTCATGTGCAGCTTAAGTCTTCTGATTGCTTATGCTTTTAAAATGTTGTTCCAAATTTCAACCAGCATTTATTTAATGTTAGGAGTTACTTTCAATCGGCTTCCCTACTATTGACATTCTTTTTTTCCTTTTAAAATTCATTCAGGTGACATAACTCACTGCTGTTCTGAATGTGGCAGACACTTCTCTTACAAGAGTAATCTTACAAGACACTTGAGAGTTCACACCGGAGAGAAGCCGTATTGCTGTTCTGAATGTGGCAAACAGTTTTGTTACAAGAGCAGTCTTCAGAGCCACACTAGAATCCACACTGCTGAGAAGCCATATTCTTGCTTGGAATGTGGCAAACGATTCTCACAAATTCACAATCTTCAGTGCCACAAAAGAATTCACACGGGGAAGACACCATATTGCTGCTTGGAATGTGGCAAACAAATATTTTACAGGAAGAATTTTCAGGAACACTTAAGACTTCACACAGGAGAGAAGCCCTATTGCTGTTCTGAATGTGGAAAGAAATTTGCGAGAATCGACAATCTTCAAAGACATAAAGTAATTCATACAGGAGAGAAGCCCTATTGCTGTTCTGAATGTGGCAAGCAATTTTTTGACAAGAGTGGTCTTCGGAGCCACACTAGAATCCACACTGCAGAGAGGACATTTGGCTGTTTGGAATGTGGCAAACAATTTTTTGACAAGAGTAGTCTTCAGAGCCACACTAGAATCCACAGTGCAGAGAAGCCCCATTGCTGTTTGGAATGTGGAAAACGATTCCTACGAACAAACAGTCTTATACGCCACAAAAGAACACACACTGGAGAAAAACCATATTGCTGCTTGGAATGTGGCAAACAATTCAGTGAAAAGAGCAATCTTCGGAGCCACTCAAAAATCCACACAAGAGAACAGATGAGGCCAAATGATTGTACGTTGACCAAAAAAATAAGAGGACTAGATACAACCAAGTGGTCAATTGAAGATAAAGAGGAGATTATGTACTGCTACTTTTATGCAACAGACCCTGAATTTCCAACAATGGGATATACCAGGAGGGCTCGCATAAAACTGCAATTCAGAAACATAATCTCAAGTTCCAAGTTAAATAACATAACAGACGCAAACCTAAGGTCTCTAATCGGATATATTAAAGGAAGTAAGAAAATAAGTCGGGAGAAATTAGAATATCTGCAAAGAAGAGCAAAAGAAGAAGTAATATGTGAGAAAAGTCAAGATCAAATCAGTATGAGAACAAAAAGGGAGAAGACCTGAGATGATGAGAAAAGGAGGGATCTTGTATGGTGCAGTAGGTACACCAACTTTAAAGCTTCAGTAGGCAGATGTAGTAAAAACAATTAAAGAATGGACACATTTGTAAACAAATCCAGAAGCAAACACTGAAAAATGAATGGACATACCTGAAAAATTCTTTACAGTCAAAAGTAGAAAATTAAGAAAAGCAATCGATTTTTACATAGTGAGATTCTAACAACAAAGAGAGAGGTTTTTGGGAGGGGTGGAAGTAATGGAAACTGGAACAGACTATAAAAGTCCAAAGTGAACTCATCCTCAATGTTAGAGGGAGAGGAGACAATAAACGGAACACCAACAGAAAGTTCCTGAAACTCGAAGAGCAACCAAGCTAATGAGAGAGGATGACCAAGAACAGACGTAACACCATCATTAGAGGACAGGCATTCAAGAAACTGAGGAGGAGCTCATGGATTTAATCAACACAAAGAAGTACACAGAAGTCTCCAAAAGAGAGCGGTGACCAAGAAGAGCACTAAACCGAACTGTACAATCTTCAATAGGCAAGGTGAAGAAGGACATTTTGGAGATGAAGCAGAACCAAGAGCACAAAATGGACTTAACTACAGTAAAAGAGGATCCAGTAAACAGGATCCAGTATTGTGCAGCAACACTCATTACCTCTAAAGTAACGACACACAAAAAAATAAGAGTAAGGAAGGAACAGCAAAACTACACTCCTCCTTGGATGCAGCAAATTGAAGAAAAAGTGAAGACCTCATGCAAAGAGGTGGCATTAATTAAAGCCTACACTGAAAGAGTGAGATCACAAAGTTGTGGTAAAATAGAACAGCTGAAATTACAGAATTGCTTACGAACATACGAGGACAGAACAAAGGAAAAACAAGAGAAAGTCTTATGGAACCAAAAACCAGCTCCTGTTGAACAAAGTCATCATGGAATGTTGGGGAAAAAAGGCAGAGACCTGAGTGTGGTATGGATAGATTACAAAAAAGCATTTGCAGTATACCTCATTCTTGGATTCTTACAAAGTCCATGTCATTTTGATAAACATCATCTCAACTACCAAGAAGTACTGGCAAACAACCCTACAGCTTGACCAAGAACAGGGACAGGTCACCATCCCCAACATAAAACTCAAATGAGGAATTTGTCAAGGAGACTCATTATCACCTTTACTGTTCTGCCTATCACTAAACCCATTAAGCACCCTCCTCGATGACCTCAGCCATGGATTTAATATGATGATCCAGAACCTCGGATAGTCCCTTACCTCCCATTTACTGACAGGTTGAAGCTGTATGGCTCCTGCAGCCGGGAACTGAAGGAGAAGCTGCACTTAGTAAAAATGTTTTCAGATGACATCAGAATGGCATTTGGGATTGGCAAGTAGGCCAAGGCCACCTTCATCAACGGAATGCTAACCTCAAGTCAAACTTCAATTTCAAACAGGAGTGTGTTGTTCTACAAATACCTGGGCATTCATGACATAAACCACAAGACACTCTGACAGACTGTCAAGGAACACGTTGGTAGAACAAAACACAATCCTTAAGACCTCCCTCACTTCACATCACAGAAAGCAAGATATTCATGAATTTGCAATCCCTGTGCTGTCTTTTCAGTTGTGGTATCCTCAGCTGACCACAAAGTGAGCTCCATAAACAGGACACCAAAACAGGAAAATCGCTGCATGTGTTACCAATGTATTTCCAAAACTCCATTCCAGGAATCTGTATCCCAAGATCAGAAGGAGGTATGAGTCTAATTGAAACTGACTACACTTACACATAATCAGTAATTGGAATACAAAGAGACACCATGAACTGCAAGGACTCAAATGTACCTATCATAGTTCACCATTTAAGCCCCAAACATCATCCATAATTAAACTAGTTCAGCTCTTCCGGATAAAAGAGAAAGTAACAGAAACTCCCTCACCTTGTGCACAGATGATGAACAGTACAATACACTAAGCAGCAGAAGAAAGAAAAAAATCAGTTATATCAGCAAAAAAAAAACAAATTGGGAAGACCATAAATATAGTGAGAAGTGTGCCACCCTCTTCCAACAGCCTCATGTGGACTCGGGACTTACCCATCTGTGGCTCATTAGACCAAAGGATGAACGCCTAATCGTGATTGTGCAAGACAGTAGTAGACTGGGCACAAGGTGGTTTAGGGCATCAAAAGAAACCGGAAGTGACATTGTCTGGGCAAGAAGTGACGTCATCACGGGCACCGGAAATGAAAGTGACATTGTCTGGGCAGGAAGTGGCGTCATCACGGGTGCCAGAACCCTGTGGGATTTCCCATGAATGGTCTGCAGAGGATTGAAAGAAAAAGTCAGTGCACCTCGCTGCCTCCTATGCGCACGTGTGTGACACAATGCATTCTATTATTCTGTTTCTTAAATAGAGTGTGCTTCAGTTATCTTGATACACGCTTAATGGCCGGAGACCCACTCCCCATACAACAGAAAGGTAATGTAAATAAAGTAGGGGCCTTACTGAATTATTTCATTAACTACTGGCATTGTTGAGGGCAAAATGGATTATTGAGTTAAATCTCTCCTCACTTCCTACAAGTTCTAAATTTTAAAGAAAGGGACGTACTCAGCTAGAGTAGCAGTCAGCCCTGACTGTAACCATCTGGGCACCATAGTTGGGGTTCTGTTCTGGTCCATTTAATAAAAGTCTAAATGCTACCCTACCCCTAAAGCAGCCATGATCTCATTCTTTCAGTCATTACCCAAAGATCATGATCATAAGTCAGGGTAGGGACGTAGATTGCCTGGTAAATCGAGAGCTTCACCTTCTGACTCGGCTCCTTCTTTGCCATTACTGATCGATATATGCTGACTGCCTAACTGTACCTGCTGCCCATATCTACCTGTCAGTCTCACCATCACTGTTCCCCTCACTCATGAACAAGACTCTGAGGTATTTTAAACTCCTCCACTAGAGGCAGTAACACATCCTCAACTCAGAGCGGACACGCCACCTTTTTTCCTACTGAGGACCATAGCCTCAGATTTGGAGGTGCTGATCCACTTCCCTGCCACTTCTCAACACATGCTGCAGTTTACAGCACAATGAAGCCTACAAGACCATGTCATCTGCATAAAGCGCTGATACAATTCTAAGGCCATCAAACTGGATCCCCACCCGTGCCTTGATATCCTGTCCATGAAAATCACAAACCGGATAGGAGACAAAGCACAGCCCTGAGGGAGACCTACACCTACTGCAAATGGTGCTGATGTTTCCCAAGTATGTGTACACAGCTCTCACTGTGACTATACGGGGACCTAATAGCCCTTATTAGTGCCCCCAGATGGTCCGATGGCCAGGGAGGACAGAAAAAACATACAAACAAAAAAAAAAAAAAAACTCCAGAAGGCTGGAGAAAAAATAAAATCTGCAGGGATTCCAAGGCCATGAGACCACCCAGCCCCGTCTAGGCATTCTACCTCACATAAATGACCTCAGTCAGTCTTCATGGTATTCAGGGTTCACATGGACAAAGTTGATGATGATGGTCATGTGGACATCTGGCCTTCCATCCATCAATGTAGGGATATCATGGTGCTTTGATTACGTAGTCAGGGCACAGATTGCCATCACAGAAAACCAGAAAAAGAACGGAAGAGAAAGTAGGGGTGAGTACGGATTACGGAGCCACCAGGAATGGTGATGATAATTAATTGAATATACAGAACATCAGGATTAAACTAAAATTAAGTTATGAGAAAGCCATGTTAAAGTAATGTGTTTTCAGCAGTATTTTAAAGTGCTCCACCGGCAAATTAGCCTGGTAAATTTCTATCCGTACGCTATTCCAAATTTTAGGTGCATAACAGCAGAAGGCCGCCTCACCACTTCTTTTAAGTTTAGCTCTTGGAATTCTAAGGAGACACTCATTTGAGGATCTAAGTTTATGATTTGGAGTATAAGGTGAAAGACATTCTGAAATATAAGATGGAGCAGATTATTTAAGGCTTTGTAAACCATAAGCAGGATTTTAAAGTCAATTCTAAATGACACAGGTAACCAGTGTAGTGACATCAGAACTGGAGAAATGTGCTCGGATTTCCTTTTCTTAGTTAAGATTCTAGCAGCTGCATTCTGCACTCGTTGCAATTGATTTATGTCTTTTTTGGGTGGTCCTGCAAGGAGAGCGTTACAGTAATCTAGTTGACTGAAAACAAAAGCGTGGATTAATTTCTCAGCATCTTGCAATGTTATAAGAGGTCTAACTTTTGCTATGTTTCTTAAATGGAAAAAATGCTGTCCTAGTGATCTGATTAATATGCAATTTAAAACTCAGGTCAGAGTCAATAATTACCCCTAAATTCTTTACCTCCATCTTTACTTTTAATCCTAATGCATCAAGTTTATTTCTAATAACCTCATTATATCCATTATTGCCAGTCACTAAAATTTCTGTTTTCTCCTTATTTAGTTTGAGAAAATTACTACTCATCCATTCAGAAACAGAAGTAAGACTTTGCGTCAGTGAATCAAGAGTCAGGGTCATCAGGTGCTATCAATAAATACAGCTGTGTGTCGTCAGCATAGCTGTGGTAGTTCACGTTATGCCCCAAGATAATCTGACCTAACAGAAGCATGTAAATTGAAAAGAGCAGCGGACCCAGGATAGATCCTCAAAGTGTTCCTAATGTCACCAGACTACATTCTCAGTTCAGGTCAGCACATCTCCACTCTTGCTGAGAACAGCCTCAATGAAGCTCTGCCTTCATCTTCTTTGCCACTTGATTTGTTTGTCAGAAGCTCTTTTAGCCTATTCAATCATAGCTTTCCAAACTCCTCCAGTACCCGGTTTTGTGTTTTGCTGATGGCCAAAGCTGTAGGCTTTATGGCTTTTAGGTTTCCTTCTGTTTCATGAGACTCCCATGCTAACCATAACCATCAACCTGATAGCATCCCTTATCTCAGGTGTCCACCATTGGGTTCCTTGGGTTGTCATCTCAATAGGCACCTCTTGACAGCTGTATGGAGGCTTTGAACAAGACCCATTCAGACTCATCCTAGCCCTGCCCTTGGATGCGTGAAAAGCTCTTTCAGAGGAGGAAGATGAAAGTCTTCTGGACAGGAGCCTCCCCTAGATGTTCCCAGTCCACCCTCACTGCTTGTTTGGGCTTTCCAGGTCTGTCCATCTGAGCCAACTTACCACCAGATGGTTATCAGTTGACAGCTCTGTCTGTCTCGACACTCAGGTGTCCAGAACATATGGTTGAAAATCTGATGATATGATTATGAAATCAACCTTAGATCTTTGCCCTAAGGAGCTCTGGTACCAAGTACACTTATGAGCCACCTTATGTTTGAACAGGTGCTCCATAATGAACAAACCTTACATAGCACGTTAGTCCAATAACAAATCACCACTCAGGTTTAGATAAGGTAGTCCATTGCTCCCAGTCACACCTCTCCATGTCTTCCCATCATTAGCCACATGGGCATTGAAGTCACTCAGCAGAACTATGGAGTCCCCACCGGGTGCTCCTAGAAGGCCAGGTAGTCCAAGTCGCCATTTGGTGCAAAAGCACAAACAGCAGTCAGAGTCCTCCCCTCCACGAACTTCATCCGCACAAACACGGCCCTATAATTCTTTAAAACAAACTTCAACATGATATCGACCGGGCAGGAGCTCAATAAGAAGACCACTCTCACTTGATGCCTTTCACCCTGGGCAACTCCAGAGTAAAGGAGAGTCCAGCCTCTTTCAAAAGGTTGGTTCCAGAATCAAGTGAGTCGGGTCGGTCTGCAGACATGAGCTCAAGTATATCTTGTTGATAGCTCTCCTCCTCTCCACCAACTTCAGCTTCTTCCCTCCAAGAGTGGTGCCATTCCACTTCCCAGGATTCAGTTTGCGTGGCTGGGTTTGTTCTGACAAGACCTCTGCCTTTGACCATTACTCAGATCACATCACACCCGGACCCTATTCCTTAGTCCGGTAGTGGGCACAAAGGAGGGCAGTCCCATGTTGTAATTTTGGGCTATTCTTCACTCAGCTCCGTGGCATGCCTGGCTGCTAGGTGCTCATCTGCGGGCACTCCCCCATGGCGTACCTCCAGGAGGAGGACCCAGTAACCCTATACCAGGTGGGATCCTTTTTGAAATATGGCAGTAATGAACTGGCATCCCAGCTGGGGATAGGCATGGGACCCTTACCTGGATGGGAGGACAAAACAAAGGATCAATGAGGGAAAGCTCCTACTCTGGAATATGTTTATCCCCAATAAGCTAGTTGGCAGCATCCCAGGCACCTCAGTAACCATATTGTCACCTGCAGAGCATGATGGGAATTGTAGCACCATCAATCTTTCCTAGTGGGTCTCATGGGTGCCACCAGATGGAGCAGTAGGGAGTCATGATCCCAGTTCTTTGACACTTCCACTTGATCTGGAAATGATTTCATTGGGTTATGTCCTGGCAGCAGAAATACTCCCAGGTCCAACATAAAAGGAAGCCGTCCAGCCTCCTCCAGTTGAGTCAGAGGGCAGCAACACTGAAGGAAGGCAACATTTACTGGAGGGAGGAGAGAAGCGACAGTGCAGCCTTTGTGAGGTTCTTTTATAATACAAACCTCTATTTTGAACTGTATTTGTGTTGGTTGTGTCCAGGATTTGAGCTCAGTGGCGCCACCTAGTTGTCAAAATGTCCTGAAGAAAATGCAGCTGAGTGTCCGTAATATGCTGTGCCATCTTTGCCACCTTCTGCAGTGAGCTGAGTAAGTGCTGCACCAGAATGTGAAGAGGACATTGAGGATGTGGGCCTATAGAACGGAGCAACAAAGAAGAAATTAAATGTGATGGAGCAGCAAGAGACTGACTATGTGGAAATGAGGAGGATCGGAAAATGAATGAATGACTTTTAACTTAGCTGAAAGCTCCTTTTTTCACTTTTGAGTCTGTTAGTTCCATCTGCACACAGCAGGGACACAAAGCAAGTCAGTCTGATTCTACGTAGGTCCTTCAGGGCCGAAAGATGCTAAGAGGCAGTGAACAGAAGAAGCTCTGAGACTGTACTTGGACCACCGCCCACCTTCTTCTTTTCTCTGTGAACAGTAATTGTGTGGGAGAGTTGAGGTCATCAAAAGAAGTGAACCACATAAAATATGTTAGAACACATTCAGCCCAACAAGCTCGTCCATCCTATTCACCTTGATTGTCCAAAAAAAAAATAATCAGGTGGAGATCTGAAGGTCCCTAACGCACTACTGTCCACCACAATTCTTGGTCACTTACTTGGTTCTTTGTGTGAAGGAAAACTTTCTAACATTTGTGTGATAGAAGCGGATGAGTAAGACAAAGCTCACCTGGGCAGAGTGGAGGAGAAAATTGTGTTATTGTGAAACAAAAACCTGTATGTGAGAAGGTAGCAAAGTGCTACGCGCATAGATCTCCACACACAGATACGTTACTCACTGCAGTCAGGCACGTCAGTAGAGCCGCCATGTTGGAAAGATCAATTTCACATGTGAAAGGTGCACCACTTTGACCGTATGGAGGAATATTTGAGACTAAATAAATAAATAAAAGTGCGGTGAAATGTGGCAACAAAGAAAGAAAAAGAGCATGAAATTTAAGCGTAAATAAATAAACGTGTTACGGAATATATTGTTGTTGCTTATTTATTAAGTTAATTTTGTTCATAATGTTCCTGCAAACGCCTGCGACTGGAATTTAAAACTGTCACTTTGACTCGTCAAAACTGAGAGGGCGGGCTCTAGCGGGTGCGGTGTTTTGATTGGAGAATCATCCTCAGAAATGCTTTACTTGACTTGGGCGTCCCGTAGCTCGCGCGCGTGCCCAAAGTTTTCAGGGCGCATGTCGGCAAAGAGTGGAAGAAAATGTTAGCCAGAATGACTGAGGAAAGAGACGACTGCTAAATTCTATAAACTCCAGATCAATCATTAGGAAGCGTCTGCTGTCAATGTGGCGTTTGAATGGCCGAAGGTTTAAGTCCGGTGTACTGACGATTCATGCGGCTGGAAGGGGCGGGGTTATGTTCCTTGCCGAAAAGGAGCCGAAAAAAAGTCAAGACTGTTAGCGACAGCGCACCCCCTCACAACTAATGGGTAGTGCCTACCTGCGTTGAGCCGGGAGTGTGTTCCTCTGACGCGCACGTTTGTCAGCCCCTTGGAAAGACTCGGACCTCAGACCGACGCTGTTCTTCTTTCGCCTTCCACTGCACGCTTTTTGCGTCGTTCAGTCAGGGGTTATGGGAACTGTAATACAGCTCGGGTACAAAATGTGTGCTACTATTGTCGTGGCGAAAAATTCATCATCAGAAGGCTTTTTACCTAAAAATAAAGGCTATTAGGACTCGAGATAGACAGACAGAGTTTTAAGGCTTTATTGCAATAAATCAACCACACGGACTCAACCCAATTCGGCCGAATGAGATTGAGCACTGATCATTACAACAATTGAAGTTTTTATAATAATTTCTTATCATTTTGGCTGCGTTCGTATAGCTCATTCTGCACCTGGTTTTACTGTCCATTATTCCTCTTGGTGTCTGTTCGGCTTATTTTGATTGGTCTAAGACTGGGTGGATGACTTCCTCTTACCATCTTTGGGCTTCTCTATGTAACTTCCTATCTTTTCTAACCTTGCTCTAATGAGCTTGTTTGCTTACCTCCTCTGACTCCCTTTTACTCCCATCTAACCAGACTTTGAGCTTCCATGGGAACCCTTATTATCTTCTTACTTTCCTACTACTGGCCCCCTTATGAAATTTGTAATCTTTCTACGCTGTTCCATTTTCTCTAACTGGCCAAGGCTCCAATTCCATATATGGGTTTTCCTCTCTTACGCCTTTCAAACTTTTTACAATAGTGACCTGAAGCTTAAGCTTTAAAAACAAGTATAGTATGTGCTTTCAGTTGATCATTGCTTGGCATGCTTGATTTGTCTTAATTTCTACACTAAAGTTAATTGCTAATATATTCTTATAATATTTTTGCTAATGCCTGCATTTACTAAGATTTTCTCTTCATGCATTAGGTCAGCGTGACCCTGCTTACAGTAAAAGCTTTTCTGCTGATTCATCAATCCAGCTGTTCTTAGAGGCCTCTTCTCTATGTTATCTCTTCCTAGCCTTGAATCACAGGTGTTCTCAAACTCTTATCTTGTCCAAAACTGGTCTTGCTGTATCAATTAGCTGTTCTGTTCTTTTCTTTGCTTTGGAATTTTTAATGTAAGCCTATAAAATAATGCAATATAACTGATTTTTAGTTAACTATTTGCTTAACATTCTAATTTATGCTTAATCTAATGTTTTGGAAGCTTTTAATTACTTTTTATGGCTCTATATGTTATTTTTGCTATTCTCTTATGCTAATAAAAAATTTTCCTTCTACACTATAAGGGTACAAATGTCACAGCCATTATAGTAATAGTAATAATAATAATAATACATTTTACATATATAGCGCCATTCCCATGCTCAAGCTGCATCACAAAGTCTCAGAAAGAACAGCAGGATATATGTAACATTAGAAAGAAATACTTAAATAATACAGGATACACGAAGCATTACTGTAAGAGAAAGTAATATATTTATTTATTTATTTATTTTGCGACCTGTAGCGTATTCTTCTTCTTCTTCTTCATATTATTATTATTATTATTATTATTATTATTATTATTATTATTATGTGTTCTATATATTAGGTCTCTCTATTTTGTATTATAACGTCGCTGACAAGTCACATCAGCCATAGATGCGCCACCCAACAATGAGCTGGCATTATGTGACCAGTGGCTGGGGTGCTTATTTAAAAGGCAAGCCTGCAAAGTCTCCTGTTTTTGCAACTAATGCTCCGAAAGGGCCAGCAGTCCTTTTAAGGATAGTAAATGACGTTAAAGAGCTGAGACTCCATCCACTGCGACGCACGGCACCTACGTTACAGTCTGCTGGAGGGGTCTTAAATTACTATGTGCACGTTCTCTCGAGAAAACTGACACAAGTTATGTGAAAATCAGTTGAGAAACAATAAAGTTACAACTGAATTTAACATCAGAACATCTTCATACCCGTCTGTAAGGTTTTGAATCGCGCATGCGTTCTCTTTTCACTTAAAAATACCATCCATTCATCCACCCTCTTCCGCTTATCCGAGATCAGGTCGCGGGGGCAGCAGCTTGGGCAGAGATGCCCAGACTTCCCTCTCCCTGGCCACTTCTGCTCTTCTGGGGGAATTCCGAGGCGTTCCCAGGCCAGCCGAGAGACTTAGTCCCTCCAGCGTGTCCTACGTCTTCCCCGGGGCCTCCTCCCGGTTAGACATGCCCGGAATACCTCACCAGGGAGGCGTCCATGAGCCATCCTGATTAGATTCCCGAGCCATCTCATCATAAAAACCGCTCAATTTGTACTACGCACCCAGCCAAGGCGGAAGCACAGACCAGTGTGTTTCTTCTTGCCGGTCCCAAGCCCGGGTAAATGGGGAAGGTTACGTCAGGAAGGGCATAAAGTGTAAAGCTTTACCCGATCAATACGTGGAAACCAACACAGATTTTCATACCGGATCGGTCGAAGCCCGAATTAATATCGGCCGCGTCTAGTACGGTTAGCCAATAAGGTGCTGGCAAAAATTGGGCTACTGTTGGCCAAAGAAGGAGAAGAAGAGGAGGGGGAAGGCGGGCTTGGAGGTTGGGGGAGACGAGGAAGATTAGGAGTGTAGAAGTGAGGGTGAGGACAGGAAGATATGTAAAAGGATGATGCGCTGTGGCGATCCCGGAAAGAAGAAAGGGTCTGTATTTGTTTTGCATTTTTAATATTTTTTTATTCGCAATTATACAAGTACAAAATTACAAATACAATATGTGATATTATACGACGCACATTACTAGCCCGATTTACTGTGCGCTTCTTCTTCTTTTGTCTTTTTATGGTGCATTACTGCCACGGTCTGCCCTGGAGTGTGGTGCAGAATACGAGGGGGAAAAATCTTGGCTTAGAACACAAACTAAATTAGCCATAAAGCCATATAGATGTTAAGTACGGAAAAATCGCGCTATGACACGAGCTATGGTTACTTTCATAACTGATCAAACCTTACAGGATAAAACCATTTCTTGAATTGCTGCCTGAAGTTGTTTCCTTTCTTCTTTGCATGCTTGCCAGTGAAATATGACTATAAATCTGTTTAATTATTAATTAATGATTAATTATAAGTATGTTCTAAAGTTTCTTGCTGAGCAGTCAGTCATTGTCAAACCCGCTATATCCTAACTACAGAGTCACGGGGGTCTGCTGGAGCCAATCCCAGCCAACACAGGGCACTAGTCAGGAAACAAAGCCCTGGCAGGGTGCCAGCCCACTGCAGGACACACACACACCAAGCACACACACTAGGGCCAATTTAGGCTCGCCAGTGCACCTAACCTGCATGTCTTTGGACTGTGGGAGGAAACCCACGCAGACACAGGGAGAACATGCAAACTCCACGCAGGGAGGACCCGGGAAGCGAACCCGCAGGTCTCCTAACTGTGAGGCAGCAGCACTACCATCGCGCCCTTGCTGATCACAGCATACCTTCAAAATCCGAATAGGTGTTCTCCTATTCGATATAATGAAATATTTAGCTTTGTGTGTCCAATTCTTTATCTCGACAGAATTATTTCTTCTCTTCTTGTTTTTTCCACTTTCTCCCACAAATGTAACGTTTTTATGTATTTTCTACAAATGCCTCCCCTTACTCCCATTATTCCATAGGCTTTGCCATAATCCTATAATTCTTGATCTTATCGATCCTTATAGCTTCGGCTTTACTGAGTTATCTAAATCCACCTCAGACCCTTTTACAGCCTCTTTAGCCGCGCCGCCCACCCTTTTATTCTGTTCAAGGCTTTCATGTGCAGGAACGCATAAGAAAACCACATATTTTGTAGGCGGAAACAAAAATCTGTTTAACTTCCAATAACAAATCCAATCTACAATTAGTCTGTCCATTTTGTACTCACCTGTCTGAACGTATAACAACTCCGTTTGGCATCATTTCTTCAACCCACTGCAAACCTAGAAAGACAGCCACCAGTTCCACTGTATATACAGACAGATGATTTGAAATTTTTTTAATTCTTTTAACCTGTAATTCTGGCACATAAGCAGATACTCCAACCTTTCCAGTTGTAGTTTCTTTAGAAACATCTGTAAAAACTAAAATAGTTCCAAAAATTCTTATTAATATATCGATTAACTATCTTCCATTCTGGTATAACAAATTGATTTTCTTTTGTTAAATCACACAAATTTCGATCAGCTATTGGTGATGCAGACAACCAAAGGGGGTGTTCTACCTAAAGCTACAGGTGACCCACACTACCTGCATGACATGATCCTACCAGTCCAAAGCTAATTATACTTTTTTGTGATATTCCCAACTATCATTTGCCACATGGAAATGATTATTTCCATGCCCTCTTAAATTGTTCCAAAATGTCAATATTAATTGCAATCTGCGAAGCTGTAGCGATAATTCTGTCATTTCAAATAATATGGCTGAAACTGGGGAGAATCTCGTCGCACATTCTTAGAGCCCGTGCTTGTATTACCTCTAAACATTTTAATCATGTGGCGCAGTGGCTAGCGCTGCTGCTTCGAAGTAAGTAGACCTGCGGGTTCGCTTCCTCCCTGCGTGGAGTTTGCATGTTCTCCCTGTGTCTGTGTGGGTTTCCTCCGAATGCTCCGGTTTCCCCCCACAGTCCATAGACATGCAGGTTAGGCGCATTGGCGATCCTAAAATGTCCCTAATGTGTGCTTGGTGTGTGTGTGTGCACTGCGTTGGGCTGGTACCCTTCCCGGTATTTGCTCCTGCCTTACGCCCTGTGTTGGCTGGGATTGGCTCCAGCAGACCCCCGTGACCCTGTGTTAGGATATAGCGAGTTGGACAATGACTGACTGACTGACTGACATTTTTATCTTGAAATGCAGCAGACCCATAAACCACACATCCGTCCTCGAAGACTGACCTTATTAAACAGATACAGATAGTCATTCAAGATTTTCTGGTAGCTCCCCAGTCATATCCACACATACATACAGTATCTTAGTATATTCAACCTCCCTTTACACGGCTTTGCACTTGCAAGTCACGGCGCCTTTAAACCTGTCGCTTGTACGCAAACGCGCATGCAAATCGGGTAGGCGGTGCCTGTGTCAAGTGCCGCGATACGTCATCAGGAGCGACGGATTGTGAATCCACGCTGCCGCCTGTCACTGGGCAGGGCATGAAAGGAGAGGCTGCATTCGAGGGAGGCGGGCAGGAGTGCGGACGACTTTAGAAAGGGTAAGTGCTTGCGGTCTGAACATGACATTTTATGGATGTGAGAGTTTTCATTCGCTCCTGTCACAGTCGCTTCAAGACGTATTCGTGTCCGTTAACAAATCCACCGGACGAAGCTCGGCTGCATTCCCCTGTGAACCCCCGCGATTCACTTCACTTCACTTTATCGAATCCCATTTATGCTAAACAATCGCCCAAACACACCGTTGTCACCTGCTATTTATTCCGTTTACGCCGTTAGCCGCGCCCTTCTCGAGGAGTTCAGTTGAAAGACCGGAGCGGCGTTGGTGATCGGCCGGCCCACCGTTAAAAGAGCTGCGAGGCTTTACACGTCTGATTAGTAAAAGAGAACAACGTACTGAAAGAGAGTCGGAATGGATAAGAACTGAGAACGAATACAAATAAACAGAAAGAGAGACAAGTGTGATCCCGCCGTGTGACTTCTGTTTATTAACTGACTCCACCCAGGAACTGTAAACTGAATATTATGCTTGGCCATCATCACCGGCATGTGTGGAGTTCTGAAACGCGCTTAATCCAATTTTAACAGCACACCTTGACATGAATTTCTTGAGTGGAACTTTTTATTTATTTTTGTATTCCTTTAATCAATGTCAAATGTGGAAAACTCTTATGTTTCAGTGATAAATCCCAAAGTAGCAGTGCCAAGTAAATGGAGATTTAAGGTCAGCGTTACAACCTCACACCTCCAGTAGACTGAATCTGAGCCTCTTGTGTGTGGAGTGTTCATTGTGCCCTGTGAGCTTGTTTTATTATTCCTTTTCCCTCACCACACACTCTTAAGATGAGGTGTCAAACCGAGGGCCTGACACTCTGTGGTCATAAATGGGCAGTTCTTCCCCATAGGATTTCCCATGGCACACTGGTCAAAAGAGGAGCACAAATGTTTAGTTAGTGGAGCTACACGGATGGCAGAGGCACACAAGATCCCTTCATAAAGTACAGGATGTATCCCAATATCCAGACTAAAGTGCCCACCACGGCCTGGTAATTCTGGACCCCTAATTATTCTCCCTCTTTTAATTGGCTGTCTCTCTCACCATTTGACTACCTAACAGCAAATGTGTGGAGAGCGTAGTGGCACAAAAATGGCTGCTGTCACATCCTTCAGGTGGAGGCTGCACATTAGTGGTGGTTGAAGTGGCTCTTAACTCACAATGTAAAAGTGCTTTGAGTAGTGAGAAAAGCGCTTTATAAATCCATCCATCCATTATCCAACCCTCTGTATCCTAACTACAGGGTCACGGGGGGACTGCTGGAGCCAATCCCAGCCAACACAGGGCACAAGGCAGGAAACAAACCCCGGGCAGGGCGTCAGCCCACCGCAGGCTCTATATAAATGTAAAGCATTATTATTAAAGATGCACAGGCGTATTGGACTGACGAATCGAACTTGACTCAGTGTAGCGTAGACCCAAGAATGAGTGACCCTATGGTGGCCTTTAACTGTTTCCTGCCCTGCCCTGGCACTCTGGGTTTCTTCCCATATCGCAGTGACTTCTGTTTGCACTGATTTTGTACTGCACCATGGTGGATAGGTGGAAGCTCATTACCATAACATGGCTGCTATTGTGCTGAACCCAGCCAGGCTGTGTGGGTCACCTCCGTGTACCCCGTCACACCCAGGCCTGGCTTTCCTCTTTTGTGCCAGGTGGTCTTTGATTCAATCTGAATATTCATGAGGTTCAATCATGGGCTGTTCTTTGTGTGGCTCCTCCCCTTAGGATTTCCCATGGAGCACTGTCCAAAGAGAAGCACAGAAACTTCAGTTGGTCGAGTGAAACGGATGACCGAGGTACACGGGGCCTCCACCACCCCAAGGTCACAACACTGAGGGGAGCTGCGGTTTAAGAGGAGTTTATTATTGCGCTGATTATAAAAGTATGGAAGGCGTCGTGAGTTTATGTGCCATGTTTACTTCCAAAAGGTGAAATCTTGCGTTCAGTTGTTGTAAAAAAAGCTAAAGTCCTGTTGTACAAATTTTAAAGCAAAGTCTTCCATTTTTTGTTTTAAGTTCCTTATCACGTCGCTGCCATCCTCCGTCACTAAGCGACTTTATCCAGGCAGTTTTATTTGTAAACCTTTAGCAGACACACAACTCCTCTGTTATACGTGACCTTCTGTGAATGCTCAAACTGCGGGGTTCAAATGGCTGTGGATACAAACAGTCAGTCAGTCAGTCAGTGTCCAACCCGCTATATCCTAACTACAGGGTCACAGGGGTCTGCTGGAGCCAATCCCAGCCAACACGGGGCGCAAGGCAGGAAAAAAATCCCACCGCAGGGCACACACTAGGGACAATTTAGGATCGCCAATGCTCCTAACCTGCATGTCTTTGGACTGTGGGAGGAAACCAGAGCACCTGGAGGAAACCCACGCAGACACGGGGAGAACATGCAAACGCAGAACAGGACCGGGGAAACGAACCCAGGTCTCCTTACTGTGAGGCAGCAGCGCTACCCACTGCACCACCGTGCCGCCCGGATACAAACAAAAAAAATAATAATTGGATTAAAGGGTCAGAGAACATTACATTAAATAATCAAAACTACACCATGGTGCTGGTTTACTGGGTGCCTTACTACACACGTTTCTATATTTTAGTTCTCCTTGACTTGCCGTGGAAAATGTTCAGAAATGGATTTTATTATGAAGTCTTTTGACTTCAGTTACGGTGTGGGGGTCCTGTCTCATTGAATGGCCCGGTGTTTTTGTTGAACCCGGAAATCATTGGCCAGGCAGGGTATAGTTAATATATTAAAATGTGCTGCACTATAAAGCACTGTTTCATGTGGCAAACTGGTCAAAACATGACTGTGGCCGGCAGTATGGTGTAGTGGTGAAGGCTTGTGGGTTCAAATCCCACTACTGACACCACAGTGTGACCCTGAGCAAGTCACTTCACCCGCCTGGGAAAACCCAAAGAAATGTCACCAGTTATATCATAAATGCTGCAAGTCGCCTTGCATAAAAGCGTCAGCCAATTAAAATAAATGTAAAGGCGTAACTGCAACTTGAAAAATACCAAATTTATCTTTGAAATGCAGGCTGTCATCGCTTCACTAATGTACAGATCTTGTGTTTTAGTTCTTTATGATTAAGGTTGGAAATACTCATAAATACACGGTGGTTTGTATTCTTGTGAAGCCTGTGCTGAACAGCTCAGTTGCATGCAGGCTGCCGTCAGGTCACTAAAGTGCAGATCTCATTACTCGTGGGAGACATCAGGCTCCGTGACAGTGACGGTAAACCCCCCCCCGTAGTCGTAGTGAGCAGCCACGTAAGTCATTTATTGGCCTCAAGAAGGGCACACACATTAAGGGTTTGATTCGTGAAACTTTGATGTTTTCTGTTAAAATCTGTGAAGTCGAATTCCAGGGGCCTCATGTAGCACAAAAGCCGAAATGTGCTTACGCACAGAAAAATCCAGATGCAGGAATCTGTGCGTACTCCAACTTCCGCGTTCTTCCACTCCATAAATCCCGATCAGCGTGAAAAGTAACGCTCGTGCACGCGCCTTCAGTCCCGCCCCATCTCCTCCCAGAATTACGCTTCTTTGAATATGCAAATCAATATAAATCGCCCTTAAGCTCAGCATTCTGTGAAAAGGCAATGGAAAAGCAAGAGGGAAAATAGAAGAATTTCAGCGAATACCAAGTGGAGGCAAAGGAAAAACATACTATTTGTTTAATTAAACAGTGGAATAATCAACAAAAGGAAGTTGATCGAGTGACATAGCGTGTTGGAGAAACTCGAAAGCTCACGTTCACAAAATCGCACAGTGCCAGAAATAAAAAAAGATGTCAAATATCAAAGTCGCCGTGAAAAGGCGAGTCGTAGCCCACTGTCTGAGTGTCATATGAAAGCTTATTAGGGTACAGAGAAAAAAAAGGCACACAGTGGGGAAAAAGCACGAAATGTCAACTTCAATCTCGAAATTTCCACTTTAATCACGTAGTTTATTTTGTCATTAAAGTAGAACATCCTAAACTTCATCTTAAAATCGTTTAATTAACCAGTTTCTCAAATCACATCGTAATTAAAGTGGCACGTTAAATGCTTTGTTTTGTATGTGATCTTCTATGTGCTCTATGTGTGTGAATCACTACGTGCTTCTTAAACCGGCTCTCTTCCTCCAACTGGACACAGAATTTATTACATTCGTGATATTACAGCTCTCTGAATAACTAAAATACTGAGATGTATACGTGATATTTTTATGATGATAGGAGTTAAAGCACGTTATTAAACATGGGAACACGGCGCAGTGATTGTGTGCGACCTTCGATGAAATAATTTATTGCAGCAGTACTCAGGGGGCAGCTCTAGGCTTGTGGCAGCCCAGGGCAGAGAAAGAATCGGTGGCTCCTTCGCCCGCCAATGTCAGTAAGGTGGCTTAGCCCGTTGCAGACACTGCATAGCCGCCTCGTGCTCATGACACAAGCATTTAACTTTTGCCGAAATTTGTCGCTGCGTTTTTAGCTGTGTTGTTATTTTCTCTTTCTGTTTTATATTCAATATATATTGGCGTGGCCGCCACTGCAGTCCTTGCTTTTCTTTCCCCAAATACCCGATCAGAATTGGGGAGCGCCGATTCTTCAAAACGTTTAAGGAACATTGAAATATCGTCGTAGTACATGTTTAATTATTCTATCCTTCATGACACTCCCAGTGAAGAATATAGATTATTTAAATGAAGTTAAAGTTTTATCTGTATAATATAATAAACATTTTGCTGCATTTCATCTTAAAAGTGATATCGTCATCATGTGTAAATACGCGCTTTATAAAGTGGCTCAGGTTGTGCGATATTATAACTGTAGTGCAAGTTTACAGTGAGGTGATTGTACTTATAAGTACTAACAGTTCTACAAGGAGCAATTGATTGAGTGCGTTTATAGTTCTTGGGATGAAACTGTTTCTGAACCGCGAGGTCCGTACAGGAAAGGCTTTGAAACGTTTTGCCGTGGCTGAGGCAGCGTGTGCTTGATGCTGTATACCGATAATTCTCTTTCCGATCAGCTGCTGCTGTGATTCACACTCAGATACAGTGATAAAAATACTCTGAGTGGTGCAGTGAGAGTAATATGGAAAAAGATGATCTGCTGTGGCAACTCCTAACGGGAGGTGCAGTGAGAGTAACAACGCTAAAGCAGTTATGGTATTTGGAATACTATGGCTGTTCCATGGACCATTATATTGTTACAAGTTAATTACAATCAGATGCGTTACACTAATAAACAATATGCGGTTAGTTTCAGTGTATTTATAAAGCTTCAACAGTGAAATAAGGAGTAACCACACAGGAACAGTAGCACTGCTTTGACGCTGGGTGCCGCCAGTCTGCAAAACCGAGCGGAGAACTTGCGTACGACAAGGTATGAGGTACCGTGGAAAAGTGCGTGGCTTTACGCCAAGTGTAGGTTTTATACATCGCGATTTGAACGTGGAAAAGTTCTTACGCAACATTTCTGTGCGTAGGCACCGTTTATACATGAGGCCCCAGCTCTTCCTGATGTCTGCCATCCGCGCAAACCAGCGGCGCTCCGGCCGCCTCAAAACCCAGACACAGACAGGCAGAGACACGCAAGTGCAGCGCACAACACACTTTTAGTCTCTCGTGGGAAACGCTTCCCCCGTTTCCCACCTGGAACAGCACAGTTTAGAGCACCAAAGCCCAGTCATTTTCTTGTCTTTCTTTTACTTGTGTGCTGCAGACAGACACGCACGCTAGTGAGTCTGTTAAGTGCTAAATCTTCTTCTATAATCCGCTACCGTGGCTCTCCGTTTGTCTGTCCAGGATTTTAAATCACCTGTAGCTCTCAAACCGTTTGACCTGAAATTTGGTGCACATATACTACGTGACCTCTACTGTCCGCTATCGGGGTGATGATTGGCCTCCAAGGTTATTCCTCTTTTAATTTTAATTTTATTTTATTGCAGAATCAACTCTCGGCAGTGTGGCGCATTCGTACGGGCGCCGTTCTCATTCCCTGCCACCTTCGTCATCACTTCTTATCTTAAATCATTCCTGAGGCAGTTTGAAGACTTAATCCTTTGTTGCCTAAATGTATTTACAATAATTTCAAAAAAGAAATGTATTTTTGCTGTCAAGCAGATGCGTGGAGATTGTTAATTTGAATATAACACACAAGCAAACAATAAGCTGGTACGTGTTTTTTTTTATCTTAGTACAGCTTACCTCACGTTTGGACGATTTCTCGAAATTAGCAACCAAAATCCAATTGCACGGCTACGCCAAAACTTCGCTTAATTCTATCAGGCGGGTGTAGTTTCCACTGTGACTGGCGCTTCCAATACGATCCATGGTACGTATCGAATACGCATTAACTGGCATTGCGGGATACATACGCCACCTCGGCGCTGCGTTCAAGCCGGAAGCGGTTTGAAGCGATTTCATGACAATTGTCTACAACGGGTTAAGTGCCAACTTAAGTGAAAAATAAAAAAATACTAAGTAATTGCAACACAAACACTGACTTAATCAGTTTTAGCGCGAAAAGATGCCGACGTTAGAAGAGAAGAAGCGGGCTGCGCAGGAAGCAGAAAGCAGCAAGCGCATCGGCCTCTGAGCAAACGAATGGAAAACGTACAGAGAAAGAAAGAGGAGGAAAACTAGGAATGTTCAAGTCAAGTGGATTGACTGTACGTTATCATACAGTGCGCCGTTACTGGTAATTACATAATTAGAGTTTTATGGAGTAATCCTTAATGAACTGTTCATTAGATCATTGGTTTTCGACCCCCTTCGTGTGTACTTTGGAGTCGAGCCCCCCTTCCCCTCAATCATCAGGATGGCCACATCATAATAATATCGGCTTATCCACGCTACACACGAGTTCATAAGGCAGGTTGTTTATATTCATCAAATGATTTAAGCCAAAAACTTACTTTATTCAGCGAGATGGTTGCGCTTGTTTCTGACACATCATCTTATGACTTCGGGGTTCAAAGATGGACACAGCTAGCCTGAAATTGTCCTCCACTGTTAGTAAACGTGAGCCGCACTTGCTTTTGATGTACGATAGGATGGAAAGCGTCTAATTGTGTTACCGGATAGTGGAATTTTCTAAATATCTCCGTGCAAAATTCTAGAAACCGCCATCGCTGCTGGACGAATTAGAACCTCTAAAATCGTATATGGCTTTTTTTCGCTTTAGCAATCAAATACGCCGCTTCAAATGAAGCCGTCAGTGCTTTAAACTGCAGGGGCGGTGGTTTGGCTGAGCATAGTTTTCATTTTTGGCTTGTCAACCCTGACCCCGAAAAAAGGCAGCGGGTTTATCTTTGAGATTTGGGTGCGTCGGAGTCAAGCGTCTTGTTAACTTAACGGGTTTCAGATTGACTGACATTTGCAGGTATCTCAGAACATATAACACATTGTGGACGTTGATCGCCATTTACTACAATAAAAGTAAACCTGTATTTTATGGACCAGTCATCACAGTTCCTTCGCCATTATGCCGTAAGGAACTTTCGAAACTCTTTTTGGCGGTTTCGTTCCTTATTTCCGTTAACAGAGGATTCATTTCAAGGCAGAGACGCACAAGGGCCGCCCCCGGACCCCCTACCTTTTTGCCGCACGGCCTACCACGTGATTGGCTCCCAGCCAATATACATTAACGACATCCCGCGCTCGCTGCATGTGATGTTGGTGGCTCATCGGATTCAGCGGTGGATTCGGTTTCCACTACCGTGACATCTTCGTTGCTGTCAGTTACATTAGGAGTATTTCCGTTGCCTACTTTTTATTGCGGCCAGCCACTGTTTCATTTTTAACCGTGAACGTTTTAGCCTTCTACTGGATTTGTCCTCTGCTAAAAGCAGTACGCACAAACAAAAAGGTCACCGGTGTCCGGAAAAAACAGATACGGTTATTGTGGTGAGATTGCCCCCTAGAGGCCGAAAATTAAATTAGTGACTTTCAAAGCTGAATAAGATACATCCATTATTCAACCCACTATATCCTAACTACCGGGTTACGGGGGTCTGCTGGAGTCAATCCCAGCCAATACAGGGCACTAGTCAGGAAACAAAGCCCTGGCAGGGTGCCAGCCCACCGCAGGACACACACACACCAAGCGCACACACACTAGGGACAATTTAGGCTCGCCAGTGCACCTAACCTGCATGTCTTTGGACTGTGGGAGGAAACTGGTTAAGAAGTCCTGTATCCACAGGCAGATGTCATGCTGGAGGCCTAGGTGGGACATCTTGGAATACAGTCTGCTGGGTGCGATGGTGTTTAAAGCAGTACTGTAATCCACAGACAGCGGCCATGTGTATGTCCCTCACTCCTCCAGCAGAAATGGCATGGTCTATTGACCTATTGGACCAATACACGTATTGGTGAGGGTCTAGAGGCGGTGGGAAAGCAGCCTTGATGTACTCGAGGACCGGTCTTTCCAGACACTTCATGAAATTTAGGATCACCAATGCACTTAACTTGCATGTCTTTGGACTGTGGGAGGAAACCCACGCAGACACGGGGAGAACATGCAAACTCCATAAATAAATATGTTTATTTTAATTTATGTATTTATTTAACAAATATTTTGGGAAGAAGCATTGAATTTGTCACTGAAGCAGTGGACAGAAAAGACCCCCAAGATGCTTCTTAGCAGACTGTGGTGGAATGAGCCTGTGGCTCATAAGTGCTCCAAATTAGAGAGAGCGCCACCTAGTGGGCATTTTTCATGATGGCATCCAGTTTTGCCATCGTCCTGTTCTCCCCAACAGCTTCCAGCGTCTCCAGGGTTTAGTTACAGTCAACGTGCTGTCTGATTTGACATAAGAGGTGTAGGAAAATGAAATTTAAATGTCTTTAGTATCTGAATAGTGCAGTTTTGACGGAATGGCATCCTGTTCTTTCCACAGAGAAAAAACCTGCTGCTTTCCGTAACACTGAGAGGGACGTGAAAGATGTGAGGCCGACACGAATATCATGGAGCAGAGACCCATAAGTATTAAGGAAGAGGAGTGTGAATGGGAGTCTGTCTACCCGACACAGGAGAGTCTCTGCATTAAGGATGAGGACTGTGAACAGGGGCCGGTGGGCATTAAAGAAGAGGAGTCTGTCAGCTTTGAGGCACACAAGCCTGAAAGTGGGGAGAGTGTCGAGGAAGACGACCTTCATTGTGGGTGTCGGGATGGAGCGGTGAGCGGGTTTGTCTCTTCTCAAATCAGGGACTGTTCATCTCTGCAGCCTTCTATCAAGGAGAAGTCTGAATCATCACAGCCAGACAGAAAGACGACTGAGGAAACTCGGGAACATCAGCCACCATCTACAAAGAAGTATGGAGGAAGTAAGTATAAAATTGTGCAAGGTTGAGGATTATGGGCTTCAAAGGTGAGATCTTTTTTTTGAAAAACTTTGAAATGGAGTGAAATTGATGTTTTTAATGCCTAATATGGCTTAATAGTTCCTGCATGTTAATGTTATAAGGGTTAGCAGTTTGCTTTTCTTTCCTTGTGCGACTGTTGTCCTCCTGTCCTTGGCTATACAAAAATACAGCTGCAAGACAGACTCTGTGAACCCTTTAACTGTTAATTCCTCCTATCCATGTGGTCCGATCTAGTGTAGCAAAGCAAAGTAAAAGCAAAACACTGCAAAAAATGTTTTAACTGATTGGATTGAAATGAAATCATTGATACGGAAAAAAGGAAATTAGCTGACCACTGTTTTGTTTTTTGTTTTTTTTTTTTGTTGATAATAATACAGTAGCAAGTAGGTTAGTGTTGGATCGGTATAAAAACTGTAAACTCCGCTCTTGGACCCCAATACCAGTACCAGAACAGTTCCGAAGCAAACAATAGACCCCTCTCATCTGTCCTACGGTTGCTTCATTCCTCTGCCCCCATGCATGAACCCTCCATTCATCGGTAAGCTTACACAAGTTTACATTACACAGGGAGCTTCACTCGACAGAGACCCTGAATATTATTCTGTTGAAACTCCCGTTAGGCTGTCCGCTCTATATCTTGACGTCTGTGTAATCGATTGCCTTACATGTGATGCTGGAAGTGGTTTCTCTTTTCTGCCAGACACATTTCAATGCGGCGCTCCATGTTCATGAATGTATTGGCAAGTGTCTCTTTGGGGGGGAATAGCAGCAATTTCACGTTGAATGTTTTCCTTCAAATCTTCCACCGTGTGAGGCCTTTTCCGATAGACTGTTCCTTTGAAGGAAGAAGTCTGGTGGTGTCCGATCTGGCAGCCGTGGTGGTCAAAGCCCCCTTTGAAATGACCCTGTTGCTGAAGAAGGGTTCGATGTCTGCCACGCTCCTTGCTGATATGTGACACGTTGCCCCATCTTGCTGGCACTAACCTTTTGTTAACTCACGATCATCCAGTTGATTCTGACATCGCTTAAACCAGGGGTGTCCACAGTGGCTGCAGGTTTTCATTCTAACCATCTTCTTAATTAGTTGCCAGTTTTTGCTGCTAATTACTTCTTTTAATTAACTTGACTCAGGTCCTTTACTTGTTTCTTTTCCCTTAATTAGCAGCCAAACAATAGTGAGACACAAAACATGCCGCCACATCACACAATATCTGAAAATAAAGAAAGGTGAAGGTCTCAGTAAGGTTGATCGCTCAGCTCACCAAAACACTTTGACGATTTTCTTAGGAAAAACAGAAAGTCAACAGTTTTGAAATGTCAGCTTTGGCAGAACGAGAGCAACAACAAGCCATGAGATTAAATAACGAGTTTAATTAACAGCAAGAATTGGCTTCTCATTAAGAAACTGGTTGGAGTTTGAAGCCGCAGTTTAGCTGGTCATCTGTTGGCTCATTTCACATCTCATTTCTGTTTGGCTGCATTTTAATGAGGAAACGAATCAGGGCTATTAAAATGTGAATTAGCAGTGAAAACAGGTCACTGATTAGGGTTAGAATGAAAACCTGCAGCCGCTGCGGCCCTCCAGGCCGGGAGCTCGACACCCGTGGCTTAAACGAATTGCTGACCCAATAGGCCAGTCAGTCAGTCAGTTATTTTCCAACTCACTATATACTAACTACAGGGTCACGGGGGTCTGCTGGAGCCAATCCCAGCCAACACAGGGTGGTATGCAGGAACAATCCCCGGGGGCAGGGTGCCAGCCCACCACAGGGCACACCCACACACCAAGCACACACTAGGGACAATTTAGGATCGCCAGTGCACCCAACCTGCATGTCTTTGGACTGTGGGAGGAAACCCACGCAGACATGGGGAGAACATGCAAACTCCACGCAGGGAGTTCCTGGGAAGCGAACCCGCAGGTCTCCTTACTGCGAGGCAGCAGAGCTACCAGTTTGCCACCGTGCCATCCCCCAATAAGTTCATACCATGAAGACGTGCTGCTCAATATTGTACACCACCATCCTGATGAAGTGACAGAGTGAAGGGGTAGGGCGGTATGCACCCTGAAGTTACAAATGGCTGTGCGGCGCCTACCTCATCGCTCTGACGCAGTGACATCTCAACTTGTTTGAAGCTTCATATGCTGAGGTACACATTGCACGTTTGTTTCGTTCAGATTGCTCTGTCCTAGTGAAAGTTGTTAAAGGATATCTGGGGCCTCTTTCGAGTGACTCTCCTTGTATCTACACTGCCCTCCATGATGATCTAATTTTTTTTCTTTGATTTTCCCCCCTCTGCTCCACAGTTTAAAATAACAAATCAGACAATTTAGACATCGTGATTAAAGCACACATTGCTGACTTTCATTTAAGGGGATTTGCAGACATTTCAGTTGTACAACACTTTTTCTTCACGGTCCCCACATTTTAGTGCACCATAATGTTTAGGACACAGCAGTTGACGGGTTTATTAAAGCCGTTATCATATTTAGGGCTTTGTCGCATATCCCTCACATGCAATTGACTGCTTGACGTCTGTGATTCATAGACACCAGAGGACTGAATCCTTCCAACAGGGTTATTAAAATGTGAATTATCAGTGAAAACTGGTCACTGATTAGGGTTAGAATGAAAACCAGCAGCCGCGGCGGCCCTCCAGGCCGGGAGCTCGACACCCATGGCTTAAACGAATTGCTGACCCAATAGGTCAGTCAGTCATGCACCATAATGTTTAGGACACAGCAGTTGACGGGTTTATTAAAGCTGTTATCATATTTAGGGCTTTGTCGCGTATCCCTCACATGCAATGAGTGCTTGACGTCTGTGATTCATAGACACCAGAAGGTGCTGGGGATCTTCTCTGGTGATGCTCTGCCAAGCCTCTAATGCAGCCATCTTCTTAACGAAAAGCTGGTATTATACCATTTTAAAAACTGTGAGAGTAGGATATGCTGACTCACCAGTGCCAATGTTCCCTCTAAGCTGAGCGCGTGAGCGATCGCTCACACGAATTCAGAGCGTCGCTCATACTTCCCGCACGATCGCTCATTCCGACGGCATCGCTCGTACTTATCGCGAAAATTGGTGCTCATAAATTTTTGCCTTAAACAAAATGTCGCTCATAAACAATGTTTTTTGCTCACTATATGCTACTCCTTAGAGGGAACATTGCTCACCACATATATGCTTGGCGCAGCACACAGGTGGGGCCCACATGGCTGTTTAGGGCTTTCCGGTTTATGCCAATGAAAGTCGTCAGCTGAAACAATGGGCGCTGACTAATCGTGTAGTTGGACAAGTGAAAAAGAAGAGGTGTCCTGGACAGGGAAGAGATACAGGATAATGAACCTTTGAAGTAGAAGGACGAAAGTTCAGCAAAGCTCAAGGAAGACGTGGTTAGCAAGCGTTGTAAAGTCTGAATGTTGGTACCATGCCGCCCTGGCAGTGAGTGCAGGTGCTTCTTCACTAGAAGCAAAAAACTGACATAGAGAGAAATAGAGGAGGAAGTGGCATCCTCGGGTCCAAGAGAAGCTGGGACCAATGACATCTCTTGATCAGTTCGGTTAAGGGGTCCCCCACAGTAACAAGAGAGAGGGAATGAATAAAGTAAATACAGTGGGTATAGAAAGGAATCCCCCCTTCAGAATATTCACATTTTCATGCTTTGCAGCTTGAAATGAAGGCATGCAGAAAAATATTTCTCCTGCTGTATTTACGATTCAATCATCTTGTCAGTTATGCCTATCACACGTGATCTGTTTAGTTTCCAGTGATTGTTGAGTAGTTAACTAGATAGATAGATACTTTATTAATCCCAAGGGAAAATTCACATAATCCAGCAGCAGCATACTAATACAAAAAAAAAATTAAAGTGTAACAAAAATACATGTAAAAACAGACAATAACTTTGAATAATGTTAGCATTTACTCCCCCTATATAACTAATATATAACTATAACTATGCTGAGTGTCTTTCCATGTGCAACTTAAGTGTTACGATTGCTTATGTCAGTGGTTCTCAAACTGTGGGGTGGGCCCCCCTAGGGGGTGTGAAGATGTGGAAAAAACAAAACAAGAATCAAAAATATGAGAAATACATCTATTGAAACCAAATTAACTTAAATAACATTCTGATACTAGAAAAATAAATATAGAGTTAGATAAATGTCGATAAAAGTTAAGTAGGTATAAAAAATATGCATCTATGATATATCATTAATTAAAAAAGAACAAATTGGTATTAGTGGGCTCCTTTCAAAAAAACGATAGGGGGCACGATTAAAATTGTTATGAAAACTCGGATCGCAAATACTTAAAGGTTGAGAAACGCTGGCTTATGTTCTAAAAAGGTTGTTCCAAAATTCAAGTTTATTAAATGGTGACTTAATTTAAATACTAGGAGAGCAGATTGAAAATAACGTTTTCCTTTTCCTTTTAAACTTCATTTAGGAGACAAATTTCACTGCTGCTCAGAATGTGGCAAACGTTTCTCTCATCGTCGGAACCTTCAGGATCACATAAGAGTTCACACTAGAGAGAAGCCATTTTGGTGTCTTACATGTGGCAAACGATTCTCTCTAATCACCAATCTTCAGAGACACAGAAAAATTCACACAGGAGAGAAGCCGTATTGCTGTTCTGAATGTGGGAAACAGTTTTCACAAAAGGTCACTCTCTTCAGCCACAAACAAATTCATACGGGAGAGAAGCCGTATTGCTGTTCTGTTTGTGATAGACAGTTTTCACAAAGACACAGTCTTTTAAAGCACCAAAAAATTCATACGGGTGAGAAGCCATATTGCTGTTCTGAATGTGGGAAACGGTTTTGTGACAAGAGTAGTCTTCAGAAGCACATTAGAATCCACACTACCGAGAAGCCATATTCCTGTTTGGAATGTGGCAAACAATTCTTAAACACTAACAGTCTTAATCGGCACATAAGAACTCACACTGGAGAGAAGCCATATTCCTGCTCAGAATGCGGCAAACAATTCTCGCAAATCAACAATCTGCAAAGACACGCAACAATCCACACAGCCGAGAAGCAGTATTGCTGTTGTGAATGTGGGAAACGGTTTTTGAAAAGGAGCAGTCTGTTGAGCCACAAAAACATGCATATGGAAAAGAAGCCACATCGCTGTTCAGAATGTGGGAAACAATTCTTTAAGAGCTGTAATCTTCAAAACCACATAAAAATTCACACTGGAGAGAAGCCATATTGCTGTTCAGAATGTGGGAGACTGTTTTCACGAAGATACAATCTTTTGAAGCACAAACAAATGTATATGGAAGAGAAGCCATACTGCTGTTCTGAATGTGGCAAACAGTTTTGTCAGAAAAGTATTCTTCAGAAGCATATTAGGATTCACACTGGAGAGAAGCCATTTTGTTGTTTGGAATGTGGCAAACGATTCTCACGGACTAGCAGTCTTAAGTACCATATAAGAACACACACTGGAGAAAAGCCATACTGCTGCTCCGAATGCGGCAAACGATTCAGTGACAAGAGGAATCTTCAGAGCCACACAAGAGTTCACACGGGAGAGAAGCCGTATTGCTGTTCTGATTGTGGCAAACAGTTCTCCGACAGGAGCTCTCTTCAGAGCCACAAGCTAGTTCATACTGGAGAGAAGCCGTTTTGCTGTTCTGAATGTGGTAGAAAATTCTCGCGCATCACCAATCTTAAGAGACACCGAAAAATTCACACGGGAGAGAAGCAGTACAGCTGTTCTGAATGTGGCAAACAATTCACGCGACTTGCTGGTCTAAAGAAACATGCAAAACTTCACACAGAGAGAAGTCCCACTGCTGTTCTGAGTGTGACAAACAGTTTTAGAAAACCGTAATCTTCAGAGGCTCAAAGAAATTCCCATGGCTTGAAACAGTTTTCACTTATGCTTAGTCTTATGCGACATACCGGAGTTCACACGGGGAAAGAACAAAAAATGAAGATCCTGCTCAGCCTACAAGGAAGGAGAGAGATTGTGTCAAGTCTTAGCCCACATATAACAGTAACAGCTGAACTGTCGGTATTGAGGATCTCTCCTAACTTTATTTTTAGAGCCAGAGGCAGGATCCAGCAGTCAAGCATTCCTTTTTGGCTGGATGGACTCTTCGAGTTTTACTGATTCTCGTTATTGGAGAGTAGTTGTTTATGTTTTGATCTCTTGCTTTTGTGTTAAGGATTTTGATTCAGGACTGTGTTTGCCATGGAGAACCATTTTGGGTACAATCTTTTACCCATTTTTATTCATTGGAGTGTTTTTTTTTTTTTCTATTTTAATAATAAATCCTTGATTTATAAAGATTCTTCATTGTCCTTCAGTACACAAGCGGAGGTTTACGGTTACCCTCCTACATTTTGATATATTTTAGGGATGTTTAAGTTTGTTTTTGATGCTAAAATACCTTTTGTTCCTGAGGGCAGGCCATTGGAGGTGCGGCCTTTACCAGGCAGACAAAGGAGGCCTGGCCAGGGCAGTGAAGTCTTAATTGGAGGCCTAACACCCTTTATTTGCCATGTCCATGTCTCTAATCAATATCAAATTACAACAAAAAGGTCTTCGATAGCATGGCACACTTTTGGATCCTCAAATGCCTGGGATTGTGCAAAATCCGCTCTTCGTCTGATACATGTTAACAGAACCACTTAGCCACACTGGCAAACAATCCTGCAGCTTCACTTTAAAAATGCCGGATTACAATTCCAAATATTAAAATAAGGAAAGGAGTATTTCAAGGGGATTCGGTCTCTTCATTGTTGCTCTGTCTGGCATTAAACTTTTATTTTTTTATTTATTTTATTTACCTTTATTTAACCAGGCAAAACAAAAAACCTCCTTAATAACCTCAGTCATGGATTCAACATCAGCACTTGCTGAATCTCAGATAGCCACTTGCCTTGTGTTTATAGACGCCCTTAAGCTACACAGCTCCATAACCCAGTAAGTGGTGGGGCGGCAGATACATTCACTAAAAGAACTAGCAGACACCATTAGAATGACATTTAGCTCAACAAATGTGCCAAAGTAACTTTCATCAACAGGGGAAAAAATATTACTGAAATGATCAATCTTGATCAAGAGTGTGTCATCAGTTATTTAGATCCAGAAGAAATGTTTATGTACATGAGAAGTAGTAAATGTGCAGATATACATCACAAGTCACAATGGCAAACACTT
Organism: Polypterus bichir lapradei; assembly: GCA_026402145.1. Taxonomy (NCBI): domain Eukaryota; kingdom Metazoa; phylum Chordata; class Cladistia; order Polypteriformes; family Polypteridae; genus Polypterus; species Polypterus bichir. The sequence continues at coordinate 204,102,639 of JANRMT010062791.1, forward strand.
GTCAAAGAGTACATCAGCAGAATGCGAAGGGAGGGTGCTCACCATAGACATCAAAATTCAATGAAATGATTAGCTTGATTCTGTCTTAAATATATGATTAAGTGGAAGGCAGCCATGTACAGAATTCACTCGAGCTCCATATGTGCAAAACATGCAATTATTCAACTTAAAATCTTATATCAAGCACATCTATCTCATTTGAAATTGTCCAAAATGTGTCCAGGGCAAGATCCAACCTCTGAACGTTGCAATCGAGCATGCATATATATATATATATATATATATATATGTATATGTATATGTATCTGTGTGTACAGTACAGGCCAAAAGTTTGGACACACCTCCTCATTCAATGTGTTTTCTTTATTTTCATGACTGAAGGCATCAAAACTATGAATGAACACATGTGGAGTTATGTACTTAACAAAAAAAGGTGAAATAACTGAAAACATGTTTTATATTCTAGTTTCTTCAAAATAGCCCCCCTTTGCTCTGATTACTGCTTTGCACACTCTTGGCATTCTCTCGAGGAGCTTCAACAGGTAGTCACCTGAAATGGTTTTCACTTCACAGGTGTGCCTTATCAGGGTTATTTAGTGGAATTTCTTGCTTTATCAATGGGGTTGGGACCAGCAGTTGTGTTGTGCAGAAGTCAGGTTAGTTGGACGATCATTTATTTTTCAACAGGACAATGACCCCAAGCACACCTCCAGGCTGTGTAAGGGCTATTTGACCAAGAAGGAGAGTGATGGAGTGCTGTAAATGGTCATGAAAATAAAGAAAACACATTGAATGAGGAGGTGTGTCCAAACTTTTGGCCTGTACTGTATATATATATATATATATATACAGGTGCTGGTCATAAAATTAGAATATCATTACAAAGTTGATTTATTTCAGTAATTCCATTCAAATAGTGAAACTTGTATATTAGATTCATTCATTACACACAGACTGATGTATTTCAAATGTTTATTTCTTTTAATTTTGATGATTATAACTGACAACTACTGAAAGTCCCAAATTCAGTATCTCGGAAAATTAGAATATTGTGTAAAGGTTCAATACTGAAGACACCTGGTGCCACACTCTAATCAGCTAATTAACTCAAAACACCTGCAAAAGCCTGGAAATGGTCTCTCAGTCTAGTTCTGTAGGCTACACGATCATGGGGAAGACTGCTGACTTGACGGTTGTCCAAAAGATGACCATTGACACCTCGCACAAGGAGGGCAAGACACAAAAGGTCATTGCTAAAGAGGCTGGCTGTTCACAGAGCTCTGTGTCCAAGCACATTAATAGAGAGGCGAAGGAAGGACAAGATGTGGTAGAAAAAAGTGTACAAGCAATAGGGATAAACGCACCCTGGAGAGGATTGTGAAACAAAACCCATTCAAAACTGTGGGGGAGATTCACAAAGAGTGGACTGCAGCTGGAGTCAGTGCTTCAAGAACCACCAGGCGCAGACGTGGCAGACATGGGTTTCAGCTGTCGCATTCCTTGTGTCAAGCCACTCTTGAACAAGAGACAGCGTCAGAAGCGTCTCGCCTGGGCTAAAGACAAAAAGGACTGGACTGCTGCTGAGTGGTCCAAAGTTATGTTCTCTGATGAAAGTAAATTTTGCATTTCCTTTGGAAATCAAGGTCCCAGAGTCTGGAGGAAGAGAGGAGAGGCACAGAATCCACGTTGCTTGAGGTCCAGTGTAAAGTTTCCACAGTCAGTGATGGTTTGGGGTGCCATGTCATCTGCTGGTGTTGGTCCATTGTGTTTTCTGAGGTCCAAGGTCAACGCAGCCGTCTACCAGGAAGTTTTAGAGCACTTCATGCTTCTTGCTGCTGACGAACTTTATGGAGATGCAGATTTCATTTTCCAACAGGACCTGGCACCTGCACACAGTGCCAAAGCTACCAGTACCTGGTTTAAGGACCATGGTATCCCTGCTCTTGATTGGCCAGCAAACTCGCCTGACCTTCCCCATATGGGGTATTGTGAAGAGGAAGATGCAATACGCCAGACCCAACAATTCAGAAGAGCTGAAGGCCACTATCAGAGCAACATGGGCTCTCATAACACCTGAGCAGTGCCACAGACTGATCGACTCCATGCCACGCCACATTGCTGCAGTAATCCAGGCCAAAGGAGCCCCAACTAAATATTGAGTGCTGTACATGCTCATACTTTTCATGTTCATACCTTTCAGTTGGCCAACATTTCTAAAACTCCTTTTTTTGCATTGGTCTTAATTGATATTCTAATTTTCCGAGATACTGAACTTGGGACTTTCATTAGTTGTCAGTTATAATCATCAAAATTAAAAGAAATAAACATCTGAAATACATCAGTCTGTGTGTAATGAATGAATCTAATATACAAGTTTCACTTTTTGAATGGAATTACTGAAATAAATCAACTTTGTCATGGTATTCAAATTTTATGACCAGCACCTGTGTATATATATATATATATATATATATATAGTGGCAGAAGCGCTACGTTGGCACAGTCCAACACAGACTGACACCGGAGGCATGTGAAAACTAAACAAAAAGATTTTATTTTCTTCAGCCATGGGGCATGTCTTCCCCATGTCCAACAGTCACTACTACTACTACTACTACTACTACTACTACTACTACTACTACTACTCCTCCTCCTCCTCCTCCTCCTCCTCCGGCACCCTGAGTAGTGGCTGCAGGCTCCTTTTATACCCCTCCCTAAAGTGCCCCAGGTGGTAATTGGCTTAATTAGGCTGCACTTCCGGGTGTGGCTGCATTCCAGCCCACAGGGGCTCATTAAGCCGTGCAGCTCCTCCAGGTGTTGGCCACAGAGCCCAACGGGTCTGAGCCCTGAAGTCCCATGCCTGTGGGCCCAATGTCACCCAGGAGGGCTGCCACCAGCGTTCCGGGAGACGTAGTGTGCATCCCATGGTCAAAGGGGCGTCTGGCACTATATATGTATGTGAGCGAGAGAGAGACAGACTGCTCTAAATGCACCCTTTTGAATGAGAGTATAGCATCAAGTCACAGACTAATCGGGTGATCTTAAGACAAAGAACCACCCTCTGGTCTCGGTATACTGACTGGATGTTTTAGACTTCTGAGGAGATGTTCTGCTACCTATCCAGGCTGTAACTGGTCTTAGGTTGCTCTTTCTTGGTTCACATCATACCTCAGTGATCGCCAGTATTATGTCTTCTTTAGGGAATACAAATCTGCCACTACTTCACTCACACAGGGCCAGTTCTCGGTCCAGTCCTCCCTAGATGCTCCCATTAGGTGAGATTATTCGTCGGTGTGGTATAAGCTTCCACTGCTATGCCGATGACACACAACTTTATGTAAGTGTTGATGCAACTGCAAAATCTTCACCTGTTGCGCTGACTGAATGCATTCGGGAAGTCAATCATTGGATGACAGATAATTTTTTTACAACTCAATCCTGATAAAACAGAAATCTTATTAATTGGTACCAAATCTGTCCTCTCTACCCTTCGTGGGCTAAAAATTGACATTGACGGGATTCTAGTTGAACCCTCAGCATCAGTCCGTAATTTGGGTGTCATCTTTGATCAGCTTCTTACTTTTCAATCACACATGTAGTGCTGGGCGGTATGACCAAAATTCTATATCACGGTATTTTTCAAAATTATCATGGTTTCACGATATTCAACGGTATTTTTTTTCCCCATGCATGAGTTAACCACATTTTCCACTGCAATTACTGGCTAAGAAATACCTATTCCACTGTCATGAGAATTGTGCATTGTACCAAAAAAAACCAACATTTTAATGTGCACACAAGTATTAATACAGGTTTGCATGGCCCCATAAAGTGATAGTTTTCAAGAGGTTGGCACTAATGAAGAGAAGGAATCACATTGCATGGCAGTTGCAGTCAAAATATAGAACCTTTCTATTGAACAAATTTTACAAAAACTTAAACTATAATTTTGACAACATATTTTCAACCATCCAAAGAGGCATTTAGACTTAGTCAAATATCCAGAGGTGTTTGTCAAATGTTGTATTGCACTGAACATGTCTTAGAAAAGGAATAAATAGTAAATATTTTTTGTAAACCAACTACACTTTCTGTTAATGTTAACAATCTCTGTCCACTGACATGTTAGCTATATGGATTGTAATGCCGTTGGTTAGGGTTAGGGTTAGGGTATCGATCCACTGCTTGCTTTTTCTGTCGTAGGCAGTCCTCTAGCAAACACGTCTGCAAGTGTCCTCTAGCTTTTTCAGTTTAACCTGAGGACGTGCAGGGTGCCAATCTTAGTTCCGTACATTCATGGTACTCCAAAGCATGTTTGCAGCTAAGGTGGTATCGCAAATTGCTTGTGTTGCCGCCTCCAGTGATAACTTTAGCTCGACAGCATTTACAGTAAATAGTTGTTTGATGCACAACTGATCTTTTAAAACCAAAGTATCTCCAGACAGCAGACACGGCTCCTTTTTTCAGCAAAAGTTCCTCTGTGTCATCACGTTCAACTTTATCGTCTGCTACAGCTTCCGTTTAAGAACGTTCTCTGTCCATTTTCAACACTCAGTACCTCCACTAACATGTGCTCCGTTGCGTGCGTGTTTAGTGGTGCAGCAGTGAAAAAGGTCCCCCGCTGCACCACGTTCCGAATGTTGTTTAGGCTATTTAAACCGGTGTTCTGGTATAAGAAAAAAAAAAAATCATAACAAAAATAAAATATGTTTTTTGGTATGAACCGGTATACCGCCCAGCACTACACACATTAGCTCAATAGCACAGACAGATTTTTTTCATCTCCATAACATTGCTCATCTGCATTCTTTCCTCAGTGTGAAGGATGCTGAGACACTCCTTCACGCTTTCATCACTACCCATCTAGACGATTGCAATGCTTTGTTTTATGGCCTCCCGACTAAATATATCAACAGATTACAATATGTTTTGCTGCTCGTCTACTTACACACACTAAATAATCTGCTCCCATCACTCCTGTCCTCTGTGATTTGTATTGGTTACCAGTTTCTACAAATATCAAATTATTCTTCTCACCTTTAAAGCCCTTCATGGGTTAGCCCGTCATTATCTGTCGGAGCCGCTGCTTCCTTACACTCCTGCTCATCGGACGCTCGCTCACTCGCTGTACCTAAACACAGGTTAGTAAGTATGGGGGGCAGAGCTTTCAGAGTGATAGCCCCTAAAACCTGGAATGCTCTTCCTCTCAATACAATACAATACAGCATTTATTTATATAGGACATTTTCATACAAAAAATGTAGCTCAAAGTGCTTTACATAATGAAGAATAGAAAAATAGAAGACACGATAAGAAATTAAAATAAGTCAACATTAAATCAGCCTTCGTGAGGAAAAATCTTATTCATTTCAAACTTCTGTTAAAAACACATCTCGCCAATGAGTATTATTCATTTTCTTGTATTTGATTTCTATTGTTTTGTTAATGTGTGTATTGAATTGTAAAGTGTCCTTGAGTGTATGTACATAAATAAAACTTCCTTCAATCCATCCATTTTCCAACCCGCTGAATCCAAACACTGGGTCACAGGGGTCTGCTGGAGCCAATCCCAGCCAACACAGGGCACAAGGCAGGAACCAATCCTGGGCAGGGTGCCAACCCACCACAGTAAATAAAACTTATTATTATTATTATTATTATGTACAAACCAAAATGTCTGCATGAACACAGTAGGAAAGGCATGTGCAGTGTTCAGTGCTGTTCCGCTGCAGAATGAGTACGCATCCTTTGTGTATTTTGTTCTGACACAGTCGCCCACACAGCACGATGTTATAATCAGGGTTAGTACAAGGGTGTTTCTTTTGCACACTTTTCTTATATTTTTTTTGGTTTCTGTTGTCTGTGCATGAGAGAGTAGAATGTCAGCGCCTGAATCGCACGATCCACACCACCCGCTGTGTTACTGTAGGCTGCCACAGCACAAGGCTTAGTGACTTCAACGCTCTCCCTGACACGAACATTGACACTGTGAGGTCACGACCCTGGTGTTCATCACGCAACGGGGTTGAAAGGTCAGCCTTCTGTTTTACTTACATATCCGAGTTTGCGGAAACAAAAAACGTTTTGTCGATCATTCTGTTGTTTCTAAAGCTCCATTTTCTGAAGGTTTTTTCTGGTTGTCGACTCTACGATTTTTTTACTGCCATGTTGGGTTTGTTTGCGATTTTTGAATACGTCACTTATCCCGATTACTTTTTTAAAAGCCTTGCTAGTCATTTAACAAAATAAATACGAAGGGAAAATTGCTGGAGAAAGAAATGGCGTGATGGAGAACCAAGAGGTTGTTTGTGTAGGAATGATTTTCATCCGCATACTGTAAGGACACAAAAGAGTTCAGGTTAATTCTGCTGAAAGGTGCCGACGGGTGGTCAACATGAGGGGCACTGGACTCGGACCACTGCCCATCTGCTTCTTCTTTTCTCTGGGAAGAGTGAATGTTGAGGGGCAACTGGGTGACAGACAACTCGGCGAAAGGACAACTCGGCGAAGAACAACTCGCCGACATCCTTTACCAGTTAGGTAATAGTTAGGTTCAAAGAGATTTTTTAATGATATTTAAATGACAACGTAGGGCGCCGGAAACTCCACAGAATCACCTGCTTTATGAGAGTCCCAATACGTTGAGAGTAAAAGCTGTACTCGCAGGTCACCTTTTGTATTCTAAATATTGTTATCATACGATTACAATCAACACAATTTATATAAAGGACTAGCAAAATACCCGCGCTTCTCAGCGGCAAAGTACTGTATTAAAATTTTTATTAAGAAGAAAATTAAACCTTTTTATACTGAGGGAAAATATACCAATAATTATTTAAGTTTCCAATAATTATTTGTTAAGGATCTCTTTGCATACCACATTGTGAGTTCGGCCCTCCGGTTGTAATATGACTAAGCTGTGCGCTGAGCTTACTCTTGAGCATGTAACGTACAGTTGGCCATGTGAACAGTAATCTTGTCTCAAATCTCACAGCTTGGATTGCTGCTGTCATAATCGGTTTGAGTTTCATGGTTTGTTTCAATTACGACAGTATTTGCAGGACTTGTGTTGAAGTGACATTCGGCATCTGTCAAGCGTTGTAAGTATACAACCGGTTTCATCGATAACTTCACATCCAGCTTTTGAGAGTTTAAACATTCATAAACATCAAAGTGTCCACTACTGAAATTGTCACCTATGAATGTAAGATGTTTAAGAGGCATTGGTGGTTGTCGAAAGGTGTAAAATATTTGGCCATTTCGGTACACTTGAAAGCAACAACCGAACAGCGGCTGCCATCAACTCACATGCAGAACCATAGGTGAAGGGCTTAAGCATTTCACTCTTCTAGTGTTCCTGTGTAGTATAATTATCTCCTGTACCGTCATCAGTCCACACCTTGAACCTGTCCCAGTCATTCAATACATAAGACACAATGTTCCTCCAGATATCAAGAGTGAGCCTGATATGGCCGTGCAATATGTAACAAAGAGAATGGAAAAGGCAGGTGCCATCTCCGGGCATGGAAATCACTCGGTAAGTGACAGTTCTTTGATCGATGGTGATCACCTCGATAGACATGTTAATGGGGGTATGGTTGGAATGATAAAGGAAATGGGTACCTGAACAATGTAAAGTAAGTCTAAAATACCTATACAATAACTATAATCATAATAAATGAACAATAAAACAGCGGAGAAGCCATGGATTAAATAAAAAGGCTGTAGTTATCAGCAGGGAGACGTGAATACCGTGGCGAAGCAAGGAAGGGAATGTAGAGACTGGAGCGACAGACGGCCTTATATAGGCAGGCAGCCAACAACGTGGGAAGTGTTGGGATGGGGGACCAAAGGCCGCCTCACACGGCGACCGAGCTGCAGGCTATGGACGTATATATGTACGTAAGTAGGATTCAGTTAGCGTTGGGAACCTGCCTACCAGATTTCTTGAAGATGGGCCCATAAGTAACAAAGACCGTTGGAAAGTTCAATATGGCGGCTGACAGTGGCATCATACCACCGAAATAAGTACGTACATCGGTTTCGGTTAGCGCAGGGAAGCCGCCTACCAAATTTCGTGAAGATAGATAGATAGATAGATAGATAGATAGATACTTTATTAATCCCAAGGGGAAATTTACATAATCCAGCAGCAGTATACTGATACAAAAAACAATATTAAATTAAATAGTAATAAAAATGAAAAATAAAAAAACAGACAATAAATTTGAGTAATGTTAGCATTTACTCCCCCGCGTGGAATTGAAGAGTCGCATAGTGTGGGGGAGGAACGATCTCCTCAGTCTGTCACTGAAGCTACTCCTCTGCCTGGAGATGACACTGTTCAGTGGATGCAGTGGATTCTTCATGATTGACAGGAGTTTGCTTAGTGCCCGTCGCTCTGCCACAGATGTTGAACTATCCAGCTTCATTCCTACAATAGAGCCTGCCTTCTTAACAAGTTTGTCCAGGTGTGAGGCGTCCCTCTTCTTTATGCTGCCTCCCCAGTACACCACCACGTAAAAGAGGGCACTCGCCACAACCGTCTCGTAGAACATCTGCAGCATCTTATTGCAGATGTTGAAGGATGCCAACCTTCTAAGAAAGTATACTCTGCTCTGACCTTCCTTACACAGAGCATCAGTATTGGCAGTCCAGTCCAAATTTGTCATCCAGCTGCACTCCCAGGTATTTACAGGTCTGCACCCTCTGCACACAGTCACCTCTGATGATCACGGGGTCCATGAGGGGCCTGGGCCTCCTAAAATCCACCACCAGCTCCTTGGTTTTGCTGGTGTTAAGATGTAAGTGGTTTGAGTCGCACCATTTAACAAAGTCTTTGATTAGCTTCCTGTACTCCTCCTCCTGCCCATTCCTGATGCAGCCCACAATAGCAGTGTCATCAGCGAACTTTTGCACGTGACAGGACTCTGAGTCATATTGGAAGTCTGATGTATATAGACTGAACAGGACCGGAGAAAGTACAGTCCCCTGCGGTGCCCCTGTATTGCTGAACACAGTGTCAGACCTGCAGTTCCCAAGACGCACATATTGAGGTCTGTCTGTAACATAGTCCACGATCCATGCCACCAGGTGTGAGTCTACTCTTATCTCAGTCAGCTTGTCTCTAAGGAGCAGATGTTGGATGGTGCTGAAGGTGCTAGAGAAGTCCAAAAACATAATTCTTACAGCACCACTGCCTCTGTCCAGGTGAAAGAGGGATCGGTGTAGCATATAGATGATGACATCCTCCGCTCCCACCTTCTCCTGGTATGCGAACTGCAGAGGGTCGAGGGCGTGGCAGACCTGTGGCCTCAGGTGGTGAAGCAGCAGCTGCTCCATGGTCTTCATCAGATGTGACGTCAGAGCGACAGGCCGGAAGTCATTCAACTCACTAGGACGTGATACCTTTGGGACTGGGGTGATACAAGATGTTTTCTAAAGCCTTGGGACTCTCCCCTGTTCCAGGCTCAGTTTGAAGATGCGCTGTAGAGGACTCCCCAGCTCCAACGCACAGGCCTTCAGCAGTTGTGACGATACTCCATCTGGACCCGCTGCTTTGCTGTCACGAAGTCTCCTCAGCTCTCTGCTCACCTGCGCTGCTGTAATTGTGGGTGGGGATGTCCCTCCTATGCTGGTATCAACAAAAGGATGGTTGGAGGATGCAGTACTCTGAGGTGAGAGTGGGTTAGGGTGGTCAAACCTGTTAAAGAAGTTGTTCATCTGGTTTGCTCTCTCCACGTCTCTCTCGATGGTGGCATCCCGCTTCGAGCTGCAGCCAGTGATGATCTTCATCCCATCACACACTTTCTTCATGCTGTTATTCTGCAACTTCTGCTCCAGGTTTCTCCTGTACTGCTCCTTCACCGCTTTGAGCTGGACTCGGAGTTCCTTCTACACGCCCTTGAGCTCATGCTGATCACCGCCTTTAAAAGCCCTTTTCTTCTGGTTCAAAAGGCCCTTGATGTCACTTGTAATCCATGGCTTGTTGTTAGCATAGCAGCGTACTGTTCTTACTGGAACTACAATGTCCATACAGAAGTTGATGTAATCAGTTGTGCAGTCAACAACCTCCTCAATGTTCTCACTATGTGACCCCTGCAGGATATCCCAGTCCATAGTTCCAGTCTCTCAGAGCCTGCTCTGCCTCAGGGGACCACTTCCTGAATGTATTCACTGTTCTGTATGTTGAAGATGTGTCACACTTTTTTCTGTGCATTTTTTTTTAGAGAAAACTGAACATATTACATAGTGATTTATTATTTATTGTGGCTCATATCATCACAGCTTCTTGCAAGTTTAATAACAAAAATGTTACAAATAATACACCACGTAAATTAAAGAATTGACTCTACATATCCTGTTGTATTACCAATTTTAACAAAAACAATTGTTGTGAAGAGAGGCACGGTGGCACAGTGCGTAGTGCTGCTGCCTCGCAGTTAGGACAACAGGGTTCACTTCCCGGGTCCTCCCTGCGTGGAGTTTGCATGTTCTCCCCGTATCTGCGTGGGTTTCCTCCCACAGTCCAAAGACATGCAGGTTAGGTGCATTGGCGTTCCTAAATTGTCCCTAGCGTGTGCTTGGTCTGTGTGTGTTTGTGTGTGTGTGTGTGCTCTGCGGTGGCCAGGCACCCTACCCGGAACTTGTTCCTGCCTTGCACACTCTGCTGGCTTGGATTGTCTCCAGCAGACCCCCGTGACCCTGTAGTTAGGATATAGCAGGTTGGATAATGACTGAGTGACAATTGTTGTGAAAATCGGGTGAGAAAAAATAAAGTTACAAGTGATTTTAACATCAGAGCTCAGCAGCTCTTTTTACCTGCCTATGAGTTTATAAGCGGATCTGACCGCTCCATTATGGCGGGTGACGGTGCGTCAGCGGGGAGTGGCTATAGATGTTCACATGCGCGTATAGCGCTTTTCACGTGACGTCATTAAAAGCGACGGACACTAAATCCCCAGTTCAATCCGTCACTGGGCAGTGAATGAGCGGAGAGACAGTGGGCGAGTTTAGAAAGAATCGTCGACATAAAGAAAGCAAGCAAGAAAGACTGACGGTAAGAGTTTGGGACGATAGTTTATTTATGTTGTAATTTTCTTTCGCTCCACTCACACCCGAACTTTAATAAGAGGAGAGCAGCGCGTTCGTGTTAATGAACCCACCACCGGACCCCTCTCTTGTGACTTTTTACTCGTTGTTGTTTGCGGTTCATTTGTCGTTATCGAGTCCCATTTCTATTTAACGTTATCTAGGCGCCTCCTATTTTTCATTCCTTTCCATGTATTCCTTTATTTATGACCCCAAACCGCCGACTAGTCGCCTCCTCCGCACACACAGCGCCTTGATTTTTGCCTTTATTTTATTTTTTTTCCTCCATTCAGTCCGCGGTGTCCAGTTAGACTAGAGCGGAGCTGGTGACCGGGCGAAATAAAAAAAAAAAACCGCAAGGAGTCAATCGGTCCATTCACGTCAGCTTAGTAAAGAGAAAAACGAACTGGAGAAGAGTCGGGAGCGGATAATACAAATTAAAAAGCAGCAGAGAAAAGTGTCGTGCCGTAGTGCTGATCATCTGTAAACGGGTAGAGCTTTAAACTAAATAACAAACATGGCTGCAATTGTGTGTACAGTGGTGCTTGATAGTTCGTGAACCCTTCAGGATTTTCCATATTTCTACCTAAGTATGACTCAAAACATCAGATTTTCACACAAGTCCTAAAAAGTAGATATGGAGAACCCAGTAAACAAATGAGACAGAAGTATCATCCAACCCGCTATATCCTAACCACAGGGTCACGGGGGGGGGTCTGCTGGAGCCAATCCCAGCCAATACAGGGCGCAAGGCAGGAAACAAACCCTGGGCAGGGCGCCAGCCCACCGCAGCAGAAGTATCATACTTGGTCATTTATTTATTGAGGAAAATCACCCAGTGGGTGGGGAAAAAAATATGTGAAGCTTACAGGTAATTTGAAGGTGAGGTGTTGTCAGTCGGTTTGAATGGGCACCCTGTTTAGGGTTCTGTCAAGGGCTTCATCTTCAAACACCTCTGTGCAGTTTCAGCGTATCATGCCACATATAAAGGACATTTCAGAGGATGTCAGGAAAAGAATTGTTGGTGCTCATCCAGCTGGGAAAGGCTACAAAACCATCCCTAGAGTCTGGACTGCACCAATCCACAGTCGGACAGATTGTGTACAAATGGAGGAAGTTTAAGACTATTGTTACCCTGCCCATGAGTGGTTGACCAACAAAGACCACTCCTAGAGCAAAGGAGCATGATTGTCCACGAGGTCACACAAGAATCAAGGGTAACTTACAAGCAACTAAAATGCAACTTAATGTTCATGAGTCCACCATCGGTAGAGCACCGAACAACCGTGGTGTGCATGTCAGGGTTGCGAGGAGAAAGCTACTGCTTTCCACAAAAAAACATGGCTTCCCATCTGCAGTTTGCTGGAGAACATGTGGACAAACCTGAAAGCCATTGGAGTAACATTTTATGGACAGATTAGACCAAAACAGAACATTTTGGTTCAAGTAAGAAAGACAATGCTGCATTCCAGCATGTGACCCTCATCCCATCTGTAGTCGTCTCAAGCTTTGGGCCTGTTTTTATTGTGTCTGGGCCAGGACAGCTTGCGATTGTGAAAGGGAACGTGAATTTTAAATTATACCAGCAAATTCTAAAGGAAAATGTCAGAAAATGGACTACATCTCAAGGGTAAACTGGGGAAGGCAGCAGCACAATGACCCCAAGCATACAAGTGGTTCTACCAAAGAGTGGTTGAAGAAAAACAGCTTTTGGAATGGCCAAGTCAAAGCCCTGACCTCAACCCCAGAGAAATGTTGTGGAAGGACCTGAAGCGTGCCATTCATTTGAGAAAACCCAGCAACATCGCTGAGTTGAGGGCTAAAATTCCTCCGAGCCGATGTGCAGGACTGATCAAGACCTGCAGGAAACGTTTAGCTACAGTTATTGCTGCAAAAAGGCGGTCACACCAAATCCTAAAAGCAAAGGTTCACATCCTTCTGCCACTCACAGATCTGTGACATTGGATCATTTTCCTCAAATAAATGACCAAGTATGAGATTTTTGTCTTATTTTTTTCAATTGTGTTCCCTTCACCTACTTTTAAGTTAAGTGTAAGTCTGAAGATGTTCCAGGTCTCATTTATGAAGGAATATGGGAAATTCTCGAGGCTTCACCAGCTTGTAAGCACCACCGTATATTTATGAAGTTCTGCTGCCTAACACAGTGGTTTCTTCAGGGCCCTCTTATCTCAAATCCCTCCTATTTGATTTAATCTCCGTGTAGGACTGGTGGCATAACATTTGCGGGGGGTCGCTGGTTGTCTTAACTAAACTGATTATCTGCTTATGCTAATGAATGACGCGCCGGCCTAACATTCTGAAACCTGCTTTATGCAATGTAGACAGCATACACTTTACATGCATGGCTTGAATGGAAAGTTTTTATTCTTTTAATCTTTGTCATATGGGATCAATCATAGATTTCAGTGCTAAAGTCCAAGCCGGTCATGTCTGTTATTATGTATTAGAGAAGCGAGTAGAGAGTTGTGCGATTAGTGTGACTGCCTCGGTGCTCCAGCAGACTGAACTTAAACCCCTGCATCTCTATGGTCTGTGTGGTGGTGTCATTCTCTCCTGGGTTTTGTTTTTCTCGTTTTTCTAAAGATGCACAGATTTCATGAACTGGCAAGTAGAACTTGGTGTGCTGCTGTAGTGGACAAAAGTGCGAGTGACCCTTGTGCACAGCCAGTTTCTCACATTTGATTTAATTTCATACAACTAAATACTGCGTCACTAAAAATCTTTGTTCGGTAAAACACCGCAGTACTCGGATATTCCTAGGAAATGAAGGACATACCACTGTTATCTTTTTTTGTTCAAAGTAGAGTCAATTATTATGCAGGCTGAGAGGGGATCCCAAACTTTTTCATATGACTGTACAGTAATCCCTCGCTATATCGCACTTCGACTTTCGCGGCTTCACTCTATCGCGGATTTTAATATGAAAGCATAACTAAATATATAACGCGGATTTTTCGCTGCTTCGCGGGTTCTGCGGACAATGTGTCTTTTTACTTCCTGTATATGCTTCCTCAGTTGATTTGCCCAGTTGATTTCATACAAGGGACGCTATTGGCGGATGGCTGAGAAGCTAACCAATCAGAGCACGCAGTTAAGTTCTCCTGACTGAGAAGCTAACCAATCAGAGCACGCAGTTGAGTTCCTGCGTGCTGAATGCAGTGTTAACCAGGAAGTCTCGTCTCGCTCATTCAGTATCAACGTGTTTCGCTGTGTAAAGAGTTGTGCTCTTTAGTGTTTATCTTTGTGCATAGTCCAGCCCTTCATTATGGCTCCAAAACAACCTGCTACTGCTTCAGGGGCCGTGCCCAAGCGCAAGAAGAAGATGTTAACGATTGCCGAAAAGGTAAACGTTTTGGATTTGTTGAAGGCTACGATTCTTTTTATTTAAAAAGTAGGAAAGGAATATAAGATCTACGGCTGCAGCGTCCTTTTAACCAGGGTGCAAAACGAGTTGTAAGTGGATGTAATAAGGCAGTAGTCGGGATGGAATCTGCTTTAGGGATTTGGATTGAAGACTGCCAGAAGAAGAACAACGGCAGTGCTACACAATCGCCTGAAGTGGCTCCTTTACAAGGGCTGTAACGCTCTCCTTTGTTGTGCAGTAAAATTAAACTCATTGTTATCGGACAAGTCATCGTGTCATTGTTGGTGAGTAACCATAATTAATTTTCTTCTTACAGTGCTTAGTACATGTACGTACGTTTAGTGTCACTGTACACACATTTACTGTATACTATTTTTCTTGCATTGTACGTATTTATTGCTGGTGGCCTGTCTATCGTAATGGCTGTAACATATGTGATATCGGAGACACTCAATATCTTTAAAATAATATTTAGGTTTTACTGTATATAAACAGTGTGTTTATATACATAATTTCAATGAATCTTACCTAATATCTAAGAGAATACAAAGGGATTATGCTGTATAACGCTGCGGGGAATATTTATAAACAGTGTGGGAGAGTTTATAAGGGCTTAAAATACATAAAAATAACCATACAAACATATGGTTTCTACTTCGCGGATTTTCACCTATCGCGGGGGGGTCTGGAACGCAACCCCCGCGATCGAGGAGGGATTACTGTATATATAGATCTGTCTGTCTGTCTCGATAGATAGATACAGTAGATCTCTCTCATATACCAACATTTATTTCTTTTGCACGTTTTCATATAAATTAATGTAGCTCAAAGTGTTTTACAAGATGAAGAAACTATATAAAAATGAAATTTAGGCAATACTAATTAACAAAGAATAAAGTAAGGTCCGATGGCCTGGGAGGCCAGGAAAACAAAAAAATACAATCTGCAGGGGTTCCGAGGCCACGAGACCACCCAGCCCCCTCTGGGCATTCTACCTCACATAAATGACCTCAATCAGTCCTCGTGGTTTAGAGGCTTCACATTGAAGAATTCAATGATGATGATGGTCATGCGGACTTCTGGCCTTTAACCCATCAGTGTAGGGACATCATGGCGCTTTGATCAGGTGGTGGTGCTGCACCACAGAAAACCGGAAAAAGCAGCAGAAAAGTAGGGGTGAGTACGGAATTTGGAGCCACGATAAAAATAATTCAGTGCATATACAGAGTATCACGATTAAAGTAAAATGAAGCCAAGTTAAAACAGTTTGTGATTAGCAGTTTTTTTTTAAAGTGCTTCACTGTATTAGCCTGGTGAATTTCTATCGGTCAGCTATTCCAGATTTTAGGTGCATAACAGCAGAAGGCCGCCTCGCCACTTCTTGTAAGTTTAGCTCTTGGAATTGCAAGGAGACACTCATTTGAGGATCTAAGGTTACGATTTGGAGTGTAAAGTAAGAGACATTTTGAAATATAAGATGGAGCAGATTATTTAAGGCAGATTATTTTATGTCATAAGTTCCTCTTTTATTTTTTCCGTGAACTGTTTGCTGTAAGTTTCACTAAAATCTTTAAAAACAAAGACACTTGGACTGTGGAGTATTTATTTATTTATTTATTTATTTTTGAACAGTGAGTCATCCTAGTGCTAGAATGCCTGTCCAGTAGCTGCATTTGACCTGTTTTGAACCTTTTGGAACCTGTTTTTGTCAGACACAGCTACACTATAACTAGTTATGATTCATTAAAAGTGCACCATGGTGTTGTTTTACCGGGGATTTTACTACAAGTTTTTCTGAGGTTGTGCCTTTTAGCTTTGCTTTGAAATAGAGAGGGAATAGTCTGAGATATGCAGTTTGTATTATTATGAAGTCCTTTTAAAAACGACTGCAGTCGGTCTGTGCAGTGAGGCCGGACCCCCACAGTCTTAACGTTTGTGCTGAACAGCTCTGTTAAGCGCAGGCTGCTGTTCGTTCAGTAAACCACATGTCTGATTACTCGTGGGGGGGCATGGGGATCCATCACAATGACATCAAACCCCCGTGTAAGTCCTGGGTGAGCAGACATGCGAGTTGCATATTGGCTTAAAACTCTTGAGTAGTCAAAATGTCCCCTGCTTATTTGATGTGTAAAACTCTTTGATGCTTTTTGTTTAAGTCTGTGAGGTAGGATTCCAACTGCTCCTGATGTCTGACATTACTTCTTCTTCTTTCAGCTGCTCCCATTAGGGGTTGACACAGTGGATCATCTTCTTCCATATCTTTCTGTCCTCTGCATCTTGTTCTATTAACACCCCTATCACCTGCATGTCCTCTCTCACCACATCCATAAACCTTCTCCTAGGCCTTCCTCTTCTCCTCTTGCCTGGCAGCTCAATCCTTACATCCTTCCTCCAGTATACCCAGCATATCTCCTCTGCACATGTCCAAACCAATGCAATCTCGCCTCTCTGACTTTGTCTCCCCACTTGAGCTGACCCTCTAATGTCCTCATTTCTAATCCTGTCCGTCCTCGTCACCCCCAATGCAAATCTTAGCATCTTTAACTCTGCCACCTCCATTTTCTTTTTGATGCTTTGATTGTATTATCAGTTTGTAGCAAATCCTGGCTTTTGAGTGTGTGGACCACCAGGGGGGCGCACTGCCAACCAAACCCAACACAGACAGACGTGGGACACAAGTTCAGGGCCACACGCTTGTATTTTTTTCCTTTTTCCCCACAGAGTCACAGCACAAGTCCAAAACACAAAGCACACTTCCCTTCCTCCTTTTTCCTTCTCTCTTTTTCTTCATCTCCACTCCGTCTGGCAAGCTTCATTCTCTTCCACCCGATTCTGGCTTCTGGAGTAGTGGCTGCTGGCTCCTTTTTTCTTGATCCTCACGATCGTCGCCGCCCATCACGCTACTGTAGTCGACCACAGCACGAGGCTTCGTAACCTGCTTGTTGCCTTTTGCCTGTCCAGTGACTGGTAGCTCCATTACGTACAGTGCTAAGAAGACAAACCTCTCTCTTGTCTTTCCATTTCGGCGTAATCACTTTACTCTTCTGAGAGAGAGAGTGAGCACCATGGTGGCAGTGCAAGTTCATCAGTAGACCCTTGTTGGGTGCACATGCGGTGAACGTTACCCTAATCTGGTAAGTTTCCATTGGGTCACCATGACATAGCCTGGCAAGCGTCACTGTTTGTGTGAGGATTGGAGGAGCCCCCTAGGCATCCTTTGGGATTGGACTGGTGACATAAAACCGCTGTGTGGACATCGTGGCTTGTCGTTTGAGCCATTCCAAAGTTTGGAAGGGCATTTGAGGTACGGTGAGGATTGTGGGAAGGCGAGTTTGAGAGAACTTGCCATTTATTTGCAGTGTGGAGACAATCACAGGGTGAAGAACAGTAGTGAGTGCAAGGAGCCCGATGCTTATGCATTTTGCTGTACATGTTTGATTTTTCTTTGTCCTTTTTGCATCTTTATCCTTCTTGAACCTTTTGAATGAAGACTCCTTTTTCTTTTTGGTGTTATTTTATCGCAGGATTTAAAAGTGCCCAACATATTTGTACTTTGTCTGCCTCCTATTTTTTTGTACTATTTTGCCGTGTATGCAGGTTAGGTGGATTGGCGATTTGAAATTGTCCCTAGTGTGTGCTTGATGTGTGGGTGTGTGTGTGTCCTGCGGTCGGTTGGCGCCCTGCCCGGGATTGGTTCCTGCCTTGCGCCCTGCGTTGGCTGGGATTGGCTCCAGCAGACCCCCGTGACCCTGTGTTAGGATTCAACGGGTTGGAAAATGGATGGCTGGATAATTCATTGCTGAGCATACTGACTTGCATGACACTTTTTATTTTGCACTTTGTTTTGCAATAAGACAGTTTGTCTGCACTTTTCTCGCGTGTCTGTGTGAGATTTGCACCCTGTTAGGTTTCATTCACTTTCTGAACTGCTAGATACCCAAGGTCTCTGGTCATGCTAAGGTTAAGGGAGCATGGAGCATCACTTGATTATATTGCACACTAGCCGTCCCCCGCGGCTCTGCCCACATAGCGGTGAAACAGGACAAACTTTAAGGCACACTCCAAAATGCAGAGGAAGACCGACTCCCCACTCCTGACGTCACGATTCCCCCTCCCCTCGGCACGCAGCCTCTGTCTTGGATTAGCGCAAATGTATCGCGAACTAGGATTCTTAGCACGATGAGAGAAGTCACAGAATCAACCGGAATGTTCAAGCAAATTAGAGAAAAAAAAAACCAATCTAAATCCATGAAGTAGTTCTCTTGTTTGCTAGCTAAGCGGAGGTAAGGTACACCATGAGAATGGTGCGTTAATGAGGAGGGCCTCAGCCCACAGCGTCTCTCTCGGGGTCGCACAAATAAATTGGTACTGCAAGGTGAACTATGATACATAGCACAATGAGAGAAGTCGCAAAATCAACCGGAATGTTCAAGCAAATTGTAGAACATAAACCCGATCTAAATCCGTGAAGTAGTTCTCTTGTGAAAAACAGACAGATGTATTTTATTTTTGTATATTAAAAAAAAAATATATACAGTGGAACCTCGAGATACGAGTTTAATTCGTTCCAGCACTGAGCTTGTATAGCGAATTTCTCGTATCTAGAACAAACTTCCCCATTGAAAATAATGGAAATCCAGTTAATCCGTTACACACCCCCAAAAATATCAACATAAAAATCAATTTTCCTAACAAATAACACTGATAAATAATATATACAAGTGGAACCTCAGTTTGCGAGTAACTTGGTTTACGAGTGTTTTGCAAGACGAGCTAAATTTTTTAATTAATTTTGACTTGATAAAACATGCGATGTCTTGCAATACGAGTAGTATGGATACACTTTGTCTGCTGAGCGTCATGTGATCATAACTGAGCTGATGGTTCTTCTATCTCATGCGCGTCTCTCTCCTTATCTCTCTCGCTCGCGCACGCGTCTCTCTCTCTCTCTCTCTCTCTCGCTCGCACGCGCGCGCCTCTTGAGGGCAATCATCTCCTATTCTCCATCTTCATGTCCGCGATATTTTTGGATACGCTTATACGGCGAACTGCTAAAACGAGACAATGAAATCACAAGCGCACAAACGCGTAGATCCTCACGCTACGGGAGAACAAGGAAAACTGAGTGAGCTGACGGGCTAGCAGCGTCAGCTTGGGTGAATCCCCGAGTCGAGGCGGATTGGGAAACGCGTCGCGCATACCCACAGCCTGGCTCGTTACACGAGCCAATGCTCGTATTTAGATCTGAATTTTTCGCTCATACTTTCCTCGTATCTTGAATTTCTTGTATACAGAGCCGTTCGTATCTTTAGGTTCCACTGTATATATATAATATATATAATAGAGAGAGAGAGATTATCTCTTGGAGAGAACTTTCCTGTACTCTATATCTATTAAAGTTCTAGTATAGTCAAGTAGGCCCATTGCATCACATCTCATTCTTGGTGTCTGATCTCTCTTTCTGATTCTCGTTTTTCCCTCATGTTTTGGTCGCCTTATCATTTGTGTTCTCTGGTGCTGACCTTTTTTTTTTCCCACATCTGACTCCAATCTTCACTCCATGTTACCGTATTCTGGTTATTTTCTATTTGCACAATAATCCTTGAAAACACCAAAATGAGGGCTGTTTAACAGGAACCCTAAAAAAAGGATTCATGTAAAACAGACACGTTTTTGATTTCACACAGGAAGCTGTAAAGTTGGGACAAATGTTGTGTGTGTGTTTTGTTTTTTTTTTTGTTTAAGGGGCAGATGTCTCAGGAGTTTGTGACATTTGAGATTTGAACTTACTCCTCCTTTAAATATTACTTTTTAATAATTTGAGCCAGCTGATGATGCAACTCTACACTCCGTGGCCACTTTATTAGGTACACCTGTTCAACTGCTTGTTAACACAAATCTCTAATCAGCCAATCACATGGCAGCAACTCCATGCATTTCTGCCTGTAGACGTTGTCAAGACCACCTGCTGAAATTTAAACTGAGCATCAGAATGGGGAGTAAAGGGGGCTGAAGTGACTTTGAACGTGGCCTGGTTGTTGCTGCTCTGAGTATTTCCTCAACATAACTGAAAACACAATTTTGGGACCCCCCCCCCCCCCAAAACAAACAACTATGAGGGACCTTCCAAAAGTTTCCACACTTTCCACACGTCACTTTTCTACATAGTCCCGTTCTTTCGCGATGCAATTTTCCCAGCGTCGTACCGCCTTTTCAATGGAAATACGAGAGTATGGAAATTTTGAACGTCCCTTGTATATGAGATGGTCCTCTGCCAGTCTCGTGCACCTTCACTCCACTCCCAGGTTTGTTCTCCTATCTGATAATTTGGTACGAAGAGTAGTAAGTTGCAGTTATCACCCTATGGCTTGACGTAAGCCTAAGAGGGTGTTGTAAAATGCAACTGAAGTGTCTTTAGATCTAATGAAATCCTGTTGTGTTTTTATTTTCTTTTTTTCTGCAGAGCGCTTCCATTTCCTCTGTCTAGATGGATGTGAAAGAGGAGAACTGCGAGGCTGACATCAATTTCATAGAGCAGAGGATCATCAATATTAAGGAGGAGGAGGAGGAGGACTGTGAATGGGAGTTTGTCCACCCTATGCAAGAGAATCCCTGCATTAAGGATGAGGAATGTGAATGGTGGTCAGTGGGCATTAAAGAAGAGGAGGAGTCTGTCAGCATTGAGACTCGCATCCATAAAGATATGGAGAGTGTCAAGGAAGAAGACGACCTTCATTATGGGTGCCAAGATGGCATGATGACTGGCATTGTCTCATCTCAAAGCAGAGGCCATTCGTCTAAAGAGCCTTGTGTCAATGTGAAGTCTGAATCGTTCCAGTCGGACACAAGGAGGACCAAGGACATTTTATCTGCTACACCTCTGGAAGATCAGCCACCACCTTTAAATACATCTGGAGAAAGTAAGTGTAAAATAAAAATGTGTACGGGTTTTTTTTAGGGTTGAGGTTTATGAGCATGGAAAGGGTCGTTTTGAGTGTCTAGTGAGAAGCTTAGAAATGGGGCAAGGTGGTGTGCATTTACTGTAGCTTGAGAGTTCGTTTTAGTTTAATATCGTAAGGTTTAGCGGTTTGATCTTGCAGTATACAGTAAAGAATGTTGTACAAAAGTGTGGTTATAAGAAAAGGATTGTGAAACCTTCTGCGGATTTCTGTATTGAGAATGTGGCCTGATCTTCAAGTGTCAAAAACGGACCAACACGAATGTCTTTTAAACAATAACAAGCAAAAAACAACTTCTTGTCAGTCCTGAACACGTCGCATGAATGTTCACAGTCTGGTCTGTGACCACCTGTTTTTTTCCTAACTGATTGACCCTCCTTCACCAAACATCTCCTGCAGCTGCTGCTTTTTCTTCTTCTTCTCCTCCAATGTAAACAGAACCGGAGTGTAAAACGGTTTGACCTTCACCAAACATTTCCTGAAGTCAGCCATGAATTTTAGCCTGTTCTCTTTCCGAAACCTGTCAATTTCCTTTATCTCTGGGATTTCTTTTCCCTTGATCGGCTCTCTTCATGTCAGGCCACAGCATTTTTTGTGTTTTGTTGAGCTCTGACTCCGAGTGGCCATTCTGAAGCATCGCTTTCCTTCTGTTTAAGCCTTTTCCGTTGTTGATTTTCCTCCTGTGTTTGTCACGCTTCATCACTCAAGTCCCGTTAACCTTCCACTCTATCCTGATGTTCTCCCGTCAAATTTCTTGATTCTCTTGATGGGTATCCCTGAAGAAGCGATGCACCCCACAAAATAAGGTTTTGGCACGGACGTGTAGTGCTCCCTTTTTATTTTTAAACCTTCAAATACAGAGTCGCACACTTCTGGCAAAGAGTTCAACTTTTACTTCATTTGTCTATAAAGCATTATCCATTGTGGAGCAACCAGGTGGTCTATTTTTGCAAGATTGTGATGTGCAGTTTGTTGCCTTCCTTGAACACCATTCTTGTGTTGTCTTTCTAGTGACCAATGAACAAGTTCTAGAGATTTCTTCAAGAGTCCCTCCTCACCTCTGCACTGGTGCTGTGATCTTGGCAGGACACCCTCTGCAGCACTGAATTTCCTCCATTTGTAGACCGCTTGTCGCTTGGTGAATTGATTAACACCCCGGCATTTTCAAAATACTTTGGTCACCATTGCTACTCTTCGCATCTACACGGTCTGAGATCCTCGGCTTATTTCATTGTTCATATGAACTGATTTTTCTTAAAATGAGGGGACTCGGTCAGAACCCCGATATTTGGTGCACTTCTTGTGGAGCAAGCGACACCTACACTCTCAACTCCACTACAATGATCCGTTGGCCAGACGGTGACTTTTTCAAAGATGCGTTCAACACTGACAGTCCATTTGTTTGTTATTGTGACTTAGTTGAAGATTAGGCTGCATCGTCACTACAGGAACTCGGACAAATTAACATTTTTTAAATTTATTTCTTTTTACATTAAACCCCCCGAGGCGCAATTGTGTTTTCACATGATCTTTCAGGGTCACAGTGCTTCAGATTCTAATATATTCAAGTGTCCATCTTTATTAAATATGCCACTTTAGGTAATAAAATCCCAATGTTCTTCATAAGCTGGAGGATTTTTAAAATGTATAAAACTGCACCTGCCACGTTTAGCTGAAAGGTGGTGGCAAAGCAGGCCATCAACCTGATGTCCTGTCAGTGAAGAAATCGACACCACCAAGACCACCATGAGATAAAACATGAAGACTTAAATAGGTCTGCGGTGGGCTGGCGCCCTGCCCAGGGTTTGTTTCCTGCCTTGTGCCCTGTGTTGGCTGGGATTGGCTCCAGCAAAACCCCGTGACCCTGTAGTTAGGATATAGCGGGTTGGATAATGACTGACTGACCTAAATAGGTCAGAGTCAGAACCAGAAGAAGAAACTCAACAGGTTAGCAGGGTCCAATATGCAAACAAAGAAATTGAACTGAAGAAAAATGCTGCAGAGTCCCCGATGAGAGTTCAAGCACATGCAACTTTGATTTGTATCCAGAAACTTGTATACAGTGGCTTGCAAAAGTATTCGGCCCCCTTGAACTTTTCCACATTTTGTCACGTTACAGCCACAAACATGAATCAATTTTATTGGAATTCCACGTGAAAGACCAATACAAAGTGGTGTACACGTGAGAAGTGGAACGAAAATCATACGATTCCAAACATTTTTTACAAATAACTGAAAAGTGGGGTGTGCGTAATTATTCAGCCCCCAGAGTCAATACTTTGTAGAACCACCTTTTGCTGCAATTACAGCTGCCAGTCTTTTAGGGTATGACTCTACCAGCTTTGCACATCTAGAGACTGAAATCCTTGCCCATTCTTCTTTGCAAAACAGCTCCAGCTCAGTCAGATTAGATGGACAGCGTTTGTGAACAGCAGTTTTCAGATCTTGCCACAGATTCTCGATTGGATTTAGATCTGGACTTTGACTGGGCCATTCTAACACATGGATATGTTTTGTTTTAAACCATTCCATTGTTGCCCTGGCTTTATGTTTAGGGTCGTTGTCCTGCTGGAAGGTGAACCTCCGCCCCAGTCTCAAGTCTTTTGCAGACTCCAAGAGGTTTTCTTCCAAGATTGCCCTGTATTTGGCTCCATCCATCTTCCCATCAACTCTGACCAGCTTCCCTGTCCCTGCTGAAGAGAAGCACCCCCAGAGCATGATGCTGCCACCACCATATTTGACAGTGGGGATGGTGTGTTCAGAGTGATGTGCAGTGTTAGTTTTCCGCCCCAAGTTCCATTTTGGTCTCATCTGATCAGAGCACCTTCTTCCACATGTTTGCTGTGTCCCCCACATGGCTTGTGGCAAACTGCAAATGGGACTTCTTATGGTTTTCTGTTAACAATGGCTTTCTTCTTGCCACTCTTCCATAAAGGCCAACTTTGTGCAGTGCATGACTAATAGTTGTCCTATGGACAGATTCCCCCACCTGAGCTGTAGATCTCTGCACCTCGTCCAGAGTCACCATGGGCCTCTCGGCTGCATTTCTGATCAGCGCTCTCCTTGTTCGGCCTGTGAGTTTAGGTGGACGGCCTTGTCTTGGTAGGTTTACAGTTGTGCCATACTCCTTCCATTTCTGAATGATCGCTTGAACAGTGCTCCGTGGGATGTTCAACGCTTTGGAAATCTTTTTGTAGCCTAAGCCTGCTTTAAATTTCTCAATAACTTTATCCCTGACCTGTCTGGTGTGTTCTTTGGACTTCATGGTGTTGTTGCTCCCAATATTCTCTTAGACAACCTCTGAGGCCGTCACAGAGCAGCTGTATTTGTACTGACATTAGATTACACACAGGTGCACTCTATTTAGTCATTAGCACTCATCAGGCAATGTCTATCGGCAACTGACTGCACTCAGACCAAAGGGGGCTGAATAATTAGGCACACCCCACTTTGCAGTTATTTATTTGTAAAAAATGTTTGGAATCATGTATGATTTTCGTTCCACTTCTCAAGTGTACACCACTTTGTATTGGTCTTTCACATGGAATTCCAATGAAATTGATTCATGTTTGTGGCTATAATGTGACAAAATGTGGAAAAGGTCAAGGGGGCCGAATACTTTTGCAAGCCACTGTACATTTGGTTGGCAATGTCAAACTTCAGAGGCCTTTACCTGCAAATGTACACCGGGAATGGCAATGCTTGTCATCCGAAACAATATGGCGGAAAATATGAAATTAAGATTAAAAAAATAATAATTTGTTCTGACAGTGTTCACCATAAAAATTTGGACACACCTACCTAAATCTCAACATCAAAGCAGATGCTTGAGGTGCGTGTTGGTCAAGTTCAGTTCTGGAGGTCCACTGTTAGCTGCAGGTGTTAATCCCACCTAACTCCTGAATTTATTTATTTATTTATTTTAAACACGACTCCTACCTTCATTAAGATGGCTGACATTTTGGTGTCAATCCAGTGAACAGTCAAGCAAAATGACCTCTTTTATTAGCTAATTCAAAAGATTACGATATGCAAGCTATAGAGGAATCTCGGGCCCCTTCTTCAGGCAAGATGGAATCAATCTTGCTTGAATCGTACACCTCGCCTGAAGAAGGGGCCTGAGTTGCCTTGAAAGCTTGCATATCGTAATCTTTTGAGTTAGCCAATTAAAGGGGTCATTTTGCTTGACTTTTCAAGCTCAGACTGACAGACAACTGGACTTACAGACCCACATTGTATGTAAAAACTCATCAGAATCTTCAAAAGACTTTGTTGGCCAGTTATTTTATCCAAAGATCTTGACCATACATTGTTCTTCTCTCTTGTTAAACGAATCTTAGCCTGAAGAGGTCTATTAATTTTTTACATTTAAGATTTCTCACTTAAAGATTTACCAATGTTGTTATTTGTCCTAGTGTCTCTATAAACGCAGGGAACTCCAGTTTCTGAAATCACATCTCGCCTGAATATGAGGCCTGAGATTCCTTGAAAGCTTGCATAGTGTAATCTTTTTAGTTAGCCAATGAAAGGGGTCATTTTTCTTGACTTTTCACTGCATTTATAATGGCTAACACGGTACAGCACCCTAGTACTAAATGTCTTATAAATGTAAAACTAATACTGATGTGTTTTTCTGAATGCAGAATAAGAGGAGAGTAAAAAAGACCAGCTAATGAAATCAGATCAGTTGTTACTGAGTATTATGGCCGATTGCGAGTCTGGTTGGAACAAAAACCTGCAGCCACAGTGGTGCCACCAGGATTGAGTTTGGGAACCCCTGGTGTAGAGGATTCCATCCCAAAACATGATCTTTCTTTTTTTTTCCAGAATCTCTACCCCTTCCACCCTTTCCATAGCAGTAAACTTTTATCAATCGAAAGAAAGTTAAACTCCCAGAAATGTTTATTTTATACATCTTTGGAGAAATCGGTCTAGCGTCACTATATGCTTCATTATCAAATAATGGGTAACGCGCGTCTACTTGCTACACAAATCTCAAATAAGTAACCTAAAACACGGGCCAAACTACTAACTGAATCACCACTCGCAAAATAAGAGCGGTAATGAAAAAGCATTTCAAATGTTCAAACACACTGGTAACTTTGCGCACGACTAAAACTGTGAAGGGACACCACCGAAAGAAAGACGTTCGATCACTAAAATGCAAAACTAAATCCTCTTCCCTTAGAAGTGTGACTGAGGGCGAGTGAAAGAAAAAGTACCATTGTGAATTTCCCCTTGGGGATTATCTATCTATCCATCTATCTGTCTATCTATCTATCTCTGCCACTAGGACCACCAAGTTCAAAAAATAATCACACTAGACAGCAGAACCATGCACAGCACAGATCCGAAGGAATTGCGTCCATAGATGTGTACCCCACGGAGGGAAAAAATCTTTTTATTAAGCACATCTATAGACGCTCTCCCCGATTCAGCGTCATCCTCGGAGCGTATCTCCAGACGCATTTCCCATTAACGTGGTTAACAGAAGACTCTAGATGTGACTGAAATAGACAAAGACGTTGGCAGCTGTCAGTTTTTATGGTGTAAAAGTGTCCAGGAAAGGCACTTTAACCTCAAAGGTTCTTTTTAATGTTAATACTGGAAATGCCTAAGCTGTGTTAGCCCTTGATTCACACACACGTCCTGCAGAGCTCACCTATTCAACATTCACTCGGCACAGATGCAAAGCAAAAACATCTCCACATTGGCCAAGGCCGGCTACCTCAACTTCGATACCTTAACTCTTTTAGGGCTAATTTTTTTTTCTTTTCTCCCAGGGCTGAATATTTTTCCAAAAACTAACTTTTTTTTAAAAAAGGAACACAAAGCAATGGTTTAACACATCAACTCAACAAAAAATACTTATTTTTGAAAAATGTTACTGTCTTGCATGTTGTATGAGCCTGCATACTCTATGATTTCACATACAGTGCATCCGGAGAGTATTCACAGCTGACAGCCCCTTTTCACAATAAAACTTCCTCATGAATATTAATGAGGTAGCCAGGTCCTGTGGACCTGCCTGTCCTTTTTAGTTACAGAACATGAGCTTTGAACCTGCAAATGTAAAGAATCATTATCTAAAGAATTCTAAAATATATAAAAACAGACAAAAGTAAAACCAATATTATGAGTCTTATTTAGCACACTGTAACAACTCAATTTTCCAACTGCATTACACCATCTATCTTTGATTAACAAACACCTCCAGAAAGAGTATAAATGGCAGAGTTAAGTAATTTTTGTTCATTTTTCCTTATTAATTCAATGTACTTTTTTTTCTTTTCTATAGCGCTCTTCATTGAGTGCAGGCTGGGAGGACGAGAGACATCATTAATTAGAAATGTATATATTGTGACGTTTGAGTCCCTGTCTTGGACCCCAAAACATGAGGCTGAGTCTCAGTACTTTAGCAAAACCAGCTTTATTCTTCTTGAAACGGGAACAGCACGGTTATTATTGCAGCAGGATCTACCGCTCTCCTATACACAAATACAGCAATCAGGCAGGGATGTGGCCAAGTAATACCGTTCCTTGCATTTATAATGATCCTTGCATCACCCATCGACAACAGGTGCCTATAGTGCAACCACAATCGGCTTGGATTTGCTTCCACAACACTCCGCTGCAGCGCTCTGTGCCTGCGGTTGCCCCAGCAATGGATAAGCATTCTTCACAGATGTGGCAATCGTACTTCAGGACATGTGTCGTCCCATTGGGGGGG
>JANRMT010062791.1:204130903-204149770 GCA_026402145.1 Polypterus bichir lapradei
CTCAAAATAGTTCAGAAAATTGATAATAAACTACTATACAATACATTTACATGTACATTAGATTAAACGGCAAATTTTATTTTAAATGCTATAAATAAAATCGGTAGGTAGATAGAAACTTTATTAATCCCAAGGGGAAATTCACATACTCCAGCAGCAGCATACTGATAAAAAAACAATATTGAATTAAAGAGTGATAAAAATGCAGGTAAAACAGACAATAACTTTGTGTAATGTTAACGTTTACCCCCCCGGGTGGAATTGAAGAGTCGCATAGTGTGGGGGAGGAACGATCTCCTCAGTCTGTCAGTGTAGCAGGACGGTGACAGCCGTCTCTCGCTGAAGCTGCTCCTCTGTCTGGAGATGATCCTGTTCAGTGGATGCAGTGGATTCTCCATGATTGAGAGGAGCCTGCTCAGTGCCCGTCGCTCTGCCACAGATGTCAAACTGTCCAGCTCCGTGCCTCCAATGGAGCCTGCCTTCCTCACCAGTTTGTCCAGGTGTGAGGCGTCCCTCTTCTTTATGCTGCCTCCCCAGCACACCACCGCGTAGAAGAGGGCGCTCGCCACAACCGTCTGATAGAACATCTGCAGCATCTTATTGCAGATGTTAAAGGACGCCAACCTTCTAAGGAAGTATAGTCGGCTCTGTCCTCTCTTGCACAGAGCATTAGTGTTGGCAGTTCAGTCCAATTTATCATCCAGCTACACTCCCAGGTATTTATAGGTCTGCACCCTCTGCACACAGTCACCTCTGATGATCTCGGGGCTCCATGAGGGGCCTGGGCCTCTTAAAATCCACCACCAGCTCCTTGGTTTTGCTGGTGTTTAGGTGTAGGTGGTTTGAGTCGTACCATTTAACAAAGTCCTTGATTAGGTTCCTAAATCTCACTGTTCACTTCTATTAATGTTGTATATAATGGAATTGGTGTGTCACAAAGCTGCTCTTCATCCAGAGCAAACCCAAATAACGGCACTGATTCTGTTTTCTCGTCTTCTGATTTTTCTCCCTGACCACCTGTAGGTACGTGTGGTAGTGTGCCACTTTATTTCTCCTTTTTACTTTCGTCAGATGAGTCTATCGCATGGGATCTGTTTAATTTACTTCTTGGCTCCAGTGATTATGCTTGTGTGGGTAGTAGAGAACTGTCGTGTTGAGTGTCTTTCCATGTGCATCTTAAGCCTTATGATTGCTTAGTCTTTTAAATGTTCATCATTTTAAGCAGCATTTATTGAATCTTGTGACTTAATGCAAATTGTAGGACAGCCAATTAAAAATTACCTTTTCCTTGTTCACCTTTTGTACGTACAGGAGACAAGCCTCACTGCTGTCCTGAATGTGGCAAACAATTCTTTCACAGAAGGAATCTAAAGAGACACATACAGATTCACACCGGAGAGAAGCCATTTGGCTGTTCTGAGTGTGGTAAACAATTCTCACGAATGACCAGTCTACAGCGACACACAAAAGTTCACACAGAAGAGAAGCCGTTTTGCTGTTCCGAGTGTGGGAGACAGTTTTCAGAAAAAGCCACTCTTTCCAGCCACCAAAGGCTTCATATGGAAGAGAAGCCATATTGCTGTTTTGAATGTGGCAAACAGTTTTGTGACAAGAGTACCCTCCGGAAACATGCTAAAATTCACACTGGAGAGAAACCCTATTGCTGTCTGGAATGTGGAAAAGGATTCTTACGAACCAACAGTCTTAAAGTCCACATAAGAATTCACACCGGAGAGAAGCCATATTTCTGCACAGAATGTGGCCGACAATTCTGCGATAAGAGGAATCTTCAGAGCCACATTAGGGTGCACAGTGGAGAGAAGCCTCATTGCTGTTCTGAATGTGGCAAACAATTCTTGCGACTGTCCAATCTACAGACACACGCCCAAATTCACACTAGGGAGAGGATGTATTGCTGTTCTGAGTGTGGGAAACCGTTTAAACAAAGAAGCGCTCTCTTGAGCCACAAAAAAAATCATACGGGAGAGAAGCCATATTCCTGTTCTGAATGTGGAAGAGGATTTTCCCGTATGGTCCATCTGAAACGCCACATAAGAATTCACACTGGGGAGAAGCCATATTATTGTTCTGAATGTGGGAAAGGATTTTCTCAGATGAGCCATCTCCAAACTCACACACGAGTTCACAGTGGAGATGAATACTCCAAATGGAAAGGCAAAAAAATAACCAAGTATCAAGAATTGCAATCCGAGATGAGCCAGATGGGAAAGTAAACAAGATTGTGCCAGTGGTGTTGGGATCAAAAGGTGTTCTCAGGAAAAAAAAAAAAAAAATCCAGGCGTATCTGGATATCCTACTAATTACTGCAACTCCATGTGACCGGCAAATGAAGCATTATTAGGAACAATGCAGGAGCTATGCCAAACCCTTGCTGCAAACTTGAGGGAGCAAGAAATTAAGCAGTGCAGTCAGACTATCCCGAGTAAAGAATAAGGTTCATTCCTGTCTTGGCAGCTGCCAAACCAAAAAATTTAGAGAAATTTACCCCGAGAGAAGCTATATTGCTGTTCGGAATGTGGCATAGGATTCTCCTGAACCAACAGTGATAAGTGCCACCTCAGAATTCACGTGGGAGAAAAGCCATATTGCTGTTCAGAATGTAATCACCAATTCACAAAAAGGAGCAGTCCTTGGAGACACAAACCAATTCATTACAGGAGAGAAACAGCATGGCTGTTCTTATTGTGGAAAACGTTTATCAGTAAATCGCCATTGTCCGAATCCACTAGAGGCTCATGTGGCAAAGAAGCCATTATTGCCATTCTGAATATGGTAGAACATTATTGAAAAGGAGTAGTCCTGGTACACACACAAATAATTCAGAATGGAGAGAATCCTTATTGCCGTTCTGTGTTTGGGAAACAATTTTTACATATGCTTTGGTCAGACTTCACAAGGGAGAAAGAGGGGACAGAAGGAAAAAAAAAATGAAGATCCTGCACGGAGAGGTTGCACTCATTTAAAGCTTTCATAGAAGGTGTAAAAACACAAAGTCCTAGAGAACATATAAGGGTTGAAATGGTAGTATTGCATATTAACATATGAGGACATCGCCTTCAAAATGGCAAGCAATAAACTCAGAATTCTGTCAGGGGCACAAAAACTTTAAGAAGATAACAAACAGAAACACAAAGAAATGGCACAGAACAGGCAATTTAAGGAACATCCAAAAGGGTCCTATAGAATGTGAGGTGGGGTGACCCTGAAAGGAACTCTACCAGCAGACTTTCAGGAGTACACGCAGGTAACTCGAGTGTCATCGAGTGAGCAAGAGGACCGGGAGATGAGAAGATCACAGGACCCTAATGTAGTCGAGAGAGGTAAATATCGTAACCGGCAAGTCGAAATAATAATGGGAGCCAAGCTAAGCAGAGAAATGAAATAGTGTCTTGAAGTGAAACCCAAAGTGAACCAGTCTACTTGTTATATATACTTACGCTAAGCTACTGCTAAACCATAAAAGATGCAGTTCTTTATTCACTAACGGAATAAATCAATGTGTTGATACCACCATATTTCTACCTTAGCAGTTACTACATCGTTGATGTAACGGGTCACATGACACCATTATTAAAAATGAACACTCTTTATATTAACTAAATCAAATTCTCAGCACCCCCTTCAGGCCGCAGTACTTGCAGTGCCTTAAAGTATTCTTTCACATCTTGGTATATTTCAGCCTTGTGCCAAAGTCATTTACATTCATTTTTATTTAAACTCCTCAAGCAACACTCAATACCTCATAATGCCAATGTGAAAACAGGATTTTATTTTATTTTTCCCCATATCTGTTTAAAGTAAAGAACCATATTATCCCATTAATATTAAGACCTTTGACCCAGTTACTTCATTGGAGCTGGGAGTCGTCTTGGGTTTGACACAATAAGTTTCACATGTCTGGATATGAGGATTTTCTGCTGCTATTGTCTGCAGATCCGCTCAAGTTCTGTCAAGTTGGATGGAGACCCTCAGGTGACAGTTATTTTCAGGTCTCTTCAGAGATGTTCCAAGTCTGGGTTCTTGCTGCGCCATTCAAGAATATTCCCAATTAGAATTGTCCCTAAGGCACCTCCTGTGTTGTCTGTCTTTGCTTTGACACTTTGGCCAGTCTGACATCTAGAGTGGGTTGGAGAAGGTTTTTCGTTAAGGATATCTCTGTTCTTTACTCCATTCAGATTTCCCTTATCCCTCACTGTTCTCCCAGTCCTTGTCACTGAAAGGAATTCTATAGTATGGTGATGCCACCACCACCATTCTTCACTGTTGGAATGGCATTTTACATTTGATAAATGGGGCCTTGTTTCCTTCAGATATGACCCAAATCTTGGTTTCAGCAAACCTTGTGGTGATGGCATGTATTGATTGATATGCCAGCCTGAAGGAGCTGGATTACCTGTGGCACCTGAATCAGCCACAGGTACTGCCTCTTTCTACCTTTCTTTTGCACCAAAGTAGGTGAAGTTGATTCACATTTGCTTATCCTTCCTAACTGGGCAGACTGATATCCCTGAAGCTTATGTGAGTTAAGTTTTGGAGCTTAAATGTTTCCTGAATTTTTTTTTTTTGAGCGGCATATTATCTAGTCACACATTTACTTCCAGGGATAGTTTTCCTGGCTCTATTAACCATCTTCCTTGGTGTTGCATTTTTTCTCCAAAACAAAATTTTATATATATATACTGTGTGTATATATGTCAAAGGCATTGCACTTTTTGACTTGGAAAAATGTCTTTTTTAGTTAGTCCAATCTTTCTACTGTTAAAAATGCAAAACAGTAAAAGTAAAAAAAAAAAAAATCAGAAGCATTGATAATAATAATTCTAATACTATATATACTGTCAAAGTCTTTTGTGTGGTACATCTTTGAATGGGAAAACTGCTTACGTTCACGGTCATTTAGCTGACACTGTTCAGTATAAAAGTTTGTTTCAACAGCAGTCCTTTCAATCACGTCATCGTTAAGAAATAACCAAGGAAGTGGATCTTGGCTGTCAATTTCTTCTTCTTTCGGCTGTTCCCATTAGTGGTCGCCACAGTGGATCATCTTCTTCCATATCTTTCTGTCCTCTGCATCTTGTTCTGTTACATCCATCACCTGCATGTCCTCTCTCACCACATCCATAAACCTTCTCTTAGGCCTTCCTATTTTCTTCCCTGGCAGCTCTATCCTTAACATCCTTCTCCCAATATACTCAGCATCTCTCCTCTGCACATGTCCAAACCAACGCAATCTCGCCTCTCTGACTTTGTCTCCCAACCGTCCGACTTGAGCTGACCCTCTAATGTCCTCATTTCTAATCCTGCCCATCCTTGTCACACTCAATGCAAATCTTAGCATCTTTAACTCTGCCACCTCCAGCTCTGTCTCCTGCTTTCTGGTCAGTGCCACCATCTCCAGCCCATATAACATAGCTGGTCTCACTACCGTCCTGTAGACCTTCCCTTTCACTCTTGCTGATACCCGTCTGTCACAAATTAATCCTGATACTCTTCTCCACCCATTCCACCCTGCCTGCACTCTCTTTTTCACCTCTCTTCCACATTCCCCATTACTCTGTACTGTCGATCCCAAGTATTTAAACTCCTCCACCTTCGGCAACTCTACTCCCTGCATCCTCACCATTCCACTGACCTTCCTCTTATTCACACACATGTATTCTGTCTTGTTCCTACTGACCTTTATTCCTCTCGTCTCTAGAGCATCTCCACCTCTTCAGGGTCTCCTCAACCCGCTCCCTGCTCTCACTACAGATCACCATGTCATCAGCAAACATCACAGTCCACGGGGACTCCTGTCTAATCTCGTCTGTCAACCTGTCCATCACCATTGCAAATAAGAAAGGACTCAGAGCCGATCCCTGATGTAATCCCACCTCCGTCACTCCTACTGCAGACCTCACCACTGTCACACTTCCCTCGTACATATCCTGTACAACTCTTACTTACTTCTCTGCCATTCCCGACTTCCTCATACAATACCACAGCTCCTCTCTAGGCACCTTGTCATATGCTCTTTCCAGGTCCACAAAGACACAATGCAACTCCTTCTGGCCTTCTGTCTACTTCTCCATCAACACCCTCAGAAACATTCATGTTTATTCATTTATAATTAATTTGTGTATTTATATTTATGTTTATTCATATTTATTCATGTTTATTATTTATTTAATATTTATAAACATTAAAATAAATGTTTTTTAATGTTTATTCATTCATGTTTGTTTGTTCATTCATTCATGTTTATTCCAGGCTGCCTGGTCAACAGAAACACAAACGCCTTTGGGCATCACTTTCGGATTCATCGGAATCGCTTTTGGTTTCACTGTCTGTTTCGGTTTCACTGCTTGAAGTCCGATTCACTATGTCATCACTTCTGATCAGAGGCTCCCCGACATCACTGTTTGTATCCCTGACAAAGCGTCTAACACCTGGGCTGCTGAAAAATGTTTCTTACAAGATGCTGTTATGAGGCTAGGAGAAATTGCGTCTGCACCATTGCCCGTGTAACACTCGGGCCTGACGCTTACGTAAGACACGCCTACACCGTTGCCTGGGTAACACTTGGCACTAATGCTATTAGCACTTGTACTGCTCGAGTAATCCTCAGGTCTAATGCTTACACTTGTCAGAGTTACCTTTAAGACTAAGGTTTTAAACCCTGTTTGCACAGCCTGAGTCACACTTGAGTCCAACGCTAAGGAGGGGCACAATCACTAACTGTATCTTTTGTTTTGCTCACAGTTCCGAGATGATGTCCAAGGATGATCCCTAACCCTGCCCACAATGCCCAGCGCATACGCCCTAACAGCAGACAGCAGCCGGGAGGTGGTGCCTTATTCTGACCAGACATTCGCCAAGGACTGAGCTCCCGCATGATTTAAACCTTTTGCTCCAGATGGCGAACCTTTTCATGTTGCACTGTTGTCACCCAGCATTTTTATTGTGCCACAGTGCACTCTTTTTGTTTCTGCTTTCGTATTAAATATTCTATGGCTCCTCTATACCAATAGCAATACACCTCCATCATGCCGCAGCGTGACTGGGATGGCCGTGTCAGACGTTTTCTTTCTTTTTAGTAATTTTGGTGTATATTTATTTGCTTATTTATTTGAGTTTCTGGAAAAACTAAATTTCCCTGGGGGGCAAATAAAGTTCTGTCTATCTATGTTTATAATAGATATATCTCTATCTATCTCTCTCTATATATATACTCAGCAAAAAAAGAAACGTCCCTTTTTCAGGACTGTGTATTTCAACAATAATGTTTTAAAAATCCAAATAACTTTACAGATCTTCATTGTAAATTGTTTAAACGATGTTTTCCATGCATGTTCAATTAACCATAATCAATTAATTAACATGCACCTGTGGAATGGTCGTTAAGACCTTAACAGCTTACAGAAAGTAGGTATTTAAGGTCACAGTTCTAAAAACGCAGGACACTAAAGAGACTTGTCTACCGACTGTGAAAAACACCCAAAGAAAGATGCCCAGGGTCCCTGCTCATCTGCGTGAACGTGCATTAGGCATGCTGCAGGGAGGCATGAGGACTGCTGATGTGGCTAGGGCAATAAATTGCCATGTCCGCACTGTGAGACGCCTAAGACAGCGCTACAGGGAGACAGGAAGGACAGCTGATCATCCTCGCAGTGGAAGACCACGTGTAACAACACCTGCACAGGATCGGTACATCCGAATATCACACCTGCGTGACAGGTACAGGATGGCCACAACAACTGCCCGAGTCACACCAGGAACACACAATCCCTCCATCAGTGCTCAGACTGTCCGCAATAGGCTGAGAGAGGCTGGACTGAGGGCTTGCAGGCCTGTTGTAAGGCAGGTCCTTACCAGACATCACCAGCAACAACGCCGCCTATGGGCACAAACCCACCTTCGCTGGACCAGACAGGAGTGGCAAAAAGTGCATGAGTTTCTGCATGACAGCAATGTCAGTGTTCTGCCATGGCCAGCGAAGAGCCCAGATCTCAATCCCATTGAGCACGTCTGGGACCTGTTGGATCGCAGGGTGAGGGCTAGGGCCATTCCCCCCCAGAAATGTCCAGGAACTTGCAGGTGCCTTGGTGGAAGAGTGGGGTAACATCTCACAGCAAGAACTGACAAATCTGGTCCAGTCCATGAGGAGGAGATGCACTGCAGTACTTCAAGCAGCTGGTGGCCACACCAGATACTGACTGGTACTTTTGATTTTGAGCCTCCCTTCATTCAGGGACACATTGTGAAACATTTTTAGTTTATGTCTTATGGTGTTGACTCTTTTAGTGTTCATACAAATATTTACACATTAAGTCTACTGAAAGTAAAAACAGTTGAAAGTCAGGGGACGTTTCTTTTTTTGCTGAGTATATATATATGTACAAGTACATATAATACAAATTTGATGCAGTTTTTCCTGCTTATGTAAATTAATTTGACTGTATTGAACATCTACAGTAGGTTGGTATGTATCCAATAAGGAAAATCGTTTTGATATATCAATATTTAGAGTTTACAGTAGAAAAAGTAAAAACCCCAAAATCTCAAAAAATACTTTGGATTTGACTGAAATAGGTGACATTATAGAAAAAAGAAAATTAGCCAGGCCATATTTTATTGAGAGTTGTTTTATTAATATTATACTGCCTTACATGATCTGCCATGCTGAGAGTGTGTTTCATGTAAATGAAGGAGGTAGCAGAAGTGATTGACATGCCAGGCGAATAGCAACTCTGACCAATAGGGTGGAGGTATGGCGGAAAATGGGGCGGTGTCCTTGAATATTCATCTTAAATAACACATTGTAGCAGTTTGTGATGATGGTGTTTATCAAACAAGTGCATAATGGGTAATAAAAGCTACTGCAGGTCATAGCAGCATGGTGTGCGAAAGACTCACAGAGGCTGCTCTCTGGAAGCTTCTCTGCATTTCTTTAAACAGGCTTTGAGAATGGCCATTAGAAGATTAGATTAGATGAAAAGAGACTAAAACGTGGCTGCCTAAATTGAGTATTGCATTCTATTCTGTTATCAGCTCCTAATAAGTAATTAATAGAAACTTGGTATGTCTGTCTCCTTTTTGACCTTTTCAAATGTATATATATATATATATATAAACACACACACACACACTCACTAGGGGGTTTCCCAAAGCTTGCTTCACTCACTAACCCCTCCACCCGGCCTGCACTACATGCTAGCCACTTCGCATCTCTGCCACTCGCATTGTGAAGAGGGGGGCTGAACGCACCCCAAGGAGACGCAGTCGCTCCTCCGAAACCCCCTCTTAAACGGTGATACAACGGGAAACAAATAGGTTTTTTTTTTACATCCTCTTTGCTCGATCAGCTAGTTTGGGATGCTGTCTGCCCGCAATTGATAGATCTAAAATGAGCTTCACAAGTTCAGCCAGTGAGTGATAATGTTTGACTGTAAAACTGAGAACACAATCTGGTCCTTTACTACTCATCGCTCTCCAGAGTACAAGTGGACTTTTTAACATGATCTGATTGAATGACTAATTCAGTTCAGTGCTTGTTTTTACAGTCATTGCCATTTTTGATTTCATCCTACATTGTAGTTTACAATTTTTTTTTTAGCTTTGCAGCCTTAATTGAAAACGCACACAAACCAATATTTCTCCCCAGCTTTACTTACTCAATACAATCTGTAACATCCAAGTGAAAGATGTCACAGCTACAGTGCAGAAGAATTTTAAAAAATAAAAAACAAGACCTACTGAGGTGAATCACCCCAATTGTCAATGTCATTTTGTTGAACTCCCTTTTGCTTTAATGACAGCCTTGAGTCTGTTGATTCTTCTCTATCAGCTTTGCACATCTCGATTGAGCCCACTCAATATTTGCCCCCCACTCTTCTTTACAGTTTTAACTGTTCAAGTTCAGTCACATTGGATGGTGAGCGTTGGTGGTCTGCTATCTTCAGATCTTTCCACAGATTTTCACTGTGATTTAGGTCTGGGCTCTGACTGGCCACACCAGGACATTCACTTTTTTCTCCTTCAGCCACCGTGTGGTCCATTTTGCTGCGTTCTTCAGGTTGTTGTCGTGTTGAAAGGTGAACATTCTGCCCATCTTCAACTTTCTGCCAGAGGGTAGTAGGTTTTCCTCAAGAATTTGATGGTATTTTGCCCCATCCATTTTTCCTTCTACCCTAACGAGAGCCCCAGGCCCCCCACAACATGATGCTGCTCCCTCCATGCTTTACTGTAGGTATGGTGTGTTGTGGATGGTGAGCTGCATTGGTGTACCATTTGGTGTTGAGGCCAAATAGTTTGATTTTGGTCTCATCTGACCATAAGACCGTTTCCCACTTGGCCATCAGAATCTTCAAGATGCATTCTGGCAAAGCTCAGACAAGCCTTAGGGTGGCCTTTCTTGAGAAGT
Source organism: Polypterus bichir lapradei (assembly GCA_026402145.1). Classification (NCBI taxonomy): domain Eukaryota; kingdom Metazoa; phylum Chordata; class Cladistia; order Polypteriformes; family Polypteridae; genus Polypterus; species Polypterus bichir. The sequence continues at coordinate 204,141,327 of JANRMT010062791.1, forward strand.
GCGACCCTCCTGAACAAGCCACCATGGTGGAGCCTTGTGAAATTGTTGTCACATGCACACCATTAATGACCTCTCTGTGCCATCAAATCCTGTAACTCCTTCAAAGTGGCCATTGACCTCTTGGTAGCCTCTCTTACCAGTTTCCTCCTTGCTCTTCCATCCAATCTGGAGAGTCCAGGGAGGGTCCTAGTAATACCAAACACTCACCACTTCTTTATGATGGACTTTACTGAGCTCCTTGGGATTGATGAAGCCTTTGAGATTGTTTTTGTCTCCATCTCCTGCCTCATGTCCGTCCACAACTCTATCCCTGAGATCTTTTCAAAGTGGCTGGCCACCCATAGTCAGTTGTTTGCTATCAGTTGCTCTACTGAGCAAGAAAATGAATGGATCAGGAACAGCTTCACTAATCGCACTCATTACAACTGAGCACAGGTGGAAGGAAGCCAGTAACCGCAATGCAAATGGTGGGCACTGACAGCTGATGGAGTTTGGGGGGTGTGATTCTTTATTAATCTCAGGATTTCTTGCTTTTGATTTTTTATAATTGTTCTGAACTGTAGCTGTGATTTCTTTCACTTGGATGTTAAGAGGTGGCATTGAGTAAGTAAAGCTGGAAAAAATATTAGTTTGTGTGTTTTCATTTAAAGCAAAAAAGGGGAATATTTCCAAGGGGGGATTCTTTTCTATACCCATTATATGTTGATGGTTTCCTTTTAGCACTTTGTAATGTTATTCTTGATTGTGTTTTCATATTCTAATTAAAAACTTTGTGTTTCATGGGTTAATTTATCGTTTAGTGTTTAATGTTCGCTAATAGTTTGTATCCTGATATTGATTTGATCCTTTTCTGTGTTTTTATTCCTTTTGTACCCTTTGAATATTTGTGAAGTACTTTGATAACAGGAAAGGCGCTATATAATTATTCACCTTAATAAAAAGACACGCGTGCTTTTCTGTGTGTTCATCTGGTTGCCTGTTATATGCTGTGCTACCTGTCTAACTCTGGTTGAAATCTAATTGATCATCGTAGGCCTCGGCGTTAACGTTTGAAGCACACCATGTGATTGGTTTGTAATGCGTGTAGGAATAAAAGGCAAAGCATTTGTCATTCCAACAGATGGCACTTCACAAACATTTTTTTTAGTAATTGTACAATGCATTATAACAACTACTACAAATATTTATGTGCCATGTGTTGGAATGGCAAATGTCTCTGTTATATGCCAATTTATATATCATTTGTAAAAGCTGTGTTAATGTTTGTGATGTGCCATCTGTTGGAATGACAAGTGCAATGCATTTTATCGCTACACATGTTTGTGATGCACCATCCATTGGCGTGACAGAGACATAGCAACTGAACGGACGCACACTGAAACCTGCAGATCAGACAAGAAAAGAACTGCAGCTGAGAGCTCTTTGATTCGGGTTTGCATTTTATTACTAGTTTGTACTTGCTGTTGCTAACATTGCCTAGTTAAATTATGTAAATTTGATTCATACCAGAATATTTGTTTAAGATTCATTTTCATACCAGAATATTTGTTTAAGATTCATTATCTGTTGTGTGCACATAAGTAATATTTTTATTTTCAAGTCCTGGTACAATTCTGTGCTCTGTTTTATGTCCATTGTATTTATTTACATATTAGCATTATTATGTGACAAATGGTATTCTTTCACTGTGGTGGGCTGGCGCCCTGCCTGGGGTTTATTCCTGCCTACCACCCTGTGCTGGCTGGGATTGGCTCCAGCAGACCCCAGTGACCCTGTGTTAGGGAATAGCAGGTTGGACAATGACTGACTGGTTTTCTTTCATGGACATTAATACTAATGGGACTGGATGGGGTTGTATTTAAATGACCTGCCCAAAGTTTGGAATGGACAATCATATTAGTCATTGTTATGTCATTAAAAATAATAATTATTATTATTAGCCATCGCAGTGTAACACTAGATAAAATAGATCCAATAAAGTAATAACATACCAAAAAGCGCTTAAGATATTTCAAGTTTCTAGCATTTTGGGCACAACGGTTAGTTGATGACATTTTGATCACGGCTTGGCAAATCCAAGGCATTCTGGACCTTCACTAAATGATAATATGGCCGTCACTCTTAATTCCGAGGGGTCCACTGTATTTGTCCTAAGTTTCCTCCCCAGAGCTTTGGAAGGTGGGCAGCAGTTCCACATCTCCTGCCATCTCTCTTCTGTACACACTAAACCATGAAGGTGCCCCTCTTACTACCTACATCAGACCTGCTTGTGCTTCTTTCACTTTCCACGGTGGGAAATAAATGGTAGAGAGTGGGGCTGTGGAGTTCAGGGGCTTTGCCGACTGTACCAGCATGGATACATTGGGCGTACCTTTAAAAAAAAAAAAAAAAGGGTTCAGACATCACAGCCATGCCAGTTCTACAGTAGTCAGGCCCCCTGAGAGGGCAGTGACGACTCAGGCCTTCATTTATGAAAGTGTGTCTCTGCCACACTCGTCTAATACTCCGCTTTTCAATAAAACAAAATTACTTATTTCAATTTTTGAGCAGGTCTTTTACGCTATTGTGATATTTTAATGCCTGGGTACCGACTGTGTTTCTATTTATTTACTGGACACAAAACACAGATAAGATGTGTCCTATTTAGTTGATACTGTCTCATGGAATTTGAGATGAGCTGATTTGAGGCTCACTGTCTTCAATGAATAAGCCGCAGCACAGAATAAACCAGAGCAGGTCGAGAAACAGCATTGGGGTCTCTTCAGATATTTGGGATCCTCAAAGAAAATACTAAGTCAGTATTAATTAATGAATTAAATCCTTCATTTCATAAAAATGTAAAAATCACAACAGTACATCCATCCATCATCCAACCTGCAGTACAGGGGTCTGCTAGAGCCAATCCCAGCCAGCACAGGGCGCAAGGAAACAAACCCCGGGCAGGGCATCAGCCCACCGCAGGGCACACATACCCACTAGGGACAATTTAGGATCGCCAATGCACCTAACCTGCATGTCTTTGGACTGTGGGAGGAAACCCACGCAGACACAGGGAGAACATGAAAACTCCACGCAGGGAGGACCCGGGAAGTGAACCCGCAGGTCTCCTAACTGCAAGGCAGCTGCGCTACCCACTGCACCACCATGCCACCCTCACAACAGTACAATATGTGCAAAATGGAGTATCTTCAGTGTACTGGATGCTATTGCCTTTAAATTAAGGTTATTTTCCACATGGAGAAATCTGTATATTATTTCAAGCAAAGTTTAATTTATGTATTTTGTGACCTGCCTCTAGTTTATTATTATTATTATTATTATTTATGTTGTGTACTCTTTATTAGATTTCCCTGTTCTCTCTGTTCCCTGTTATCTGTACCATTTTTTTGAGAAAACTGAACATATTAGATATTTATTACTAAGCACGATACCTCTTGAAAAACAGGTAATAGCAAATATTTTAAAATTATTATATCTCTTTCGGGTGGCGCAGTGGCAGGGCTGCTGTAAGTAAGGAGACCTGGGTTCACTTCCCGGGTCCTCCCTGCGTGGAGTTTGCATGTTGTCTGCGTGGGTTTCCTCCCACAGTCCAAAGACATGCAGGTTAGGTGCATTGGTGGTCCTAAATTGTCCCTAGTGGATATGTGTGCCCTGCGGTGGGCTGGCGCCCTGCCTGGGGTTTGTGCTTGCCTTGCACCCTGTGCTGGTTGGGATTGGCTCCGGTGGACACTCTGTAGTTAGGATATAGCGGGTTGGAAAATGACTGACTGACTATATCTCTTTCCCTACATGCACTTTCAGCGCCTTTCCTTGGTATCCGTGCGTGATTTAATGTCTCCTAACTGGCACTCCGTCTGGTGCTTGCACATGTTCCCTTAAAGTTACTTTTCAGATTAGTTTTGAGGTTTTATACCTTCCATCTTTGAAGGTGACTCTCTCAACATGCCTCCCGCACCTTTACAAACGTCTCTTCACCGACACTCATTCACTCGAGCGATTTCCTGTCATCAGGGCAGGATTAACCAACCATTAAGCAAAATAAGCAGGTGCTTAGGGTCTCAAGGGTTCGGCCATACCGCATAATTTTTCAGTTGCTGGATTTTTCATGTACCATTTGGTGCAAAACTGCAAGTGGTTCAGTTGAACTGGGTTCCACAAAAAGGGGCTCTCATATTACATACATATACAGTATAATGATAAAAAATAATGCTAGAGTTTAATGAATTTGAGGAGGTTGGGAGGATGCATTGATAGCACATTCCCACACATGAAAAACCCCAGGATTGGGATCCAAGTGTAGCGGTTGATGCCTCTGCACCACACTGCAACAACGGTAGGTGTTTTACAGTGGCTGGAGTGCCAATCATGCCACCAACCTGTAAGTAGGGTCACTTTCTGCTGTTTATGGGATTCAAATGGGCAAGCTTCCAACTGCCAGCACAGATCCCTAGCCACAGAGCCACCACTGCACCCTTAATGAAATTGGTGCCCAAATATATATATATATATATATATATGTATGTATGTATATATATATCTATATATATATATGTATGTATGTATGTGTATATATATATATATATATGTATGTATGTATGTATATATATATATATATATATATATATATATGTGTATGCATGCACTTCCTCTTTCAATCACTCACCAAAGCCATGCACTCCAGTCATATTGCTATATGAGACAGAACACACACACACACAGTTCTTAGAGTTTAATTATGTAGTATATTTATTATTTATAGAGGCTCATGCCATCACTGTTTATTGAATCTATTAAAAGCAAAGTTTCACAAATAATACACCACGTAATTTGGAAAGTTGGCTAATACATGCTGATGTGTCTATCAATTATAATAAAATGAATCTTGTGAAATTTATCTCCATACAAGTCTACGAATTTTTTATCGGATCTGACCGCTCCAATATGGCGGGCACACAGACGTACTGCCGCTAACAGGAACCTCGACGGTCAATTTCGGCCGCTGTTAGTGGATCGTTATATGATAGACAACTTCAGACCGTTGATAATTGGACAGTGAATTTATGATTGATATGCGCTTTCCACAATCTGATTCTCTTATGTCGAATTTGATTGACAGTTATCCTGCCCTTAGACTTGCCCAGAATGCCTCCGGTCTGTGACACAACCTGTCTCCGTCGTGTGACGTTATGTAGAGCGACGGATACTGACGGCCGCCACTGAGCGAGGCACGAGAGAAGTGGAGAAGTGAGACGGAAAGGCGTGCGGATAACTTAATTAAGAATCTGAACGCGAGGGTAAGTACACGGGGTCTGAGGACAACACTTTATGAACGTGTGAGTTTTCGTTCGCTTTACTCATGGTTACTGCACGTGACTTGAATGAGAGGCGAGTATTTTGTTCATGACCGTCAGCCACCGCCGGACTTCACTCGAATGAAACCTTCTGTGCCCCTCCCCCGAGCGTCTTTGGTGTCTGCGGTTCAATTCACATCGTCCGTACACACCGCCTCATCTTCTTCATGACTTCCCGTTTACTTCATCAGCCGTGCCCTTCTCGGATCGCCGACCCCGCAGGAGTCGCCTCTTCCGCACGCACCCAGCGCTTTGATTTCAGTCTTCTTTATGCATTCAGTCCGCGGTGTTCGGTTTAACTCTTTTAGGGATATTTTTTTTGTTTCTCCTCTCCCAGGGCTGAATATTTTTCCAAAAACTAACTTTTTTTTAAAAAAAAAAAAGGAACACAAAGCAATTGTTTAACATATCAAATCAGCAAAAATATTTACTTTTGACATATGTTACTGTCTTGCTTGTTGTATGAGCTTGCATCCTCTATGATTTCACATACATGTTATACAGCAAAGTCCTGCGCAGTCTGATCTCGCTCAAAGCAGCCAATTGCATGCATTGCCACATTGCACTCCTTACAATATGTGTTGCACTGGTGCTTCCTTTTCAATTGTCTGCTGCTGCACTTTCTCACATATGTGTACTGTAGAGAGACAAGTCACCCGTTTGACATCGTGCCATGCCACTGCCACCAAGTATTCCGCCCGCATGAAAACTGTTATTGTCGCCTCTTTTCATCTTCAGCCTGTGAAGGCCTGTGTCTCATGTTCACCCTCACTGTGCCACAAGCTCCAATTCCCCTGCTCTGTAGCTCCATGAACAATTCTGGGCAGGTATTAAAATTGTCCAAATGTACACAACATGACCCAAAATGTTCCTAGCCCTGAAGCAGCTCCAGCACAACCTGACTGGTCAAGGGACAGTTCTCTGTTTGAAAGAAATACTTTCCTGTATATGTGATTACTTTCAGGCAGAAACCAGTGTTTGCTTCTGCCAGTACAAAATCCTTTATGCCATACTTTGTGGGCCTGTCTGGCATATATTGTCAGAAAAAAAGGCATCCTTTTTATTTTATCATAGATTCATGAACAGACAAATCACGGCCAGGCTAATAAAGCTGTTTATATGTTGGTTCCACAATGTCAAGCAGGAGCTGAACTTTATACATGGGGTTATAGCCTGGCTCACCCCTTGGGATTTGCTTCTGGTTATCACAGAAGTGAATAAAACTTTACAGCAGCACATACCTATCATCACGCAGCATAACCTGTCCAAAGCCACCAGGGGACAAAGCACATTTGGATCAAAGCTCCCTGAAGTTATATCACCAGTCTAGTCCCATCTCTATTTGTAATGCTGCCACAATGCCCTTCACCTCATCTTTTGTTGTGGGTTTCCACTTTGAAAAACGAGAATGTGGTGCAAGCACAGCCCGCGATTCAAACAATTTCTCTGCATACCCGTTTGCCTCGTCTGACAGTAGCTGAAAAGCAGCATCAGGAGAGAGCAGCCTGAAGTAGTCCAGCGGCTGGTAATCTGTCATGTGCAACAGCAAGCCATGCCGTCTTGTGAAGTCCGGTAGCCAGTTTGGCTCCCACGGATCAATGTCTGGATATTCCTTCCACATGAACCTTGCCGTAGGTGCGTTGGCTGTGCGAATGCGCTCAGCTGGCAGCCGATCAGCTGGGGCGGCATTGGCTGGTGTCCGATCAGCTGATGCCAGTTCCTCACTCTCTTGCTCGATCCCCTGATCACTGTCAACAGAATCAGATTCTGAAAAATCAGAGTCTGACTCAGCGATAATACGCAAAATATCGTCTGCTGAGTATTTTGTTTTCTGCACTTGCTTCACTCCCTCGTGAAATGTCGATGCCATCTTGCCTTTGTTTACATTTCGTAACTCGCACACACGCAAGGATTAGATGCCGAGTCAATGAGTCTCATTCCTCCAGCAGAGAGGGAATGCCTGTGACGTAACGGCGAGTTTTGTCACCATTAACAGCTGATTGTCACCCTCTACCCCTGGATGTCAACTTTTGTCAACATGGTTCCTCAATCCCTCCTGTCGACAAAAGTCGACATCCGCCCTAAAAGAGTTAAAGAGCGGAGCTGGCGATCAGACGACAGTTAAAAGATCAGCGAGGAGTCAGTCGGGCTTTACATTTCAGGGGTGCGTTTCCCGAAAGATTCGTAACGCTAAGTATTTCGTTAGCTACAGGTCGTTTTCCGAAACCCTCTGTAGCTAAAATAATCGTGTTAACTGAACCGACTCACTTGTTATATTTAACGTTGTTCTTTATTTGGACTTTGGTCTGCCCTGCGATTCTGTCTTCACACGCCTTAGGTAGATCACAAAAAACACTGATACTCTTATTTGGACAAGGAAATAACAAGAACAGCAATAATAACGGGTCGGTGTTGCAATACAAATATAACATGGATACTGTAAGCTTTAGGTTATGTGAATTTCCCCTTGGGATTAATAAAGTATCTATCTATCTATCTATCTATCTATCTATCTATCTATCTATCTATCTATCTATTATAGTGCCTCTCACATCTATCTATTATATATAGTGCCTTTCATAACTATCTATCTATCTATTCTATCTATCTATCTATCTATCCATTATAGTGCCTTTCACATCTATCTATTATATATAGTGCCTTTCATAACTATCTATCTATCTATCTATTATAGTGCCTTTCACATCTATCTCTATTTATCTATTATAGTGCCTTTCACATCTATCTATTATATATAGTGCCTTTCATAACTATCTATCTATCCTATCTATCTATCTATCTATTATAGTGCCTTTCACATCTATCTATTATATATAGTGCCTTTCATAACTATCTATCTATCTATCTATCTATCTATTATAGTGCCTTTCACATCTATCTATTATATATAGTGCCTTTCATAACTATCTATCTATCCTATCTATCTATCATAGTGCCTTTCACATCTATCTATTATATATAGTGCCTTTCATAACTATCTATCTATCTATCTATCTATCTATCTATCTATTATAGTGCCTTTCATAACTATCTATCTATCTATCTATTATAGTGCCTTTCACATCTATCTAT
>JANRMT010062791.1:204149870-204165468 GCA_026402145.1 Polypterus bichir lapradei
CACATCTATCTATTATATATAGTGCCTTTCATAACTATCTATCTATCCTATCTATCTATCATAGTGCCTTTCACATCTATCTATTATATATAGTGCCTTTCATAACTATCTATCTATCTATCTATTATAGTGCCTTTCACATCTATCTATCTATCTATCTATCTATCTATCTATCTATCTATCTATCTATCTATCTATCTATCTATCTATCTATCTATCTATCTAAAAAGGGGCTCTCTGTAGTTCATAATCACTTAACTAATCAAACACACAATGTCATCAGTCACGTCCTTTAAAGTGTGAAGGTGAATCGCCCCTTAGTATCAGGAAGGACAATGGCAGTTGTTCTGAGAACTGAGCTACTCAACCAGACATACTTTTTGAGGCAGTGCCATCCAAGAAGCCAAGTCACAAGTCTAAATGCACTTTTGCTGGCCGAGGCTTAACCCCTTTGGACCATCTCAGTTATCAACGGCTATAGATATGCAGTTTTTTCCAAGGGTGAAATAACAATAATCCTCCTTGTTCTGGTGCAGGTGGAATTTGCAAGGGGAACACATTGGAATTTTGCCCACTGTGTACCCGCTGATGCCTCTCTGTTTCTGTGCTGCCGATCTTCAGACAAGTGATGCACGTGGCCAGAGCAAGGCTGATGGGTCCAAATCTGTGCATGTATTGCACCATACACACAGCAAAACGTGACATCGTGGGCTGAGATCCCACTACTGACACCATGTGATCATGAGCAGGTCACTTTGCCTGCCTGTGCTACCATTCAAAAAACAGAACAAGTACAATCAATTGTGTGTTATATATTGTAAGTCACCTTGGATAAAGACACCAGCCAAATAAATAAGAATAAGAATACAATGCCTTGCATGACACTTAGATTAGTTTTCACACCATTACAGGAATACTTGGTATTGCAGGTGCAGTGGATAGACAGAACGCTCATCCCTATTCGTATGCCCAGCTTCGTAAATCTCATCCATACCTGTGGGAAAAAAAGGTTTTTCAGCATTAAATGTCCAGGTGGACCTTTTACAGACCTTCAACTTGTAGCCATGTTGACTAGGAGCACACATGATGCTTATATTTGACTAATCTTTGGAGTGTGTCAGGTGGCTAGGGATGGTATGCTTGCTGCTGGCTGGTTTCTGCAATGACGTTACACACCAAAACACACACACTGTTGCAGTGCGCACCCTGGGCATTTGGAAGATTGTGTTTCCGGTGCCTGCACAAACACTCGGTGGGGGCTTCCACGATCCTTGGGAAACAACACTTCTTAATTTAGTTTCTACCAGCTTCTATATACGGTCATATGAAAAAGTCTGCAATCCCCTCTTAATTCGATTTTTGTTTATCATTGGCTGAACTTCCTTTTAATATCTGACATGCCTTATGGAAACAGTAGTATTTCAGCAGTGACATTAAGTTTATTGGATTAACAGAAAATATGCAATATGGATCATCACAAAATTAGACAGGTGCATAAAGTTGGGTACGCCAGCAGAGATATGACATCAATACTTAGTTGAGCCTCCTTTTGTAAATATCACAGCCTCTAGACGCTGTCCTCCTATAGCCTTTGATGAGTGTCTGGATTCTGGATGGAGGTATTTTTGACCCCACTCTTCCATACAAAATCTCTCCAGTTCAGTTCAATTTCACGGACAGCCTGCTTCAAATCATCCCATAGATTTTCCAATGATATTCAAGTCAGGGGACTGTGACGGCCATTCCAGAACATTGTACTTCTCCCTCTGCATGAATGCCTTTGTAGATTTCAAACTGTGTTTTGGGTCATTGTCTTGTTGGAATATCCAAACCCTACATAACATCAACTTTGTGACTGATGCTTGAACATTATCCTGAAGAATTTGTTGATATTGGGTTGAATTCATCCAACCCTCGACTTTAACAAGGGCCCCAGTCCCTGAACTAGCCACACAGCCCCACAGCATGATGGAACCTCCACCAAATTTGACAGTAGGTAGCCGGTGTTTTTTTTGGAATGCGGTGTTCTTCTTCTGCCATGCAAAGCACTTTTTGTTATGACCAAATAACTCCATTTTTGTCTCATCAATCCAAAGCACTTTGTTCCAAAATGAATCTGGCTTGTCTAAATGAGCATTTGCATACAACAAGCGACTCTGTTTGTGGTGTGAGTGCAGAAAGGGCTTCTTTCTCATCACCCTGCCAAACAGATGCACTGAATTGTAGAACAATGTATAGATAAACCATCTGCAGCAAGATGTTCTTGCAGGTCTTTGGAGGTGATCTGTGGGTTGTTTGTAACAATTCTCACAATCCTGCTCATATGCCGTTTCTGTATTTTTCTTGGCCTGCCAGACCTGCTGGGTTTAACAGCAACTGTGCCTGTGGCCTTCCATTTCCTGATTCCATTCCTTACAGTTGAAACTGACAGTTTAAACCTCTGAGATGGCTTTTTGTAGCCTTCCCCTAAACCAGGAGACTCAACAATCTTTGTTTTCAGATCTTTTGAGAGTTGCTTTGAGGATCCCATGCTGTCTGTCACTCTTCAGAGGAGAGTCAAAGGGAAGGAAGCACAACTTGCAATTGACCACCTTAAATACCTTTTACCACTCATGATTGGACACACCTGTCTATGAAGGCTTAACGAACTAATCCAACCAATTTGGTGTTGCCAGTAATCAGTGTTGAGCAGTGACAGGCATTCAAATCAGCAAAATGACAAGGGACCCACATTTGTGCACAGCCATTTTTTCACACTTGATTTAATTTCATACAAATAAATACTTCGTCACTAAACATCTTTGTTCGGAAAACACCCCAGTGCTCAGATGATCCTAGGAAATGAAAGACATACCACTGTTTATCTTTTCTGTTGAAAGTAGAGTCAATTACTATGCAGGCTGACAGGGGTTCCCAAACTTTTTCATATGACTGTAAGTTGTTTTGGTCTCCAGGCTACACAAAGGACATAGCAGTGCTAGACAAGGTCCAGAGAAGAGCGACTAGGCTGATTCAGGGGCTACAGGGGATGAGTTATGAGGAAAGATTAAAAGAGCTGAGCCGTCACAGTTTAAACAAAAGAAGATTAAGAGGAGACCTGAGTGAAGTGTTTAAAATTATGAAGGGAATTAGTCCAGTGGATCAAGTTTTAAAATGAGTTCATCAAGAACATGGGGGCACAGTTGGAAACTTGTGAAGGGTAAATTTCACAACAGCATTAGGAAGTTTATGTTCACACACTCACTTGGAATTATCAACCAAGTAGTCTGGTGGACAATAAGAGTTTAGGTACTTTCAAAAGTCGACTTGATGTTATTCTAGAAGAATTAAGTAGTTAGGACTGACAAATACTGTGTCTCTTCGGAGAATCCTTGGGTCCCGCTGGTTTGACTTTGTGTTGCTCACGGAGTCCCGAATGAGGCACATGACCTGCATTGTGAAGGAGCGTCAGTTACAGCACTATGGCCATGTGGCTCATTTCCCCCGAGGGTGATACGGCTCGTAAGATCCTCATTATTGGGGACCCGATTGGCTGGACCAGGCCAAGGGGTTGCCCACGTAACACCTGGCAGTGCAGATAGAGGGTCATTTCCGAGCATTGGGACAGGACCGCGTGTCTGCCTGGGGGGGTTGCCAACCAGGATCCCGAGTTGTTTCGTCCTGTACCAGTGCATGCTTCCCAACTTGACCTGACTTGTACGTTAAGGATTCTCCCAACAACACTGGATGGTCTCCGACATCGCATTAAAAGAGCCGTGAGTACGGTGACACCCGACATGCTCAATTGAGTATGGGATGAATTTGACTGTCGCGTTGATGTTGTCCATAAAGCTGCAGGAAGGTCATATTGAGCACTTGTCAAATTACGTAGTAAACTTTCTGCTCACCTAAACCGTTTACAATTTACTGCACTGTTTGTAATGATTTACAAGTGAAATAAGTCATTTTTGAAATACGATGAATCCTTTTGAATCGTCTTGTATTACGAGTGTGCCGCCCCATAATAACACCACCTTAGGTCAGGGCCTGCGGACACCCAAGTTTATGCGTCTCGGATTGAATTCAAACTCGACATGCCACGTTGACTGGCCGTCTACCCTAAAAGTCAATCTTGCGCTCTGATAATTTGGCTGTGAGTGAATTCTCACATCGCGGTGTTTCCTCAAAAAGACCCCCCCGGCAACATCCGCTTTAAACCCCAATTGGCCAGATACCTCTGTGAAATCAAAGTCGAACTGAAGCTATAAAATTAAGTTAACAGTTATTGATGTAGCACATTTTCATACAAATAATGTAGTTCAAAGTGCTTTACAAAATAAATTAATAAAACTACGGTCACCTCAAACATTGCTTTGACTACATGTCTTGGTCGATTATATACGAGGTGTGGCAGAAAAGTAATGAGACAGATTTTTTATTTACCCAAGTTTTTATTTTTTTCAAACATCAAATATTATCCCCTTCAAAGTAGTTCCCTTGGGCAGCTACACACCGATGGAGACGTTGTTCCCACTGTTGGTAGCAGCGCTGGAAGTCTTCAACCGGTATGGTCTTCAGCATGTCCGTTACAGTCTTTTGGATGTTTTCTAAAGTCCCGAAATGACGTCCTTTGAGGACATTTTTCAGTTTAGGAAAAAGTCACACGGACTGAGGTCAGGTGAATAAGGGAGCTGGGGAACCACAGGAATGCGTTTTTTCGATTGTCCTTCTGCTCAATTGTGAGGTTTCTCGGCACCATTTTGGCACAGACCTTTCGCATGTGCAAATGTTCAGTCAAAATTTGATGAACGGTAAATCTGTTCAAATTTAATTGTTCACTCAACATTCTTAATGTTAAACGACGGTCTGATCTCACAAGAGCGTTCACACGTTTGATGTTTTCATTGGTTTTCGAAGTTGAAGGCCTCCCTGAAAAAAACTTGAGCTCGGGATAAAGAATGTTCCCCATAGGCCTGTTTTAACTTTTCAAACGTCACACTTGCCGATTCTCCAAGCTTAACACAAAATTTAATGGCACAACGTTGCTCCAAATTCCGCTGTTCCGTTTTGCGTGACGCACAACCAAAAACGCAACTTCGCTAATAGCAGTCACAAAAATCACGTAGTTAACGGAAGGAGTTGAAACTCGCACTGAGCTATGGGAGGGTACTGATACACGGGCTCTATCAAGGACAACAGCGCAGCGTTGCCAGATTGCTTGCAGTGTTGCCAGTCTCATTACTTTTCTGCCACACCTCGTATAGTGTCTTTATTACAATGGCTCCCCCAAGAATGCTGCCCTTTTAATAATACTGCCACGAGTCGCACCTCAGCTTAACGATTTCACTTGCATGTCCACAATCAACCCAAACTGCCTGATTAACACGCAGACCAGCTCGACGTCACTCGCTCAACTCCCTCGTGTTGTGTGAGCGTCATGTGGATAAATGTGCACAAGAGAATCAAACCATACCTTCCAGAAGTGTAGAATCATCTGAGCTGGCATTACGTTTATAGTCTCTGGTGTCACAGAGTGAAGAGAACAGGAGACGGGCCTGCTGCTTATGGCGCTCCATTGTCACTCACATCCACGTCAGAGACACCGTCCTGGACTGACCGGGTGACAGAGGACACCACAAATGTGGTCACCGCAGGCTTTAAGAACTCAAGGACGGACTCCATCTGGTCCCAAGGCTTTTCCTGTGTGTGGCTTCCTGACTTGGTCATCAGTTATGGACAGTCCATACTGATGGTCAGAGGTGGACTCATCGCTGTCTATTCCAGTTGACGTGGTGGGAGTTGTTGATGTAGTGGGGGTGGTGTTGGTAGACTGGTCATTGATAGAAGATGGCAGTGGGATTGACAGTCTCTTAGAATTGGTTCAGGGGATTAGCTCTGCCCACATTTCCTTCTAGCACCCAAGTCCTGAATGGCTCCAGTCCTCCACAGGCCTCTTTCATGTTATTCATTTCTTTCCTTCAGCACTCGCTGATCCTCCTTTCAGAGCCCCCTTTTGATGAAATTCAAACCTGTTCTTTCCACAGAGAGAGAAAAGCTGCTGCTTAGTGTGCCATCTAGATGGATGTGAAAAAAGAAATCCACGAGGCTGACGTGAAGATCATGGAGCAAAGGGCCATAAAAGTTAAGGAGGAGGACTGTGAGTGGGAGCCCGTCCACCCGAACCAGGAGGATCTCTGCATTAAGGTTGATGTCTGTGAAGTGGGCTCAGTGGGCATTAAAGAAGAGGCTGAAGAGAAGTCTGTCAGCATTAAAAGAGACAAACGTAAAAGAGTGGCGAGTGTCCAAGAAAACGACCTTCGCTATGGAGAAATGAGCAGGTTAGCCTCTTCTTCTTCTTCATCGCCGGAGCCTTCTGTCAGCGTGAAGTCTGAATCGCCACAGTCAGACACAAAGACGACTGAGGAAACGTTGTCTGTTGAAGATCAGCCGCCACCTTCAGATCAGTCTGGAGAAAGTAAGTATAAAATGAAAGTAAGTGTACGTTTGAGGGTTGGGTGGGGTTACGGGCCTGGAAGAGGAGGGAGGACTTGGGCTTTTCATGAGAATCTTAGAAATGCAGTCACGTTGTTGTGTTTTATTGTGCGCTTTAATGTAATGTGAGAGTTTGTCTCGTGTGAATGTTGTAAGGCATAGCAGGTTTCTGTTCTTGCATTATGCAGTAGCTGGAAATTTGTGCAAACCCTTGTGATGGACACCCAGACATCAGCAAGCCCAAACCCCAACACGAACACACAAGCACACTCCTGGGTTCAAATAAAGGTTAATTTATTAATCAGATCCTCTCACGTATGTTATCATAAGCCCAAAATACAAGTTTTCTCTCCAGAAATGTTTCTTCCTCCTGCACTGCCTTCCTCCACTCAAGCGTTGCTCCTTTACCTCCCAGCTCTGACGTGACTGGATAAGGGAGTGTGGTCCCCTTTATGACAGACCAGGGAGTACTTCCGGTGCCAGGACGATGTCCCGATGGAAGCGCTTCCGGGTCACATGGAAGTCGATCATAACAGGGAGCTTGTCTCCCTGCAACACCCTCTCGTAGCCCCCAGTGACTCCAGCAGGTCTTCACTGCCGAACTACATCTCTCGGCATGCCTTGCTGGTTTCCTAGGGGGCACTGACATCCGGGGCTGCTGCCATCTTGTGAGCTGGGGGAATATAAAGTTTCTAGCAATGTCTTTTTTTTTCTAGTGAGCTGTCCGTCCATCCCTTTTGGTCCTCCCGTCCGGGTAAGGAACCATCCTGGCCCGGGATGTCCGTCCAGCCCATGTGGCATCTACACCCTCTGATTCTGTCCTCGGTAAAGAGTGCTGTGCAAAAGATGGAAGTCGAGATGTGTTTTAGACCACAGTGATTTTTCTCAGCGGTGTTCTTCCATTCTTGTGGTTTTCCTCCCTTGTAGCCACATCAACGACAACAGCACCAACATTTTTTTTATAGAGCACGTTTTCATCCAAATGATGGAACTCAAAGTGTTTTACAAGGTGAAGAAAGAAAAATATTAAAGTAAGATAAGGCAATACTAATTAACAAAGAATAAAGTAAGGTCTGATGGCCAGGAGGGCTGGAGAAAAAGAAAATCTGCAGAGGTTCTGATGCCACGAGACCACCCAGCCAGCCCATACCCCCCCCCAATGGGTAAGCTACCTAACATCAATGATCTCAATCAGTCCTCAGGTTTTCAGACTTCACGTGGAGGAATAAGACAAACAGACTTTGTCAAGTTCTAGAGATTTCTGCAGATCTTCAACTGCAGGGCGTCAACGAACACAAACAAACTGAAGTTGTTCTTGTCATTCCTGCACACGTTACTTAATCACTCACTCAGTCGTCCAATCTGTGACTCCCCGGTCTTTACTAACGGGTTGAGCCGCATTTGGCTCCATTGACCCCCATTAAACGTTTGCTGTATCTGCCTGGAGTCCCTCCTTTCCACACTTTTTTCAATGCGGAGATATTCCTAGGATTCCTTGCATGATCAGCTGCCTTTGCATTTTTGTTGAGCTCTGCACTCTGTTTCTTTCGGTTTAAGCCCTTCCACTGTTTTGACTCGTGGTCTTGTTTCGCCACGCAACTTCTACTAAGGTTCCACTACCCTGAGATTCTCTTGACAACATTTTGTATTCTGTCTTCTCTCGATAATAGCAATCTGTAAAGGCCCTGAAGATTCAAAGCAGCCACATACCGTGGTGTACCCTCCACCCTGAGTTTTTGGTATTTCTTTGGACCTACAAACACAGAGTTGCTGTGTTTCTGCCAATTGAACATTCGTCTCATTCATAAATTCACTTGTCTGCTGTGGAGCAGCAACATTTATTTTACTGAGCAGAGTTTACCTCGGTGTCGTTTTTCCATGAACACCATTTTTGTGGTTTCCTTCCTGTGGACGGATGAACAGGAACTTTGTCAAGTTGTAAGAGATTTTTGAAGTTGCTTTACTTTTCTCCTTATGGTCCTTTTTCTCTTATGTGCTGTAATCCCTGCAGGAAGCCCACTCCAGTACCGATTTTCTACCCATTTGTCAACTGTTTGTCATCTGGTGAATTGATGAGCACCCCACTATTTCATTGTTGTAGAGGTCCTCCAATATTCCATTGCATCTCTATTGTAAAAGGAAATCCTGAGACGAGACTTTTTCAAGTCCCGCAAGACGAGACTTTGGCCGTGAGATTTTTTCAAGTCACGCCCTACTCTCAACCTTATTGAACCACACCCACGGCCCTCTCACCTCTCATTTGTGTGAATGCTTTTGTCAGACACAGTTCCTGCGCTCTCAGCTCTTATAAATTTTTACGATTTCCTCACTTTAAGTTCCCAATTAAAGAAGACTTATTATGTCCAAATCTTATTGAAGAATTTCATCACAAAGGGTTATCAACAGAAGAAATGAGTACACGGGCAATCCTAGCACCGAGAAACGATGAAGTCAAACAAATTAACGTCAGAAATGTTGATAGGTTACACATCAAATTAGTTACATGCGTATCAATAGACTATGGTGAAACAGTTGGTGGTGATGGTGCGGAAGATGAAAACATCAACCTACAATATCACACAGAATATCTACAACCGTTAACACCGTCCAGTCTTCCACTGGCCGAATTACTGTAGAAAGAAGGATTTATCGTAATGTTATTGCGTAATTTATGTAAGAGTGATGGGCTATGCGATAGGACAAGATTAGTTGTATTCAAAATTGGTAGGACAATTCTAACATGAAATTCTCACCAAAGGAGAATTTGATATGCCATTCGTGTTAAAACGTTTACAGTTTCCCGTTAGAATAGCTTTTGTAAAGACAACTAACAAATCAAATCACAGGGATAAAACATTCAAAAAAGTCAGTTTATTTAATAGAGAAAAAGAAACTAAATTCACTCACGGGCAGTTATACGTTGTGTTGTCACGATGTAAGTCCAAACACGGAATCAAAATTCAATGTGATATTGATGAAAATTTGCTTCAAAAATTTTATTTACTGAAGTTTTAAAGTAAAGGTGTAAGTTTTTAAAAAGTATTTGTGTGTTAATTTCAAAGCCAAACAGAATGAAAACGTATAACTCAACGAATACCTCTAACGCAACATGAAACATAATTTACTTTCAAATTATTACATTTTACTATTTTTTACTATGGTTAATTACTCGCTGTAATGTAAAAAAAGTTAGTTCTATTATGCATATGTAACAATTCCAATGAAAATAACAATCTGTTTAAATTGTACATCCGCTTCCCCATACGTGAAGTGGCTAGTGCATAGTGGCCGCCCGGGGGCTGTGACGATGCGGGTTCTGCTCTGTGCTTCCATCTGCCTTTTGGGAGCTTTTGAACCCGACACCGTCGGTAATGTCACCGATGAGCTGGACAGTGAGGCACAACAATGAAGCAAGGGGACGGTGCAAAAAGTGCAAAGGGCTTTTATTAAAAATCAACAAAATCAAGTGCAGTGCATCAAATAAGTCCATAAAAACGAGTTATAGATGGAGTTTAAAATCCAATAGAAAAAAAAAATTGTTTAAAAAACGAGGTTAAAATAATGGTGGGAAGCAGTCTCTTTAAAAATCAGGTGCATCCTTCTTTAACCCGGCAACTCCCCTGCTTCTCCCTTCCGGGCCCTGTAACAGGGTAGTCGCCCAACCAGCAAAATGCAGCTCCGTCCATTACTGGTCCAGTAGCCGTACGATCCCTGGCTACATCGGGCTCCAGCCGGACCAAGACTTGGGTTCCTTCCCCCAGCGGCCAGGGCACTCACACTGGGGCTCTACACACCCAAAGCCTTCACAACTGCCGCTGTCTTCTTGGTCTTACTCAGCGAGCCATCCATGATTCTGGTCACTCCTGCTCCCCCATCCATTCCACCCTGAGTGTCGGCCAAACTTTCCTTCAGAGCTCTGCTCAAGCGAGCCTGCTGTTGCTTGCTCGCTCACACCGGCTCCCCAGCCTTCTCCTCCCTTAACCTCCATCCATTTCTTTCTCTCATTTTTTTTTCCCTCCCCCCTAGCCGCCTTGCTCTTCTATTTATTACGGGGACGTGGATCAGATGTGGCAATTAGCAGCTCCCAGCACCAATTGCAGATGCGGATGACTCCTCACCTGTGCGCTTAAGTGAGGACCGTCCACATCATGAATTACGCGGGAACCGCTCCAGCCACACATACCACTCCCCTCTCTAAGCCACGAGGGCGGCCATTATTTATTTTAAAAAGTGGCCTTTTTGACGTGAGCTGTGGACCCGGTACACCACAGGGGCTGGCAAGCAAAGTGAGCAGGGGGCAGAGCCCCTTAGTCCTTTTAAATGGGTCTTTCTTGAGAAAAGTTGACATGGTCATTACTCGTATCTTTTGTTCCTTTTTTGAAGGGCAGACCCCGCCTCTGGTCTGCTCTCATTGGTCATTAAATCTTCCCGAGTCCAGATGGTGACGGACTAATCGATATGAACAGTCTAATGGTTTGACTAAGGTGAGGCAACAGTGAAGAAGACTTTATGCTGAGTCGAACAATTGGTTTAGCAAAAAAGTTTTATCGCATCTGTAATTGTAAAGGAACTCTCTTAACGTTAGAAGGAGAATCACCTGATGTGACTGAAATGAACTGAAAATGGTGGCAGCCACTTGTCTTTGATTAATGAAAATGTACCAAAAGAGTGGAGTACAGACGCTTGTGTTGATGGTACAGTTAAGTAACTTTAGTTCATATTCCCTTTCAAGTTCCATTTCATTTGTTTTTGTATTGTAGTCTTCATTGAGTAGAGGTTTGGAGGACTTCCAGCTGAATGAACACACACATTAGATTCAATGCAGGACGTGTCGCTTATCACGCCACTACCATAAATACATCATAACTGTACACATCCATTAACATTACACCTATAAGTGGGGCTGGTGTGTCACAAAGCTGACCGCTTGTCATGTCTCTTGCCACTTCACCGATTCTCTGTTTTCTCATATTCTGATTTTCTCCCAGAGCACTGCAGTTCTGTGCATTAATCCATCACTTTGTTCATTTCTCTTGTTTTGCTTTGATGATTAACCTCCTTAGCATTACAAGCAAAAAAAAAAATTGCAGTTTTGGCATGGGAAATTCCATTTTTTTAAATCTCGGCTTTCTACAGTAAAACATGCAAAACACTAAAAATGCACAGTCAGAAGTATACAAAGAATGATAATGACACAAATAATAATATGAACAAAACACTGAGTGTCACTTTTGGGTTCCCAGAATCCCTTTCGGTTTCACTGACCGTTTCCATTTCGCTTCGTCATCACTGCTGATGAGAGGCGTTTTTTACGAGACGCCATTATGAGGCTAGGAGAAGACGTGTCTGCACCGTTACCTTGGTAACGCTCTGGTCTGACGCTTACGCAAGATGTGCCTCTACTGTTGCCCGAGTAATGCTCGGCACTGACGCTGTTGGCACTTTTACAACCCGGGTAAACCTTGGGTCTAATGCGAGATGCATCTTATACCATAACCCGAGTGACACTCAGGGTTAAAGCTTTTAGCCCTGTTTTTGCAGCCCAAGTGATGCTCGGTTCTAACGCTAAGGCGGTTAAATAATCAATTTTGAAATGTGTAATCAAAATGTGACGGATCATCTTATCAGCTTGGGTCTACCACACGTGTTCTGTTTAGTTTACTGTTTGAACTTCTTAGCTGCTGTGATTGTCCTCAGGTGATGAGTAGTTAATTATTATGCTCAATGTCTTTCCTTGTGCAACTTAAATCTTATGACTGCTTATACTTCTTAAAGGCCCTTAACCTGAAAATATTTGCTCCAAAGTTTCTATACACTGGCTGACTCTGTGCTCTGGCCCTCAAAGGTCATACAAAAAGAGAATTTCCCCTTGGAGATTAACAAAGTGTGTGTGTGTGTGTGTGCGTGTATACAGTGGGGAAAATAAGTGTTGAATGCATCGACGTTTGTCTCAGTAAATATATTTCTGATGGGGCCATCGACATGATATTTACACCAGCTGTCAGTAACAACCCAAGTAATCCACACATACAAAGAAATCAAAACAAATAAATCTATAAATGAAGTTAATGTGTAATAAAGTGGAATGATACAGGGAATAAGTATTGAACACGCTTACTGAAATGTATTGAATCCTTAGTAGAAAAGCCCTTGTTGGTAATGACAGCTTCAAGACGCCTCCTGTCTGGAGAAACGAGTTGCATGCATTGCTCAGGTGGGATTTTGGCCCATTCTTAATTCCACGCCAACTGTCTTCAAATCTTGAAGGGCCTCTTCTATGAACTCTGATCTTCAGTTCTTTCCATCGATTATCAATTGGATTCGGCCATTCTTGCAGCTTCTTTATTTTCTTTATTCTCTGAAACCAACTGAGAGTTTCCTTGGTTGTGTGTTTAGGATCCTTGTCTTGCTGAAATGTCCGCCCTCGTTTCATCTTCAGCATCCTGGTAGATGGCAGCAGATTCTTATCAAGAATGTCCCGCTGCATTTCTCCACTCATCCTGCCTTCAATTCTATGAAGTCTGCCAGCCCCACACCATGATGTGTTTTTGAGGTGATGATGTGCAGTGCCATTTCTTCTTCAAACATGGTGTATGCAATGACATCCAAAGAGTTTAATTTTGTTCTCATCTGACCAGACTCTATTCTCCCAGTATTTCATTGGCTTGTCCAAATGTTGTGCAGCAAACTTCAAACGAGCTTCAATGTGCTTTTACCTTCAGCAGTGGAGTCTTGTGCAGTGGGCGTGTATAGAGGCCATGGCGGTTGAGTGCGTTACTTCTTGTTTTCTTTGTTAACAACTGTACCTGCTAATTCCAGGTCTTTTTGAAGCTCTTGGCAAGTGGTCCTTGGCTCTTGGACGACTCTTCTGATTATTCTTTGGACTCCTCTGTCACAAATCTTGCGAGCAGCACCTGGTCGTGGCCGGTTGATGGTGAAATGATGTTCTTTCCACTTCCGGATTACAGCCCCAATGGTGCTCACTGGAACATTCAGAATTTTAGAAATACGTCTGTCACCAATACCATCAACGATAAGGTTGTGAAGGTCTTAAGAGAGCACTTTGCTTTTACCCATCATGAGATGCTGCTTGTGTGACAACTTGAAAATGAGAAACCTTTTTATAGGCCACCTATTTGGACTAAACCAGCGGATATTCATTGGCACTGATGGGGGGGCTACCAGGATTGACAGATGCCAGCGGGTTTCTTGGCTTTCCAGGCCTTTTTGCACCTCCTTTTCTTCACATGCTCAATACTTTTTCCCTGGGTCATTCCACTTTATTACACATAACTTCATTTATAGAGTTATTTGTTTTTGATTTCTTTGTATGTGTGGATTACTTGGGTTGTTACTGACGTCTGGTGTAAATTTCATGTCAAATAGATTTACTGAGACAAACATTGACACATTCAATACTTATTTTCCCTGTTGTATGTGTGAGTATATATTATGTTATTTATTATGTTATGTGAAAAACTATTTGCCCCCTTCCTGATTTCTTATTCTTTTGCATGTTTGTCACACAAAATGTTTCTGATCATCAAACACATGTAACCATTAGTCAAATATAACACAAGTAAACACAAAATGCAGTTTTTAAATGATGGTTTTTATTATTTAGGGAGAAAAAAAAAATCCAAACCTACATGGCCCTGTGTGAAAAAGTAATTGCCCCCTGAACCTAATAACTGGTTGGGCCACCCTTAGCAGCAATAACTGCAATCAAGCGTTTGCGATAACTTGCAATGAGTCTTTTACAGCGCTCTGGAGGAATTTTGGCCCACTCATCTTTGCAGAATTGTTGTAATTCAGCTTTATTTGAGGGTTTTCTAGCATGAACCGCCTTTTTAAGGTCATGCCATAGCATCTCAATTGGATTCAGGTCAGGACTTTGACTAGGCCACTCCAAAGTCTTCATTTTGTTTTTCTTCAGCCATTCAGAGGTGGATTTGCTGGTGTGTTTTGGGTCATTGTCCTGTTGCAGCACCCAGGATCGCTTCAGCTTGAGTTGACGAACAGATGGCCAGACATTCTCCTTCAGGATTTTTTGGTAGACAGTAGAATTCATGGTTCCATCTATCACAGCAAGCCTTCCAGGTCCTGAAGCAGCAAAACAACCCCAGACCATCACACTACCACCACCATATTTTACTGTTGGTATGATGTTCTTTTTCTGAAATGCTGTGTTCCTTTTACGCCAGATGTAACGGGACATTTGCCTTCCAAAAAGTTCAACTTTTGTCTCATCAGTCCACAAGGTATTTTCCCAAAAGTCTTGGCAATCATTGAGATGTTTCTTAGCAAAATTGAGACGAGCCCTAATGTTCTTTTTGCTTAACAGTGGTTTGCGTCTTGGAAATCTGCCATGCAGGCCGTTTTTGCCCAGTCTCTTTCTTATGGTGGAGTCGTGAACACTGACCTTAATTGAGGCAAGTGAGGCCTGCAGTTCTTTAGACGTTGTCCTGGGGTCTTTTGTGACCTCTCGGATGAGTCGTCTCCGCGCTCTTGGGGTAATTTTGGTCGGCCGGCCACTCCTGGGAAGGTTCACCACTGTTCCATGTTTTTGCCATTTGTGGATAATGGCTCTCACTGTGGTTCGCTGGAGTCCCAAAGCTTTAGAAATGGCTTTATAACCTTTACCAGACTGATAGATCTCAATTACTTCTGTTCTCATTTGTTCCTGAATTTCTTTGGATCTTGGCATGATGTCTAGCTTTTGAGGTGCTTTTGGTCTACTTCTCTGTGTCAGGCAGCTCCTATTTAAGTGATTTCTTGATTGAAACAGGTGTGGCAGTAATCAGGCCTGGGGGTGGCTACGGAAATTGAACTCAGGTGTGATACACCACAGTTAGGTTATTTTTTAACAAGGGGGCAATTACTTTTTCACACAGGGCCATGTAGGTTTGGATTTTTTTCTCCCTAAATAATAAAAACCATCATTTAAAAACTGCATTTTGTGTTTACTTGTGTTATATTTGACTAATGGTTACATGTGTTTGATGATCAGAAACATTTTGTGTGACAAACATGCAAAAGAATAAGAAATCAGGAAGGGGGCAAATAGTTTTTCACACCACTGTAAATGTAAGTCCTCTTCAGTTGGATGATGAGCCCCATCTTAGTG
>JANRMT010062791.1:204165568-204180088 GCA_026402145.1 Polypterus bichir lapradei
CTTGGTTGTGTGTTTAGGATCCTTGTCTTGCTGAAATGTCCGCACTCATTTCATCTTCAGCATCCTGGTAGATGGCAGCAGATTCTTATCAATGTCCCGCTGCATTTCTCCACTCATCCTGCCTTCAATTCTATGAAGTCTGCCAGCCCCACACCATGATGTGTTTTTGGGGTGATGATGTGCAGTGCCATTTCTCCTCCAAACATGGTGTATGCAATGACATCCAAAGAGTTTAATTTTGTTCTCATCTGACCAGACTCTATTCTCCCAGTATTTCATTGGCTTGTCCAAATGTTGTGCAGCAAACTTCAAACGAGCTTCAATGTGCTTTTACCTTCTGCAGTGGAGTCTTGTGCAGTGAGCGTGTATAGAGGCCATGGCGGTTGAGTGCGTTACTTCTTGTTTTCTTTGTTAACAACCACACCTGCTAATTCCAGGTCTTTCTGAAGCTCTTGGCAAGTGGTCCTTGGCTCTTGGATGATTCTTCTGATTATTCTGTGGACTCCTCTGTCACAAATCTTGCGAGGAGAACCTGGTCATGGCCGGTTGATGGTGAAATGATGTTCTTTCCACTTCCGGATTACAGCTTCAATGGTGCTCACTGGAACATTCAGAAGTTTAGAAATATGTCTATCAACAATACCATTAACGATAAGGTTGCGAAGGTCTTAAGAGAGCTCTTTGCTTTTACCCATCATGAGATGCTGCTTGTGTGACAACTTGAAAATGAGAAACCTTTTTATAGGCCATCAATTTGGACTAAACCAGCGGATATTCATTGGCACTGATGGGGGGGCTACCAGGATTGACAGATGTCAGCGGGTTTCTTGGCTTTCCAGGCCTTTTTGCACCTCCTTTTCTTCACATGCTCAATACTTTTTCCCTGGGTCATTCCACTTTATTACACATAACTTCATTTATAGAGTTATTTGTTTTTGATTTCTTTGTATGTGTGGATTACTTGGGTTGTTACTGACATCTGGTGTAAATTTCATGTCAAATAGATTTACTGAGAAAAACATTGACACATTCAATACTTATTTTCCCTGTTGTATGTGTGAGTATACATTATGTTATTTATAACCTTTTCTTTTTTCCTTTTAAACTTGACACAGGAGACAAACCTCACAGCTGTTCTGATTGTGGCAAACGTTTCTTTTACAAGTGTTATCTTTGGAGACACAAAATAATTCACACTGGAGAGAAGCCGTATTGCTGTTCTGATTGTGGCGAGCAGTTCTCTCACAGGACTAATCTTTGGAGACACAAGAAGAAAATTCACACAGTGGAGAAGCCATATTGTTGTTCAGAATGTGGCAAACAATTCTATGAGAAGTGGAATCTCAAGAACCATGTAAGAGTTCACACTGGAGAGAAGCCGTATTGCTGTTCTGAGTGTGGGGGACAGTTTTCGCGAAGAGGCAATCTTTTGAGCCACAAAAAAATTCATAAGGAAGAGAAGCCATACTCCTGTTTGGAATGTGGCAGGCAATTTTGTGACAACACTACTCTTCAAAAACACAGTAAAATCCACACTGCAGAAAAGCCGTACTGGTGCTTGGAATGTGGGAAAGGATTCTTACGCTCTAACAGTCTTAAGTGTCACATAAGAACTCACACTGGAGAGAAGCCGTATTGCTGCTCAGAATGTGGCCGACAATTTTGTGACAGGAGGAATCTGCAGAGCCACATAAAAGTTCACAGTGGAGAAAAGCCGTATTGCTGCTCTGAATGTGGCAAACAATTTTCACGAATGTCCAATCTACAGACACACGCACAAATTCACACGGGAGAGAAGACGTATTGCTGTTCTGAATGTGGGAAACAGTTTTCCCAAAGAAGCGCTCTCTTGAGACACAAAAAAAATCATACGGGAGAGAAGCCGTATTGCTGTCCTGAATGTGGAAAAGTATTTTCCCGTATGGGCCATCTGCAGCGTCATGCAAGAATTCACACTGGGGAGAAACCATATTATTGTTCTGAATGTGGGAAAGGATTTTCTCAAATGAGTCATCTGCGGAGGCACATACGAATTCACACTGGAGAGAAGTTCTCAACATAGAAAGGCAAAAAATAACAAAGTATCAAGAAATGCAGTCTGAGATGAGCCAGATGTGGAATTGAACACAACATTAGGCCAGTGGTTCTGAGATCAACAGGTCCTATCAACAACAAAATTGCAGGGCCACCTGGACGTCCTACCAATTATAATAACTCCATGAACAGCAAAAGGAGGCATTGTTAGGAACAATTTAGGTGTTACACCGAGTCCTCACTTAAAACGGAAGTTAAGAAATAGAGCAGTACAAAAGAACCATTCTGACTAAAGAATGAGGTTCACTCCTGTCTTTCTAGTCAACAAATCATGAAATGTTTAAGAAATTAATCCTGACAGAAGCCATGTTGATGTTTGGAATGTGGCATAGGATTCTCATGAACCAACAGTCTTAAGTAGCACATAAGAATTCACGTGGCAGAAAAGCCAAATTGCTGTTCAGAGCGTGACAAACAATTCACAAAAAGGAGCAGTCCTTGGGGTCGCAAATCAATTCATACAAGAGAGAAACAGCATGGCTCTTCTTAATGTGGCAAACAGTTTTCAGAAAATATTCGGCACACAGAAATTCACATGGCAGAAAAGCTGTATTGCTGTTCTGATTGTGGCTGGACATTTTTGAAAATGGAGCTATCTTTAGACCCACAAAAGCATTCGCACACAGAAAATCCCTATTGCTGTTCTGAGTGTGGCAAATGATTTCCGTGTATGCTTCACAAGGGAGAAAGAAGAAAGAGATGGTAGAAGAGAAAAATGAAGATCCTGTGTAGAGTGATGGCACAAGAATACACAATGTCCTAGCCAAAATACAACAGTTGAAATTGCAGGATGGCCTATTAACATGTGAAGAGCTAAACTTTACGGTGGCAAACAGTAAACTCCAAATTCTGGAAGAGGAACAAAAGTTAAGAAGGTACAAAGAGAAGCATGAAGAAACTGTACAGAACAATATTTTAAGGATAATCTAAAAAGATCCTATAGAATATTATGTGGATAGACTCTGAAAGTAAATGTACCACCAGAGTTACCCTCTTCAAGAGGAATTGCTGTCCTCATGAGTCTTCGCACTTGTATCGGCCATCTTCTTAACTTTGCTAGGTCAGAGTAGGACTGTCCGAAGCTGGGGCAATAATGGACTTGATTTTACAAAAAATATTGGAGCTGTGACATCCGATGAGAAATTCACACTGGATGCACAAATGAACCGGATTGGACACCAGAATCTGCTGCCTGATAAGCTACGAGACCAGTAGCAAAATGTGAATATAGTACACTCTTTTCATAGATAATCGAGAGAGCACACATGAACATAATAATGTAAAGAGTACACATGGATAGTTGAAACATATGTTTATCATAGCTGTTAAGTACATACTGTATATTACTAGCTGTGTTACCCAAGGAAAATTTCCTAAGACAATAGGCCTCAGTTATAAGCCCATCAGTTAATTTGATGCGTTAGAAGAGCTGTGTAACGAAGTACAGTGGAACCTCGGTTTACGAGTAACTTGGTTTACGAGTGTTTTGCAAGACGAGCAAAAATTTTTAATAAATTTTGACTTGATAAACGAGCGATGTCTTGCAATACGAGTAGTATGGATACACTTTGTCTGCTGAGCGTCATGTGATCACAACTGAGCTGATGGTTCTTCTCTCTCTCTCCTTATCTCGCTAACTCGCCCAGCACGTCTCTCTCTCTCTCTCTCCTTATCTCGCTCACACAGCGTGTCACTCTCTCTCTCCTTATCTCGCTCGCTCGCCCGCCCAGCGCATCTCTCTCTCTCTCTCTCCTTATCTCGCTCGCTCGCCCAGCCCGTCTCTCTCTCTCTCCTTATCTCGCTCGCCCAGCGCGTCTCTCTCTCTCTCTCTCTCTCCTTATCTCGCTCGCTTGCTCGCCCGCCCAGCGCGTCTCTCTCTCTCTCTCTCTCTCTCTCTCTCTGGCAATCGTCTCCTATTCTCCGTCTGAGTCTGCCTCACTCATATAGTCAACATCTGTTTACTACAGCATTGTGACTGTGTGTGTGTGTGCTGTGAAGTGCGAGTCCCCATCTTGCTCCCCAAAACACGAAGCTGAGTCTCAGTACTTTAACACCAGCTTTATTCAGCTTGAAACAGCAACAGCGCTGTTATTTATTGTACCGGGATCTTTATAATATTTCTTGTATGACCCATTGACGACAGGCGCTTATAGCATGTCTGCGATCTTTTTGGATGCGCTTATACGGTGAACTGCTACAGCGCTGGGAGACTGTGATTGCTTTGGGACCTTCTTCCGCGTGTTGTCCCGTTGGGTGGAATCCCACATGAGTTTAGAAACTCACACCAGCCATGATTCTTTTTAAAGGTAAAGTGCAGGTTAATTTGTATTATGTATTTTACTTTATATTTTGTATTAATCATTTTTAAATGAATAGTTTTGGGTTGTAGAACGAATCATCTGAGTTTCCATTATTTCTTATGGGGAAATTCGCTTTGATATACGAGTGCTTTGGATTGCAAGCACGTTTCCGGAACGAATTATGCTCGCAAACCGAGGTTCCACTGTACTTTTCAGTATACAATATTTGTAGGGTGTATTTTTACCAAAGGCTAATATTATTGGCTGGTAGTAAAGTATAGTGGTTAAGGACCTGGACTTCAAACGCTGAGGTTGTAGATTCAAATCCTGCTCCAACACCATGTGACTATGAGAAATTCACTTGATCTGCCTGTGCTCCAATCTGAGAAACCAACTGAAATGGAACCAATTGTGTCGTAAATGTTTGTAGTAGTAGGGTGATGTACCATGTTAGCCATTGTGGATGCATTGTGAAGTCAAGCAAATGGACACCTTTGGTTGGCTAACTAAATCGATTACAATATTCAAGCTTTTCAGGCTGCTCGGGCTCCTCCTTCAGTCAAGTTGAGTCGGATAAAGACGTCGGTACAATAAAAAGTAAGAATAGGTCAGTAGAGCTGCTTACTCTTGAGCGAGTAAAACATGAGTAAAACATTCCTACATTAGATCGAGTCCAGCTTTTCTAAAAGTGACTTTTGTTGATGGTCATTGGAAGGAAAAAAAAAAAATTATTTTACAGGAAATTTTAAATTGAAGCGGGTAATCAGTGTTGGAATAATGTGACATGTAAATATATATGATAATCCTCATTGGATGTTTACGATTTTCACTTGTTTATGTCATTCACTCATGTTTTTCTGTTGTAGTTTTTCATCAGTTGTATGTTCAAGCTTGTTTCCCCCAACCCTGATCGACAGACAATAAGTTCTAGCATCGAATGACATTTTAACTTTAGTTTATTACAAACAGCAATGATGTTAGCAGGCCACACACTTTTAGTGGCCCATACAATGAATTGAATGTTTTTACTTTTACGGTTGTTTTCTCTAGTGCTTGAAGTTGACAACAATAATGATCAGTATAATGTTTTGGGGCACAAGGCACAGACAATAACCCTAGCTGAACAGATGGAGCTGGAGGTGTTCGGCTCCCCTAACCCTAGCCTAAGTAGACCCAGGAGACACATTAACTCTTTTAGGGCTAATTATTTTTACTTCCTTTTGTCCCAGGGATGAATATTTATCCAAAATCTCTTTTTTCTAAAAAGCACACAAAGCAATGTTTTCACAATTAAATCAACATAAAATACTTATTAACGGGAAATGTCACTCTATTTTATGTGCCAGGAGCCCCCACAGTAGGCATACGTACGTATTTGTCCCATCACTCAAAAGCTGAAAGGCACTTAAAACAGCCTGGAGTAGTAGAGGGGCTGCAACTCCGTGGTGCCCACCAGCAGGCCGCGTCGTTTGGTGAAGTCCAGTTGCCAGCTTGTCTCCCACAGATCGATGTCTGTGTTGTCCTTCCAGGGCAAAATGTTTTCATTGGCGCATCAGCGTGTCCATCACTACGATCAGCTGGCAACCAGTCAGCTGATGCAGGCTCCTGACTTTCGTTTTTGATCTCCAAATCATTTGTTACAAAATCGGAGTTCGTTGTGTCAGAGTCCAATTCACCAATAATACACAAAGAATAAGTAAATAATATACACAGAGTATTTTACTTTGTGCATTTACTTCGCTCCCTCACCCGATGTCGATGCCATTCGAGACGTTGCTTACTCAACACCACTCAGGGTTTCAACGTCAAGTCAATGAATCTAACAGCCCTCCAAGCAAAGAGGGGTCTACCTATAATGCAACGGTGAGTTTTATCAACCTTAACAGCTTTCTTTCACCCTCTGCCCCTGATATCCATTCTTAACCCATTGTGTCGACTAAAGTCGACATCCGCCCTAAAAGAGTTAACACATTCAGAAAGAAAGTAGGTTGGTTTTTAGTACCGAAGGAGAAACATCTTTTCATTGGAGACTCCAACTTGTCTCGAATTCCCAAGCACCGATTTGGGTAGGTGCAGATTGACAGTTGCCCGGGTGCCAAATTCCTCAATGCAACGGCGATATTGGAAAAACTGGTGGTGCTCTCCTTCGGTATTAACAACAGACAGAATAAAGTGAGGGAAACAACCGCTAAACAAATGCAAGAGATGTGTAGGGCAGCAAAGGTAGCCTTTCCGAATAGTGAGATTTACATCCCAATAGTTAATCACTCAAAAGGCTTAGACCCGATAGAACAGACAAACTTGGTAGACGCGAATAAATTCATACAACAAAATTTCCCCTTCCGATCCAGGTGTCAGATTTCAAAACAAATAGAGACAAAATCCACTGGATGGCAGAGATGGCCAAAAAAAATCCTAAATCATTGGACGGCGTATTATAAACTAGTTGCCCCTGTGACCTCTTCATCTGCAGATGGGGTAATGAGGAATAACATTTTAAATCTGATGAGCGATGTCAGTCTAACGGTAAATCAAATAGCAGTGTTACAGAAAGGGTTAACCTTTGTACTCAACCCACCGGTTAAAATCCGGAAGGAGAATGTAAAAACTGAAATCTGTGATTACCACCATAGACTAAAATTAGTAAGTTCTTTTTGAGAAGGAGACAGATGTAGAGAGGACTCCTTTCCGCTTGAAATCAGATTGGCAACCGAACATCGAACGAGTCCCAACGGAAGTAATAGAGATAATCGAACGAGACAAGAGACAGGTCCAGGAAGTAGTTTGTGAAAATCATAACTGTCCGTACAGTTTGTCCAAAGCAGAGAGGGATACGCTGAGGGAATTGCAGAATAAAACGGAGATAAAAATCAAACCAGCAGATAAAGGTAGCACAATCGTGATTCAATGTTGGCAGAATTATATCTTTGAGGCGCTGGGACAACTAAGCAGTGCGGAGCACAATCAAACATTAGACAATCTGATCTTCCCAGAAACAACCCACATAATTGCACAAGTGGTACAGGCAATGCTTGAAAATGGACTTATTAGCAAAAAAGCAGGTACCCTCCAGAGAAAATTTTACCTACTACCTAAAATTCACATTCGTGGACAGTCCTGCACAAAATCCCACCGGGGAGTGCGGCAGTGAATCATATAATGTGGCCCAACACACAGACTGCTTCAGCCCGTCACCCGAGCTACGTAAAAGATACTTATGATTTCATTGGCAAGGTCAAATCGCTTAAAATCCCAGAAACATCATTTTTGTTCACAGTAGACATCGATAGTCTGTACACTAATCTTGAGACGCACGGGAGGCTACAGCCAGTCCAGAAATGGTTTGAAAAAATACCCGGACCCCAACAGACCGGACAGGGACTGTATCCAGTAGAGAGCATTAGCTCCCTGGGAATGAGTTCTTTTGTAATTGTGGCGTGCTACATAACCCAGAACTACTGTATATAGATATCATATAAAAAGGTGACACCCCTCCTTTAGTGATATGGCGGTAAGAAATCACATTGGAGAAATAACTTTATTTAATGACGGCTTACGCTGCATAACAGACGAAGGAAGCAAATTGCAAGAACCCAGTCCAGGAGTGGTGGCCTGATGTGTAGAGTCTGCCATTTTCGCCATGCGGTGGAAGGATTTTCAGTATCGGATGACGTGATCTCCCATCTGTCCGTCGGCTTCAAAGGTGTGCCGGTCAATGTTCCAAGGCTTTATACTCTTTCATTATGTTCAGGCCCCCGCATTGGTGAATCATGCCATTCCAAACAAGGCAATACAGTTTCATGCTGACTTTGACACACAAAAATAGTATACAATGGTCCACTCATTTCACAGTTGTCCCTGTCTTATATTATAATGCTTGCCTAGCAGTTCTTATATGGTGAACCCCTGTGCTAAATCCGGCTCTGTGTCAACTGTACATGTGAGTAGAAAAAGGCAGACTTATAACAGATATTTGCACAGAGCACAGTGACATATTAAACTTATACACGTATTACAGGGACCTATCAGGCTTATTAGACCTGAGCTTAACTAGAAATGATTTTGAGTTCAGTTTCGAACATTAACTGTAAATTAAGGGCACCGCGACGGGTAAACACTTCACTCCATCCTACGCTAGCATTTACATGGCAGAGACTGTTTTTCCAAAATTTCCGATCTGACCCGGGATTTGCATCAGATGCTTAGATGACATCCGGGGAACATGGGAACACGACCTAGAATCTTTTGAGATGTTTATAGGGACCTTAAATACCCACCATCCGTCCATCAAAATCAAGTATATGAAGGATGCCCAGAGTGTTAATTTCCTGAACAACCACAACCTACAAAGGTCCAGATTTCCCAGAAATGAATAACTTGGACATCGGGTGTATTTCAAAGAGACGGATGCCCACACACTGTTACACAAGAGCAGCTACCAACCCCCATATACTTTCCGGGCACTGGTCAAGTCACAGCTGCTTCGCTTCCACAGGATTTGTAATAGGATCGAGGATTTTAATATAGCCAGTAAAAATCTTATTCAAAGCTTTTAAGGAAAAGTGCTTATGCTAGATCATTTTTAAGACGTTGCTTCAGGACCTTCCTACAAAATAGACCGGATAATGACACGCAGGATATGTTAGATAGATACTTTATTAATCCCAAGGGGAAATTCACATAATCCAGCAGCAGTATACTGATACAAAAAGCAATATTAAATTAAAGAGTAATAAAAATGCATGTAAAAACGGACAATAACTTTGAATAATGTTAGCATTTACTCCCCCAGGTGGAATTGAAGAGTCGCATAGTGTGAGGGAGGAACGATCTCCTCAGTCTGTCAGTGGAGCAAGACAGTGACAAAAGTCACTGAAGCTACTCCTCTGCCTGGAGATGACACTGTTAACCACCTGTTCCCAGTTTAGCCAGAAGGCGAATCGAGCGATTAAAAACAATCTCAACAGGCGGACACCAATTTTCTGACTAGATAAGGAGTAATCTCTGTGTTTAGTAAAAACTCCAATCTTAAAAACCAATTTGTCTCCAGTAAAATCAGAAACCTAAACAGAGTCCCGGTCCATCCACAGAAATGCTGGATTAAAACCAAGACGATCCAGAATGTGCAATTGAAGATATCTCGCCCGACCCAACAGGGATTTAGCTTAAATACCAAAGACTATGCCATCTAGTGCAAACAATGCCAAATCATTTACGTAGGGGAGACGGGGAGCTCTTTTAGGACTAGACTTCATCAACACGTACACAACATCAGGAATCGGAAAGAACAGCACACACACTTAATGCAGCATTTTCTGGCTCATGGTTTAGAGGCTCTCACAGTCACCATAGTAGAGCACAACCCTAAATGGCTGAGCAGGGAAAGAGGAAGACTTGGATAAAGACACTCGGTACTCATTGTCTGACAGGTCTGAACATGAGGGACCTCGGTGACAGCCCAAAACAATTAGTGTCAATGGCCCGTGCCTTCTGGGCACCCATAGCCAACTTGGTAGC
This sequence comes from Polypterus bichir lapradei, assembly GCA_026402145.1. Classification (NCBI taxonomy): domain Eukaryota; kingdom Metazoa; phylum Chordata; class Cladistia; order Polypteriformes; family Polypteridae; genus Polypterus; species Polypterus bichir. The sequence continues at coordinate 204,175,480 of JANRMT010062791.1, forward strand.
ACTACTGACGGAGCCTATGGGAACCCTGCTTTTCCCTAAAACCTAACCCTAAAAACCTCCCGACTCGAAAGGTCACAGTCACTTCAGACTTCATCTTCTGTCACCGACTGACCTTAGAATTTCACTCCTACCTGAGCTACTAGTCAAATATTTTAGAACACCTCTGCTTTTACAGTTTGAAATGCAATGAATGACCTAAAATGGTGTGAAAGTAAGAAATAAAACTTCCAGAGGTTTAAATGTAAAGCTTAGGTTTAGCAAAAACTGGCAAAAAAAGGAGGGTACTGTTCTATTATCGTGACACACGGTTCAAAATCAGACAATCTACCCCGACCCGAATCCTAAACTTAACCTCACAAACCAGGCAGCAACAGTAACCTGGATCTCTAATCTTAATAAAATTACCCTAACCCATAATATTAAAATTAGTCTCCAAAATTCTAAGGCTGCAGGCCCATGGCCCCTTTTAATTTAGAAAAGTACCAAAAGGAGATACCAAAATATTACAAAGGGGCCTTCTTCAGGGAACAACTAATAGGTTACAACCCTACAGATGTTCTGCAGTAATTCACATACATGAAGCCTTGCAAACAATTTGCTCAGGTGTCCCCACTTCTGAAGATTACTTAAAAAAACCTCTTTGTCCGTCTTCAAGCAGAGTTGGAACCTTTTCACCATTTTAGGTCATTTGTTGTATTTTAACTGATTCAACTTGAAGAAAAAGTGAGGTGTTCTCAAACTTTTCACCGACCGTGTAAACTTGGCTGTGTTGCAGGTGCAGTCATGAAATTCCAAACATGTCTAGTCCTCCCTCCGCAGCTCTGGCACTTTTGCGTTTCAGGTGGGTACTTCGCGCTCTTCCTTGTAATACAAAGCGTACACAGCTACTCGTAAACTGCCGCCCGTTGATCTGTAGTACGAGTGAATGCTGACTTAAATCTCCACACAGCATATTTGAGAGTGTGTGATATATGTGTGTGACGACACCCTGCAGCCTGGGGGGGTCTTACTCCCATAATACTATAAACTCATATTCTCAATTATGTAGATAATACAGAAGAGTTGATTCTTGTCGTCTATTATGCACCAACCTTTCCCTAATAACTGAATTAATCCAACAGTCACCAAAGTGTATAAAACACCAAGTCAGAGGTGGGACAGCATTAGTAGAACACGGGCGCTACATAATACGCATTGTGAGAGATCTCAGATCAGCAGAACACTCGCAAAGATAACCACAGGACACTCTGAAGGAATACAGAATTTAGGAAATGAGCAGCATGGTTGGTTTACAGAGAAACACACGAGTTTCTGATGGCAGTTTAGCCACGCAGGTTCAACTGCAGGTGCTTGGTTACTGTATGTTAGTTTCACCTGCCTGGCTGCCATTTCTGTCACGTAGACAGTTCAGTATTAGCGTTGGGAGATGCCTGTACATTATTTTAATGTTAGGGAAGAGAAGACTGTCAGTCACACGAGTGAACTTTTACTACCTTTAAAATGTAGACTCGTATTTTTTTTTTTTTTTGTCAAGTATAAGAATGACATTGTGGAGCCGACCCGGACACAGACAGGCGGACATGTTGTTAAATACCACCACACGTTTTATTTACAACTATTTACAAATATAATAATGGTCACTTAGACCCAGTCCCGTGCACAAAGCCCAAACACTCAGTCCTGGCCACACAAATGCCTCTCTTCGGGCCGCCTTCACACCTCTCCTGTGCTTTGTCCTTCCTCCTCCCAACTCCAGCCCTGAATGAATGGAGACGGACCCTTTTATTCAGTTCCCGGATGAGCACCAGGTGTTCCCGGCATTCCTCCCTTGGCCACACCCCAGCGTGGCGGAAGTGCCGGCTGTCCTCCCGGCAGCTGTCCGGGTGTTGTCCTAAACCTTCCCCCCCCAGCACTTCCTGGTGTGGCGGAAGTGCTTGGTCAACAGGTCCCCAAGGCACTGGGGCGCCTCCTGGCGGTGACCACTGGACCCTACAGGGTGGAGCTTCCATGCCCTGAACCCGTGGCCCCCAAAGCAACCAGGAAGGCAGCCCCCATGTGATCCCAGATGGGCGCATGCCCACTTCCGGTCTTCCAAGGCGTCCCGGCCGGGTCATTGCCCCTGGCATCCATGACAACATGTTCAAAAAGACTGTCAAAAACACTTCTTAAAATCTTAGAAGTGCCCACCTTTCATTTTACGAGTGATGTATTTTTTACTTTTTAGTACACTTTTTAACTTAATAGAAGCGTGGTTTTTAAAAAGTATTTTTTATGTGTATATATATTGTGGCAGTAGGGGGCAGTAGTGCACCCTTGAACCCTCAGGTACAACTCCAGACACCAGGTAAAAGTCCAAAGACTCTTTATTTTCTAATAATGTGCACAAAGCACCCTCCACACTACTCTTCCAATTACACAATAACTCTCCTCCTCGCCCAGACACTTTGCTCCTCCACCTTCCAGCACAGCTCAGCGTCTGGACTGAGGCACCGCCCTTTTATAGCCCCTGACCCGGAGGTGTTTCTGTCCCAACAGTCCACAGTTCCTTATTCCTTCCGGGTCAGGGCAATCAGTCCTTTTCTTCAACCCGGGAGCACGTCGTTACTTCCCGTCACGTGACCGTGACGTACTCCCAGGTCATAAGGCATCACAGAGCCTATAAGCCCCCCCACAGCGACTCCTGGTGGTCCCCAAGGTATCCAGCAGGGCTGTGTATAAACACTACAAAGTCCATAAGGCCCTGCTGGACCTCGGGGCACGATCCTGCTGTCGGGAGAGCTCCTCCTGGCGGCCTGGGGGTGAGGACCGGCACGGGAAGCCGGCAGTCCTCCACAATATATATTATTTACCTCCTCTTTGCTCAATCAGCTGCTGGATTGCTGCTGCTGCTGTGCCGTGTGATCTGCTCCTCGCGTGGCGCTTCGAACATTTAAAAGCCTGTACAGCAGCTGTCCTACTCTTTTTCTTTTATTTCCGGTTAAATCTGTTGGCACCAAGTCCCAACTCGCGGGACATGAGTTCTTGATATTTTTTAGTTTATATTTTAAAAATAAGAATCTGAAAATCAACAACATCCCATTAAAGTTCGACAAATTATGAAAAGAATGATACCAAACATATACAGTGGGTACGGAAAGTATTCAGACCCCCTTCAATTTTTCACTCTTTGTTATATTGCAGCCATTTGCTAAAATCATTTAAATTATTTTTTTCCCTCATTAATGTACACACAGCACCCCATATTGACAGACAAAAAAAAGAATTTTTGAAATTGTTGCAGATTTATTAAAAAAGAAAAACTGAAATATCACATGACCAGAGAATCTTATTTCTCACCATCTCAGATTCCTTCAGGTGTCTGATGAGACCAAGATCTGATGAGACCAAGAACTTTTTGGCCTTAATTCTAAGCGGTATGTGTGGAGACAACCAGGCACTGCTCATCACTTGTCCAATACAGTCCCCACAGTGAAGTGGCAGCATCATGCTGTGGGGGTGTTTTTCAGCTGCAGGGACAGGATGACTGGTTGCAATCGAGGGAAAGATGAAGTACAGGGATATCCTGGACAAAAACCTTCCCCAGAGTGCCAAGGACCTCAGACTGGGCCGAAGGTTTACCTTCCAACAAGACAATGACCCTAAGCACACAGCTAAAATAACGAAGGAGTGGCTTCACAACAACTCTGTGACTGTTCTTGAATGGCCCAGCCAGAGCCCTGACTTAAACCCAATTGAGCATCTCTGGAGAGACCTAAAAATGGCTGTCCACCAACGTTTACCATCCAACCTGACAGAACTGGAGAGGATCTGCAAGGAGGAATGGCAGAGGATCCCCAAATCCAGGTGAGCAAAGGGTCTGAATACTTAGGACCATGTGATGTTTCAGTTTTTCTTTTTTAATAAATCTGCAACAATTTCAAAAATTCTTTTTTTTTGTCTGTCAATATGGGGTGCTGTGTGTACATTAAAGAGGGAAAAAATTAATTTAAATGATTTTAGCAAATGGCTGCAATATAACAAAAGAGTGAAAAATTGAAAGGGGTCTGAATACTTTCCGTACCCACTGTATATGTAGGTTTTAAAATAAGCCTGATTTAAAGCGTGACATAAAAACGACACATAAAATTGTTGCACTTTTAGACTTAGGATTATATATAAAAAATATATATAGAGAGAGAGTAGATAGATATGGTGACCAAAAGGGGGCGCCCCAGAGCCCCGACTCCAAACACCAGTGCCCAAGCACAGTTACCGGGACAAATAAAGTGTATTCATTTTTATTGAATACCGTCCACAGGTGGCACTGAGGCTAGGGGTCTGCACCAGCAATGTGAAGGCTGCCAGTTCAAATCCCGTAAGACCTGGGATTTGGAAAACCTGGGGGTCGGTGGCAATTAAAAAAACAAAAAATTCCCAGTGTTCCATGGTGGTGCTGAGGTGTCGCCCCCTGCACTTGGGTCCCAATCCAGGTGGTTCGTCGTGTGGTGGGCGCGGCGACGTGCTATCAGCGCAAGCTCTGCTTCCACAGGTGGTTCTTTCAACACAAATTACAATCTCCATTTACTATAATAATTCCTGCTTCCTCTACCTCCCAACTCCTCGAGTGAGC
>JANRMT010062791.1:204185159-204228246 GCA_026402145.1 Polypterus bichir lapradei
TAAAAAGTTGAAATATCCCACCGACAGAATTATTCAGGCCATTTGGTGGTCATTCCAGCCTGGGGTCTTCTTTTGTTTAATGCAACAAGATTCACACTCCGGGATTTGGGGATTTGATGCTGTTCTTCTCGGCAGATCCTCTCAGATGCTGTCATATTAGATGGGTTGTCGATGGACACCTCAAGTTTATCCAGAGATGTTTGACCGGGTTCAGGTCTATGCTCAGAGTTGTCCCCAAGCTATTCCTGTGTCGTTGTCGCCTTTTCCAGTTCAAAAGTAAATCTTCAGCCCAGTCTGAGGTCCAGAGTGCTGTGTGGTAGATTTCATCAAAGATAATTCGGTACTTTGTTCTGTCCAGGTTTCCCTCATCCCAGTCTAGTCTCCCAGCACCTGCTGCTGAAAAGTAACCTCACAGCATGCTGATGTGAAGTCTGTGCTTCACCATTGGAATGGCATTGCACCTGTGATGAGCGGGCCTGACATGACACCAATTTTGGTTACATCAGACCAGAGATTCTTGTTTCTCACAGTCTGACAGTCCTTGGCATGCCTTTTTGTAAACTCCAAGCTGCAGGCTTTCCTGTTTCCTTTGGCCATTCTTCTTGCCCTTCTGGAAGTTTCTTCCTACACCACACAGGTTCTGAGGAGCTCATCTAAAGTGACCATTGGGTTCTTGGTCACCTCTCTTACAAAGGCTCTTCTTCCCTAATTACTCAGTTTGGAGTTGTAGTTGATCCACACTTCTCCCATTTTTACAGTTCTGGAGGACATTGTGGTCTCAGGAACCTTCAGTGATGCACCCTTCCCCAGGTCTGTGCCTTGACACAATCCCCTTGCTGACCTCTACAGGCAACTTCTTGGATCTCATGGCTTGCGATTTTGCTCTGTGGGACCTTCTATAGACAGGTATGTGACTTTGCCAATCAGTTCAAGTAACTGAATTGGCCACAGGTGGACTCCAAACAAGGTGCAAAAACACCTTAATAGCGATCAATAGAGTGGGATGCAACTGAGTCAAAGCAAAAGCTCTGAATGCTGGTGTGATTATTATGATTCTTTATTTTCATATTTTTATTTGTAATAAATTTGCAAAAATGTCTGAAATGTAGTGTTTATCATTGTGGTGTATTACATATTTGTTGTGGGGGAAAAATGAATTTAACTGATTTTAGCACATCTGCTGTAACATAACAAAATGTGTATGAAGGGGTCTGATTACTTCATTAAGGCTCTGTATGTGTATGTATATCTAATATGTGTGTGTGAATGCACTATATATAGTAGTGACGAGAAAAGTTGCAGGGTTGTCTTTGTAACACTCTAATGCTCACGGTGACTTTAACACGTGGTGCGCTATCTTGTTTGTCATGCGCAGTAGATGCGCGGCTTAGTTGATCGTTCACAGACTTGCTGTCTGGCCGGACGCTAAAAGCACTAGAGCAACGCCCTGTTAGGTAGCATAATTTGTATGTGCTACTGAATACTTTTGGATACGGCGCAGTTACTTATTAAAAGCTAAAATATAAAGTTAAACCCACTTGGTATACTCAGAATGAATGAATCAAAAACGCACTGCACACACGTAGGCAATGACCGCCGATGTGTAAAAGAAATAATGAGGTGGTGGTGTAGGTGAGTTCAGAGTTGTTCGTCGTACAAAGTTCATATCAAGCAAATAAATCGCAGACTTAACCAATTATGAAGTTAGCAAATCATTTTGATGTGTTCTTTATGTTATTTTGTCCGTTGAGTTTATTAGATCATATCTTGTCTGCTGATTTTCTTTTTTTTTATTTAGCATCATCTGACCACTAAATGTCATTTTAATACAACTGTCGAGTATTTCCACAGAGGGAGGCTACTATTCGAATCACGTGACTCATTTGTTTTCATTCCTCAAAGCCCCATTCTGGTTCTCATATCTTTTATTGCGCATGCCCGGCTTTTTAAACCGGCTGATCATACCATCACTTGTAGCAGTGGTGAGTGACGTCATCCAGAGCGACGGACGCTCAAGCTACAGTGTAGCCCAGCGCGCGCCGCGTTTGAGAGCGGAGGCTGTGGTCAAGTGAGCCAGTCGGGCAGGCGTGCGGATGAGTTTACAAAGAATTCTCGAGAGACAGACAGAAGGTAAGCCTCTTTTCTTTATGGACATGGAAGTTATCATTCGCAATTACTGCACGCGACTTGAATGAGACGCGAGCAGCAGGTTCGTGACCATCAGCCCACCACAGGACCCCGTTCGAGCGAAACCCACTGTAGCTAGGAGCCGAAATAAAATAATTAAATTCATCTTTGTTTACTATCGTTACTTCACGGGTGTGCATTTCATTACCTGCAGGGATGGACTGGCCATTGGGACTAACGGGACAAAGCCCGCCACTCAGTGCTCGCGGTTGTTTTAAACAATGACGGTGAGAAATAAAATAAAAGAGAGAGAGCAGCGAAGTGAGTGTCCCGCGTTGCATCGTCCGTGTACCTGTCTGTTCAATCACGTAATCGCACTAAACGTCGGCCACCCGCACCGATGGTAACAAGAGGAAAGGCATGAAGTTAACGAATTAGCGTGGGGACTGCAGCGGGATCGACGTATACAAGTGGTCAGTGCAATCAGATTCGTTCTTACACGTCTCCTCGTAACCGGCGACAAAAGTGCAACATTTATGATATTGTCAGTCAGTCATTCATTTTCCAACCCGCTATATACTAACACAGGGTCACGGGGGTCTGTTGGAGGCAATCCCAGCCAGCACAAGGGTGCAAGACAGGAACAAACTCCAGGCAGGGCACACACATTATGGACAATTTTGGATCGCCAATGTACCTAACCTGCATGTCTAGATATTAATTTATTAAAATCATCTACCACAGTGCAGAAGGTAGATTGAAAGATTAGGGGTGTTTACAAGACAACATGCATTAATTTCCTGGACAGCGAGGTGACCGCAATCTGCTAATGTCAAGTCCTTTCCCAAGAACTTCTAATTTGATATAGTGGCTGCTATCGTGCTGAGCATGACCAGCCCCACCCCATGCCATCAGACACCTTTGGGTGCACACCACCTGGCATCCCTCTTCTGGGTGGGGTTGGCTTTCATTCTGAGTATTCATGAAGGGTCAGTTATGGGTCAGCCAGCCCCATTTTAGGGTTAGCCAGAGCAGATTGGTCCATCAGGAGCACAAATCTCCAGAAAGTGGCGAAGTGAGGACAACGAGACCTCCATGGCACGAGGTCACAACGCTGGGAGGAGCTGGGATTTATTGGTGGTTTAGTACCCTGCCAAGTATGAAATTATTTGATTATTTTGTGCATTATTCACTTCCAGAAGTTGAAATTGGTGATAAAGAGATGGCACTTTTTTGGAAAACCAAGATCTGAATATCTTCTCTAGTGATTTAAAGTCTGTAAACGTTCCTTGAGACTCGTACCATATGGCTGCTCTCCTCCGTCTTGTAGTACCTTTTTTTAATTTGTAAACGCTCCACTGACTCCTATTGCCCCCTGTTGTACGTGACCCTCCATGAGTCTGCAGACTGGGAGTTTCCAGTAGCCGATATGGCTGAAGATATGAGCAGGACCCAAAAAAAAAAAAAGACTTGCATTAAGGGGTCTGGAGAAACATTACGCTGCTTGTTTAAAAGTACACGATGGTGCTGGTTTACAGAGTGTTTTACCACACACATTTTCTAAGATTGTATATTTTAGTTCTCTTTGATTTCGGGGTGAAATGTTCCGTTTTTATTATGAAGTCCTTTTAAAAACAACTGCAGTCTGTCTGTCCAGTCAGGCCGGACCCCCCCCCCCAGTGCCTTAACGTTTGTGTCGAGCAGCTCAGTTCAATGCAGGCAGTGTAACTGATAGGAGACGTCCGGCTTCATCACGGGGGCAGCAGACCCTCGTGTAGTCCTGGGTGAGCAGCCATGTAAGGCACATAAGAAGTCAGTCAGTCAGTCATCGTCCAACCCGCTATAGCCTAACACAGGGTCACAGGGGGTCTGCTGGAGCCAATCCCAGCCAGCACAGGGCTCAAGGCGCAGGAACAAACCCCCGGCAGGGTGCCAGCCCACCGCAGGACACACACACACACACACCAAGCATAATTTAGGATCGCCAATGCATCTAAGCTGCATGTCTTCAGACTGTGAAAGAGTTTAAGAAAAAGATTAAGAGGAGACCTGACAGAAGTTTTTAACATTATGAAGTGAATTAGCCCAGTGGATCAAGTTTTAAAATGACTTCATCAAGAACATGGGGGCACAGTTAGAAACTTGTGAAGGAGAAATTTCACACAAACATTAGGAAGTTTATCTTCAGACACAGAACCACAGACACTTGGAATAAGTGACCAGGTAGTGCGGTAGTCAGTAAGACTTTAGGGACTTACACAATTCGACTTGATGTATTTTGGAAGAAATAAGTGGATAGGACTGGCGAGCTTTGATGGGCTGAATGACCTGCTGTTGTCTTGAGTGTTCTAATAACAAAGTCCCACCAAGCCCATGAACTCCATTTACAGAAGCACAAGCAGCTGTCATTGGTCGGTCCATCGGTCGGTCCACGCAGTGTGTTTAGCGTCGTCTCCTAACAAGCACACTGTCTGCCACGCTCCCCGATGAGAGTCGTGTTTTAGCCTGGTGCACTCGCCCACTTGTAACCAAACTGCCTGATTAACAAGCGGACGAGCACAGCATCGCTCATTAACTCGCTCAGGCGGTGTACAGTGCCCTCCATAATGTTTGGGATAAAGAGCCTGTTTTGCTTGATTTCCCACCCCCCCGTCTGCTGCACAGTTTAAATTACAAATCACACACTTCAGACATTGTGATTAAAGTGCACACTGCAGACTGTCATTTAAGGGTCTTTGCAGACATTTTAGTCACACAACACTGTTTCTACACAGTACCCCCATTTCAGGGCACTATAATGTTTGGCACACAGCAATGGCAAGTTTATTAAAGCCACCATCATATTTAGGACGTTGTCACGTATCCCACCATGCAATGACTGCTTGACGTATGCCGAGGGTCTTCTCTGGTGATGCTGTGCCAGGCCTCTAATGCAGCCATCTTCTGCTCCTGCTTGTCCCCTTCAGTTTTCTCTTCAGCATATGGAAGGCCTGCTCAGCTGGATTTAAAATCAGGTGACTGGTTTGGCCATTCCAGTATTTGCCATTTGTTTAGTTTAGGGTGTCACCTCAGCACTGTGTTTGGGTCATCGCCTTGTAGAGTGAAGCGCCTGTCCACTGAGTTTGGAGGCCTTTACTGGAACTCGAGCAGATCAGATGTCTCTATCCACCTTGGAATTCATTGTGCCATCAGCAGACCCATCATTAGTGAAGTGTGACATGGCAGCCATACCTGCCCAGGCCATAACACCCCCAGCACCACCATGTTTAACAGATGAGGTGGTCTGATTTAGATCTTGGGCAGTTCTTCTTCGTCTCCGTACTTTGCTCTCACCATCACTCTGATCAGGCTCATCTTTGTCTCGTCTGCCCACAAGAACTTTTTCCAGAATTCTGGAGGCTCTTTGAAGTCCTTCCTCACAAACTGTGTGCCATCCTGTTTTTTATGGTCTCCATCTTGCAGTGTGGCCTCTTTGTTTCTGTTCATGAAGTCTTCTGCTGATAGTCGTCTGTGACACACAAACACATCGGCCCCCTGAAGATTGTATGATCTGTCGCACAGACGTTTGGGTCTTTTTCTTGACCACAGTGAGGACTCTTCTGTCCTCAGCAGTGGAGGTCTTCCTTGGCCTACCTGTCCCTTTGTGATCACTAAGCCCACCAGTGTGTTCTTTCTTCTTCATGATATTCCAGACATTTGATTTCGGTCATCCTAAGGTGTCACTGATGTCTCCAATGGTTTTATTCTTGTTCTTCACCCTCATGATAGCTTCTTTGACTTTCATTGGCACAGCTCTTATCCTCATGTTACAGACTCCAAAGGGTAGAAGCAGGCCCCAAGGTATCTTATGAAACCCACCTGAAGAATTACAAATACCTGTTACACCAATAGTCACAAACATTGTGATGCTCTGAAATGGGGAGGCTGTGTAGAAAAAGTGTTAAGTGACCAAAATGTGCAAATCCACTGAAATAACAGTCTGCAGTGTGCACTTTAATCACAAATCTGAGTTGTAATTTTAAACTGTGGAGCAGAGGGGGAAATCGAGGACAATGAGTCTTTGTCTTAAACATCTGTTGAGCAACTTAGCCGTCCTGTCCACTGGTACTGAGTGCTGTGCAGAGTGGAGGCAGGACCTCTGTGTTTTTCCCAGTTGATTCTGGGGTTCATCAGGGGTGTGTTCTGCTCCTACTCTGCTCAATGCTTGTATGGACTGGGTGTTGGGCAGGGTCGTGGGGTCCAGCGGCTGTGGGGCATCTGTTGGTGAAGACAGATTCACTGATCTTGACTTTGCTGACGATGCTGGGATATAATATGGAGACAGATTAGAAGAATTTAAAAGATCACAATCTGTATGATTTGCTTGAAAATCAGATTGTGGACATCTTTAAGATCGATCACAATCTAAAATCGTCACATCATACGCCCCTCTATTACACATTATCATGGGGTGGAGAAACATTCTCATCTCATTGTCTTCTGCATTGACTTTTTGTGGTGAAAGTCGCAGTGCGGGCAGGTCAGCCCAGACTTCCCTGTCTCCAGGCACAGATTCCATCTCTTCTCTGGTAAATTCTCAGGTTTTTCCAAGCCGGCCAAAAGATACAATACAATTTATTTTGGTGTAGCCCAAAATCACCCAAGAAGTGCCGCAATGGGCTTTAACAGGCCCTGCCTCTTGACAGCCCCCCAGCCTTGACTCTCTAAGAAGACAAGGAAAAACTCCCCAAAAAAAAAAAACTTGTAGGGAAGAAAATGGAAGAGACCTTAGGAAAGGCAGTTCAAAGAGAGACCCCTTTCCAGGTAGGTTGGGCGTGTGATTCCTTCAGTGTGTCCTGGATTTGTTGCCGGGTCTCCGCTCAGTGGAACTTTGCTCAGAGATGCTGAAGGAGAGCCGTCTAGGGGCATCCTTATCACGTGTCCAAAGTAGCTCAACTAGCTCTCCTCGATCCGGAGGATCAGCGACTCTACACTGGGGCTGTCCTGAGTCTCTGAGCTTCTCACATTAACATGGTGTATCAGCCCAAGACACCCTGGGAAAAACCTCATTTCCGCTGTTTGTATTTACAGTCTTATTCTTTTGGTCACTACACGTATCTCATGATGGTAGGGGAGGACAGGGATGTAGAAGAACTTGTAAATTGAGTTTGTTTTTCGCCTTTAGATTCAACTTCTGGTTCACCACCGTAGACCGGTACAGAATGCGCTACTCCAGTCCACTTCTTTATCTTACATTCTCCTTTTCCATCACTTGTGAGCAGGACGATCCCGAGATACCCAAATTCCTCCACTAATGGCAGTTGCTTCCCCACACCTGGAGAGAGTAAGCCACTCTTTTCCAAGAGAAGAACTTGACTTCTGACTAGGAGGTGCTGATCCTCATCTCGGCCGCTTCACTCGAGTGCGTGCTAAAGGTCACAGTCAAAGACGCTAGGCCGACGCCACCTCTAGCCTCCCCACCTGGACACCTAGTGTGTTTAGTTTATAAACGAGAATGTGACTAGCATCGATTCTCGTTTTTGATTCTCCTCTTCTGTTGCCTTATTGTCTGTGCTTTCTGGCTCTGACCGCGTTTTCTCATCTGACCACAATTTTGAGCTCTCCTGGTCTTATTCTATTCTCGGAATACACCTATGTGTCATAACATGAAGCTAATCCAGTGGTGTTGTGATGAAGGATATCACAGGAGCTCAAGTCAGCTCAATGAGCTCTTTACATCTGAAGAAGGGAAGTTCTCAATTCAACAGAAGAAGACACTTTAAGATGTGACAAAGAGTTTTTATTTTTTTTTATCTTTCAAACCTCATGGTTGGCTCCATGGGTTAAAGGGTAGCTGAGTGGAATTTTAATGATTGCTGTATCTCAGTTTTTGTTTGACTCCAATTTAAAAGTAGAAGGTGGTGAGCATCATCCGTGACGTATGTCGACCTAAGCTAGCAAACCCAGTGTTTTACCTGCTCGTCTTCTCCTGTCACAAACCATGCAGTTCCAGTGCGTGAATTTCCTCCTCCATTTCCCCCTTCCTGACAAGTTTGTATCTTAACATAGCCCTACTTGTGGAAACATCCCTCAATACAACTGATAACACGACTCCGGGACCACCATCAGGACTGTATGATTAGTCCAAGTAGTGAATACTCCCGACTCGCAACTCAGTGAGGTGGTCATCTGCCAGGGTGTTGGACCTTCCCTGCACTCCAGAATTTCTTTTACATGTGGTGATTCATTATGAAGAGTGATGCATTACTGTCAGCTGTCAAACTTAATGTAACCATTGTAAAGTGAAATCGAAACGTCTTTAGATCTGAATAGTGCAGTCTTGATGGAATTTACATCCCGTTCTTTCCACAGTTTACTTGGAACATCTGGATGGATGTGAAAGAGGAGACGTGTGAGGCTGACATGAATTTCATGGAGCAAAGGGCCAAAAACATTAAGGAGGAGGACTGTGAGTGGGAGCCCGTCCACCCTAAACAGGAGACTCTCTGCATTAAGGATGAGGACTGTGAACTGGGGCCAGTGGACATTAAAGAAGAAGACGAAGAGAAGTCTGTCAGCATTAAGATACACAGACGTGAAAGTGTAAAAGACGACAGCCCTCGTTTTGGGTGTCAAGATGGAGCGGTGCCCAGGTTAGTCTCTTCTCCAAGCAGCCCCTCTTCATCTTTGCTGCCTTCTGTCAAGGTGAAGTCTGAACCCTTACAGTCTGACACAAGGAGGACTGAGGACCTTTCATCTGACAGAACTCTGGAAAATCAGTCTGGAGAAAGTAAGTGTGGAATAAAAATTACGTGTAAGTCTTGGGGGTTTATGGGCCTGAAAGGGGGGTGGTCTTGTTCTTTTTGTGGGAAACATAATGAAGCAAAATGGTGCCTTTTTATTGGCTAACTGAACAGATTAAAATGTGCAGGCGTACGAGGCAACTCGTTCCCCTTCTTTGGGTAAGTTATAGAAATGTCTGCTGTTTGTTCGATGAAGTTTGACACTTCATGTTATGTGAAGGTGGTGAGGTTTAGCAGTGTTCAGTTCTCCTGTTCTAGTCGTGCATTTGTGCAAACACTCTAAGCGTGTCCTCTGTAGAGAGGGCTTTACAAAAAAAAAAAAAATAGATTTGCATGAAGAAGTTTTCGTTAACCCTTTGGAGTTCTCCTGTCAGTTCCTTCTAACAGTGTGTTCTGGAACTTCAGCTAAGTCCATATAACGGACAAACACATTAGTCTTTAACCGGTCGATCGTTTAAACATTCAGAGCCCGGCCTGTCACCCACTGTCTTCACTAACGGGTTGACCCTCCTTCACTTCCAAGAAACTCCAACCAAACATTAACTGTAGATCTGGATCAGCCCTTGAATTGTAGCCCATTCTTCCTTTCCAGATTTGTTCAACTCTTTGATAGCTGATCAGGGAAAGAATCCCACCGATCTCTTCAGGTCAGACCACGACATCTCCACTTTTGTTGAGCTCTGGACTGTGTCAGACTTTCCCTTTCGGAATTCTTCTTGTTTTGACTTCTTGTCTCATTTTATCACCCAAATTCTATTACACTTCCACTAACCTGGCATTATCCTGTCAGATTTCTTGATAACATTTTGTATTTGATGATGATGGTGATGATGATAGCAGGGTGTCCAGTTAAAGTCCAAACTGTGAGTGGGAGCCCGTCTACCCTAACTAGGAGACTTTCTGCATTAATGATAAGGACTGTGAACTGGGGCCAGTGGGCATTAAAGAGGAGGCTGAAGAGAAGTCTGTCAGCATTAAGACACACAAACATGAAAGTGTAAAAGACGACCGCCCTCATGATGGGTGTCAAGATGGAGCGGTGACCAGCAAAGCAGCCATAAACTGGGATGGTCCCCACACCATTAGGTTTTGGTATTGGCATGCAGTGCCACTTGTTTCTGCCAAAGAGTTCAACTTTTGTCTCCTTCATCGACGGAGCATTGTCCATTGTGCGTATCCTTTTGCAAGCTTGAAACAGGCAATGAGTTTCTGTTTTAGACCACAGTGATTTCCTCTGTGTTGTCCTTCGATGAACACTGTTCTTGTGTCTTCCTTCTAGTAGAAGAAACGTATCGAGTTCTAGACATTTCTGTAGGTCCTTTTTTGTGGTAGAAATAGATTAAATAAAGAAATCTTGTCCTACAATAGAATAGTTAATCAAACCAAAGAACCAGGCAGGAGGAAGCTTGTCCACTGCACCTTTTATTTATCTCTTTAGCAAATCTTATAGAGGCAGCAATCCTGTTACAGCCTCCTATTAAAGGACACACAACCCTGGGCAGAGGTTGTCAGAAAATAGTCAAAGAATATGAGCTGAGGGTCGATATTTACAAATGACAGCAGATAAGAGTGCTGAATTGTTGCATACAGCTCACCTGGCATGTACTCTGATTGGTTTGTTGGCTTACACACCCATCATCTGATTGGTTCGTTAGCCCTTCATGCCCAAATAACATATTGTCACGCTTGGGTCACAGAAATACACAGGAGATGATAGAGATTCAAACACTTCAAATTAACATATGTCTCTTTGAGAAGTAAAACGAGCTCCGTAAGTAGACAGAGGGGAAAGTTCCATTTCTCAATTAAAAAGAATAGAAAAACATCTTCCTCTTCAAAGGGGCGCGCCTTGGGAGTGGGACCCCCCCACAGGAGCAGAGGATGTCTGAGGGTAGAAGAGAGACAAAGCAATGAGATCACAGGGCAGGTGCTGTTCAAACTTTTAATTGTAGGAAGCGCTGCGCGAGAAGCAGATCATATGACACAGCAGCAAGGCAGCAGCTAATGGAGCAATGAGGAGGTAACACAAATACCTGTATTTGTTCCCATTGTATCAGCTGTGGACGTTTGAGGGCCCTGTTGCCCTGTGAAACCCAACAGACAGATACCCTGGACACAAGTGTAAAAGCACTAAGCAGATTTTTAATCTTCTTTTCAGCAATAGTGCCTTCAAAGCACCACATCCACCAAATTCAATAAATACAGCAATTCTCTCCTCCCAGCAGCTCCGTCACACTCCCTCCCAACTCCTGCTCGTCTGTTGGGTCTCCGCTAGTCCTTTATATAGTCCTTGACCCGGAAGTGCTTCTGTCCTTCCGTCCATGTGATTTGTCAGCACTTCCGGGTCTGATGGAGACTTGTATTTTCTTCAGCCCAGAAGTACTTCTGTCCCTCCGTCCCCATGACTTGGGAGTACTTCTGGGCTATATGGGAAATAAAAATCAGGGAAGTTGCCATCTAGCGTCCTGGGTGTGTCGGCCGGGTTAATCTAGTGGCCGTCCATCACACAGCGTTTAAGAGGGGATTTGAGAGGAGCAACCGCTGTCGATCAGCACAAGCAGCGAGCAGCCTGCTAGACCGCCTCTTGACGGAGCACAACTCGGCCAAAACGTTTTCTCAGCTCAAGCCTTGTTTTTCAGGAAGTGAAGTACTGAAGAGTACTGAGTGAAGAGCTGTATAGTGTAAAAAATCTATCTTTATTTGAAACACATGCATTTCATGTGTGTTCCTTGTCTACAAAAATCTGGGTAAATGTAGGGTGACAGGAATTGCAAGAACACAACTTAAACAAAGCAAAAAGCGGATGAGGAGCTTTGGCTTGAGCTGAGAGAACTTTTTGACTGAGTTGAGCTAGGGCGGGGGGGTGTTGGGTTAGTAGGCTGCTTGTGCTAACATTTACAACACAAAAGACGCTGAATGGAGAGGTGCAAAGGGATTTAAGGTGAGCCGGGGTTACAAGTTTTATTGTAGGCTTCAGGGATTCTAATGTTAACTCTTTATACTACTTGTAAGGCAGATGGTATATTTTAATGCAGAAAGAACACCCAAACACTTTATGTGCAATAGTTACATTACCCCTAAATGACTGTGTGACCCATAAGCCTCATTTTTCTGCCCCATTTTCACCTCTGTGCTACTTCTGTGATCTTCGCAGGATGTCCTCTTCCAGTACTCAGTTTCCTCCATTTGTAAACCTTTTTTTTTTTTTTGGTAAGTTGTTGGACTCTCCAACCTTTCAGGTGACCTCAGATATTTCATTGCCCATATCAACAGATCTTTCTTGAGAAGAGCTGACTCTGTCAGTACCCAAACCTTTTATGTCATTCTTATGGGGCAAGCCACACCTCCAGTTTCCTCTTATTAGTTGAACGCCTGACAACAATGAATGCTTTGGACAAGTCCAGATGGTGTATCTTTAAACAACGTGTTCAACGTTCCCGGTCCATTTGCTTGTCTGTTATTGTTATTGCAAATGGACAGTGACCCCCAAGCTGACCTCCAAAGTGGCGTCAAAATGGTGGAAGGACAACAAGGTCAAGGATTGGAGTGGCCATCGCAAAGCCCTGACCTCAATCCGAATTGACAAAGTGAGTGAGAGCAAGGAGGCCTACAAACCTGTCCCAGTTACACTGGTGCACAGAGCAGACATGCCAAACTAGCCGCCCCCCTGCTGCTCCTCCCGCGTATTCCTGAAACAGGACACTGAGGATGCCTCGCCCAGCTCTCTACTCCTAACGTCACGCTTCCCTCTCCCCTCGGCCCACAGCCTCTGTCTCGGATTAGCGTGAATATATTGCTCCTGCAAGTGAACTGTGATTCTTAGCGTGATGAGAGAAGTTGCAAAATTAGCCAGAATGTTCAAGCAAATTATAGAAAAAAAAAATAGATCTAAATCCATTAAGCAGTTCTCTCGTTTGCTAACTAAACGTAGTTAAGGTTACACCCTGAGGCAGACGCGTGAGTTAGGAGGGCCCCGCAGCCTGATGAGTCTCTCTCAGATTCACGAAAATAAATTGGTACCACAAGTGAACTATGATACTTAGCACGATGAGAAAGTCATAAAAATCAACGGAATGTTCAAGCAAATTATATCCATGAAGTAGTTCTCTCGTGAAAAGTGGACAGACATACAAACGGGTCAAAAAAAACTATAAGAAATTTCGCGCTTGGACCACAAAATTTTTAAAACCGTTTCTTAGCGAGCACCTATGGGCTAAAGGTAACCTACCTTACACATTTCAAGTCCCAAGTCCTGATGGGTCAGGAGATTTTGTGATGAGTGAGTCAGTGGTATTTGGCTTTTATATATAGAGATTTAAATAGATAGATTTATAGTTTATTGAGAAGTATAGAGAAGGCCAGAAGGAGTTACATTGTGTCTTTGTGGACCTGGAGAAAGCAAATGACAGGGTGACTGAGAGGAGCTGTGGTATTGTATGAGGAAGTTGGGAGTGGCAGAGAAGTACCTAAGAGTTGTACAGGATATGTACAAGGGAAGTGTGACAGTGGTGAGTTCTGCAGTAGGAGTGATGGATGCATTCAAGGTGGAGGTGGGATTACATCAGGGATCGGCTCTGAGCCCTTTCTTATTTGCAATGGTGATGGATAGGTTGACAGACGAGATTAGACAGGAGTCCCCGTGGACTATGATGTTTGCTGATGACATTGTGATCTGTAGCGAGAGTAGGGAGCAGGTTGAGGAGAACCTGGAGATGTGGAGATATGCTGTAGAGATGAGAGGAATGAAGGTCAGTAGGAACAAGACAGAATATATGTTGGTAAATGAGAGGGAGGTCAGTGGAATGGTGAGGATGAAGGGAGTAGAGTTGGCGAAGGTTGATGAGTTTAAATGCTTGGGATCAACAGTACAGAGTAATGGGGATTGTGGAAGAGAGGTGAAGAAGAGAGTGCAGGCAGGTGGAATGGGTGGAAAAGAGTGTCAGGAGTGATTTGTGACAGACGGGTATTGGCAAGAGTGAAAGGGAAGGTCTACAGGGCGGTAGTGAGACCAGCTATGTTATATGGGTCGGAGACGGTGGCACAGGATGCAGAGCTGGAGGTGGCAGAGTTGCTAAGATGCTAAGGTTTGCATTGGGTGTGACGAGAATGAACAGGATTAGAAATGAGGACATCAGAGGATCAGCTCAAGTTAGAGGGTTGGAAGACAAAGTCAGAGAGGCGAGATTGTGTCCGTTTGGACATGTGCAGAGGAGAGATGCTGGGTATATTGAGAGAAGGATTGCTAAGGATAGAACTGCCAGGGAAGAGCAAATGAGGAAGGTCTAAGAGAAGGTTTATGGATGTGGTGAGAGCAGACATGCAGGTGATGGGTGTGACAGAACAAGATGCAGAGGACAGAAAGATATGGAAGAAGATGATCTGTTGTGGCAAACCCTAACGGGAACAGCCGAAAGAAGTGAGTATATATATATATACAGGTATATAATATATACACACACACATATATAACATCTGTGAAGGGCTTATACAGTGAGTTTTAAAGAATTCGTCCTACGCGTATGTAAACTTCTAACTTCAGCTGTAGTTCCTCTGTGTTAGAAGACGATTCCAGCCTGTCATTCAGTGTATTTACATGCACAAACATAACTAGGATAAGGTGAGCAACCCAGTTTAGCAAGAACCGCTCCACAAACCAGTTAATAAATCATTCTCAGACACTGACTTCAAACCCAGTCATTGAAGCCTGTGTCATACCGTTTTCTAACTCACCTACTCCAGAACTGGGTCACAAGGGGTGCTGGAGTCAATCCCCACAGACCATCGCAGGGCAAACACACACACACACACACACACACACACGAGGGTCAGTCTAGTGTCGTCAAGTCACCAAATCTGCATTAGGCAGGGACTTTCAAAACTCAGTTATTTTGGAAGAAATAAGTGGACAGGAACATTGAGTTTTGTTGGGGTGAATGGCCTGCTCTCGTCTACATTGTTCTAATGTTTAAAGTGCAGAATCTTCTCTGATTTTCTGCATGTGACGTGATCTGGTGTTATGGTAATAGTCTGAGGTGTACAGAGTGAAGAGAAAAGACCCTTAGAACATTAGAAACACTTCAGATGAGAACAGGCCATTGGGCCCAACACAGCTCACCAATCCTATCCACCTAATTCACTTTATGGAGTGGGGTCAGAGCTGGAGGACATGTAAGAGGTTGGAAAATACTGGTGAGGTACATTGGGAGACAGCTCATGGGCAGGCACGCTGTGTCAAGGAGACTTTGAGCTGCAGAGAGGAACACTTCCATTATTCCTTGTGTGTCTGTCTGTATTATCGTAGTACATCCCTCTACCAACCCTTTACCTAGGGGTAAGTGTACTCGTCAAGTTCGTTACCAGGTTGGTCTACTGTCGCACCTTAAGATTATCACACACACACACACATATGCATACACATGGACCCTACCCACAACAGTGCCCTATGAATGACACACACATAGCTGGTTAACCTCTAGCACTTTAAACCACACAAGTGCCTTAGTAATAACACAGCCTGTCCCTCTCTCAGCACTTCAAGAGAATTACTTATTATCGGCACAAACAACATACGATTTTTTTTTTAATGATATCTCAGACCTAAATATTACTTTAGGTCTCCAAGAAAATATTCAGACATGCAAAGGCTCAGCATCCTTGACTTATAGGCCATTTATCAGCCAAGATTGCCTAACTTTATGTTCTGTTCCCTACTATTGGGTGGAGCTGTCGCCCTCAGCCTTAATAAACATCGCAGCAGAAAGCGTATGGCAAACCTCCGGGCTGCACCAGATGCTCAAAGAAATCTACCTTATTACTTCAGTCACTCTATAGACATTAAGACAATGTATAGAAAGTTAAAAGCAGCATGCTATTTATTACATGAAGAATAATAATAATACCAGTAGAACAAAGAATAATAGAAAATAGGACTGATAGTAAAGTCTGGATATATATAGTCTTTAGAAAAACTACTACTGGCATGTCTTCCTTTCCCAGGCTATAAACCAATTTAGCAACTTGTCCCAGGTGCCCATCCTTTCTCAGGTTATAAAGTATTTGATAGCCTGAGGCATCACAATGTCTTCCTCTTTTTGTCTAAACAGCTGTTTTAAAAGTGAGGTACAATTGGGAAGAGGATATGCTTTGATGTGTCCTGTATTAAGTTCATCTAGTGTTGTCTTGAGCAAAATGTAATGAAAATATAGACAAAAATCTGCAGATTTTGTATCCCACAACAGTGTGTGTGTGTGTATGTGTGTCAGAGACCTATTGAGACCTTTTGGCCTTTGTATAGACTTCGGAGTCAATGCTTAAAAGCTACCATCAATTGACTGTGTTGACCTACTAGAGATCCATGGAGGCGTAGGGTTGGGAGGAATGACCTTCCTAATCAGAGTCTGAGTGGTGAATTACTGTGATGACTTGTGCTGATCATGGGTGATCTATAGGAAACGCCATGTTTGATCAGATGTGCACTGAGTAACACAGCATCTTGGGCTGCAGGTCAACTCTGGTTGCATCATCTGTTCTGCGGCCACATTTTATTAAAGTGAGGTGGTGAAGGATCAACTTCTCACTGCTTGGTGCTGATCTTCCTCAGGCGGGTGACTCAAATAGGTAACAAAAGCCTCAGTTCAGAACGAGATCAACTCCAGGGGGGGGGGCTTCTCCTTCATCAGGGCAGTCCTCACTGGTGTAGTCTGAATAGGCCATGTTCAAGATCTTAGTAGTGATGGCTAGCGCAAGGAGCTCTGGCCAGTTGTTGCCTGTCATGATGGTAGCCTTTTTGAGGACACCAATAGAAGTTGTCGGGGTTAATAAAAGAGGAATGCCATGTAATGGTGATAGGAAAATCTGTTGATGCAAATGAAATGAACCAAAAAGTTGACAGCCTCCTGAAAACCCTACAGAAAGAGTGGGTCGTGTTAATAGCGGAGTTAAGAAACTTTGGTCATTTTCCCTTATAATTCAAGTTATTGATTGATTGTGGTACAGGACTCTTCCTTGAGTACTGGGTTGGAGTTCTACAAAACAAAATATTAAACAGACATCAAATCATAGTAAAACAGCAAATTTTACTTTGACCGCCATTAATATACACATCTATTAACATTATAGTGGAAAATCTAAGTCAGGGCTCTTTTAATTACAAATTCATTTGGGCCGGATTTTCAAACCAAGAAATGTAGCTGGGCCAGACATTTTCAGCGGCCGGTAAGCAGCAGGTAAAGACACATTTGAAACCAACACAAATGAATGTATTAAAAAACAAGTCATGTTTTATTGATTGTTTCCTTTTTAATTTTGGTCATATCTAAATCCGGCACATCAAAAAGTGCATTAACACTAGAATTACCAGAGTCTACGAAAAAACTCGTAGATCTGTCCCACCTTAAATCACTTTGCACCTCTACGTCAGCGTCTTTTGTCCTTTAAATGCATTAATAAGCAGCAAGCATCAAGCAGCCTGCTATCACATCCCCCACCAGTGCACAGTTGTCTCGGCACAAGTCTATGTGAAAACAGCAGTGTCAAATGCTGGCAGGTGGTTTGGTTGGGATCGTGAATGCAGCCGAGAGAATAAAACTGAATTAAAAAAAAAAAACAAAACAAAGCTAAACTTTACAAGTATAATAAATTACTCTGGCTGTTACAGACTGGAATCAAATGTATGTTTTTATTCTAAAATAGTAAGAATAAGAGCAGCTCACTTCTCAAAATGGGCTTGTCCGGGATCAAACCCGTGAAGTTTAGATTACCAGTCAACAGTTGATACCTTTGCGCCACCGAAGCGATCGTATCAAACATGTGTCAATGTCACACCCTAACGCGGCTTCTTTTTCTGCAGTTATATTTTGAATAAAAGCGCACTTGTTCTGTTATATTTGTACCTTTTGTAGAAAGTGTTTCTTTGATATTTGGACTTCAGGCTTCACACATTATACACTTCATGTCTACATTTTGTTAATTATTACTAAAACATGAATTTTTTTCTGTTTTAATGGTGTATTTATATAGATTGTTGTAGACATGGAACACACATGAAATGCAAGTGTTCCAAATAACAATGTAGTATTTATAAAAGGTGTCATTTTGCTTGACTTCTCACTCTATACAACTCTAAGCAACTGACACGCAGGTAAACAGACTTGAGCTGAGAAAACTGTGTGTGGCGGTGGGGGATGCAATAGCAGGCTGCTTGAGGCTTATCAACACATTTACAGGACAAAAGACGCTGATGGAGAGGTGCGAAGCAATTTAAGGTGGAACGGATCTACAAGTTTTTTCGTAGGCTCTGGTGATTCTAGTGTTAACAAAACTATGCGTCAACCAAATCTGAGGTAGTAGAAATACTTTTTTTTCCACGTTTGAAATATGTAAACATTTTGGTCATATCTGACCCCAAGCACATCTCAAAGTGCATAAAAACAAAATAGTGTACACTATTAGCAATAAAATGTGTTCATCCTTTTGAAATTATTTTGCTCATATAATAATTCTTTATAGTTGCATGGAGTTTTTCTCACTACATAAAACGGTTTGCGCCCCACACAGGATGCGCACCCACTGTCTTTTTTTTTTTTTTTTTTTTTTTTTGTTGCCAGACCACAGCGATATGATTGCGCCACTGCACAGATGTTGCCCAAGCAAATCACAAAGTGCTGCACTCATGGTCTCTACTACTGTAGGAATTTCTGTGAAATGTGTTTTTCTCTGCGTTTCTGGCGGGGCTGTGGGCTGCCATTTGAATAAGCCAGTTATAAAGGATACCAGAATGTCCCAAAGCTGATTTCAGCTGACACTTTCCATCCAGATCAGACATGAATAACTGCAGTGATTCTCTGGGTTTTCCCATTTTCTGACGTTTCCCCAGACCACAGCAGCCCCCGTAGCTCCGTGCATTAATAAGTCACTTTATTTATTTCACTGTTTTGCATATACAAAATGTGACACCTAGTTAATTGGGTCGATCACACGCGGTCTCTCTTTCAACTTCTTGGGTCCAGTCATTGTGCTCATGTGGTGAGGATTTAATTAACATGTTGAATGTCGTTCCACGTACAACTTACACCTTACGATTGCTTATGCTTTTAAAAGGTTGTTATAAAATTCCACCAGCATTTACTTAATGTTGTTGTTTAATGTCAATAATAAGACAGCAGATTAGAAATAACCCTTTATTTTTTCCCTTTTAACCTTTATTCAGGAAACAGACCTCACTGCTGTCCTGAATGTGGCAAACGATTCTATCACAGGAAGAATCTTAAGAGACATGCACAAATTCACACGGGAGAGAAGCCGTATTGCTGTGATGAATGTGGCAAACGATTCACACGAATCACCAGTCTACAGATGCACTCAAAAATTCACACAGGGGAGAAGCCGTATTGCTGTTCTGAATGTGGAAGACAGTTTTCAGAAAAAGCCACTCTTTGCAGGCACAAAAAAAATCATATGGAAAAGAAGCCGTATTGCTGTTTGGAATGTGGCAAACAATTTTCTGAGAAGAGCATCCTTTGGAAACACACTCGAATCCACACTGGAGAGAAGTCGTACTTCTGTTTGGAATGTGGCAAAGGATTCCAACGAACTAACAGTCTTAAATACCACATTAGAATTCACACTGGAGAGAAACCGTATCGCTGTTCAGAATGTGGCAAGAAATTCTCTCAGATGAGTCATCTTAGGAGACACGTAAGAGTTCACACAGGAGAGAAGCCATATTGCTGTTCCAAATGTGGTAAACGGTTCTCACGAACTGCCAATCTACAGCGACATAAAAAAATGCACATAGAAGAGAAGCCGTTTTGTTGTTCTGAATGTGGTAAACAATTCACGCGAATCACTAATCTACAGAGACATAAAAAAAGTCACACAGAAGAAAAGCCGCATGGCTGTTCTGAATGTGGCAAACAGTTCACACGTAGTACCAGTCTTCTTAATCACAGAAAAATTCACACGGGAGAGAAGCCGTATTGCTGTTCTGAATGTGGCAAACAATTTTGTGACCGGAGTACTCTTCGAAGACACACTCGAATCCACACTGGAGAAAAGCCATATAGCTGTTTGGAGTGTGGCAAAGGATTCTCACGAACTAACAGTCTTAAACGCCACACTAGAACTCACACTGAGGAGAAGCCACACTGCTGTTCAGAATGTGGCAAACAATTCTCTCAGAGCAGTAATCTTAGGAGACACTTAAGAGTTCACACGGGGGAGAAGCTGCATTGCTGTTCTGAATGTGGCAAAGTATTTTTAGAAAATAGCCATCTTCAGAGGCACAAAGCAATTCACTTGTCAGAGAAGCCGTATTGCTGTTCTGAATGTGGCAAACAGTTCTGTGACAGAAGTAGTCTTAAGAGACACATTAGAATCCACACGGGCGAGAAGCCATATTGCTGTTTGGAATGTGGCAAACGATTCACACGAACTACCAGTCTTCAGTGTCACATAAAAACTCACACTGGAGAAAACATGTATGGCTGTTCAGAATGTGGCAAAAAATTCACAAAAAGGTGCAGCATTTTGAGACATACAAAGATTCATACCCAAGAGAAGCTGCATTGCTGTTCTGAATGTGGCAGGACATTTTTGGAGAAGAGGTATCTTGAGATCCACAAAAGAATGCACACTGGAGACAATCCTTATGGGTGTTCCGAGTGTGGTAAACAATTTTCACGTATTTTTAGTCTTAACCGACACCGGAGACTTCACAAAGGAGAACCAAGGGAGGAGAGGAGAAAGAATGAAGATCCTGCACAGAAAGGTGACCCTAATTAAAGTCTGCACAGATTAAGTGAGATAACAACATCTTAGCTGAAATACAGCAGTTGAAATTGCAGTATTCAGAATTTTAACAAACACGAAAGAAGATATCAACAGAAATGCAAAGGAGGAGTTCAGATCTGATCATCTGAGAGTACTTTAAAAGGTCCACTGAAAAAGTCCTAAAGTAAACTCCTTCCACCAGACTCTTTTGAACAGATGCAAGTACTCGAGCGTCACAGTGAGAGCAGAGATACCAGAAGATAAGAGCACAGGACCCCAAGTGGAGCCAGTGAGGTAAAGATCATAACTGGAAAATCAAAATAATACAGAGCACCAAGTTTACGTGGAAAACCGAATACCAAAGTGCTTTGAAAAATGAGCCTCAACCCCAAACAAACATGTCTACTTGTTATATAAACTAAAAAACCTACTACAATGACAACACGGACACAATGAAAGTGGAGGAGCTTGGAGGAACAATGATGAAGATGGCCAAGAAGACAACAATGAAAGAAAACCTAGCTAACCACACGACAGATGGAACTGGACATCATCTAAGAGAAACAACCATCATGGAAGGAAGTGACAGCAGAAAAGGTCCAAGAAAATGAGAACTGCTGCTTATGGGAAGGCATTCGGTGGAGACACTGCACCAGACATCTGGTTAAAATGCCTCATGTCCCTGCACCATAGTATAAAATATAATGATGCGGCAACCAGAGACAGCACCCCAGATGCTCAATATAGGGACAGAACTGGGACAAACGAACTGTCCTCTGTATCATAAACAAACTCTTTGCACGTATTGGGTTGGTTAAACTAGGGCTTGCAGGGAGTTTAGGACAGGCCAGGTTTAGGAAGGGTGAACAATGGTGTAAAAAAACAAATCTGCACGATAATGTAACTTCTAACTCTAACTTTAAGTAGATTCTAAAAATCGCTTACCTTAATGCTGGAACTATCAAAATATAAAGTCAGTTGGAGTTGTATGTAGCTGAGCAAAAATGATATTGCAACAGCAACCTGACTAAGTAATAAAGATGGCAAGGAGTATAACAGATTGTGTAAAGAAAGCACAAATAACAAAGTTTAAGAGTTGGGGAATCCGCCCCCATATACTGTAGATATGGCTTTTTCATGAACATGAAAGTTCAGGTACAGACAGATACATTGGCACACAAACATTTTATGGAGCGAGGACGGAAATGCAAGGGGGAGTGCTGGGAAAGAAGTCGCCGAGGAACATGGGATGTAGTGACGTCATCATTGGGGGACCAGAGGGAAGAAAGGAACCCGGAAGTGGCTTGGTCTGCTGGCTAGGGTTTTCGGGCAGTATTCACGGTGGCGTTTTCTCGTCTTTCCTGTCAAAACAAAGAGAGAGTGGTTAGTACACTGCCGTCGACCCCTGACTTGCGATTTCACGCTGCTCATCGGGTCCTTAAGCTGCTCCCTAAACGCGCGTGCTTGACAATTGGTGCACATTTTTCAGGATGGATTTCTGAATTAGTAAAGGAGGTTGCCATTTATGTGAAGTGGATTAGATGTTCATGTCTCCTGTAATTGGATGATGATCCCCATCTTAGTGAGGATGTCTGGATTCATCCGGAAAACATTAGGGATGGAGGACTTGTTTTAGAGATTGTGTTATGGACCACCCAATGCAGACAGTAATTTCAATGCATATCTTTTTAACAATATTTAAAAAGGCAAGTTTACAGGAGGAATGTTATAGTTATGGGATGCTTGAACTAACTAAATATTAACATGGGGTAACCGTGCAAATAGCAGAACACAAGAGCAGGAGCTTCTAGACGTACACAGTGGCTGTGGGAGGGAGGCCTGCCTGGATTTAGTGTTTTGTAATAATCAGGGTAGAATTGAGGGTGTAGGAACCACTAGGGTCACGTAACCATAATATAATACGACCAATGCAAAGACCAAAACTATTACGTTCAACTTTGGTAGGGCAAATTTTGAGCAGATATGATGAACTCTAAGAGGAATAGACTGGGATACGCTTTTAAGTGTGTGGACAGTCGAGGAGCAGTGGAACAGGTTTAAAAATGTTTTACATGTAATGCAGGACAGATACAGACCTAAAATTGGAATTAATAGGAAATTAACATAAAAAACAAAACTCCACAATGGGTTAAAAGAGAAGCGGAAACGAAAATAAAACATAAGTTATACAGGCAGTCCCCGGGTTGCGTACGAGATAGGGACTGTAGGTTTATACTTAAGTTGAATTTGTATGTAAGTCGGAACAGGTCCATAAATTTAATAAATGCTATTGTTGACCGACTGTAACCAAGTGCTCTGCCAATGAATGATGGAGTTTCACCTGTCTGACCTGTTTATTATTTCTACTTTATTTTCAATGGTGATGGTTTTTTCTCTTCTTTACTGTATCACCAGCACTTGCATCAGATTTGTGTTTCAGAGACATTCTTGAAGGGTTAGACAAAAGATTAAGATGAGCTCTTCTGCACAGCACTGTACACGCTATCATAGTAGGAAGGCACCCGTCGTCAACGTGTCTCATGTACTGACGAGAGACAACTTCCTGCTATGTGCCTAACAGTACAAGCAGGCTTGCTATTGAGAATGAATTGGGCGGCGAGGGGCGATTCACCACCCGCCCACCACACAGTCATCTCCACTTGCATACAAGACCATGCGGCCTAAGGTGGGTAGAGATTCGCCCACCTCCGCCCCCATTCAACAGGCAGCCACCCCCGCCGCCCTGTTCACCCTCAATGGCCTCCGTTCACCACAACCAGGCCACAGCTTGCAGCATCACCAGCCGCCAACCGAGAACGAACGGGGCAGCCGTTCGAGAGTCACTGCAAGTCTGTGTGGTGGGCGGGCACTGAAATGCCCCCCTCCGCCCCATCAAGCCTCTGTCCTGCACATGAGTGGTAGCTGCAGCCCCGGTGACTATGGATCCCAGGTCACCGGTTGCCACACACCCAGCCGCCCAGTAAGAATGAATGGGGTGCGGCCCCCACTGCCCCATTCATCAACTGGAGCCACCCAAGGGACACTACACTGTGCGAGCAGCAAAACCAGCCTCTGTCCAGCCACCACGTGCAGCGTCCCCTGACAGAAGATGACAGAGCGGCAGTTACTGAGGCGCATGTGTCGCATCCCCTGCCGCTGCTGCCGAGCTGCGTGTTCTGCTTGCCGTGTGTCTGTGTCTGTGCGTCGATCATTTAAAAGCCTGGACAGCAGCTGTCCTTTTTTCTCACTGCTTCCAAAGGTTGTAATGTCTAGCCTAGTTTTTGTTAAAACTCCTTGAATTAAAACTGCAAGTCTACACTTCAATCCCATCTTGATTTTTTCATTTCAAATCCATCGTGGTGGCGCACAGAGTCAAAAATGATGAAAATGATCTCACTGCCCAAATACCTGTGGACCTGACTGCGTGTCTTGACGTGGTCACCCACACGCAGCCCGATGTCACAATCCTGACAGCGGACGCGTTGTTTCTTTGCACACTTTTCTAATATTTTTTTCTGTTGCTTGCACATGCCCTTTGTGTTACTGCATACAAGCTCAGCACAAATTTTAGTGACTTCCACATCTTCCCTGACACGAATGTTAACAGTTGCTGCATTGCGAACAGTGTTTAGGGAGCCAGCATCGTTCTTGTCTTAATATACTTGATCAGAGTCATTTTTTTCCTTTTTGCCATTCACCTACTTTCAGCGTTACGTGACTGAAGTCACCCGGCAGTAGGGCCATGCAGCGCAATATGCATCAGTTTAACTATCCATGCCAATGTCTGATGACCAACTTATATTGGCATCATTATCTCTCAATTTAAATTACCGATTCAGTTTCCGTTTATTCTAAAACTGGCTTTTCATTTACACGCCATTGTGTGATTTGGCTGAAGACTCCGCCCCACTCATGAATATGAATGAGATCCCACAGACCGGCAGAACACTTTGAGCTATTCATGATGTTTTGCAGCCTGATGTTACTTCATCCTCTAGACGGCAGCAAAATACTGTCCCAGGCGTAACATTGTGAAGCAGATCGTTACATGTCACCCCAAGTCTGACTCGGGGAATAACCGTAATTACACAGAAGTATGAGTCACGTATGGGGTTAACAACAAGGAGCTTAAGAAGCAGACAAAGCTGATAAAATGTGCAACATGCTGTTCCCCTTCCTGAATGAACAGTAGACCCAGAAGCACAACTCCTCGTCTGGAGAAACTGATCCTGATCAGACAGAGAGGTGTTTGCATAAAAGATACTGTTTTACATCCAAGATTTTAATTATTTTTATTATTTATTTAATCATTTATTTTAATTATTATTAATCATTTATTTAGTTTGCTAATGGCAAAAATGATTGACTTTGTATATTGTGACAGATGGCCAGGGCCCATACCTGGCGAGGACGTCTTGACAATGGAAGGACTGGGGGAGAAAAAGGGCACAGGGCATTACCTACCCTAGAACATTGGATGGAAGCCCCCCCTGGTTTGAAGCGGTGCCTTGGATGCCCACAGGGCTTCATGGGAGTTGGAGTTTAGCACAGCCCTGTTAGGTTCCGTGGGTGCCACCAAGGGGGTGCTACAGAGACTGCAGAGCCCTACTTTGTTGGGCTTCCACCTCACGACCACAGTAGCAGACCACCAGAAGTACGCCCAGGTGCAACATAAAAGAAACCCTTTGCCCCTTCTCCAGGAACCAGAGTTGGGAGGTGGAGGATGAGTGTAAGCAGAAGGACAGAGGAAGAGAAAAGAAGGTAAAGTGCTGTGTGTTGTATGTGGTGCTGTGCTGTGAAGGTGGGAAACAGTGTGGGAAGAGTTTGCCACAGCTCAATACAAGCCTGTGTTTGCTACAGGGTGGTCCAGATCTGATTATACTGATCCAGATCGTCTGGATGACTTTGATTTATACGGGGACGATTCCAGTTCGGCGCGAAGACGATTCTTCATGTCGTCAGTTCTCACACTTTCTCGATGGTCCGGGATTTTTTGGGTGATTTTCTATGTAATAAACATAAGTTATAGCGTAATGAAAATTGCATAATTAGATCTGGACCACCCTATAGATTTTGTGCCTTGTGTCTGTCTGTGTTGGGTTTGGGGAGCTGGTGCACCCCCTGCAGGCCACAACACCATTAGCAGTATTTTAAAGATAAATGACACTGGAAAACAATCCAACGACGCTTAGACTGGTGTGATGTGCTCAGATGTTCATTTTCTGCACTAACTGTAACCGATTGATGCCTGACTTAGATGGTCCTGTTGGGAGTGCATTACAGCAATCTAGTCGACTATAAAACAAAAGCGTGAATTCACTTCCAAGCATCTTGCAGTGTTATAAGAGGTCTGACATCTTGTAATGTTTCTTAAAAGGAAAAAATGTAGTCCCAGTAATCTGGTTAATTGGCGGTTTCAAGTTTTGCTCAGAGTCCATGATTACCCCTAAAATGGTGTTTATCTCCGCCTTGACTTTTAATGCTTAGCGATCGTTCATTTCTAAAACCTCCACTGTTTCTAGTTCTGACAACCACTAAGCTTTCTGTTCAATTTTCATTGAGATTCGTCAAAAACAGATCGTGCTTTACAAAGTTTTTGAAATCTCATGTTAAAAAAAAAAAAAATAATAATTGGTGAATCTGCAAATGTGTTGTTGCCGGGTGCATTAATGACAGGAAAAGCTGGGACACCAACAAGTCCAGACAAAGTACGCCTTAAGGTGACAAACACAAAATGTCCCTTTGGGCACAAACTAACAGAGCTTTGATGAAAAGGATCGAAGTTTGGAGCCCCGTGAAGGAGTTTGCTATCAGGAGACGACGACGCCTCCTTCTAACCCTAACCCTAACCCTAACCCTATGTAGCCTCACTGGGCGAGAAGAGAACGTTAGTGGCAGCTCCCCCTCTGCCCCCGGCGGGTTATCACTTACCTGGATGGAGCTCCTCTGACGCGTAGCTGTCTGCCTTACTGCAGGGAAACGTTCGGTGACTGAGTTTTACCTTGAAGGCAATGTTGCCCCTTAAACCCAACAGACAGACACGCAGGGCACTGGGTGAAAGCACTAAGAAGAGATCTCTTTAAGTGTTCTTGGTATGCAGTGCCCTCCAAGCACCACAGCCACCACTGAACAGGCAAGTAAATCAAGCACAAATACACAATAATCGTCTTTCTCTATTTTCTCCTCCACACTTCCCAGTAAGCTTGGTCCACCTCCACTCAACTCTGGCTCACCTGCTGGGACCTCAGCAGTCCTTTAAATAGTCCTTGACCCGGGGCAGATGGAGAATTCCAGGTCTTTAATTAGCCCGGAAGTACTTTGGGGCTTCCGTCCTCGTGACTTCCCAGTACTTCCAGGCTATAAGGGAAGCACGACTTCCCCAGGTCCTTTCACAGCACCCCCTGGTGGCACCCAACAGGGCTGAGAAATTGAACTCCAAGTCCCAGGATGCGCTGCGAGAATCTGGGGTTACCGTTACACTCCAGGGGAGCTGCCATCTAGTGTGTTGGGGGAGGCCGTGTCCAAAAGTAGCTGCCTTCCCAAATCCTACCATGTCAGGAGTGTCTGCCCGCTGTCTGTTACAACACTTACAACAACGGCCACTTGGATCTGCAGTACAATGCCAAAGAAAGGCCTTGCAGGTGTAATCCGTTCAAAGATCAGCACCCATCTCTCCTGCTGCTTCAGGTAACTCAACCATAGAAGTAGAAGCAAAAAAATAAAGTCACTTCTCTGGAAACGAATGGGAGGGGACAGCAGTGATGTGGGCATACATAGGATAGAATGGAGTATTACCTGAAGATTATTACTGTAAAGAACCGACATTATCAAGCGGCAGCCAAACGCTGTGCCAACTAAAGGAGCAGCTCCTCATGATGTGTGAGGATGGAACTGCGGTTTATCTGTGGGCAGGAGACCAGAGGCACGGGGGTCTCTACAAGAAGTACTGAGCACATTTACAGTTTGGAATCGGTCCTAGCGATCACCATTATGTCATGCAATAACAGTCAGTCATTGTCCAACCTGCTATATCCTAATACAGAGTCACGGGGGTCTGCTGGAGCCAATCCCAGCCAACAAAGGGTGTAAGGCAGGAAACAACCCCTGGGCAGGGTGCCAGCCCACCACAGGCAATTAAAGCCATACATTTAAATAAAAAAGGCAGGCCACTGGCAGTGTGCTTAAGATAGTATTTTGGCAACAACGGTTTGTGGGTGAGGTTTTCATCGCAGCTTTGTAAATCAGGAGAGCATGGGGGGGTCATGAAGTCGCTGGAAAGGGGTGTGTGGCGCTCCTAATATCTCTGCAAAAGGACGAAGGTCCAAGTCTTTAGACTCCTGGTGCTTCCTGTTTGTTAGACATGGACGCTGTCAGTGACCTGAGATAAAGACTGGACTCCTTGACGTGTGTCTCTTCAGAGAATCCTTGGGTACCGTTGGTTTGACTTTGTGTTGCTCAGGGAGTCCCGATTGAGGCACGTGACCTGCATCAGTTACGGCACTATGGCCATGTGGCACGTTTCCCCAAAGGTGATTCAGCTCGTAAGATCCTCATTGTTGGGGACCCGAGTGGCTGGACCAGGCCAAGGGGTCACCCACATAACACCTGGCTGCGGCAGACAGAGGGTCACTTCCAGACCTGGGGGGTTGCCAACCGGGATCCCGAGTTGTTTCATCGTGTGGTGAGTGCGGCAAAGCGCTGTATCAGTGCATGCTCCCCAACTTGACTTGACTTTGTAAAGCCAAGGCATTCTGGATATTCACTGCATTCTAATATGGCTGTCGTCGTTCTTCCAGGCAGTCTGCTGTATTTGTTCCTCCTAAGGTATTTAAAGGTGGGCTGTAGGTCCTCATCTCCTGCCCTGAGGGGGGCACACATTGAAGGTCCCCCTCTTTCTACTTGCCTGTATCTCTCTGGATGGACTCGGACCAGCGACCAGTGAGTGCTCCTTTCACCTTCAACTGGGCAGTGTCGGGGAAAACAAAGGACAAGGGGGGGTCTGACAACTGTTCCCCGTATGGAGACACCATTTGTACCCTTAGAAAGCAGCATTGAGCGTTTCTAAATGTACAAATATCGTAGCCATGCCAGCGGTACTGTAGTCAGACGACACCACGACAACTTGAACTGTCATTTGTGAAAGTGTGTCACTGCCACGCTGATTCGATACTCGAGTTCCCAATCAAAGAAATTTACATTTTGAATCTGTGAGCAGGTCGTTGATGATATTGAGATGTTTCAATGCTTGAAGGTGGGCTGCAGCTCCGCATCTCCTGCCTTCCTTCCTTTATACATACTACATTTTTATGTATTCCTTGGACACAGACTACGTACAAGACGTGTCCAGCTACTTGATACTGTAGGGCGGAATTTGTACAGAATTCAGTTTTAGGTTTAGCGTCCTAAATTAATAACCAGTAATACGGAATAAACCAGCGCAGGTCAAGATACGGCATGGAGGGGGAAATCCCTTTGAATATCAGGGAACGGCAAAGAAAATAATAAGAATAATAACAACAGTGCTAAGAATAATAATATCAATAACAATAATAATAATATCAATAATAATAACAGTGCTAAGAATAATGATATCAATAACAATAATAATATCAATAATAATAACAACAGTGCTAATAATAATATCAATAACAATAATAATAATAATATCAATAAGAATAATAACGACAGTGCTAAGAATAATATCACTAACAATAATAATAATATCAATAATAATAATAACAACAGCGCTAAGAATAATGATATCAATAACAATAATAATATCAATAATAATAATAACAACGCTAAGAATAATAATATCACTAACAATAATAATAATATCAATAATAATAATAATAATAATAACAACAGTGCTAAGAATAATGATATCAATAACAATAATAATAATATCAATAATAATAATAACAGTGCTAAGAATAATAATATCAATAACAACAATAATAATATCAATAATAATAATAACAACAGTGCTAAGAATAATAATATCAATAACAATAATAATAAGAACAACAACAACAACAATAACAAAGTGGTTGGTCACGGATGAATGAAATAAACAAAAAACAAACAAACAAACAAATGAAAGTTTCTTGAAATCAAAACAGCAACAAACATCTGAGAATGTTCATTGTACTGTATGCTGTTTGTGGTGAAATGAGGATTATTATCCACATGAGGGAATCATAAACTGTTTTCAACCAACATCGGTTTTAAGTAATACATTTACTTCGAGACGTCGCTAGCTTTATATTACTATAATAATAATAGTACACATTATTATTATTATTATTATTATTATGTATTCGATTTCCCTGTTCTGTATGCTGAAAAGATGTAACATTATCATCTGCACATTTATTTCGAGAAAACTGAGCATATTAGATATTTATTTATGATGTATTTCGTGTAGTACTAGAGTGTTGTACCATGTTAGCCATTAGGGAGTTAATGAGAAGTGAAGTAAAATAAAATGACGCCTTTTATTGGCTAACTGAAAAGATTACAATATGCAAGCTTTCGCGGCAACTCGGGAAGAAGGGTATTGCTGCGGACCGGAGACATTATGGGTGGATCTAGAGGCGGGATAACTGTCAATCAAATTCAACTTCATCAAATCATATTGTGCGAATTCAGAACTTCGATAAATGAGATTGTTTTTACGGTACAACAATCAAAAACTCACCTGTCCAATGATCAACGTTTGAAGTTTTCTATCAAGTGTAACTTTAACCAAACGTTTCACAGTTCGTGATCCCTACCTCTTTGAGGTTCCGCCTTCTGGAATTTTCTCTTAAATAACCTGCTGTTGTACCAAGCGATGAAACTCCATTAAACGAAAGAAGATAAAAAAAGAGGCTGCGGTGATGAAACTCCATTAGACAAAAGAAGCGACAAATCTAATTGCTCGTATTTTTGACAATGGAAGTAAGTGTGCTTCGAAATGAAAACGTTTGAATTTTGCAGTTTTTTTCGTATTTTTAATAACTTTGTTTTGCATGGTTATGTTTGTACCGTGAACCTTTACATTTGTATTAATAATCATTTTCACTGTAGTAATTGATTTATATTCAGTGCTTGAAGTGGATCGGCACTCAGCGGTACCGGCAACTCTTCAAATTCCACAAGGCAAGTTTCACGAGAACTCCTCGACTGTGAATGGAAAATGAAAAAAAACTTTTACAAGAATCTTGGAAACGCTTGATCAGTTATTCTGTTGTGAAGTAGGCTTTTAGTAAAGTTCAGACTGACTGCAGTGGTGCACGATGTTACCTTTTTTTCTTTTCAATTTAGTTCCCTATGTTGGAGTAATGTGTCTAAATTGTAATACCAAATAATCTGCCCTGTTTTTGTACCGTAAGTTTTAATAGAATTTCATGGTAGTTTTGTGCAGACGATGCCTGCCATTTCTAAACTGTTAAAGACTTTCCTGTAATGTGCAGTGCGCCACTAAATTATACGTGACTCAGACTGACAGTCGCGATGTGCACAGAGCCTTTCAATTTAATTACAAGTGACATTTATATTTTTTTTTCCTTTCAGCCAGCTTGCTACAAGAATATCTTCTGGAAATTGGATGTTAATGAAAAATCAGGTAAACTGCAAACATCCATCTATTCAATTTGAAATTCACTTGTAGTGTTTGACTTTCACGTGTCTTTTTATTTTCTTTCCTTCTTTTCCTAGGACATCCCTGCTGGTTCAGTAGACTGTGGAGTAGACATGTTGATGGTGTTTGAATATGAACTGTAGGCTTTATGTGACTTTACATTTGTGTTTCGATTGTGTAGGAGTTCAGGACTTTTTCTCTTGTCCTCTGTCCACAGAGGAACCCTTTGATTTTACTGCTCTCAGTCTTTTAAAGATGCTGATAATATTTTTTTTCCTTCATGTGTGACATACCTTTAATTGTGGCATTCATTTAACGTGCCTTCAACTATTAATGACACCCCTTATAAAAATGTTAATTTTAAAAATATTTATTTCTTGATGAGAGATTTGCTTTTCTTTGAATGAAATTGTTTCAATTAAAAGTCAGATTTTTTTTTTTTTTTCTACCCTTCTTACTCATTTTTACAAGGGGTGCCAATAATAGTGGAGAGCACTGTATTTATCCTTTTTATCTTAGGATGACGTGCCTGTGACTTGCATATTACTTTAGATAGTGTCCAGATTGGTGTATTCATAATACTCTGAAATAAGTGATGTATTCTAAAAAACTATTGAGATAACCACCAACGAGAGTTTTTGTAGTGAAGCACAGAGTAATTCTCACAGTTTGAATTCCAAAGTGTCCTCTTTTATGAGAAAGCAGGAGTATTCAGACCAAAACCAGACAGCTTGCAGAAGACAAACACTCCATATGACAGTCTGATGTATTTATTTGTGTGTCCACCGTGTAGGAGAACAGGCTGGCTGTGTGGCTGCAGTAGGGTGACTCATGAACAAGGGGCTCAGGTTTATGAGGCTGCAGAGATCAGCAGGGCCTCCAGGAGGACTCAACATGAAAAACTGTTGGAGTTCATCATAAAGGGCCATGGAGCAGATGATCATTTGCTGTAACTTATTTCAGATAACAAGTTAAAATTTATTATTGTAATCTATCTAGTAGCAAAGAGCTATGATGACTTTAGAGCACCAAACTCTTGCATTTTCTTGTCCAACAGGCTGTTGTATCTCAAAGGTGTCATCCAAATGGTTTAATAATGATGAAGATCCTAAAGGTCACCGGGTAATGACCTCTATACAGTAGAAGATGAGGAGCTGACAGATGACCTCTACGACTACCTGATGAAGTTCTGTCAAGAGCTGTAGGCACTTTGTGAAGATCCACAGAGTTCACGTCATTCTGGATGTGCTGATGCCGGAGGCTCATTTGGCTTCAGTGAATCTCTGAGTACAGAAAGTGTCTCTGTGAGTGACGTCCTCTCTGTTTCTGTGTCTGTCATCGGCTCTTATTAAAGCTCGAGGAACAGTTGAGAGGATTTCTCTAGCAGAGGCAGAAGGTCTGATAATTGATGGACCAGCAGACGGTGAGTGGGACGTCATGTGGTGTTGGGGGAGAGAGAGACGGTCCTTTCTGTTTCTTATCAGCACCATTCATCTGTTAAACAGAATAACATTTTACTTGTAGTGAATTTAGACAAGAATATAAACTAAATAGATATCAATGTAAATATATATGTTTAAAGTGAAATTTAAAATACGCATTAATACACTTTTATTACTGGGGATAGTGAATCTTTAGTGAGAGAGAAGAGTTTGCCATTCTGTACTTGAACTGCAGCAGTTGGAAGCACAAGGTCAGCATCACTGAGGCTTTTCAACTTGGGATTCCATCTCAGCGCCTCCTCTGATAAACGTGTCACTGGCTTTACTGGTCTTTGGATTTCTGAGTGCTGAACTGACTGACTGTGCGTAATAGAGTTGTGGAGATTTGATTTAACTATTGATGTCAATAATAAAGGACACTTTGTTAATTAAATTCTGTATATTTGAAATTGTCTGCTTATCTGTTTTAAGCCAATTCATGTCATCTGCATTTTCTCTTTAATTTTTATAACTGCATTGTACAGTTTTATTCCTTTTTTGTACATTAAAAGTAAACATGTCTATCTCCATTACATTGTTCTTTTATTTCTATATAATCTATAGAAGTAGACATACTGCAGCTTCAGTATATTCCCTGATCAGTCTGTTTGTTACAATGTACAAAGAAGATTAAATTTTTCTTTCAGTTCAACTGACCCATCATTATTGTTAATTGTAAATATTTCTTGAAATGGCTGTACAATTTCTACTGAATAATTATTAATAACATTTTGTTTTTGGTAGTGACAATAATGAGTGTTTTTAATTTGTGCTGGTCCAGTCAACTCACATATTAACACAACTAGAACTGACAGATTTGAGCAGAGCCTCCTCTTGTATCAACACCGTCTACAAATGGCACTTTGCTGGACTCGCCGGTAATCCCACATCTTGGAAACTGAGCATCCTGATCAAGACTTTACTGTTCACTTACAATCATAGTCTACAACAATAAGGGTCTTGCTTATTATCATTATTTAGGAGTCACATTTTCAATAAAGCCCTGCGTTGGGCTATCGCCCTGCCCGGGGTTTGTTTCCTGCCTTGCGCCCTGTGTTGGCTGGGATTGGATCCAGCAGACCCCTGTGCCCCTGTAGTTTGGATATAGCGGGTTGGGTAATAAATAGAGGGATGGATTTTCAATAAAACTTGCATTGTCTTTAACTGAAAATGCAGCTTGTATATATAGGAACAAAATGAAAGGAAAAGAATTGAATACTCCTGATAAACGGAAAGTCAGGAAAGTTGAGACTGTGCTGGGAGACACGGCAGATGTTCTAGCAATGTCACGTATTGATGTGCCTGCCGTCCTGGAGAAGTTGGAGTACCTGTACCACCAAACGCTGTAGGGTCCAGGTATAGCCTCATGCTGCCAGTAGTGACACTGACTTTAGCCAAATGGAAAAACGAGTGACAAAAGAGATGAGGGAAAAATGCCAGTGGTCTCCCTGCACCCGTTATACCATTCATTCCTGTTTTGGGGGTCGTCTCATTGTTGCCCCTCTAGTGCACCATAGCAGCTGAAACTGATGAACAAGCCCCTCTGCTACTTAACTGAGCAGATCAATAGCCCGGAAGGTTCACTGACTTGATGCTGTACTCTCATTCAAAAGGGTTCCTTTAATTTTTTTAGCAGTTTATATATACTTATATCCTATCAAAAGCTACATTGATGTAAACCAGTTTTTCAGTATAAACTTTTGACAAATGAGAATAAAAAATGCCTTACCAGAGATATCATTGGCAAAATAAATTCTCAACTGTTCAGACTTGTAGCAGTGCTACCATTAGTTAGAACTGCATCTCCCAGCAGTCCTTTCAGGGGCTGTTGGGGTCAAAGGTGGCCAGAGGGGTTTAAAAGGAGGGCAGGGGTCGAAGAAGAGAGAAAGAAAAAAAGTTTGTATTGTTTGTTTGGTGCGTGTATTTATCTGTTGAACTGCCTGCCGTTTTGCTGCCATACATCTTCGTGTCCTGGATTATATTGTTGGTTGGGGTCTGGAATCATTTGTCTACCTGTTTACTGAGGACGGTGTCTGGATTCATTGGCTTTCACGGAAGAAGGAGCGCTCCTGAACCATTCATCTGTCGTCATACTTCAGCAATTACCGGTAGGACTGTGTTTTTCCATTTCCCTCGCTTCATACTAATCGCTGGACTTAACTTCACCGCTGATCATTTCATCCATGGACTTTACTGCGTGTTTGTCGAGTTTATCAATTAAATGTAATATCGCCGAAGGGATCAGGGGTGGTATTATTGTTTCCATTTAGTTAATTTAATTTCATTATACTTTTTTTATCGTTTAAGTTCCCAGCGTGTTTTCTTTGTTGTCTCTGTAGTGTGTGTGTGTGTGTGTGTGTGTGTGTCGTGCCAAGGCTGGGGTTGTCCCTGGTAATCCTCGATTAAAATAAATAAATCACCGTCACGCTCGACGGTGTGAATCTTAGCGGCTTCTGACCGCTACAGATAGAATGATTTAATGGTTCAGACTTGACAGACTCAGTGTAGTGTGTGGTACAATGACAAGTAAAGTGGAGTCGTTTACAGCTGTACAGGTTGTTATGTCAGGGCCATACTGGAGTATACAGACTCTGTATGCTATTAATATGCTGTTTGCTTGGGTAGTCATATAGGATGATGCCCAGCTGAACTATCTGCCATCTCTATCTTGTTACCAGTCGTGATGCTGATGCCCATCAGTGCCTGCTGTACAGTTGGACTCCTGGCCTCCTCCAGTCTCAGAGACCCTAAAGACAGGCTGATGTGTTCAGCACACAACTGGGACCCGATGGAGTCAATTGGAGGCTTAATGAGATATGAACTACAAACAGACATCTGTCAAGTTTCAATCTCTATATGTAACTGTTACATAATATGTATTATAATAAACATATATTTGATGATCTTAAAGAGGTATTTAAAATCCCAAAAGTAATAAAGATCCAATTAAGTCAAATAATTGAATGCCCTGATTAACAGGTGCACAGTCACAACAACTGCAATATTATTACTCTTTTTTTAAGGCGTAATATTTGCTCTTCACAGATCGTTTAACATAGTAAACTTCATTATAAAAATAATAATTGAAAGGTGACTATTAGCACTATGATAACTGTGTTTCTTACATTTAACATTGATAACATGTAGAGACAGCCAATGGATTCTTTAAAGTCACAATTTACTGCCAGCTTTCTTAATGTTTTCTATTCCCTGATACCTGAACGTGAGAGTGTCAAGTATGTGATTTGTAATATTCTGTAATCATAATACAGCAAAAACAAACTTCAATACGAGATCCACAGGCAAGAAACTCACTGGAGCTGCTGGTGTGTTGTGAACAGACATGAAGACCACAGAATATTTGACAGACATCAGCAAAAAAAGAACAGACGCTGATCTGCAGGCAGAAGGGGAGACAATGGAAAATTAGGAATACTTAAATAAATAAACGTGGATAAATAGTAAACACATTTTAGGGTTGTGTGTTATAGAAGTAAAGATTTAACTCTGACAGTTTATTCAACATTTTAAATTGTAATACGTTTATAGCCCGTCTTTAAGGTGACCTGTTAAATGTAGGCGACTATTTCATTTGGACGTTCGAGTAAACAACAACAGTCAAACATTTGTTTTAAGCCCACACTTAAGTCCACGTCAATCCATTAAAATTAAGCGGACACAAATTTGTATTCATATGTTCATTTAAATTTTCTTCAGATGTTGTTTAGTAACAATAAATATCTCATAAACAAACTTTTATCATCATTTTTTCAAAACTGCTAATCATAAATGACGGTGGTAAAAATACACTGCAGTCTTAATAATGCACTCGACAGAGTGTTATAGTGTAAGATATTGGCACTAGTAGACTATCGTCGCTGATGTATTTTATGAATATACACTCCGTCTCTTACAGTCACTTTATCTTGACTGTCCACCTTTAGAAATGACTCCCACCTTTCTTTTTACGTATCCATAAGGCAATTGGCTAAAGTGAAACATGAATGACAAATAACACCGATCGGCGATTTGCTGAATAAAAAGGTGATTGACTGTAACATTTAAATTTGCGATTGGCTGATAAGTGCCTGATGTACACTAATTTAAATTATGATTGGCTGCAGTAATATCTACTTGCCCACACCCCTGATGAAGTTACTTCCAGTTCCCACCCTGATGATGACATAATTTCCCTGACTGGCCTTTAAAGCCACCATCTTGTCCCAATCACTTCAGTTCTGTTTTGAACTCACCTCTGTGGACATCTCTGTTCAATTTCAATCTGATCTTTGCAGCCCTTGAACAAAATACAGGTGGCTGCCCCAAACTTTCATGATGTCTAAGACTCATTCTTGTGACACCTGGTAAAGAGAGGATAATGTGACTGCGTTTACCCAAAATTACCAAAGTTTGGCAGCTCCAGTTTGTAAATGGGATTCAAGCAAAGCCTGATGCGTTGAAATGATTCCACAGACAATATATCTTCATTTTTAAAAGCTTTAGTTACAATTCAAAGTAAAACAGTTCACACAAAAAAGAGAAAATTGAAATAGCAAAAAATAAGAAAAGTTCTTGTTTAAGAGAAGTTCTGTTCAAAGCTTATAAGTTTCGTTACATTTCTAATTGTTACAAACCACTTCTAAACGTTTCTGAACCATTTCTGTACGGTGAGAAAACTGTATGCCGATGTGTTATATTATTTGAAATTGGAAAAAATCAAATACTCAGAGGATCTGTATAGTTTTTCAAAACATGGCAGGATCTAATCAATAATATTTTAGAATAAGCTCTCAAATCACTGAAGAAGCAATTATTTCCGCATTTCTTTTTCTTCTCCATTTATCTCTATTAGCCTATCAAACTCATCAATTTAGGTGTGCTTACAAGCCTTAAGCTTTACCCTGTTGGCCATGCTCTCCCTCTCTCAGGGGTGGGGGTCGACTTGTTCTCAATCATATTTTTTGTAAAAATTGATTGTTTTGTATCGAATGATTACAATAAAATTAATAAATAAATAAAATAAAAAACTGTATGCCTGTCCCATTTCTATGTTGTAAATGGGGTCTTTCAGTCCCTGCAAATCACTAGGACCAACAAGTCTAAGCATTGACTGACTTAATGAACACACTGTATCTTAGTTATAGCAAGAAAGTTCTCTCTCATACTAACTTAGTCTACAACTAAGCAAACACTAATATAAAGTTAAGTTAACCTTAAGCATTACTTTCTAAGATTGGCTCTTACAGATATGTTTCATTGTTTGATTTCTACCATACTGCCTCGTACCCCCCCTCTTGTGTGCGGCCCACTGTCCTGTGCAGCCATTACCAGTCGCTCGTCCCTTGGTTTTAACTTGCCTCTTGTCAGTTAGCCATGCGCTAGTCAGGGCTTTTTTGAAACTGGAGGAAACCACCACCCTTACATTTAACACAATGGTTAGGTTAGGTAGACTTTATTATCCGAGAGGGAAAGCAGAAGAACAGACGGCATTGTTACAGAGATAAAATAAATAAGCAAAGACACAACATTAGACAACCAATGTTATTCCACAAACACTGGAGATCAATATAAAGAAGAACAATTACCGTATATACTCGAGGATAAGTGCTCCCGCAGATAAGTCAGGGCTTGATTTTACGTATAATTTCTGGAATTTTATATTCTTGTTTGTGTAAGTCGAATATGTAAAACTCACACTATTGGTCCAAGAGATTATGATATGCGAACGCCCACCTGAGAGAGAGTAACAACGGAGCACACGGCCTTAATTTCTATGTATTGTGCTAATGTGACCACAAGGTAATACTTGGAACAATTCCAAAGAGACATTTGCACTGATTTGTGTTTTTTGTATCTCACACCCTCATACACCTTTATCATAAGAATATCCCTGATCTACGATGGAGTGTTTGATCAGAAGAAAAAATGAAGCTGGTTTTAAATTAACAGTCACTGAAGTGCAGAAAGAAATTGGTAACTGTGCTGCTGCAACAAAATTTGCTGTGTCTGAGAAACTGATGGGAGATTGGAGGAGGCAAGACGACGGGGGAAAAAAAAATGTGTCGTATTATTGAACGGGCGCACAAGTCGAGGTCTGATTTTATGATCCATTTTTCAGGTTTTCAACTTGTACGCGATTACATACGGTACTTTCAACAGTACACTAAACAGTAATACAGAATTTAACGTTTAGTACCATCCCAAGTAGTACCCACATTTTAAATGCTTGTAGCTCTACAAATAAGAGCTCTTAAACCTGCTGCTCTTTCCCTTTGAAACCCTAAACCTGCAGCCTGATGTCAACTATCAAGCGAAGGGGATGGCGACTGTCTGACAGAATTGAGTCGGCTTTCTCTCTAACCTGTCTGTCGTACATCTCAGTGAGAACCAATCATGTTATAGTGGTTTATATTCGTACAGCAGAGGATGTCAAATCAACAGATAAAAGCAAATATAACAATCGATTCAATAAATTACTTACAAAAAAGAGTCACTCTGGTTTGGTCCAATTTAAAACAGTTGAGCTTTCTAAGAAAGAAAAGTCGTAGCTGCCCCTCTCTTACTGATTTGCGCCGTGTTAAGATCAAGTTTGTACTCAATGGTTGTTCGCAGATCTTTGTATTGCTCTACCACCTCCACCGTCTCTCTCCCCTTTAAGTAAAGCTGAGCCAGTGGATGGTGTGGACCTCCTGACATCTACAACCACATCTTAGGTCTTAGAAATATTAAACTGTAAACAGGAGCGACCACACCATTGTGCAAACTCACCGACAACAGGGGTCTTCAGAGTCCAGGGAGGGGAATCCAAGTTTGTCAGGGGGGGTTTCAAAGACCCAGAGTTTAAAACACACTTAGATTGTAATATTATGGGCATTTGTTTAATGCTACAATTTATTCTTTCTGAAATTTTAGTTGCTCATGAAAAAGTGAAGTTCTTGTATTAGCCAGGCCTTCAAAGAACTTATTTTTGGTATTTGAA
This sequence comes from Polypterus bichir lapradei, assembly GCA_026402145.1. NCBI lineage: Eukaryota > Metazoa > Chordata > Cladistia > Polypteriformes > Polypteridae > Polypterus > Polypterus bichir. Next base: position 204,224,922 of record JANRMT010062791.1, read on the forward strand.
CTTCATAGATTTTTTTAATTTTTGCATGCAGCCTGTGCATGTGGCCGAGGAAAGGTTGCAGCAGTAGAGTAATTGAAAATAAATAAATAGATAAAACTTAGAATATGTAAAATAGACAAAGAAAAATGTGTTTTTTTCACTTTTTAGTCCATATCCTACTGTTTTTCCTGCCATATAACTTTATGCAACTTTAAGAGGGTGAACCAAACAAGTGTGAATGCTGTAAACTTAAGAAAATTGAGATATTTCATTAGAGTGTTGTACCGTGTTAGCCGTTATGAAAGTAGTGAGAAGTCAAGCAAACAGGACACCTTTAACTGGCTAACTGAACAAATTACGATATGCAAGCTTTTGAGGGAACTCAGGCTCCTTATTCAGACATCTTCCCTCAAGAAGGGGTCCGAGTTGCCTCAAAATGAGGACCCTGTGAGCTGATCACCCTCTGGGAATCACGCAACATGGCCGTAGTGCCTTAACTGACGCTCCCTCACAATGCAGGTCATGTGTCTCATTCAGGACTCTGTGAGCAACACCAAGTCACACCAGCAGGACCCCAGGATTCTCTGAAGAGACACAGGAGTCCAGTCTTCATCTCAGGTCACTGCTAGCGTCCATGTCTCACAAATGGGGAGCACCAGGACTCTAAAGACTTGGACCTTCATCCTTTACAGAGATATCAGGAGTGCCACACACCCCTTTCCAGCGACCTCATGACCCTCCTCGATCTCCCACTCCGTCTACTGACTTCATAGGACGTGAATGTCACTGCTGAGGTACGTCACTGATTCTCACTCTTCAGATTCACGTTTAAAGGCAGTCGGCCCACTATAAACTGACAATCATGTGTTTCTTTAGATTTGTCAACACAGCCATGAACTGAAAACTGTTGGTTCATCAAATAATAAAAAAGAACAATCCCGAACACAAATTCATTACACAATCCCAGTCATTTCCTGAATTTCTGCAGTACTGGCATGTAAAAATATACTTCAATTTTTAGTCTTATAAAGTGTAGTTTAAAGAAAGGGCACCACATGTCCCATGTCCTTGCCACTTAAAAAGCTGAACGTTCCAGTGAAGGGCAATGCCAAGAGGAACGTGACATCCTATGCATACAGTCAGTCCCCTCCACAAGTATGGGAACAGCGAGGCCAGTGAATTTGTTTTCTTGCTGTGCACTGAAGACATTTGAGTGTGAGATCAAAAGATTAAGATGAGAAGAAATAGCAGAATTTCAGCTTTTATTCTCCCTGGTATTTACATCTCCATATGTTAAACCACATAGAAGAGAGCACATTTGGTGTCAAACCACCCAGTTTTATACCATGAGAAGTGACAGGTGTTTCTTGTTAACTCAAGTGTGTCACTTAAGATGGATTGTTTAATCCTGAGGTGGCCCTGGATATCGACTCTCAGATTAAGCTTTGGCTTTCACCTGTGAAGACAGCATTTGTAGGTAAGGGGGATACACCAGCATGAAGACCTGAGACCTGTCAAGAATGTCATTCTGAAGCTCAGAAAAGGGGGAGAAATGCATGAGAGGTCAAAAAAAATCGGGCATTGGGCCAGTACCACAACTTGGAATGTCCTGGAAAAGGAGGAGGAAACCACTGGTGTACTGAGCAACAGGCAATGAAGTGGTCATCCAAGGAAAACAACAACTACTAAATGACACAAATAGTGAGAGGAATCAAGACTACAATGCACCATCATGAAGAACCTCCAAAGAGCAAGGGTGGAAACATCACAGTCCACTGGTTGAAGGAGATGTAGAGAACAACAATATGGAGGCCAGACTGCAAGATGCAAGCCACTCATCAGCAGTACAAATCCGACACTCTGATTGAAAGTTGAAGAAAAAAAAAGTACTGTACAGAGATGAGCCACAAAGTTTAATTGGCCACTGGGACAAAGATGAACGTCTACCAAAAGTATGGAGAAAGAAGGGATCTTCTTGTGATCTTAAACATACGTATAAGGTCATCTGTCAAGCACGGTGGAGGTTGTCTCATGGCTTACATGGCTGCTTTTGGAACAGGCTCAATCATTTGTATTGATGATGGAACTCCGGGGTCTCCAACTCCAGTCCTGGAGGACCACCGTGGCTGCAGGTTTTCAATTTAACCCTCTTATTAATTAATTAATTAGTGACCTGTTTTTGCTGCTAATTAACTTCTTTTGAATTCATTTTAATTGACTTGATCTTCAAGACTCCACCCCTTCATTGTTTCTTTTTCCATAATTAGCTGACAAACAATAATGCGATACAAAATGAGCCAAAACACGGACACAGTTTGCTGCTCATTGTACAATATCTGAAAATAAAGAAAGGTGAAGGTCTCAGGAATGGTGATCTGCTGAGGTCCCCACAACATTTGAACAGTGCTCTTAGAAAAGAGAAAATCAAGAATTTCAAAAATGTCTGCTATTGCACAATGAGAGCAGCAATAAGCTATGGAATTACAGAAAAGGTTTAATAAACGACAAGAACTGACACCTAATGAAGCAACTGGGTGGAGTCTGAGGCCCTGACTCAGTTGGTCTTCTGCTGGCTCACTCACTTCACATTTCAGTTTTATTTGGGTGCCATTTAAGGAAAGAAATGAAACAATTCAGAGGAACAATGAAGAAATTCAGGGGTACAAATCTTAAAAAAAAAAACAAGTCAATTGAAATGATTTCAAAAGAAATCAACTACTGGCAAAACAGGTCACTAATTAAGAAAAGGGGGTTAGAATGAAAACCTGCAGCCATGGTGGTCTTCTAGGACAGGAGTTGGAAACCCCTGATGTAACTGATGATGGTCATAACAGAATGAACTCGGTAGCCTACAGAAACACATCTGTCGATATACACAGAGCTGCATCCAAACTAATCTGGAGGAACTTTATTATGCAGCAAGACACACTGCCACTGCAACAAAGGACTTCATCAAGGGGAAAAAATGGAAGGTTTTGGGCTGGCCAAGTCAATCAGCAGATCTTAACACAACTGAACAAGCCATTTCACCTCCTGAAGAGAAGACTGAATGAAGAAACCCCTCAAAAGAGACAACAACTAAAAGATGCTGTGGTAAAAGTCTGGAAAGGCATCACCAGTGAAGAAACAAGAAATATGGCGCAGTCTGTGGGCTTTAAGCGTGATGCAGTTATTGTGAGCAAGAGATATGCGACCAAACATGAAGTACTTCTGACTTTCAATTAGTTGAAAACATTGTTCCAATACTTGTGCTCACTTGAAAAACTGGATGGTTTGATACAAAAGGTGCTCAGTTTTATGTGGTTTAACATATCGAGATGGAAATACCTGGGAATGAAAGCTGACA
>JANRMT010062791.1:204228346-204256428 GCA_026402145.1 Polypterus bichir lapradei
CAGGATTTTACAGCATGCAACAAGGCGAGTTCTGAGAATCACCTGTGTTCAACAGATGTACGAGGTGTGACAATTTAATTCCTGGAATGCACATTTAAAAAAAAAATATATACATGTGGAACTGTACACTAGTAGCTTCTGTTGCCTGCAAAGTACTCCCCTTGTGCATCTATAAACTGACTGAAACGGTGCTCCCATTTTTGGAAGCAGGCCTGGAACTAATTTTTTCCGGAATAATGTTGAGCAGCTGTCTCACATTCTGTCAGATATCAGTTATATTAGAATATCTTAATCCTTTTCAGTACACTCAAACACACTTGACTTTTTCATAACATCTTTACCATGGGCCACTTGCAACAGTTGTAACGTTTCAGTTGTACATTTACCGATTCTCACGCAAAATTTAATATTAATAAGTTGTTCTAAATTTTGATCACCCACTTTTACGCCAAAGTGTATCAGATATAAAAGTGTAACAGATATCTATTACCTTCTCAAAAGCTAACTAACAACTAGCTCTATCAGCTTGAAATGTACACACATATTTGTTCAAACATAATCAAACACGAAAACATTAATGCAATTTTGGTACAATAATATTATGAAAGACACTACGCATGCATTCCAGGAATTAAAATGTCACACCTTGTACTCTTTGTTTGTTTTCTGCTTTAATTCCTTATGGATATATTTCTGCACCTTCATTTACTCACAAATATTTGTTTCTCTCGAGTTTAGGTTTCTGATGATACCCTACTCATCCTGCTTGATGTTTTCACCATTGCCTCAGTGCACATATCCAGCCCAACTGTCATTTGGAGGTCCTGTGAGAATTTCTTTACCATGTGAACATATTTCTCTAAAGGTGAACTCTGGTGTGTCTCTTAAGGTTACACTTATGCAAAAACTGTTTGTCACACAGAGAACAGCAATACAGCTTCTCCCCTGTGTGAACTGATAAATGCTTCCGCAGACTATTCCTGTCAAAAAATTCTTTGCCACATTCATAACAGCAAAACGGTTTTTCTCCCGTGTGAACTTTTGCATGGCTCTGAAGATTCATTCTGTCAAAGAACTGCTTGCCACAATCAGAGCAGAAAAGCGGCTTCTCTCCAGTGTGGATTCTACTGTGTCTCTGAAGTGTACCCTTGAGACCAAAATGTCTGCCACACTCATTACAACAATACGGCTTCTCGCCCGTGTGAATTATTCTGTGTCTATCGAGAGTGGAGACTTCTGCAAATTGTTTTCCACATTCTGAACAACAATACGGCCTTTCTCCAGTGTGAGTTTTTAAGTGTCTATGAAGACTGCGGATTTCTGCAAATTGTTTTCCACATTCTGAACAACAATATGGCCTCTCTCCAGTGTGAATAGTTATGTGTTTATGAAGATTGCTGATTTTTGTGAATTGTTTTCCACATTCTGAACAACAATACAGCTTCTCTCCTGTGTGAACTCTTAAATGATTCATCAGACTATTTCCATCAAAAAATTCTTTGCCACATTCTGAACAGCAGTGAGGTTTGTCTCCTGAAAGAAATTTAAAATGAAAAAGAAAAGTTTATTTTCAATTTGCATTCCTACTATTAACATTAAGTTACAACTCAAGTCTTATGATTGCTTATGCTTTTAAAAGGTTTTTCCAAATTCCACCAATTATTTAAGTTAAGCACATAAAAAGACATTCAACTACTTGCCACATGAGGACAATTACTGGAGCCATGAATGTGAAATAGTAAATTAAGCAGATCACGTGTAATAAACCCACCTGACAAGAGTATCATTCTGATATTGGATATCAAAATGGCTTATTTAATCACCACAGAAAAACAGAGAAATGAACAAAGTGACTTTCAATGAAGAAACCTACAAGAACTGCTGTGGTCTGTGAGAAAATTAGAAGACAAGAAAACACAGAATCAGTGCAGTTATTTGGGTCTGCTATAAAGGGAAGTGGTGGGTGAAATCAGCTTTTTGACACACTGGAATCAATAATTTCCAATACAACATTAATAGAAGAGTACTGCCATGATTTATTTATGGTATTCAAACTAAAATGTGCTGGGTTTTTTTGCGATTTACTCAAATGTGTATGTAAAAGGATGTCTGTTTAATGACTTCTCTCATAGCATTTTCAGGTGGAAGAACAGCAAACCGGCACTTAATGAAGAGCCCTATTGGAAAAATACACTGAATTTAAAAGGGAAAATTAACAAAGCCTGTTAACTCTGCCTTTAACACAAGCCTCTGTAATCCAAAGTTTCTGTAGGTTTTCATTACTCCAAGACATGCAGCTTCAAATATATTGGTTCACTTTAGTCATATCAAAAGATTCTCCTACTAACATTAAATGGCAGGTCTCTTATCTGGACAGTTTCACTTAACCTTGGTATCCTCTGTCGACTTGTTGGGCTGCTGTCATGACATGCACTAACTGGCCAGAACTCCTTGAAGTGACCTCCATTACTGAGGTCTTGAGAGCAGTCCATTCACAACTGACGCCTGCCATGATAAAGGAAAAGCCACTCTGGAGTCTAACATTACAACAAGACCAGCAGAAATATGATCAGCTTATATATAAAAGCAGCCACAACGCCTGGGACACACTTGAGGTTTGCGCTTGCTAATGACATCTTCTTGGAGCGTTGACAAGCGTTGATCCTCTCACTTCACTTAGGCAGACGGCCTTCATTTGTATTGACTGACACATCTCATTTCTGTATCTGATCGCTGGTCAGCGGCAAGATAAAAGGAGGAGGCGGAGCATCAGAACGATGAGCTCTGTTGTCTATTTTACCATCACCTTCTAGTTAAATGAACCATACGCAATTGTATGCATTAAAAGTATGACAAATTTAAAGACATTGTGACTTTAAAATGCAAATTTAATAGAGAAGAACACTCAAATTAATATTTTGATTTGATTCACTTTATTAATCCCTGATTAGAAATTGTCTTTTCACATGAACTTTGGGGGTCAGAGAAGAGCAGCTCTGGAGCAATTTTCAGATTACAAGTCTTCTTCAAGGGACCAGTGGAGTATTAGTAACTGAAGCATTTCAATTTTTAGGATTCATCCATTAAACACAAGGGATATTTCAGTCCAAAGCTTTGCTCACTTTATGCCCACCACACTCACAGACAGCAAATCACTCATATTTTAATGAAAAACCTACAAAATCAAGGTGTACACAAAACAGAGATGAGACTTTTACAAGCAGATGATCTGACAAAGGTCATAAAACTAGGAGGTCCAAACATACACCTAATAAATCAAAATAAAATGTCAAAAAATATGGAGCAAAACATCTGAGCCGAAGTAAGAAGAATCAGCAGTCCTAACCAAAGAGTTGCCACTAAAGATCTTTCCAGAAATATCCCAAGGCTGCATGCTGGACATCTTCTATACAGTGCAATGAAGCAGCAGATCATGTGACATGCTGGCAATGTGCGTAGCAGATTGAAGAAAATGGCTACAGCCAAAAAGGTGGTGATTGCGACTGAAGGAGAAAAAAAAATGTTGGCAACAAAACAAATACGGAGAAAACAAGACTTTAGCCAAACAAAACACAAGGTCACAACACATTTGACGCAGGAAGTCACAGACTCAGACATCTCTGGAATTCACTGGGATTTATTTGTTCTCACATGAAACTCAAATTCCAGATGAAAAGGGGCAAATTCTAAAACCGGAATAGGAGATCCAAGACCAGCAAAAGGCAGCAGGATTCTTTTGTTTAATCTTTGTGAGCAGCAAAAATCAAGATCATGGTTTGTTCTCTTTACTCAGGTCGGTCATATTTATTCTATTAAACTCACTTTGCAAAACTTATTTGAATCGGAAGGCACAGGAGCCGGCACTATGCTACCGCATTATCACCAAGTCAACGAGAACCTTATTTTCCATCAGACAGCTTCAGAGACACTAAAGTCCACTGATCCCTTCGCAGAGAAAATAACAGTTTGAATGGGTTTCTGGTACGTGCACGGCTCAGACTTTACAGAACTGTTTATTTAATAATATTTTGCCAAAAAAATGTAGGGGATGTTGTTAGCATATGAGTGCATGACTTGAAATACTGCTCAAAAAAAATGAACACATTTCAATCAGAGAATAGCATCAAGTCAATGAAACTTGTGGGCTATTGATCTGGTCAGTTAAGTAGCAGAGGGGCTTGTTCATCAGTTTCAGCTGCTTTGGTGCACTAGAGGGGCAACACTGAGACGACCCCCAAAACAGGAATGAGTGGTTTAACAGCTGGAGGCAGGCCACTGACATTTTTTCCTCCTCATCTGATTTGTCACTCGTTTTGCATTTGGCTACGATCAGTGTCACTACAGGTAGCATGAAGCCATACCTGTACCCTACAGAGCTGGCACAGGTAGTCCAACTTCTCCAGGATGGTAGGCACATCAGTATGTCTCATTGCCAGAAGGTTTGCTGTGTCTCCCAGCACAGTCTCAAGGGCATGGAGGAGATTCTAGGAGACAGAGAGGCAGTTACTCCAGGAGAGCTGGACAGGGCCCCTCGTGGAAGGTCCTTAACCTATCGACAGGACCCACTGGTATCTGCTTCTTTGGGCAAGGAGGAACAGGATGAGCACTGCCAGAGCCTACAAAATGACCTCCAACAGACCACAGGTGTGAATGTCTCTGACCAAACATTCAGAAACAGATTTCATGAGAGTGGCCCGAGGGTCCGATGTCCTCTAGTGGGCACCGTGGAGATCAATTGGCATTTGCCATATAATACCAGAATTTGCAGGTCCACCACTGGACCACAGGGTGCCTGTGCTTTTCACAGAGGAGAGCAGGTTCACCCTGAGCACATGTGACAGACATGGAAGAGTCTGGAGAAGCCATGGAGAACGTTATGCTGCCTTTAACATCGTTCAGCATGACCGGTTTGGTGGTGGGTCAGTGATGGTATATCTGGGGAGGCATATCCATGGGAGGAGGCCCAGACCCCTACAGGCTAGACAATGGCACCTTGAGTGCCATTAGGTGTCGGGATGAAATCCTTGGACCCATTGTCAGACCCTATGCTGGTGCAGTGGCTCCTGGGTTCCTTCTGGTGCACGACAATGCCAGCCTCATGTGACAAGAAGATGAAGGAATTGATACCATTGACTAGCCCACACGCTCACTTGTCTGAACTCAATTCAATAGAACACTTCTAGGTGGGAGATTATGTTCCTGTCCATCCAACACCTCAGGCTGTCCAGGAGCTCAGTGATGCCCTGGTCTAGACCTGACAGAAGATCCCCCAGGACACCAACTGTCATTTAATTAGGAGCATGCAACCAAAAAACGTTATCAGGCATGCACAGGTAAGGCATTCAAACAACTGAGTACGAATTGGAGTTGCAGCAAAGATATTTCGGCCAAATGGACTCTCCTGCCACATCATTTTTTCCCTTTGATTTTTGGGGTGTCTTTGAATTCAGCCCTCTGTAGGTTCATCATTTTCATTTCCATCAAATGATGTGGTATCCTTTCGTTCCTAACACATGACCCAGTCCATATCAGTAGAGATGTCCAACAGGATTTTTTTCCCCAATGAGATCTGAAGTGTTTTCAAAGTGTTCCTTTAATATTTTGAGCAGTTTATATGGATTACGAGATGTGAGTAATGCAAAACTTCTTCCAAGGACACGTTTCATATTTTCTGTTGTCCAGCATTGGTCTCCAGACACCTATTCTGTCAGAAACTGCAAGAAGTTTTTTTGTTTTTCATTTTTGTCAGCCTTCACTACAAACCACTTGAGTTAAACATATTTTAGGTAGAATTTGGGTATAGTGTTACTTTAAAATTACAGTTGCAAGAAAGATTTTGCAACGCTTCAATTAGGTCACAATTACACACCAAACAACTAGGCTGTCAATTTTGACCAATGAATTATTCACACAGTCACTATCCGGACTTACTAAATGATTGACTAATGAGATTAGACTGGAGGCGATTTAGAAAATTTAGAACATTAGAACACTCTTGACGAGAACAGGCCATTCAGCCCAACAAAGCTCACCAGTCCTATCCATGTATTTCTTCCAAAAAAACATTGAATCGAGTTTTTAAAGTCCCTAATGTCTTACTGTGTACCACACTACTTGGTAGCTTATTCCAAGTGTCTATCGTTCTTTGTGTAAAGAAAAACTTTCTGATGTTGGTGCGAAATGTACCCTGAACAAGTTTCCAACTGCGTTCCCGTGTTCTTGATGAACTCATTTTAAAATAACAGTCTTGCTCCACTGGACTAATTCCCTTCATAATTTTAAACACTTCAGTCATGTCACCTCTTAATCTTCTTTTGTTTAAACTGTAAAAGCTCAGCTCTTTTAATCTTTCCTCATAATTCAACCCCTGTAGCACTGGAATCAGCCTAGTCGCTCTTCCCTGGTCCTTTTCTAGTGCTGCTATGTTCTTTTTGTAGCCTGGAGACCGAAACTGCACACAGTATTCAAGATGAGGCTTCACCAGTGCATTATAAAGGCTGAGCATAACCTCCTTGGACTTGGACTCCAAACATCGTGTTATATAACCTAACATTCTGTTAGCCTTCTTAATGGCTTCTGAACACTGTCGGGAAGTTGATAGCTTAGAGTCCAGAGTTAAAATGCAGACTAATTACTCCTGATCTCAGCCCACCTCCTTCTCATTCTCCTGGCTCACCTATTGCTCGCGTAGCCAGTGGAGACTCAGCAGCCACGAGCTCCTTTCGGCCGACCTCCGTCTTGGCTGCCTCCAGGCATCATGGCCAGACCGTCCAAGGTCGGCTCTCCTCCCTTCTTCCTTCGCGCTCACCTCGGAAGCCTAGGGAGAACACCTGCCTTGCTCGCCACACTCCACCCGAATATTCAGTGGGGTGAACTAGCGCCTAGAGTGCCACAGCTAATGCTCTTTCATGGGGTCGTAGCTCGCACTACTTCCTCTCTCCAGGTGACCAGATCGTCGTTCCTAAGCCTGCCTTTCATGTCTTTTAACCTCTTTTCTTTTCTCCTTTTCTTTGTTTCCCCCTTTTTTTGTGGTGACCCATATATATACACTCCCGTATCCATGGGCCTTAATCACACGCCGCAGGAAGCCAATGAAGCAATTGAGAACGATCGCACCCGCACGTGCAGGTGCGACTTGCTCCAACTACCTCATTAACTCCCCATGGTCATGCAATTGCACCCACGGACAGTGACACGGCTTTATGGATTTGAAATTGGCCTTTTTTTTTTTTGTTGAAGCCGCAGACCCGCTACACCACAAACTGAATATACAGTATTATACTGTCAGTGTACAGTATATCTCATCACTGTAAGTAGCTTGCACTGTTCAAACATACATGTTACCTACTGTAGGTATTGGCTTCAAAAGCTTTGTTGTGAAAAACTGACATTTGGAATTTTGTGTTATTTGTGCATCTTTATGTTGTAAAGATGTTATTTATTTTTACTCTTTTTTTATTTTATTATTTGGAAATAGCAGAATTTGCATATTATTTTATGTTTTTGTCTGTCTTATTACAACATTTCTAAAAAATAAATCATTTATTATGTTGAAACAGTACTCAGTACTTGAGTAGTCTTTTCACCAAATACTTTTTTACTCTTACTTGAGTAAGTTTTTGGATGACTACTTTTTATTTCTACTTGAGTAATATTATTTTGAAGTAAAGCTACTCTTACTTGAGTACAATTTCTCGCTACTCTACCCACCTCTGATAAACAGCCAAAAGGGTCACAGTCTTTTTCCTGCAACTGCTCATTTTGTACACCAAGGATAGGCTCAGAGCACTGACACAAATTTACAACTATAGTGCAAGAAGAGCAGCAACAATTAAGGCGAAGGCACCTTGAACACATGTCATAGATTCTCATAAAAAGCACAAGACCACTCCCTTTCAAGCCCATAACCCCCAATCCTCAAACCTACACATATTTTATACTTACTCTCTCCAGACTTACTTGTAGATGGTGGCTGATCTTCCAGAGTTCTAACAGAGGATGATGTTTCCACAGCCCTCCTTTTGTCAGACTGTAATGATTCGGACTTCACATGGATAGAAAGCTCTGCAGATGAGCAGTGTGTGCTCTGAGGAGATACCAACCCCATCGCTGCTCCATCTTGACACCTGTAATGAAGATCATTTTCCTGGACACTCTCCACAGTTTTATGTTTGTGTGTCTCAATGCTGATAAACTTCTCTTCAACCTCTTCTTTAATGTCCACTGACTCCAGTTTACAGTCCTCTTCCTTAATGTGGAGATTACATTGGTTAGGGTGGGCAGGCTCCCATTCACAGTGCTCCTCTTTAATATTTGACATCTCTGTCTTCATGATGTTCATGTCAGCCTCACACGTCTCCTCTTTCACATCCATCTAGAGATTACAGTAAATGATAGCTTCTCTCTCTGTGGAAAGAATAGGATTGAATTCCATCAAAAGTGCACTATTATTATTTAAACACATCTTAATTTAAATTTACAACGCCCTCTCAATTATGGTTTATGCCATGTCTGATAGCGGATAGCATGCAGACAGCTACTCTTCATATCAAATTATCACATATAAAACAAATGTTGGAGTGGAGTGAAGGTCCAACAGACTCGAACAAGGCCATCTCCCACAGTTGGTGGTCAGCAGTATTCACTACTTGGACTAAACATACAGTGTTCATGGGGTGCCAGCATTGTGTTGTGAAGTCTGGTGATGAATGTTTATCTAAGTAGGGTCACAGGATTGTGTTCATAAATAACTAAGAATGAGAGGTTAGGAGCAGACGCTGATACAGCGCATTGCCGCACCCACCATGACAAACCAACTCGGAATCCCAGGAACCGAGTGCAGTCACGCAACAGGTGACATCTCAGCACCACACTAGTTTAGATGGAGTGGAACACTTGGAGGTTTTTTTAATGGTAGCTGCAGTGCCAATTCTGCCACTGACCCCCAGGTTTTTCTCAGCAGGTTGGAGGGCCTACACGCAGGGCTGGATGCAGATTAACGTCATACCCAGGACGGAGCAACTGCAGGTTAACACTAGAATTACCAGATCCTAAGAAAAAACTTGTAAATCCGTCCCACCTTAAATCGCTTCTTAAAATCGTTCACAGCTCTCCACCAGCGTCTTTTGTATCTAAATGTGCTGATAAAAATCAGGCTGCAAGCAGCCGGCTATTCCATCCCCACACCAACTTAGAAGGTGCATAGACTTCTCCCAGCTCATGCCTGGATTGATTTTCTTGGAGTGAAGTGGAGTTTTAGAGTGGAAATAATAGATTGTTGTTTGGCACACATGCATTTCATGTCTGTTCCGTTTCTACAGTAATCTGTGTAAACACATTGTTAAAACAGAAACGTTTTTTATATTCTAGTAGTAGATGACAAAATGTAGGCATAAACTATATAATGTATGAAGCCTGAAGTCCAAATATAAAAAACACTCTCACAAAAGGTACAAATCTAACAAAACAATTGCACTTTTATTCAAAAATATAACTGCAGAAACAAAAAGCCGCCTTAACATGCGACATTGACAGCCGTTCATTATGACTGCCTCTGTGGCGTAATAGAATCAGCTGCTGACTGGGAATCAAAAGGTCGCGAGTTCGATCCTGCATCTCTCTGTTTTGAGAAGTAATCTGTTCTTAGTCTTACTATTTTAGAATAAAAACATACATTTGATTTCAGTCTGTAACAGCCGGTGTAATTTATGATACTTGTAAAGGTTAGCAGAGGTAAACTCCGCTCCCTTCCACATCGGAGCAAGAATGCACATACCATTGCTTGCATACTAAAGTGTCAGCAGGCACTTTTCATGGCATTACACACATTTTTGAGCATGCCCCCTGCACACTACTTGTGACTTTAGGCTTTAGGAAGTAAGTAAATAAATAAAGGTAAATTGTGTCATAAAATGATTTCTTCAAAACGTCACATATATTTGTCTCTTTCTTTTTTTAAAATGTGCGTTGATCACCGCCAGCATGTTGTAGGACACAGCATCTGGCCACCTGCATGTTCTTGCGTGCACTTAATAAGACAAAAATATACAGTCTGACTGAGAGAATCAGACTGAAAAAAAAGCAAACATTTAGAAATGCCATACTTTTACAGCTGATCAGACGCTGTTCGTTTTCAAATAACATTGCATTTCTCTCTATGCTGTGGTTTCTATTACACACCTGAAAGAAAGAGACAAACATATGTGACGTTTTGAAGAAATCATTTTATGACACGATTTTTATTTATTTACTTTCTTCCTAAAGTAACGTCGGTGGGGGGATGGAATAGCCGGCTGCTTGCAGGCTGATTTTATCAGCACATTTAGATGACAAAGGACGCTGGTGGAGAGCTGTGAACGATTTTAAGAAGCGATTTAAGGGTGGACGGATTTACGAGTTTTTTCGTAGGCTCTGGTAATTCTAGTGTTAAGGGCCTAACAAAGTAGAGTCTCTTTTGGTGTTTACGGGACTCGAACCGGCAACCTTCCGATTACCATTGCAGATCCCTAGCCTCAGATCCTCCACTCTGCCCAAATTAAATAAATAAAATAAAAAAAAATGCAGGAAGGGGGAGAGGAACGAAGAACTTATCTGTGCCAGAATAATACGTCTTGCTACAGAAAGAGATGAGCAGGTGAAATATTAGGTTTGCTACCGTACACTTACATGTGTAATTACTGATGCGTACCTTCTATTTTTGACATTAGCTTACGCAAAGATCTTTGTCGAGTACTTAAAACCAACCATAAACAAAGCCACCAATCACCCGGTTATCTGCTGGGCCAATCATATTTGATTGTAGTAACAGATTTTATAAAACCCTTTGAGCCCATTACATGTTTTAAAGTGCTTTGTTCTTCTGAACTGTCAACGTCCCTGCTACTGAAGAAAACAGCTGACTGACCCGACTTGGAGACATCCTTCAATGTACCGTCATGATGGAGATGGACTCAAATGTTTAAAAGTAGCGTAAAGAAGTTGGCTGTATTTGCTTAATATATTAGTTTAACATTTTTGTGGAAACAAAGCACGGCTATTGTCCGTTATCCCAATACAAGCTGTTCCTGAAAGCATCAGATAGAGGAAGCCTGCATGCCATTACCTTCAATGAGAAAAATCAATGTGTTCCCCGCAAAACCAAAATTCTCTAACCAGTTTCCCCAAAATCAACTAAACTACGCCTAATCACCTACACAGCAGTCCACGAAAGATTTCTGCATAGAATAAAACAGTAAAGACTTCATTAACACTTAGTAAAGTCAGTAGTGTGTCTGTCGGTGTGTAGTACACAAGTAAACTCAGCGGTACCATAAGAGTAACAGGGAAGAAGAATCAGGTTTTCCTCCAACACAGCAATTAACACGTATTGTAATTTAACCACCTTAGCATTAGGCCTGAGCGTCACTCGGGCAACTGTAGAGATGCGTCTCATGTAAGCATTACACCCGAGGATTACTCGGGCTGTAAAAGTGCCAATTACTTTAGAGCAGAGCGTTGCTCAGTAAACAGTACAAGCGTGTCTTGTGTAAGCGACAGGCCTGAGTGTTACTCAGGTAGCGGTCTGCACATCTTCTCCAGGCCTCATACTGGCATCTCGTAAGAAACGTCTTTCAGCAGCCCACATGTTGCACACTCTTGCCAGTGATAAGAGCAGTTGATGATAAAGTGAATCTGTCTTCAGGCAGTGGGATTGAAACGGACAGTGGAATCAAAAGTGATTCCAGTGAATCCGAAAGTGACACTTGAGTAAATCACACTTGTGCAGTGAGCTGTTCAAAAGCTGATCGGACTGGAAAGAATAATTGGCAAGGAATCCCACTACTATTGTCCCAACTGTGACACTGGATTGTGTATTTCAGCGTGCTTCAAGATATAGCACACAAACGACACACTTTGATAGCGCATATGGTATTATTATATTTAATATTCTTATTATTATGATTTGTACCATTATTAAACTTTCTACACTTCTGACTTTGTACTTCTAGTGTTTTACAGTAGAACAATGAGAATAAATGTCATTTTTTCAAACAAAAAAACAATGCAACGCTTTTATACATTTTTTGCAAAAAAATGTTACAGTAAGGAGGTTAAATAAACAATGAAGACAATTCATGAATGCATAAATCACAAAGTAAAATAAAAATATACTAATAATGAAAATGCAACATACCGTAAGAACATAAAAGGTCTGAGAAACAAAGGAGTTACACTAATCCCACTTGTTTAGCTAATAGCTAAGATGTCCCAATCTCTCCTCCAGATCATTAAATGTTGTTAAGGTTTCTACATCACCTTTAAAGAGTGTAACCCCATGGACAGCTGAGACACGACGGTCGCACCCTCCTCATCCTCGCACTGGATAGCTTTACTGCCACATGCAGTTCGAATTTGTTTAGGAATCGGCTTTGGAAGAGCCAGTTTGAGCCAGTCTGTAGCGAGTGAGGCAGTGCTGGCCTGCTTGTTCATTGAACAGTTTGGTCGGAGGTGAAATCATTAAGATGACGAGCGACTCACGTTGGTGTTTAAGAGGGCAGCATTTATCGTGAGAGGCAGTGTGCGTCTCATGAAGTGATTGCCATACTGTGTTGAAGACACCATGTGTATCGACTGAGACAGGTAGGCGGGGTGACTGAGCCGGTAATGGTATTTAAATAGACTTGACGATTTGAGTTTGATTTTTTTGGGATTTTATGTTGTGTCAATTGTTCTTTAAGCCTGGTGCTGTGATCTTTCTGGTGAACACTGGAGTGGTAAATATTAGCCCAACTCAAGAAATTCACAACCTCACTAATAGTGGGGGTACGTGTGTGTGTGTGTGTTTTTTTTTTTGTTTATTATTCTTTGCGGTAGTTGATGTCGACCACTGCTTAGTTTAGTTCTAACTGTTTTATGATTTTAGAATAGCTGGTCAATGACAGGTGGCATTTGGAGTTTTAATTCAAATCTTAGCCCAAATCAGTAAATTATTTCACAACTCCATTGACAGAGAGGAATGCATTTTCTTTTTATTCTTTGCAGTGGCTGATGTTGTCCATTGTTTGATTCAGTTTTAAATATTTATTTGATTTAAGGGTAGCTGGTTAGTAATGGGGGTGGCAGTTAGAATTTTTAATTTAATCCGAGTCACTTTCTTTTGAACCTTTATTATATGAATGTTGATTTGTGGTGGAGGTCTGCAGGTTTTTTTAAACCTGTGGATTTCTTTGTTTTTACTTTTTAATTCATAAACAATTACGTGGAAAATAACTTCAAATTAGTTACTTTGAATAACTATATGTAGATTTGACACTACTTTTTGATCCCTTTTTAATTTTTTTTCAGTCTAAACTTAAAAACTCTGATCAGATGGTAGGTTATAACATTTTAAACTCTTTCTAGTTCTTTGCAATAATAAGAACCCGTAAGGTTAGCCTGTGTGTTTGCATTTGAGCATCTCCAGGCCCTGAACTAAGCGGTTATCGGGTAGCACTAGACACAAAACACCGGTAAAAATCTGTCAACCAGAAGAAATTATTAGGTATCATTTTTAGCTTATAGTTTAGCACATCAGGAAGCCACCTTTTTTACTTGTCACAAAAGTGACACACACAATGGTAGGCAGTGGGTGTTCGTCTAAGACGACACGGCGTATGCCGGTATAACTGTGGAGATGGAAACAGAAAGTGAATACAGGATGGCAGAGGCAAACAAATCCTCACAACAAACAAAATGAAGATGTTCACGTGTAATTAAGAAGGATATGACCTACAGGTCCTAAACTGATGGCGTGTGTATTCAGCAATTGAATTCATATAAGCTTGTGTGTATTGCAGAAAATGCATGATATAGCAATAATTGGGAATGAGAGAATTTGATGGCAATCGTACTTTTGTGTAATTAATGTTAAAGTCTGCATTTTACATTGTTACATTATTTTATTTACTGTATGACATCATGACACAACATTACTTTGTTTTCCATCAACACTTAAAGCTTTATCAATTTTTTAAGGTTACCGGTTCAAACTTATATGCAGCCATTATACACTCTATTAAAACACTCTGCAGAATGCTCACATAGGCAAACATTAACCAACTGAAATAACGCAGACGTGAAAAATTAGGAAAAGAGAGAACTAGAAACCAATGGCAATCATTCCGATGTTGTCGGGACAGAGTGCTGCCAACAGAAAATAAACCTATGATGCGACTTAATGAATGCTTGCAGTCTATTATAATGATAGTTAGGTAGTCCTGGATTAACAATTAAGCAGAATAAGCACATTTTAGGGCATCAAGTGAAAGGCGGCATCTCACAGAGTTACTAGGGTGTTGTACTGTTGTGAGCCATCATGGATGTAATGAGAAGTCAAGCAAAATGACCCCTTTTATTGGCTCACTAGAAACATTACAATATGTAAGCTATAGAGGCAACTCAGGGCCCTTCTTCAGGCGAGGTGTAATCTTGTCATTTTGCTCAACTTCTCATTAAAAAGCAGGAGAAAACTTCAGGAATAAGTCAAGTTGTAAGTAAGCAATAGTTAGCATTATTTGTACATCTTGTGATCCATTCATGTTGAAATGCTACAAACCTTAGCGATGGAATAGAAGAAGCCATCTTTGGTACACATCAATAAAAAAAAAATGCCCACCAACATTGATTTCTGTAGACAGAGGATGTTAAAAATTGAAATCTATGCTCTTGAATTCACTTCCTTTTAGCAGAGTGACAAGTGTGAAAGCTTTCTTTTACTAGGCCTGGATTGTAGGGCCTGGTTTGATAGCCCCTGCTGAGGCAGGATTCACGCAATGCAGACGGACATGTTCTTCTTGATCACAAAGATGTTTTGAAACGGCGATATTAAAGTCTTGTTAAGAATGCTTGTCCTTAAATCGCCGGGGAACCAAATGAAACTGGGAAAAAAATCTCTGAGTAATTATTTTTTTTTACTGTTTTATTTCATTCGAAAGGATGTATCAACAGTTAAGAAAGTTGGTCAGCAGTGCCAAATAAAATATATAAGCATTTGTTTTAGAAATGTTATGAAGAGAGCTACTGAAATGTACTGGGAGGAAGGTTGATGTCATACACAAAATGGACAAGGAGTCGATGAAGAGATCAGCTGTGTTCCTGTAAACAACAAGACTGGACAGTCGTCACATACACAGACTTCAAAGATATCAGAGATACGAGAACAACAAAAGTGTCATGAAATAGACTCTCATATGATCAGGAAGTCATTTGGGTGCAAACCAGTTAACCAACCAGCGTAGATGGATGTATGCATTAATTCAGCAGTGTTACGTAAATTCAGTTAGTCTTTTGTATACTATATTTTTTTTTCTATAACAGAATGCTGTGATGAATGATCCGTCTTCATCATTTGCTTTAGAGTAAATAAAAGATGCAATGGACAGGCTTCCTCCTACCCGATTACTGACTCAAAAGGCCATCCGACCCAACGGGTCTGGCCTTGTCACACACATGCGAGTGGGAGGCAGTTGAAGGGCTTATATAATCGTAACAACTTGTCCGACAAGGGGGATAACGGACCGAAAGAGGTTTTATCGCATCTGCCCTATTAGAGGTTAAGTTTCTTTTGTTAATGAATAATTTAATTTCTACAACCATTTGCTGTATAGTCTCCACAGTAGACATGTCCTAGAAATTGGCACTAAATATTTAGTTTGTGTTCATTTCTTATTTAATTATTCAGCACAACAAAACATTTAAAACAGAAGTACCCACTGTTAACCTATGAAACAGCATAAAGAAGCACTGAAACTGTATTCAGCCTGATAAGTACATACTGTACACATATTGTAGATTATACCATGACATAATATCTAACTGTGATCATTGTTAATAACATAGCAATATCAATTTTCAGCCATAGCGTCCAATTTTAGTTAGTACGGTCCTTATACAATTAAATTGCATGTGGGCAATACATGTAATATAGTAAAAGCGATAAAGCAAGCAAAAGTGCAATACTTTAGAACAGCAAGAGATAGAAAGCTCATGAAAGAGTGATAACAGCAACATTTTTAGACAGTGTGAAGAATAAAAGATAGGTGTATTAGTCCGGCACATAAAGGCCACTATAGGGTGTGACAACCAGTCTTTATTTTACATACCCTTATTAACATAAAGTACGATTAAAAAGGTGCTTTACAGATTTTTTTTTTTTTAAGGAAGCAAAAATGATTTGGTTAGTAAAATTAAATCACAGCCGCAAACGGAAAAGACACGATGGCAGACATCGGGAGAAGCTTGAATTCTACCTCCCAGATTTAAACAGTAAGCATCCCTTAATCCAATATCTTTCCTACCATGAACTGCTTCTGTCCGTAGCGTAACAGCCATTCTGACCTCGCAGCTTGAAGACTCGTGGAGAGTCACAAACTGTCCGGTAACAGGGTGCTTAGAGATGGATGACGGCAGTTCAACGAAGCAAATGTCAATACTTGCACATTTCACGTTAAAATCTTTAAAACAGAACTTGAGCTCGTTTTCTCAACAACTCGGAACAGAGTTTCACGCTCACCGATTCCATTTTATGAAAGTAAACATTACACACAAGCGCATACAATCGCAAACAACTTATATTTCAATACTGCAATACACTTTTATTAAATAGCAGCCCCTCCCAGTATTGCGACATTGGTGTGGAAGCCTTCTATGGAGATTCGTGCTCAAGATTCACAATATTTCTATGATTAACAAATAACCGACCGTCATGAATAACCCAAATAAAACCAAATTTACATACTGTACTTTCGGGGCTGAAATGAAAAAAATTCTAATAATAACTCATAATTTTTTTTTCTTCTGCAGACGTGTCTTATTTTTCATGGTTTGTCGAGAAAGAAATGGAACTCGATAAAGTCAAGTGAACAGCAGATACCAATAAACAGCAAACACAGGCGGGCGATTCACTCGAGCAAACTCAGGTGGTGAGCTGACGGACACGAACGCGCTGCTCATCTCTCACTCAAGTCGCGTGCAGTAACTGCGAGCGGAGCGAATGAAAACTCACACGTCCATAAAGTATCGTCCCTCACTCCCCCCGAACACTTACCCTCTGTCTATCTCTCGGCGATTATTTCTAAACCCGTCCGTCCGTCCGTCTCACTACTCGTTGTCCTGTGCTCTCCTCCGCCCTACTCTCGAGTCAAGCGGTACTGTGGCTTCAGCGCCGTCGCTTTTGATGACGTCACGCTACCTGCGTCGCACACACATGTGACGAAAGGGTATTGCCATAGACATAGAATAACTAGACGCCTCATGACCAGCCGAATCGTACGTCAACGTCGCCGCCATATTGCGAGTGGCACTGCTGTGGAGTGAAGAAATGGATAAGATGCCTCACACATGTTCTGCTTGGGATTTTACAAACCGCTGTACGCTCCAAACCAGATCCCGGGGGATTACATTTCATAGGTAAGGCTGAACAATTGTTTTGGTTATATTTGGCCATTAGAAAATCCCGTTTTATAATCTGTACTTTAGCTACGCCAGGCTAAGCTAGCAAAGCTATGCATTTATGTGCTCAAGTGAGCCTCCAAACAACGTTTTGGCTAAACGTATTTAGTCACTATGTAGATTTTTGTTAGCTGTTAACATTTCTCAAATTTGATGATGTTTTTTTCTCAATGAGCACATTGAGGAAACACAGTTTGAAACTGACAACCATCATTTTATGCTCATGCCTTTAGTTGTGTCTGTCTTCCACAAACTAAGGCTGCACCATATTGTCAGACTGAATACTCTCAAATTACAGGATCTGAGCGAGAGAGAGGGAGTGTAAGTTTGGAGGAGATCAGTGAGGTAGGGGGAGCAAGACTGTGGAGAGCTTTAAATGTTCAGAGCGGTATTTAGTATTGTATTCTGTAGTTAACAGGGAGCCAGTGAAGTTGAGAGAGAATCGGTGTAATATGTTCAGTGGATTTAGAACAGCATGTTATTATCCTGGCAGCAGAATTTTGAAGAAGTTGTAAGCGATGGATACGTTTTTGTGAAATGCCAGATAGAATAGCATTACAGTAATCTATACGTGAGGTGACTCGGGCATTAACCAATACTTCAGTACTGTGTTGGGTAAGAACAGGACGAAGTCTAGAAATGGTTTGGAGATGGAAGAAGGCAACCCGAGAAATGTTACTTATATGGGAGGAATTATTTAGTAATAATTATAATTTGTATTATTTAATAATTGCCATTATTAGTGTATAAATGGATATAAATAATTGCATTTAAACGATTCGCCAAAATCTGTTGTATGTAAACGATACTGTTTTAAACGTTACTGTTTTTTCATCAGAAAATCCAGTTTCCACATCTGCCTGTATTAGTTTAAATGGCACTTTTGCCACTCGCAATAAGGCTGATGCGCTGACGAATCCAAGTAGATATTGCTGCAGACCGGAGACATTATGGGCGGATCTGAAGGTGGGATAATTGTAAATGCAAATGGATAATATTAGCTAATTCAGAATTTCAACGAATGAGATTATTGTTACTCTATGTCAATCAAAAACTCACCTGTCCAATTATCAACGTTTGAAGTTGTCTATCAAGTGTAACTTTAGCCAAACGTTTCACAGTTCGTGATCCCTACCTCTTTGAGTTACACCTTATAGAGTTTCCCCTTAAATAAGCTGCCGTTGTACCAAGCAATGAAACTCCATTAAACGAAAGGAGATAAAAAAAGAAGCTGCGGTGATGAAACTCCATAAGACAAAAAAGAAAAAGCGACGAAACTAATTGCTCGTATTTTTGACAATGGAAGTAAGTGTGCTTCGAAATGAAAACGTTTGAAATTTGCAGAGCTTTTTTCGTATTTTTAATAACTTTGTTTTGCATGGTTATGTTTGTACAGTGAACCTTTACATTTGTATTAATTTTCGCTGTAGTAATTGATTTATATTCAGTGCTTGAAGTAGATCGGCACTCAGCGGTACTGGCAACTCTTCAAATTCCACAAGGCAAGTTTCACGAGAACTCCTTGACTGTGCATGGAAAACGAAAAAAAACTCTATTCTGTCGTGAAGTAGGCTTTTTATAAAGTTCAGACTGACTACAGTGGTGCACGATGTTACCTTTTTTTCTTTTCAGTTTAGTTCCTTATGTTGGAGTAATGTGTCTAAATTGTAATACCAAATAATCTGCGATGTTTTTGTAACGTCAATTTTAATAGAATTTCATGGCAGTTTTGTGCAGATGATGCCGGCCATTTCTAAATTGTTAAAAGACTTTCCTGCAATGGTCAGTGCGCCACTAAATTATACGTGAGTCAGACTGATAGTCGCGATATTTAGGGAGCCTTTCAATTTAATTACAATTGACATTTATATTTTTTTCCTTTCAGTCAGTTTGCTACAAGAATATCTTCTGGAAATTGGATGTTAATGAAAAATCAGGTAAATTGCAAACACCCGTCTGTTAAACTCGTAATTCATTTGTAGTGTTTGACTTTCACGTGTCTTTTTATTTTCTTTCCTTCTTCTCCTAGGACATCCCTGCTGGTTCAGTAGACTGTGGAGTAGACACGTTGATGGTGTTTGAATATGAACTGTAGGCTTTATGTGACTTTACATTTGTGTTTAAATTGGATAGGATTTCTCTCAGTCTGACTATGGAGGAACCCTTTGATTTTACTGTAAGTCTTTTAAAGATGCTGATAATATATATATATATATATTTTTTTCTTCATGTGTGGCATACCTTTAATTGTGGCATTTATTTAACACGCCCTCCACTATTAATGACAACCCTTATAAAAATGTTAATTTTTAAAATATGTATTTCTTGATGAGGGCTTTGTTTTTCTTTGAATGAAATTGTTTCAATTAAAAGTCAGATGTTTGTAATTTTTTTCAGTTCAAGGTGACATTTCTTCAGCAAACAGGGATTTTTTTCTACCCTTCTTACTCATTTTTACAAGGGGTGCCAATAATAGTGGAGAACACTGTATTTATCCTTTTTATCTTAGGATGACATGCCTGTGACTTGCATATTACTTTACATAGTGTCCAGATTGGGATATTCATAATACTGTACTCTGGAATAGATGCATTCTATAAAACTATTGAGATAACCACCAACGAGAGTTTTTGTAATGAACCATAGAGTAATTCTCACAGTTTGAACTTTATTCCAAAGTGCCCTCTTTTATGAGAAAATTGGAGTATTCAGACCAAAACCAGATAGCTTGCACAAGACAAATACTCCATATGACAGTCTGATGTTTTATTTGTGTGTCCACCGTGTAGGAGAGCAGGCTGGCTGTGTGGCTGCAGTGGGACAGCTGACTCGAGAACAAGGGGCTCAGGTTTATGAGGCTGCAGAGATCAGCAGGGCCTCCAGGAGGACTCAACATGAAAAACTGTTGGAGTTCATCATAAAGGGCCATGGAGCAGATGATCACTTGCTGGTAACTTAGTTCAGATAACAAGCAAAACTTTATTATTGTAATCTATCTAGTAGCAGAGAGCTATGATGACTTTAGAGCACCAAACTCTTGTATTTTCTTATCCAACAGACTGTTGTATCTGAAAAGGTGTCATCCAAATGGTTTAAAAAATTATGAAGATCCTAAAGGTCCGGGTAATGACCTCTATACAGTAGAAGATGAGGAGCTGACAGATGGCCTTTACAACTACCTGATGAAGTGCTGTGAAGAGCTGTAGGTACTTTTGAAAAGATCGACAGAGTTCACATCATTCTGGATGTGCTGATGCCGGAGGCTCATTTGGCTTTAGTGAATCTTTGAGTACAGAAAGTCTCTGTGAGTGAGAAGCAGAAGGTCTGATCAGTGATGGACCAGCAGATGGTGAGTGGGATGTCATGTGGTGTTGGGGGGTAGACGGTCCTTTCTTTTTCTTTTCAGCACCATTCTTCTGTTAATCAGAATACCATTTTACTTGTAGAGAATTTAGACAAGAATATAAACTAAATACATAGAAATGTAAATATGTTTAAAGTGAAATTTTAAATATGCATTAATACACTTTTAGTGTTAGTGAAAGTAAATCTCTTTTTTTTTTAAAAAAGTGAGTGAAGAGTTTGAGGTATTTCAACTTGGGGTTCCATCTCAGCGCCTCCTCTGATAAATGTGTCACTTGCTTTACTGGTCTTTGGCCTTTTTTATTTCTGAGTGTTAAACTGACTGTGCATAATAGAGTTGTGTAGATTTGATTTAACTATTGCTGTAAATAATGGACACTTTGTTGATTTAAGTTCTGTATATTTGAAATTGTCTGCTTATCTGTTTTTAGCCAATTCATGCCATCTGCATTTTTTCTTTAATTTTTATAACTGCATTGTACAGTTTTATTACTTTTTAGAACATTACAAGTAAACATGTCTATCCCCATTACATATTATTTATATATAATATAGATTTGGGCATGCTTTAGTATATTCCCTGATAAGTCTGTCTGTTAGAATGCACAAAGATTAATTTTTCCTACAGTTCAACTGACCCATCATTATTGTTAATTGTAAATATTTCTTGACATGGTTGTACAACTTATACTGAATCATTATTAATAATCTTTTGTTTTTGGCAGTGACAATACTGAGTGTTTAGTTTCATTTGTGCTGGCCCAGTCTTCTCGTGTATTAACACAACTAGAACTGAGAGATTTGAGCAGAGCCTCCACTTTTATCATCATGGACTACAAATGGCACACTGGACTTTACTGGACTCGCCGGTAATCCCACAGCTTGGAACCTGAGCATCCTGATCAAGACTTTACTGTTCACTTACAAACACAGTCTACGACAATAAGGGTCTTACTTCTCTTTATTTAGGAGTCACATTTTCAATACAAGAAATACTGAATTATTTTGGGCAAGAAAAAATGTTTTGTGTAACAGAAACATGTAAATACACATCAAAATGTCAACATAAACAGTGTATGAATGTACTGTATGTTTACTATTCTTGCTGTACTGATGCAGATTTAGTACACGTCCATTGTGTGATTTGTTTTGAAACAGTCACTAAAACACAGCCTTACCTTGCTATTGGGACAGTAGAAGCAGGTTTGTTTGTGCACTTTTTTTAGAATATTTTTTCTGTTGCTTGCATATGTGAAGGTTTACTGTTCTAAAACTGTAACTCACAGCTAGAACCTTGTTATTCTAAGGTCTCGACATTTAAGTGTGTGTCAGTGTTTATGTGTGTGTATAAACTATTAAAAAAATTAAAGGAACACTTTGAAAACACATGAGATCTCAATAGGAAAAAAATCCTGCTGGATATCTCTACTGAGATGGTGATGTGTTAGGGACAAAAGGATGGCAATGAAAATGATCAAGCAACAGAGAGAGGGCTCAATTCAAAGATAACCCGAAAATCAAGGAGAGAAAAAATGATGCGGCAGGCAGGTGAGTCCATTTTGCCAAAATTTCATTGCAGCAACTCCAAATCGTACTGAGTAGTTTGTATGGCCCCCATGTGCTTGTATGCATGCCTGACAACGTCCTAAAGAGAAGACAGATGGTGTCCTGGGGGATCTCCTCCCAGATCTGGACCAGGGTATCACTGAGCTCCTGGACAGTCTGTGGCATCAGATGGACTGAAACATAATGTCTATTGGATTGAGGTCAGGCGAGTAAGCGTGGGGGCCAGTCAATGGTATCAATTCCTTCATCCTCTCATCACATGAGGCTGGGCATTGTCATGCACGAGGAGGAACCAGCATAGGATCTGACAATGGGTCAAAGGATTTCATCCTGATACCTAATGGCAGTCAAGGTGCCATTGTCTAGCCTGTAGAGGTCTGTATGTCCCTCAATGGGTATTCCTCCCCAGGCCATCACTGACCCACCACCAAACCAGTCATGCTCAATGATGTCACAGGCAGCATAACGATCTCCACAGCTTCTCCAGACCCTTTCACATTTGTCACATGTGCTCAGGGTGAACCTGCTCTCATCTGTGAAAAGCACAGGGCGCCAGTGGTGGACCTTCCAATTCTGGTACTCTATGGCAAATGCCAATTGAGGTCCACGGTGCCCACTAGAGGACATCTGGCCCTTAGGCCACCCTTACGAAGTCTGTTTCTGATTGTTTGGTCAGAGACATTCACACCAGTGGCCTTTCTGCTGGAGGTCATTTTGTAGGCTCTGCCAGTGCTGATCCTGTTCCACCTTGCCCATAGAAGCAGATACCAGTGGGTCCAACTGATGGGTTAAGGACCTTCTACGAAGGGCCCTGTCCAGCTCTCCTAGAGCAACTGGCTGTCTGTCTCCTGGAATCTCCTTCATGCCGTTGAGACTGTTTTGAGAGACACAGCAAACCTTTTGGCAATGCCATGTGGTATTGATGTGCCATCCTGGAGAAGTTGGACTACCTGTGCCAGCTCTGTAGGGTCCAGGTATGGCCTCATGCCACCAGTAGTGACGCTGACCATAGCCAAATGCAAAACAAGTGACAAAATAGATGAGGAGGTAAAAATGCCAGTGGCCTCCCTCCAGCTGTTAAACCATTCATTCCTGTTTTGGGGGTTGTCGCTCTCATTGTTGCCCCTCTAGTGCACCAAAGCAGCTGAAACTGATGAACAAGCCCCTCTGCTACTTAACTGAGCAGATCAATAGCCCATTTTCACTGACTTGATACTATACTCTCATTCAAAAGGGTTCCTTTAATTTTTTTGAGCAGTATATATATCCTATAGAAAACTACATTGATGTAAACCAGTTTTTCAGTATAAACCAATGACAAACAAGAAAAAAAAAAGCCTTACCAGAGATATCATTGCCAAAATAAATTCCCAGCTGTTCAGATAGAATGATTTAATGGTTCAGACTTGACAGACTCAGTGTAGTGTGTGGTAAACTGACCAGTAAAGTGGAGTCGTTTACAGCTGTACAGGTTGTTATGTCAGGGCCATACTGGAGTATACAGACTCTGTGTGGTCTTAATATGCTGTTTGCTTGTGTAGTCATGTAGGATGATGCCCTGCTGAACTATCTGCCATCTCTATCTTGTTACCAGTTGTGATGCTGATGCCCATCAGTGCCTGCTGTACAGTTGGACTCCTGACCTCCTCCAGTCTCAGAGACCCTAAAGACAGGCTGATGTGTTCAGCACACCACTAGGACCTGATGGAGTCAAATGGAGGATAAATGAGATATGAACAAACATCTGTCATGTTTTAATCTCTAAATGTAACTGTTACATAAGTAATATGTATTATAATAAACATATATTTGATGATCTTAAAGAGGTATTTAAAATCCCAAAAGTAATAAAGATTCAATTAAGTCAAATAATTGAATACCCTGATTAACAGGTGCACAGTCACAACAACTGCAATATTATTACTCTTTTTAAGGCGTAATATTTGCTCTTCACAGATCGTTTAACATAGTAAACTTCATTATGAAAATAATAATTGAAAGGTGACTATTAGCACTATGATAACTGTGTTTCTTACATTTAACAATGATAACATGTAGAGACAGCCAATGGATTCTTTAAAGTCACAATTTTATTGTCAGCTTTCTTAACGTTGTCTATTCCCTGATACATGAATGCGAGAGTGTCAAGTATGTGATTTGTAATATTCAGTAATCATAATACAGCTAAAAAAAAAACAAACCTGAATACGAGATCCACAGGCAAGAAACTCACTAGAGCTGCTGGTGTGTTGAGAACAGACATGAAGACCACAGAATATTTGACAGACATCAGCAAACAAAGAACAGACGCTGATCTGCAGACAGAAGGGGCGACAATGGAATATTAGGAATTTATCAAATAAATGTTGATAAATAGTAATGAAAGTATTCAAACACATTTTAGGGTTGTGTATTATAGAAGTAAAGATCTAACTCTGATAGTTTATTCAATGTTTAAAATCGTAATACATTTGTAGCCTGTCTTTGAGGTGACCTGTTAAATGTAGGTGGCTATTTCATTGGGACATTCAAATCAACAACGACAGTCAAACATTTGTTTTAATCTGACTGACTCGATCAAGTAGAGCCCACACTTAAATCTACGTCAATCCATTAAAATTAGACAAACACAAATTTGTATTGTTATAATCATTTACATTTTCTTCTGACGTCGTTTAGTAACGATAAATATCTCATATCAAAACTTTTATTATCATTATTTTTTCAAAATCACTAATCATAAATGACGGTGATAAAAATACACTGCAGTCTTTATAATGCACTCGACAGAGTGCTATAGTGTAAGATATTGGCACTAGTAGACTATCAACACAGGTGTATTTTACGAATATACACTCCGTCTCTTAGTCACTTTATCTTGACCGTCCACAATTCTTTTTACATATCCATAAAGCAATTGGCTAAAGTGGGACATGAATGACAAATAACACCGATTAGCGATTTGTTAACTAAAAAGGCGATTGACCACGAAGTAAAAATTTTCGATTGGCTGATCAGTGCCCGACGTACACAAATTTAATATATGATTGGCTGAAGTCGAAAATGATATTCACGCCCATTTTACTCCGGTCTGCAGCAATATCTACTTGCACGTGACAGCTTTGCGCAAAGAGAGGCTTTGAAAAGACAGACATGCGCTGTGAAAGAGGTGCGGGTATAAAATGGGGGGCTTTGAGAGATCAAAACAAATGAAGTGACTGATTGGAGGAAAAAAAAAGAAGCTGTTCGGCTGTGGAAATATTGTACAGTTGCATTGCAGTGATATTTAGTGGAGCTCAGTAAAAACACTTACTGTATCTGGCAGATAGACGAGATCTGATACACCCGATAGATAAAACTACAAGACCACCAAGAAGTTCGTTAGGACACAACAGACAGCGTACTCAATTGAATGGTTTGCTCAGCTTATGTTATGGTCTTTATATAGAAAGCACCTTAGAACTCACATACTTCACCACCTTATTTCTTTTACGTATCTGCAGTCATTGTCTAAATGTGTGCAGTGGCGTTCATTCATTCTGAGTATAGTTTTTTTTTGTATGTTGTACATGCTGCATATTCAAGTGAAAAGGCTTCAATAAACGTGGCTCTATCAAATCCAGTACCTTACACAGGTTCCTCCTGACTGTTCCTCTCCTGGAGGAGGACCGATGGCTCCTTTAATCCCAGGCCCCCCTATAGCCTGGCAGCAATTCAGCTTACACCAGCCAACAAATCTGTCTACTCCCTTGCTAAATTCTCTCTTGTCACCATGCCTGATGCTTCCCACTATTGCAAATAATTTCCACAGATGGCAGCCCTGTGTGTTGTGGCTCAAATCTGAGGTGTACAAGGTGAAAAGGAACACTGACATAACTGTGCCTTGTGGAGGAGCACCAGTGCTACACAGCCCTACACATCCATTCTTTTCTATAGCCACTGTATATCTGGCTCAACGAGACTAAGTTGCAAGTAGGGAAAAGTAATCGACCACAAAGGGTTAACCAATAGAAAGAGCTTCAGCCAGACGGATCCACCATGAAAAGAAGGATTCTTAAATAAATACTACTGGCATTAAAAGAGATGTTTGGAAAAAAGATGAACTGTGAAATTCAAAAGGTCTTAAAAAGTAGGTGGCTAATTCAAAGTAAAATCTGTCATAACGGTAAAATGACGACACTGTATGTCAGGGGTGGGCAAAGTCATTCCTGGAGGGCCGCAGTGGCTGCAGGTTTTTGTTCCAACCCAATTGCTTAATAAGAAGCACTTATTGCTCTAGAAACACTTCTGCTTCATTTTAGTTCTCTCCCTCATTAAGATTTTGAACCCTTATTGCGTATTTAAGCCTTAAACAGCTGCATTCTCGGTTTTTAATTGCTCCTTATTAACAATAAGATGCAAATGACAAAAGAAACCAGCAGTTTATCTATTTTGCTTGTTACCCTTTACACCTGTGTGTATTTATTGTGCACTATTTGGTTTAATTAAATACTTGGAAGGAAAGAGAAGAGAAAAAAAGTGAAGGATTGAGAATTACCCATCCATTTTACACTTCAAAGTATTTGGATGATATCCTTAGAATGAAAAAAAAAAAATCTAGGATATGAGAATGACTTGACATAGCAGAGTTAAAGCACTAGCAAGCCATGAAATGTAATTATTGGCAAGGATTGTTTTCTAATTAAGCAACTGGGTTGGAACAAAAACCTGAAGCCACTGCGGCCCTCCAGGAATGACTTTGCCCACCCCTGCTGTATGTCATAATAGCTAGATGGATTTTACTTAATATACTAAATTCATATTAATCACTATACTTTTGGATGAGATGATTTTTTTCATTTTTGTCATTTTATTAATTTCATTTCTGGCACAAATGGTATTAACATGAAGTAACATCACAATAGGTGAAGACAAGCAAAATCAGAAGAGTTTCCTTATGAATACATTATTTCCTGTGCGTTTCTAAAAACACGTACAGTACAATTCCTCTTAACTGGCCACCTCAGGACTGAACCCAAGGCCTGTTGCCATTTCGGCCAGTTAATCCAACGCATACCTATTGTCATGTAGAAAAATATTTCTAAGGTATTTACTGTACCTCTTCAACGTTCCTGAAGAAACCACATCCACAAGGCTTCATCCACAATTTTACACATGGGTTTTTTTCTCATACGACTGGACAGATTTTATCAAACTCCATTTTTGAACGCCTGTCTCTTACCGTGCTTTTCCCAGCATCAAGTTCGGCACAAATTTTCGCCAGCGATTCACCATTATCCAACCGCTTTAGCGCCTTAAAACACGTATCCATTGAAACTACAATTTGTTTTATGTTTTATGCACACAGTCTCCTTTGATGGTCACGGAGTCCATGAGGGGCCTTATGTTAAAGTACCTTCTGAATGTGCCAGTATGTTGAGTAGAAAAGGAATGTCCGAAGTCCAACGATTGTAGCCCTGCATAAGTCATCCATTTCGATGAGCCCCATGTCTCCTTCAGATCTAGAAATCTACATTCTAGGGATGCCTTGATTCTTGTATATTGACTGGTATGCACGGAGAAGTTCTCACGTTTTTATGTCCAGTTTAAGTAAATTGTTCGGTGTCCAGTCAGAGATGCCAAAGTCATCAGATAGGATGTGAATGGCAAGCTGGTTGATCACCAGGATTTTACAGCATGCAACAAGG
>JANRMT010062791.1:204271741-204288982 GCA_026402145.1 Polypterus bichir lapradei
CTATTTTAATGAGCATTAAGATGTAAGAATTAGGATTAAAAAGACTTGTACTGATATATTTTTTTACTATTTTGTATGAGCTAGAAACCACCCATAGTTTATTAAGCCAAAGGATAGACGTGCAGGAGAGCTGCAGAAAGATAGGCCCCTCGCTTAGAGAGGGAATGTGAACTCTTTATTATATAAATTATATAAATTATAGTAGCAAGCAAGAACATTCCTTATCAAATAGATAAGACAGACAGAGCGAGGCTTGACACCCCCTTAACTAAGAATTATTAGTAGAATCAACAAGAGGCAGGTCTAGAGCTGTGGAATGCTAGAAGTTAGAGGAGGAAGAATAATGGCTTAAATGATAAGAATGGGATAAAAGAAAAGGGTCATCATTGTTCCATCTTAAGTGAGTCTGTATGCACGCCATACGATAAAGCCTAATTCTGCTGCCTGTTCTGAAGTGTCCAAATGCCTTCATTGGGGCTGAGAGCGCCCCTGCCATGTCAGCCTGCTTTAACAGTCAACAGCTGCTTGAAACAGTGTAGGTCACTGGAGCTAAAGGGAGGTCAACCAGTTAATAAAGACAGGGGGTCAGACAGCAAGCTGTCAATGTTTAAGCAATGTGTTCAGAACTGACAAGAAGTCCAGTTGTTTGTGTGCTACTGGATTATGATGGTCTGTTACTGTGACTTAGCTGAAGATCACATTGCACCGTTTGGAGGAATTCATGCAGAAATCCATAAATGGCCAAAAGGGTCACAGTCTTTTTTCTGCAACTGTTCTTTTGTATAACAAGGATAGACTCTGAGCACTGACACAAATTTGCAACTATAGTACAAGAGCAGCAGCAATAATTAAGGCGAAGGCACCTTGAACACTCAACCTTTTAGCCTCATTTCTTAGATTCTCATAAAAAGCACAAGACCACCTCCCTTTCAAGCCCATAACCCCCAATCCTCAAACCTACACCTTCTCTCTCCAGACTTACTTGTAGATGGTGGCTGATCTTCCAGAGTTCTAACAGATGATGATATTTCCTCGGTCCTCCTTGTGTCAGACTGTAATGATTCGGACTTCACGTGGATAGAAAGCCCTGCAGATAAGCAGTGTGTGCTCTGAGGAGATACCAACCCCATTGCTGCTCCATCTTGACACCTGTAATGAAGGTCATTTTCCTGGACACTCTCCACACTTTTATGTTTGTGTGTCTCAATGCTGATAAACTTCTCTTCAACCTCTTCTTTAATGTCCACCAACTCCAGTTTACAGTCCTCTTCCTTAATGTGGAGATTAACTTGGTTAGGGTGGGCAGGCTCCCATTCACAGTGCTCCTCCTTAATATCTGTGATCTCTGTCTTTATGATGTTCATGTCAGCCTCACACATCTCCTCTTTCACATCCATTTAGAGATTACAGTAAATGATAGCTTCTCTCTGTGTGGAAAGAATAGGATTGAATTCCATCAAAAGTGCACTATTATTATTTAAACACATCTTAATTTAATTTTATAACACCTTCTCAGTCACGGTTTATGCCATGTCTGATAGTTGATAGCATGCAGTCAGTTACTCTTCATATCAAATTATCACATATAAAACAAATGTTGGAGTGAAGGTCCAACAGACTCGAACAAGACCATTGCCCACGGTTGGTGGTCAGCAGTATTCACTACTTGGACTAAACATACAGTGTTCATGGGGCGTCACCATTGTGTTATGAAGTCTGGTGATGAATGTTTATCTAAGTAGGATCACAGGATTGTGTTCATAAATAACTAAGAATGAGAGGTTAGGAGCAGACGCTGATACAGCGCATTGCCGCACCCACCACATGACAAACCAACTCAGAGTCCCAGGACCCGAGTGCAGCCATGCAACGGGTGACACCTGAGCACCACACTAGCTCAGATGGAGTGGAACACTGGGAGGATTTTTATGGTGTATGGAGTGCCAATTCTGCCACTGACCCCCAGGTTTTTCCCAGCAGGTTGGAAGGCCTACATGCAGGGCTGGATGCAGATTAATGTCATACCCAGGAAGGAGCAACTGTAGGTTAAGAGCCTAACAAAGTAGAGTCACCTTTGGCGTATACGGGACTCGAACCGGCAACCTTCTGATTACCAGTGCAGATCCCTAACCTCAGAGCCTCCACTCTGCCCAAAATAAATAAATAAAATTAAAAAAAACAGGAAGGGGGAGAGGAACGAGGAACTTATCTGTGCCAGAATAATATGTCTTCCTACAGGAGTAGATGAACTGGTGAAATATTAGGTTTGCTACCGTACACTATCACATGTAATTACTGATTTGTATCTTCTGTTTTTGACATTAGGTTGCACAAAGATCTTTGTCTAGTAACTAAAACCAACCATAAACAAAGCCACCCATCACCTGTTATCTGCTGGGCCAATCATAACATTTGACTGTAGTAACAGATTTTATAAAAACCCTTTGATCCCATTATACATTTTAAAGTGCTTTGTTCTTCAGAACTGTGAATGTCCCTGCTACTTTAGTAAACAACTGACTGACCCGACCTCCTTCAATGTACCGTCACGCTGGGGATGGACACGAATGTTTAAAAGTGATGTAAAAAAGTTGAACCAGTTTCCCCAAAATCCACTAAACTACTCTTAATCACCTACAGAGCAGTCCACCAAGGATTTCTGCATAGAATAAAACATCAAAGACTTAACACTTAGCAAACTCAGTAGTGTGTCTGTTTGTGTACAGTACACAAGTTAACTCAGCGGTACCATACAGTAACAGGGAAGCATTGGGTTTTCCTCCTAGATAGCAATTACACGTACTGTAATTTAACCACCTTAGCATTAGAACGGAGAATCACTCAGGCTGTAAAAACATTGCGAAAAGCGTTAGCCCCAAGCGTCACTAGGGCAACTGTATAGATCCACCTCGCGTAAGACCTGAGGATTACTCGGGCTGTAAAAGTGCCATCAGCGTTAGAGCAGAGCTTTGCTTAGTAAATGGTATAAGCGTGTCTTGTGTAAGCGACAAGCCCGAGTGTTATCCAGGTAGCAGTGCAGACACGTCTTCTCCTGGCCTCAAAATGGCATCTCGTAAGAAACGTCTTTCAGCAGCCCACAAGTTGCACACTCTTGCCAGTGATATGAGCAGTGATGACAAAGTGAATCTGTCTTCAGGCAGTGGGATTGAAACAGACAGTGGAATCAAAAGTGATTCTGATGAATCTGAAAGTGACACTTGTGTACACACTTGCAAAGTGTGCTGTTCAAAAGCTGATCAGTCTTTAAAGAATAATCGGCAAGGAATTGCGCTACTATTATCCCGACTGTGACGCTGGATTGTGTATTTCACCGTGCATCAAGATATAGCACACAAACGACACATTTTGATAGTGTAAATGGTATTAGCATCGTTTTTATTAATATTCTGATTCATTATTATTATTATTTGTACAATTATTAAACTTTCTACACTTCTGACTTTGTACTTTTAGTGTTTTGCATGTTTGACAGTAGAACAATGAGAGTAAATGTCATTTTTTCAAACAAAAAAACAATGCAATGCGTTTTACAAGCTTTTATGTGAAAAAATGTTACACTAAGGAGGTTAAACAAACAATGAAGACAATTCATGAAAGCATAAATGACACAGTAAAATAAAAATATACTAATAATGAAAATGCAAAAATGCAACATACCGTAAGAACTTAAAAGGTCTGACAAAGGAGTCCGCTAAGCCCACTTGTTTGGCTAATAGCTAAGATGTCCCAATCTCTCCTCCAGATCCTTAACACTAGAATTACCAAAGTCTACGAAAAAACGTGTAAATCCGGCCCACCTTAAATCCATTTGCACCTCTCCGTCAGTGTCTTTTGTCTTGTAAATGTGCCAATAAAGAGAAGCAGTCTGCTATTCCATCCCCCCACCGCCGCAGAATGGCCACAAAGTTCTCCCAGCTCATGCCTTCATTATCTGGGAGTGAAGTGCTGGAGTTTTAGCGCGGAAATAATAGATCGTTATTTGGAACGCATGCATTTCATGTGTGTTCCGTTTCTACAATCACCTGTGTAAACACATTGTTAAAAAAGAAATGTTTTTCATATTTTAGTAATAAATGACAAAATGTAGGTATAAACTATATAATGTGTGAAGCTTGAAGTCCAAAGAACAAATAATCACTTTCACAAAAGGTTCAAGGATGACATAGCAGCTTCCGTGTCGTAGCGGTAAGAACTGCTGACTTGTAATCAAGAATCCCCCGGTTTGATCCTGACTGTTTCGTGTAGTAGAGAGTAGTGAGCTGCTCTTATTGTTATTATACAATAAATACATACATTTGATTTGTGTCTGTAACAGCCGCTGCACATTTATAGTACTTGTAGAAGTTACCATTTTTTTTTCCACTTTTATTCTCTCAGTCACTATCACGAAACAAACTACCGCCCCCCCCCCAGAAGCACTGAAACTGAATTTTGCCTGAAACGTCTGTACTGTACACATATTGTAGATTATACCATGATATAATATGCAAACGTAATCATTGTTAATAAAATAGCAATATCAATTTTCTGCCATACCATCCAATTATAGGTAGCACAGTCCTAATACAATTTGATTGTATGTAATATAGTAAAGGCAATAAAGCAAGCAAAAGTGCAATACTTTAGAACAGCAAGAGCATAGAATGCTCATGAGAGTGATAAGAGCAACATTTTTAGACAGTATGAAGAGTAAACGATGGTGTATTAGTCTGGAACATAAAGGCCACTATAGCCTGTGACAAAAACCAGTCTTTATTTTACGTACCCTTATTTACAATAACTACGATTAAAAGGTGCCTTACAGATTTTTTAAAGGAAGCAATAATGATTTGGTCAGTGAAATTAAATCAAAGCCGCAAATGGAAAAGATACAATGATGGCAGACATCAGGAGAAGCTGGAATTCTCCCTCCCAGATTTAAACAGTAAGTATCCCTTAATCCAAATTCTCTTTGCTAACACGAACTGCTTCTGCCCGTAGCCGTAACAGCCATTCTGACCTCGCAGCTTGAAGACTCATGGAGAGTCACATTATAAGAGAGGCACTGATGCTCTGTAGGGAGCTTACAAATCAAACTGTCCGGTAACAGGGTGCTTAGAGATGGATAACGGCAGCTAAATGATACAAGTGTCAATACTTGCACACTTCACTTTAAAATCTCTAAAACAGAACTTGAGCTCGGTTTTTCAACAACTCGGAACAGAGTTTCACGCTCACCGATTCCATTTTATGAAGGTAAACACTGCACATAAACGCATAAAATCGTAAACAACTTAGTTTTCAATACCATAATACTTTTTTTTTTTAAATACCAGCCCCTCCCAGTATTGCGACCTTGGTGTGGAAGCCCTCCATGGCGATTCGTGCTCAAGATTCACAATTTTTCTATGAGTAACAAATAATCGACTCTCATGAATAACCCAAATGAAAACAAATTTACATACTGTACTTTGGGGGCTGAACTGAAAATAATTAAAATAAGTCATAAAAATCATTTAATTGTGTTTTTTGCATACGTGTCTTATTTTTCATGGTTTGTCGATAAAGAAATAGAACTTGATAACGTCAAGTGAACAGCAGATACCAATAAACAGCAAACACAGGCGGGCGATTCACTCGAGCAAACTGAGGTGGTGAGATGACGGACACGAACGCGTTGCTCGCCTCTCACTCAAGTCGCGAGCAGTAACTGCGAGCGGAGCGAATGAAAACTCACACGTCCATGAAGGGTCGTCCCACAATCCCCCGAACACTTACCCTCTGTCTGTCTGTCTCTCGGCAGTTCTTTCTAAGCGCGTCCGTCCGGTCTCAATCGACAACAACCTCCCTTCTCCTGGAAGGCGGCAGCGTGGCTTCAGCGCCGTCGCTCCTGATGACGTCACAATGCCCCATCACAAGCACACGTGACAGCTTTGTGCAAAGACAAATCCGCGAGAGGGATGCATGACGTCATCAAGAGCGACGGCCCTGAAGTCTTTTGCCACTGGGCTGTGTAGGATTGTGTGGTCGAGTGAGGCGAGCAGGTGTGCGGACGAATGTAAAGAGAATCATTGACAGATAGAGGGGTAAGTGCTCGTGGTCTGGGAACGACACCTTATGAACGTGGGAGTTTATATTCGCTGCACGCGACTTGAATGAGAGGCGAGCAGTGCGTTCGTGTCCATCAGCCCACTGTCGGACTTTGCTCAAGTGAATCCCGCTGTGGTCCCTCGCATGGCTTTGCTGTTGTAAGCGGTTCACCTCACGTTATTGAGCTCCATTTCTATTTCACTTTGCCCAGGCACATCGCCTATTCCTTCTCTTTATTTCTTCAGGCGTGTCCTTCCCGAATCTCAAGGAGTCTCTCCTTCCGCACGCAGACACACAGCGCTTTGCTTTTTGCCTTCGTTCTCCATTCAGTCCTTGGCGTTCAGTTTACAGACAAGAACGGAGTTGCTGACCGACGCGCAGCAAGGTGTCAGTCGGGCTTTACACGTCTGATTTGTAAAAGAGATAAAAACGAACTGGCTTTACACGTCTGATTTGTAAAAGAGATAAAAACGAACTGGATGAGAGTCGGCGTGGAGACGAGCGGAGAATGAATACAAATAAACAGAAATCGGAGTTAAGTGTAGTGCTGCAGTGTTACTTCTCCATTAGAGCTATGAAGTGAATAAGTTTGTCTATGATGTGTGATTTTATACAGTTACACCGCCTAACACTCTAAAACGCGTTCAATCCAGTGTGGACAGTAGACATTTACATAAATTGCATGGATAAAAAAAAATCTTTTTTTTTTCTTTTTCTATTCCATTGATCTTTGTGAAATTTTTCTAAACCTTTTACTAAGGCCCAAATCTGTAGTCCCTGCCAATGAGTATTAGAGGGGTTAATGGAGGTTTGTAGTTTGTGTGGCTGCCTCACAGTTCCTGCAGATTGAATTTGAGTCTCAGCCTGTTTATGGTCTGTATGCAGTTGTCATGTGTGCTTTGTGGATTTTTTTTCTCCCGCTTTGTAGAAGTGCACAGACTTCGTGAAATAACAAATCTAACTTGGCTTGGTGTGGTTGTGAACATAAATGTGCGTCACCCTCTGATGATCCATAGCTGGCTCCTGTCTCTGTTACAGGTACTCTGGTTTTCTTTCCATATCCCAATGACTTTTGTTTGTGTTTTGTTTTGTACTCGGCTATGGTGGGGAGGTGGAAGCTCAGTCCTATACAGTGGCTGCTGCTGATGTTCTGGGCACAACCAGGCTGTGTGGGTCACCCCCAGGCACTCATCAGTGAACACCACCTGCAAGCTTAGCATCCTCCTTCTGTGCAAGGATCCATTTGATTTCATCAGAATATTCATGAGTCCCAATGTGTTGTTCTTTATCAGACCTTGCCCCTTAGGAATAACCACAGTAGATCGGCCAATTAGGAGCTCAAATCTCCAGACATTGTATTGCTCACAATATTGGGAGGAGCTCAGAGTTAATGTACATTTTTTATTTTGCGTTGTTATGTCCGTTGTTTTCTTCTACAAGATGAAATTGTCAAGTGTGAAATTGTCTTTTGGATTTTTTAAAACGAGGTGAAGTTCTGTTTGTTGGAATTTTAAAAAAAAAAGTCTGCAAACATTCATGAAGGCCCGTGTCCTGTCACATCTGTCCTCCGTCATTAAGCACCCTTATTTCAGACAAATTTATTTGTAAACCCTCTGGTGACTCCTGTTGCACTTGACCATCTGAAAGTCTTCAAAGACCGAAGTCCAAATGGCCGTGGACACAAGCAGTTCATTTTAGAAAAGAATTGGATTTAAGGGGATTATCAGACCCCACCCCTTAGTAATCCCCACCGTAGATCGGCCAATCAGGAGCATAAATCTCCAGACATCATAACACCTGAGCCACGCAAGGCCTCCCCAATGCCCAACTCACAATATTAGGAGGAGTTTGGATTTAATAAGCATTTATTATCGTGTTAAATATAACATTATTTATTATTTTGTGTGTTTTCTTCTGCAAAATGATATTGGTGAACCTGAAACTATCTTTTGGGTTATTTAAAACAGAGCTAATGTCCCATTGTGGAAATTTTAAACTCTGCCAACATTCATGAAGGCCCGTGTCCTGTAGCTGCTGTCCTCTGTCATTACCACTAGAATTACCTAATCATACAAAAAAAATGTGTAAATCCGGCCCACCTTAAATCCCTTTGCACTTCTCAGTCTGCGTCTTTTGTCTTGTAAATGTGCTGATCAAGACAAGCAGCCTACTATTCCATTCCCCCACCACTGTAGAACGCCCACAAAGTTCTCCCAGCTCATGCCTTCATCATCTGGGAGTGAAGTGCTGGAGTTTTAGAATGGAAATAATAGATTGTTATTTGGAACACATGCATTTCATGTGTGCTCTGTTTCTACAATAATCTGTGTAAACACATTGTTAAAACAAAGTTTTTTCATATTTTAGTAATAAATGACAAAATATAGACATAAACTATATAATGTGTGAAGCCTAAGTCCAAAGATCAACTAAACACTTTCACAAAAGGTTCAAGGATAATACAACAGTTTCTGTGGAGCAGCAGTAAGAATTGTTGACTTATAATCAAGAGTCCCCCTCTTCGATCCTGACTGCCTCGTATATTTACCGTTTTGAGTAATGAGCTGTTGTTATTGTTAATATTATGCAATAAAAACATACGTTTGATTTGCGTCTGTAACAGCCACTGTAAATGTATAGTACTTGTAAAAGTTACCTTTTTTTCACTTTTATTCTCTCAGTCATATACTACCATCCCCCCACAGATCTGACGCTGTTACTTTTTATCTGAAACTGGGAATAACTGTAGATGTGAGTGAAGTTTTGAGACAATGGAACCGGAAATTCTTTGATCTTGATGAATAAAAGCTGTCACACAAATGCTGGCGAATCTCAATATTGCATTCGTGCAATGATGTTTTCTGATTGGTGCTATTCAGGTCATACAATGATTTCTTCATAATGTCACCTACTGTATATTTGTCTTTTTCTTTTTTCCCCCCAGTGTTGCGCTGACGTCATGCACCAGAAGGCGTGAGCTTATTCAGTGCAAGCAGGAACACGCAGGTGGCTGGTTGCTTGTGCTATAACACGCTTGACTTGGCTGCGATCAACGCACATGTACTGTGCAAGGCATACATGGGGGCCACTGAGAACAGAAGAGCGTTCATGGCTCACCTTGCAGAGGAACATTCTTTCCTCTGCTTGTCCTGAAGTCCTATGTAGACTGGGCAAGATCGGGGGGAAAAAAACGTGGTCACTGACTACAACCGCAAGAATGTACATGAATGAATATGAATAATATGAATAATGTTGCATCTGTGCCACAATGATTTCCGAAATGTACTATTCAGGTCATAAAATGAATAATTCCAAATATCATATATACCTATGTCTCTGTGTTTTTGTCAGTGCGGCTTTGACATCATGGGCCATAAAGTGCATACTAATTCAGCATAAGCAGGAACATTCAATAAAACTGAATAAAAAATAATCAAGTGACAATGAGATACGAATAAGGCAGATTCACCAGCGATTGTGTGTCAGATTTTATCCATCCAGATTAGAGAATTTCCAGTTCCTTTGTCGCAAAACTCCACTCACATCTACAGGTATTCCCAGTTTCAAATAAAAAGTAACAGCATCAGATCCCTTGGGTGGGGCGGTAGTATGTATCGTGATCGTGACCGAGAGAATTAAAATGAGAAAAAAAAGGTAACTTTTACAAGTACTATAAATGTACAACGGCTGTTACAGACACAAACCAAATGTATGTGTTTATTGTATAATAACAATAAGAGCAGCTCACTACTCAAAACGGTAAATATACGAGGCAGGCAGGATTGAACTTGGGGACTCTTGATTACAAGTCAGCAATACTTACTGCTGCGCCACAGAAACTGTTGTATTATCCTTGTACCTTTTGTGAAAGTGTTTATTTGATCTTTGCATTTCAGGCTTTACACATTATATACAGTAGTTTATGTCTACATTTTGTCATTTATTACTAAAATATGAAAGCGTTTCTGTTTTAACAATGTGTTTACACAGATTATTGTAGAAACATAACACACATGAAATGCATGTGTTCCAAATTATGACCTATTATTTCCATTTTAAAACTCCAGCACTTCACTCCCAGATAATGAAGGGTGGAACAGGGAGAACTTTGTGGCCGTTCTGCGGCAGTGGGGGGGATGGAATAGTAGGCTTCTTGCTGCTTGTCTTGATCGGCACATTTACAAGACAAAAGACGCTGACGGAGAGGTGCGATGGTATTTAAGGTGGGCTGGATTTACAAGGTTTTTCATAGGCTTTGGTAATTCTAGTGCTAAGGGGTTTATCAGATGCTGGCCGTTAGTGAAACCCACCATAGATCGGCCAAACAGGAGCATAAATCTCCAGACATAACAATGACTGAGGCACATAAGGCCTCCACGACGCTGAACTTACAATATTGGGAGGAATTCGGATTTAATAGGCATTTATTACAGTGTTGAGTATGACATTGTTTTATTATTTTGTGTGTTTTCTTCTACAAAATGAAATTGGTAAACCTGAAACTATCTTTTGGGTTATTTAAAACAGAGCTAATTTGCCGTTGTGGAAATTTTAAACTCTGCCAACATTCATGAAGGCCCACATGCTGTAGCTGCTGTCCTCCATCATTAAGCAACTTTTCTCAAACAGATTTATAAACCCTCTGGTGACTCCTAATGCCTTTGTTGCATTTGTCAATGTAAAAATCTTCATAGACTGATGTCTAAACTGTTGCGGACACAAGCAGTTCATTTTAGAAAAGAAATGTATTTAAGGGGGTTTAACGGACGTTACATTAATTCATTACAAATAGGCAGTGGCACTGGTGTGCTGGTTATTTTACTACACACATTAACTGAGATTTGTTTTGGTTCTCTTTGATTTAGGGAGGGCATTTTCAAAG
Source organism: Polypterus bichir lapradei (assembly GCA_026402145.1). Taxonomy (NCBI): domain Eukaryota; kingdom Metazoa; phylum Chordata; class Cladistia; order Polypteriformes; family Polypteridae; genus Polypterus; species Polypterus bichir. Next base: position 204,282,714 of record JANRMT010062791.1, read on the forward strand.
ATGCCCGGTTCTTTGTGTTATCATGAAGTCCTTTAGCTGCTGTTCACTTAAGCTGGATCTCCACAGCCTTTATGTTTGTGTTGAAGACCTCAGTTAAATGCAGGCTGCCATCAGTTCACTACAGCGCAGATCAGATTACTCACGGAATACGTCAGGGTCCATTACAGTGACAGCGGACCCCCGTGTAGTTGTAGATGAGCAGCCATACAATTCACATATCGACTTAAAGAAGTGCAGACCCTTACTTAGTCAAAATGTCCTCCTACTTATTTAATTTGTTAAACTCTTTTAACGTTTGCTCTTTAAATCTGGGTGGCATTCATTTCCATTGTTTACATTTGTTGCATTTTGTGATGATCAGTTCCATTTATCTTCATTTATTTATTTACTAGCCATGTGCGCCCAACTACGTTGCACGTGTTAAAGTTGTCTGTGAACAGCTGCCAGTCGTGAACTGGGCCCTTCGTCGCACAGCATTATGATTTTTTTATAAGGGAAACAAAATTACAAAAGAAAACCCTTGGACATTGATTCGATAGGAACGGCCTACTCGAAATCGCAGTCCGAATAGTAATTATGTGGTGGTGTAGGAGCATTTCTGCTTCTGTCCGTTAACAGTTCGTCTCGTTTTCATGACGCTGTTGTTTCCTCTTACAATGTCTTCTCAACCTTTCTCCAATCTCGCTGGTTGCTTTGTGGCAATCCAAAGAGTAAGGCAATATACACGGAGCAATGGTTATAAAAGGAGGACACATAGGTATCCAGGCTCTTTAAAGCATAAATAGGGATCACTTCACTGACATGTGAGCAAGCCACGGTACAACTGTGAGACGTGCAGCACTCGCCGGCTACAACGTAACAATAATTATTTCTGGAACGTGCTGTTACGTTGTCATTCATTTTACCCACTGTCTTTCTTTCATTCATATGTTACGTAGGCACGTACCTTTTATCTTCGGCAATCTCATTCTCTAACCAGGCCTCAGGAGCTAACCAGTGTAACACTGTCCACCACCCCTTTCGTTATTCCAGCACATTGTTGACATCCGTGAGTAACAACAACGTACTAAACTGGAAGGTGGTCTACGCTTGCGTGGAATTCGCAGACAAAGATCAAGATCTAAATGAAGATCTCTTTAGTTAATTTAAAGCACTAAAATTTGTTTAGTTTGAATGTCTGTGTTTTGAGGTGTGACACGAGTACTTCAGTCTTCAGTAGTATAAGCCTGGAGGAGATTCTTAATGCAATGCCTATGTTTTAGCTGTCTCTCTACTGCCATCTAGTGCTTCTTCTTCTAATTCATTCACGGACAAACAAAGATCAAGATCCAAATGAAGATTATATATAGAGATTGTTTACATTTCTGTAACATGCCTTGTGATGTGTTCTGCTGTTAACAAGGGCTAGTTGAGTGTCACTCACGTGTAAACCTTTATGTGCCAGACTACTGCAGCTGTCCCATTCTATTTGTAATCTGTCTCTGTAAAAATGAGCTTTTATGAATTCTGAGAAGGGTGGTCAGAATTTATTATATGAACTGAAAACCCGCTCATTTGCATTTGATAACCTGCCACTGGGCCTGACAACATGTTTTAAAGTGGCCAACAGTCAATGAAAAAAATGAAGTGTGTGCTGTGATCGTGGCTCAGCAGCTCATTTCATGGCAACTTATACTCTTGCTGTTTACAAGTGCTGACATTTTTATTTGTAACTTTTACCGTGTTTAAATGTAGCGACCCCTCCCCACAATTTCTAACTATATTGGGGGGGGGGGGCACTGGGATACCCAAACAAACAAAAACTAACAGTAAAAGTTCTTTCTGTTGTTAACAAGTGGAGATAGCTTAAAATTGATAATAAAACATCCGAGCAGACTTTCTATAGGCAGGTTTAAAAAGTAAAATATATTTTTATAATGTACAAGGTGAAACAAACATGTCATAAAAACTGCACACAGTTAATAAAAATAACTCCCCTAAATAACCAAACATTCCCTGTAATGTGAATTACAGATTAAAAAAAGGCCTCCACTGCAAACCAAATCTCATATATTAAAGGTGTAAAAGAAAATGAAGCAGACTGAATTCAAACTGCAGATGTCACCGTAACTCAACAGCCCCCCCACACCAGTTTAAAATACAATAAATAATTATAAATCTAATAGAAGGAGCAGCCAACAAATACACTGAGACTAAAAATGGATCCCTCTCTGCTAATCAAGTTGTCGATGAATAATCACACAGGGTTACGAATCACCACTGCAGTGTTTACTGAGTGCCAGCTTTAATTAACTGTAAGTAAGACACCTCTGCACCCTTCAGCAAAGTCAAACCGAGGCCATGAAACCCATTTGAAGACCACAGCAAACTCTCACATCATTTCAGTTGGTACACACGGTGTGTTTAGCATCTCCTCCTGACAAGCACTCTGCCCCTCACACTAATTGCTGCCCTTTTCAAAATACCAGAACAAGTCTCACCTCAGCTCAGTGAATTCATCTGCGACCAACCGGTCAAATTAACCAGCAGACCAACCCAACGTCGCTCAATAACTTGTTCAGGGAACACAAATGTTAAGTGGCACTTTGGAATTCAGAGCACACACATGGCATCGAAGCTGTTTAAAGGACCCAACAGTCCAACGACAGGATGAAGAGTTTGCCACAGTCGGGTCTCTGCTGCTCCTATGATGGCATCTTGTGTTCTTGCTTTTTAAAAATACGTTTTTGCTTTTTCTCTGTTGCCTCATTGTAATTTGCTGTGTTGCATGCATTCATGGTGTGTTTTTTTTTTTTTTTTTTGGTACTTTCCTATTATCGTGACACACAAATCGTATTATGGTGACGCAAGATGGGAAACTTACTCCATTTGACTTTCTGGTGGCCAGAACTCCTTTATACATTTTAACATGTCTGTAAACATAGGGTTTTAAAAGCTCTAATTTAAGATTAGGAACTTGAAAAACAAAGCCAGAGGAGGAAAATTTTAAGATTAGGCACCTAATAGGAATTTTAAGATTAGGCACCCAAAGGGGACATTTAATGTAAGGGACCTCTAGGTAACTATGCTCCACCCCCACTAACTTTAAGGTCAAAGTTTATTGTCATGTGCACAGTATGGAAACACGTTTTCCTGCACAATGAAATTTTTTCTTTGCTGTCCACACCAAATGCCAAAACCAATGTATAAAGATAAACATAAATAATAAGTAGCAGATAGATAATAAGTACCAGAGGCAGCATAAAGTATAAAAACAGAAGTATAAAATGTAACGTGCAGGTAGGTGTGTGATGGACAAGTCCAATACAGTTGTGTGAGGTAGACAGAATGAGGTGAACCACGGTTATGAACTCCAGTCAGTTATTTAGGAGTCTAATGACCTTGGGAAAGAAAGAGTTCTTTAGCCTGGAAGTCCTGCATTTCATACGTCTATTCCTCCTGCCTGAGGGTAGAAGTGTGAAGAGTTCGTGTTGGGGGTGGGTGGGGTCCCTGAGGAGCAAGGCAGTTCTCCTTCGGACTCTGCAGTTGTAGATGCTCTGTGGAGAGGGCAGTGGGGTCTTGGTGATCTTCTCAGCAGTCTTTACCACTCTCTGCAGGCGTTTGCAGCCCATAGCAGTAGTGTTGCCATACCACACGGTGATGCAGCTGGTCAAGACGCTCTCAACAATGCAACTGTAAAAGTTGCTGAGGATCTTAATCGACATATCAGACGTCCTCAGCCTCCTCAGAAAGTACAGCCACTGTTGAGCCCTCTTGACCAGCTGTGTGGTGTTAAGTGTCCAAGTGAGGTCCTCACTGATGTAGACGCCCAGGTGTTTAATATTGCTCACCCTCTCCACTTCAAACCCTCAGATGAACAGTGGTCAGTGAGGTCTCCTCTCCTTCCTCATGTCCACTATCATCTCCTTCGTCTTGTCTGAATTGAGGGTGAGGTTGTTGTCCTCCCAACATGACACCAGATTGGCCACCACCCTCCTGTAGACCGCCTCATCCCCACCAGTGATGCGTCCAATCACTGCAGTGTCATCTGCGAACTTTAGGATGAAGTTATCTTTGTGAGAAGCGACACAGTCGTGGGTGAACAAGGGTGTAGAGGATGGGGCTGAGGACGCATCCCTGTGGGGTGCCCGTGTTTGTGATAATGCTGGCTGAAATCCTATTACCAGTCCTGACAGACTGGGGTCTGCCAGTCAGAAAGTCTAGGAGCCAGTCACAGATGGTGGGGTGCAGGCCAAGTGCAGACAGTTTATGGGGGATAACTGTGTTAAAGGCGGAACAGTAATCAACAAAGAGCATCCTGATGTAGGAGTCTTTGATGGGAGAGGGAGTAATGTAGTGCGGCCGTGACGGCATCTGAGGTGGCCCTGTTGGGCCGGTAGGCATACTGCAGGGGGACCAGAGTGTCCGGTATGCTGCTCCGAATGCCAGCACCACTCTGTCAAAACACTCCATGATGATTGGAGTGAGTGCTACCGGCCTGTAATCATTCAGGCAGGTGGGTGGGCTTTTTTTTTTTTTTAACAACAACAACAACATTTATTTATATAGCACATTTCCATACAAAAAAACTAGCTCAAAGTGCTTTACATAATGAAGAAAAGAAAAATAAAAGACAAAATAAGAAATTAAAATAAGACAACATTAGTTAACATAGAAAAGGAGTAAGGTCCGATGGCCAGGGTGGACAGAAAAAACAAAAATTAGCAATGGGGACAATGATTGTAGTCTTAAAGCAGGACTGAACGATGCGCTGACTGAGAGAAAAGTTGAAAATGGAGGAAAGAACATCAGCCAGCTCGTTGGCACATGCTCTGAGTGCCCGCCCAGGGATGTTGTCTGGTCCTGCTGCCTTACGAGGGTTGATCTTCTTTAGTGCTTTGTGTACCTGACCTGAAGAGACCATTGGGTGAGGGGGAGGGGGTTTGGGTGGTCCAGATGTGTGTCTGCCTCAACTCTGCTGTTGCTGGATGTCTCAAAGCGGGTGTAGAAACTGTTTTAGATCATCCGGCAGACTGTCTGTGGAGCTGATTGTGCTGGTGGTGGTCCTGTAATCTGTGATGTGCTGTAGGCCCTGCCACATACATCCAGAGTCAGCAGTAGAATAGAAGCCCCCCAGCTTCTCTCTGTACTGCCTCTTGGCTGCTGTGATGGCTTTTCTTAGTCCGTACTTCGCAGCTTTGTACTCCTCCTCAGTGCCTGATCTAAATGCAAGAGAGCGGGCATGCAGCATGTGGCATACCTGACTGTTTATCCAGTGCTTCTGGTTGGGGAACTTCCTGACTGATATTGTGGGCATGATGTTGTCAATACAGGTGCTAATGTACCCAGTCACGTACTCGGCATAGTCCTGTATGCTGATAGAAGAGTCCTCCAGAGTGGCTGCAACCCTAAACGCATCCCAGTCTGTCTGAGCAAACCAGTCCTGCAGGGTGCACTCAGTCTCTGGGGTCCAAAGTTTAACTTGCTTAATGATAGGGTTTGTTTGTTTCAGCCTTTGTCTGTAGGCTGTGTACAGGAACAGAGAGATGTGGTCCGAGTGTCCGAGGTGGGGTCAGGGTACGGTTCCCCGACAAAAGCGCGATAGACATATGCGCCCCGACAAAAGCACGACGGACAAATGAGCGCCGACAAATCCGCTAACTGGTTTTCGACAAATGCGCGCCAACAAAATCGCCACGACAAAATCGCGAGAGAGGCCAAGAGAGTGGGACGCCCTTGCTGCAATTCTTCCTACATATGCAGGGCGTGATCTTAATCATCTCCTGGCGTATTTTGTGTTTGACATCAACTTTCCTGCTAGTACATTTATTTAACCCTTTCAGTAGCTAGCTAGACCTAATTAATGAACTATTGTTACATCCTCTCATGTCAAACATGAAACAAAATTGACAGTAAAAAAAACATTACTCAGAGAGATTTTTTTTTTTCCTGGTTTCATTTGGTCCCCTTGCAATTTAAGGACAAGCCACCTTGACTATAATTTTGCCGTTTTAAAACATCTTTGTGATCCAGATGAACATGTCCGTCTGCATTGCGTGAATCCTGCCTCAGCAGGGGCTATCAAACCAGGCCCTACAATCCAGGCCTACTAAAAGAAAGCTTTGCTTGACTTCTCATTACATCCATGATGGCTCACAACAGTACAACACCCTAGTACTCCTCTTTAGTAACTCTGTGAGATGCCGCCTTTCGCTGGATGCCCTAAAATGTGCTTATTTTGCCTAATTGTTAATCCAGGGCTACCTAACTATCATTATAATAGACTGCAA
>JANRMT010062791.1:204306216-204330955 GCA_026402145.1 Polypterus bichir lapradei
GTGGCAAGCAGTTCTTTGACAGAATAAATCTTCAGAGCCATGCAAAACTTCACACAGGAGAAAAACCGTTTTACTGTTATGAATGTGGCAAAGAATTTTTTGACAGGAATAGTCTGCGGCAACATTTAACAGTTCACACAGGGGAGAAGCTGTATTGTTGTTCAGAATGTGGAAGACAGTTCATAAGAATTAGCAGTCTTCATAGACACAAAAAAAATCACACGGGAGAGAAGCCATATTCCTGTTTAGAATGTGGGAAACGATTCACAGTAATCAGTAGTCTTCATCGACACAAAAAAATTCACACGGGAGAGAAGCCATTTTGTTGTAATCAATGTGGCAAACAATTTGGTGAGAAGAATAGTCTTCAGATACACATGGTAGTCCACACTGCAAAGAAACCATATTGCTGTTTGGAATGTGGCAAACAATTTTCACGAACCAACAGTCTTAAACGCCACATAAGAACTCACACTGGAGAGAAACCATATTGTTGCTCAGTATGTGACAAACAATTCACAAACATCGCCAGTCTTCATAGGCACAGAAAATTTCATACAGGAGAGAAGCCATATTGTTGTTCAGAATGTGGAAAACAATTTGCTGTAATCAGCGGTCTTCATCGACACAGAAAAATTCACACGGGAGAGAAGCCGTATTGCTGTAATAAATGTGGCAAAGAATTTGTTGACAAGAGTACTCTTAAGAAACACACTGCAATCCACACTGCAGAAAAGCCATATTGCTGTTTGGAATGTGGCAAACGATTCCCATACACGAACAGTCTTAAGGTCCACATAAGAATTCACACTGGGGAGAAGCCATATTGCTGCTCAATATGTAACAAACAATTCAGAACAATCAGCCAGCTTCGTAGACACAGAAAAACTCACACAGGCGAGAAGCCATATTCTTGTTCTGATTGTGGAAAACAATTCTCAGAAAGCTCTTATCTTCATAGACACAGAACAGTCCACACAGGAGAGAAGCCGTATTGTTGTTCAGAATGTGAAAGACAATTCAGAACACTTCGCAGTCTTCAGAGACACTCAAAAAATCACACGGGAGAGAAGCCTTATTCTTGTTCTGAATGTGGCAAACAATTCTCAGAAATTACTTATCTTCATAGACACAAAAAAATCCACTCTGAAGAGAAGCCGTACTGCTGTAATGAATGTGGTAAACAATATGGTGACAAGAGTGCACTTCAGAAACATACTAGAACCCACACCGGAGAGAAGTCATATTGCTGTTTGGAATGTGGGAAGCAGTTTTCACAAACTAGCAGTCATGATGACCATATAAAAACTCACACTGGAGAGAAGCCACATTTCTGCTCTGATTGTGGCAAGCAGTACAGTGACGGAATGGACCTTCAAAGCCAGGCAACAGTTCACACAGGAGCAAAGCCGAGAAAAGAATTTTGTGATGAGAGTAGTCTTCAGAAACACACTGCAAAGAAGCCATATTGCTGTTTGGAATGTGGCAAACGATTCTCACAAAACAACAGTCTTAAGTACCACATAAGAACTCATACTGGAGAGAAACCATATTGCTGCTCGGTATGTGACAAAAGATTCTTTGACAAGAGTTCTCTTCTGAGGCACATCACAGTTCACACAGGAGAGAAGCCATATTGCTGTTCTCAATGTGGCAAACACTTTTCGACGATCTGCAATCTACACAAACACAGAAAAATTCACATGGGTGATAAACCATACTGCTGTTCTGAATGTGGGAAACGGTTTGCACAAAGACCTACTCTAGTGAACCACAAAGAAATTCATAAAGGAAAGAAGCCATTTTCATGTTCTGAATGTGGAAAACAATTCCTGCGAATTTCTACTTTACAGAGGCACACAAGAACTCATACGGGAGAGAAGCCGTTTTGCTGTTCTGAATGTGGGAGACAGTTTTCACAAAGAGGCAGTCTAGTGAGCCACGAAAAAATTCACACGGGGGAGAGTCTGCATTGCTGTTCTCAGTGTGGCAAACAGTTTTTGCATATGTGTAACCTTAAGAAACACACCAGAGTTCACCTTTAGAGAAATAGCTTCACGTAGTAAAGAAATTCTGACAAGACCTCCAAATGACAGTTGGGCTGGATATGTGTACCGAGGCAATGATCATTAACTGAAAAATCGGAAGTGGTTGAAACATCAAGCTGGATGAGGAGGGTATCATCAGATACCTAAACTCGGGAGAAACAAGTATTTGTGAGTAAATGAAGTTTCAGAAATATAACCATAAGGAATTAAAGCAGAAAATCAACCAAGAGGATGAGGTGTGACAATTTAATTCCTGGAATGGACGTGTAGTGTCGCCCGTGATGTAATTGTACCGAAATTGCCTGAATCTTCGTGTTTGAATATGTTTGAACTAATCTGTGTATAAATTTCAAGCTGATGAAGCTAGTTGTTATTTATCTATTACCTTCACAACAGCTATCTGAATGTACACTTTGGCCTAAAAGTGAGTGATTGAAATTTAGAGCAATGTATTCATATAAAATTTGTGAAAATCGGCAAATGCACAACTGAAACGTTACAACTGTTGCAAGTGGCTTATGGTGAAAATACTATGAAAAAGTCGAGGGTGTTTGAGTGTGCTGAAAAGGATGAAGATATTTTAATATAACTGATATCCAACAGTATGTGACACAGCTGCTCAACAGTATTCCCGAAAATAAGTTCCAGGCCTGCTTCCAAAAATGTGAGCACCGTTTGTCAGTGTATAGATGTACAAGGGGAGTACTTTAAAGGCAACAGTAGCTACTAGTGTACAGTTCCACATGTGTATTTATTAAAGGTGCATTCCGGGAATTAAATTGTCACACCTCGTACATCTGTTGAACACAGGTGATTCTCCGAACTTGCATTGTATCATACAATAAAATCCTGGTGATGAATCAGCTTCCCATTCCCATCTTATCTTACGGCTTTGGCATCCCTGACTGGACAACATAAACTGGACATAACGTGAGAACTTCTCCATGCACACCAGTTAATATACAAGAATCAAGGCATCCCACATGGGGCTCATAGAAATGGATGACTTATGCAGGGCTACAATCATTGGACTTCAGACATTCCTTCTCCACTCAACATACCGGCACATTCAGAAGGTACTTTAACATAAAGCAATCTAATCCAAATCAACATCAATTTTAAGGCTTGACAGAGACTCCCCCAATTTGGTTGAATATCAAAAACAAGAATAGAAAACGACCGAGCAGCAGAAGAGGAAGAGTACTAGGAAAGATCACAAATATAGACCACAGAAAATAACAGACGTCCTGCTCCAGTCCGGTGTCGGCCAAAAATAGGGCCTGAAATTCAGTGTGAAATTGCTTGGATTTCACAGAGTTAGTAATTCCCGCAAAATCTTATTTTTAATGCTCCTTTTTTCCCCATGTTTATTTGGTAAGCACTCTTTCTTACATCTTGCAAAGAATAGGAAGCATTTTTTTAATCATTATTTTGTAATAATGTGAAGTTTGTTACTTGGGAATTTATTTTTTTTTAATGTTTACATTGTGTTAAGGTCATACAGTCCCCTCCACAAGTAATAATAATTCTTTACATTTATATAGCGCTTTTCTCACTACTCAAAGTGCTCAGCAATTGCAGGTTAAGGGCCCAACAGAGCAGAGTCCCTTTTGACATTTACGGGATTTGAACCGGCAACCTTCCGATTGCCAGTGTAGATCCCTAGCCTCAGAGCCACCACTCCGCCTATTCCAAGTATTGGAAAAGCAAGGCCAGTAATGCATTTGTCTTTGCTGTGCACTAAAGGCAGTGGTGTGTGACATCAAATGATGAAGATGAGAAGAGTGTCAGCTTTCATTCCCAGGTATTTCCATCTCGATATGTTAAACCACATAGAAGTGAGCACCTTTTATATCAAACCATCCAGTTTTTCAAGTGATCACAAGTTTTGGAACAGAATGTTTTCAACTAAATGAAAGTCAAAAGTACTTCATATTTGGTCGCATATCTCTGGCTCACAATAACTGCATCACGCTTAAAGCCCACAGACTGCACCATATTTCTTGTTTCTTCACTGGTGATGCCTTTCCAGGCTTTTACCACAGCATCTTTTAGTTGTTGTCTCTTTTGAGGGGTTTCTTCCTTCAGTCTTCTCTTCAGGAGGTGAAATGGCTTGTTCAGTTGTGTTAAGATCTGCTGATTGACTTGGTCAGCCCAAAACCTTCCATTTTTTTCCCCTTGATGAAGTCCTTTCTTGCGGTGGCAGTGTGTCTTGCTGCATAAGGAAGTTCCTCCAGATTAGTTTGGATGCAGTTCTCTGTGTAAATCGACAGATGATGTGTTTCTGTAGGCTACCGAGTTCATTCTGTTATGACCATCATGAGTTACATCAGGGGTCACCAACGCCAGTCCAGAAGGACCACCATGGCTGCAGGTTTTCATTCTAACCCCTTTTCATAATTAGTGACCTGTTTTTCCTGCTAATTAACTTCTTTTTCCATTCATTTTATTTGACTTGTTTTTTTTTTAGATTTGTTCCCCTGAATTTCTTCATCCTTCCTCTGAATTGTTTCATTTCTTTCCTTCAGTGGCACCCAAAGAGAATTGAAAGGTGAAGTGAGTGAGCCAGCAGAAGACCAACTGAGTCAAGGCCTCAAACTCCAGCCAGTTGCTTCATTAGGCGCCGATTCCTGTTGTTAATTACACTCGTTCTGTAATTCTATGACTTGTTGCTGCTCTCGTTGTGCAATAGCAGACATTTCTGAAATTGTTGATTTTCTCTTTTCTAACAGTTCTGTTCAAATGTTTTGTGGACCTCAGCAGATCAACATTCCTCAGACCTTCATCTTTCTTTAATTTCAGATATTGTACGATGAACACAGTTTGCTGGTCGTGTTTAGGCTCATTTTGTATCGCATTATTGTTTGTCAGCTAATTAAGGAAAAAGAAACAATGAAGGAGTCTGAGTCTTCAAGAACAAGTCAACTAAAATGAATTCAGAAGACGTTAATTAGCAGCAAAAACAGGTCACTAATTAATAAGAGGGTTAGAATGAAAACCTGCAGCCACTGGGGGCCTACATGATTGGAGTTGGGGACCCTTGAGTTTCATCATCAATACAAATGATTGAGCCTGTTCCAAAAGCAGCCATGCAAGCCATGAGCCAACCTCCACCGTGTTTCACAGATGACCTCGTATGTTTAAGATCACAAGAAGATCCCTTCTTTGTCCATACTCCATGTTAGAAGTTTATCTTTGTCCCAGTGGTCCATTAAACTTTTTAGCTCATCTCTGCACTTTTTTGCAAATTACAATCTGACTTTCCTATTTTTACTGCTGATGAGTGGTTTGCATCTTGCAGTACGGCCTCCATATTGTTGTTCTCTGCATCTCCTTCAACCAGTGGAGGTTCTTCATGATGGTGTTTCGGGGTTTCTCTTGACTGCTCTGACCATTTGTCTGTCATTTAGTTGTTGTTTTCTTTGGATGACCACTTCATTGCCTGTTGCTCAGTACACCAGTGGTTTTCTCCTCCTTTTCCAGGACGTTCCAAGTTGTGGTACTGGCCCAATGACCGATGTTTTTGACCTCTTATGCATTCCTCCCCCTTTTCTAAGCTTCAGAATGACATTTTTGACAGGTCTCAGGTCTTCATGCTGGTGTATCCCCCTTACCTACAAATGCTGTCTTCACAGGTGAAAGCCGAAGCTTAATCTGAGAGTCGATATCCAGGGCCACCTCAGGATTAAACAATCCATCTTAAGTGACACACTTGAGTTAACAAACACCTGTCACTTGTCATGGTATAAAACTGGGTGGTTTGACACCAAATGTGCTCTCTTCTATGTGGTTTAACATATGGAGATGTAAATACCAGGGAGAATAAAAGCTGAAATTCTGCTCTTTCTTCTCATCTTAATCTTTTGATCTCACACTCAAATGTCTTCAGTGCGCGGCATGAAAACAAATTCACTGGCCTCGCTGTTCCCATACTTGTGGAGGGGACTGACTGTATGCATAGGATGTCACGCTCCTCTTGGCATTGCCCTTCACTGGAACGTTCAGCTTTTTAAGTGTCAAGGACATGGGACACGTGGTGTCCTTTCTTTAAACTACACTTTATAAGAAACTCAACTTAACCTTGTTAAATTGAAGACTAAAAATTGAAGTATATTTTTACATGCCAGTACTGCAGAAATTCAGGAAATGACTGGGATTGTGTAATGAATTTGTGTTCGGGTTTGTTCTTTTTTTATTATTTGATGAACCAACAGCTTTCAGTTCATGGCTGTGTTTGACAAATCTAAAGAAACACGATTGTCAGTTTATAGTGGGCCGACTGCCTTTAAACGTGAATCTGAAGAGTGAGAATCAGTGACGTACCTCAGCAGTGACATTCACGTCCTATGAAGTCAGTAGACGGAGTGGGAGATCATGGAGGGTCATGAGGTCGCTGGAAAGGGGTGTGTGGCGCTCCTGATATCTCTGTAAAGGATGAAGGTCCAAGTCTTTAGAGTCCTGGTGCTCCCTGTTTGTGAGACGTGGACGCTAGCAGTGACCTGAGATGAAGACTGGACTCATGTGTCTCTTCAGAGAATCCTGGGGTCCTGCCGATGTGACTTGGTGTTGCTCACAGAGTCCTGAATGAGCCACATGACCTGCATTGTGAGGGAGCGTCAGTTACGGCACTACGGCCATGTTGTGTGATTCCCAGAGGGTGATCAGCTCACAGGGTCCTCATTTTGAGGCAACTCGGACCCCTTCTTGAGGCAAGATGTCTGAATAAGGAGCCTGAGTTCCCTCAAAAGCTTGCATATCGTAATTTGTTCAGTTAGCCAGTTAAAGGTGTCCTGTTTGCTTGACTTCTCACTACATTCATAACGGCTAACACGGTACAACACCCTAATTAAATTGTTTGGTTCACCTTCTTAAAGTTGCATAAAGTTATATGGCAGGAAAAACAGTAGGATATGGACTAAAAAGTGAAAAAAAACATTTCTTTGTCTATTTTACATATTCTAAGATTTATTTATTTATTTATTTTTTTCCAATTACTCTACTGCTGCAACCTTTCCTCGGCCACATGCACAGGCTACATGCAAAAATTAAAAACTTCTATGAAGTTCAAATAGCAAAAATAAGTTCTTTGAAGGCCTGGCTAATACAACAACTTCACTTTTTCATGAGCAACTGTAAGTTTCAGAAAGAATAAATTGTAGCATTAAACAAATGCCCAAAATATTATAATCTAAGTGTGTTTTAAACTCTGGGCCTTTGAAACCCACCCTGACACACTTGGATTCCCCTCCCTGGACTCTGAAGACCCCTGTTGTCGGTAAGTTTGCACAATGGTGTGGTCGCTCCTATTTACAGTTTAATATTTCTAAGACCCAAGATGTGGTTGTAGATGTCAGGAGCTCCACACCATCCACTGGCTCAGCTTTACTTAAAGGGGAGAGAGACGGTGGAGGTGGTAGAGCAATACAAAGATCTGCGAACAACCATTAAGTACAAACTTGATCTTAACACAGCGCAAATCAGTAAGAGAGGGGCAGCTACGACTTTTCTTTCTTAGAAAGCTCAACTGTTTTAAATTGGACCAAACCAGAGTGACTCTTTTTTGTAAGTAATTTATTGAATCGATTGTTATATTTGCTTTTATCTGTTGATTTGACATCCTCTGCTGTACGAATATAAACCACTATAACATGATTGGTTCTCACTGAGATGTACGCCAGACAGGTTAGAGAGAAAGCCGACTCAATTCTGTCAGACAGTCGCCATCCCCTTCGCTTGATAGTTGACATCAGGCTGCAGGTTTAGGGTTTCAAAGGGAAAGAGCAGCAGGTTTAAGAGCTCTTATTTCTAGAGCTACAAGCATTTAAAATGTGGGTACTACTTGGGATGGTACTAAACGTTAAATTCTGTATTACTGTTTAGTGTACTGTTGAAAGTACCGTATATAATCGCGTACAAGTTGGAAACCATAAAAAATGGATCATAAAATCGGACCTCGACTTGTACGCCCGTTCAATAATACGACACATTTTTTTTCCCCCCGTCTTCTTGCCAATCTCCCATCAGTTTCTCAGACACAGCAAATTTTGTTGCAGCAGCGCAGTTACCAGTTTCTTTCTGCACTTCAGTGACTTTTAATTTAAAACCAGGTTCATATTTTTTCATTTTTATTACTATTTAATTTAATATTGTTTCTTTGTATCAGTATACTGCTGCTGGATTATGTGAATTTCCCCTTGGGATTAATAAAGTATCTATCTATTTTCTTCTGATCAAACACTCCATTGTAGATAAGGGATTCTCTTACGATAAAGGTGTATGAGGGTGTGAGATACAAAAACACAAAATAGTGCAAATGTCGCTTCGGAGTAGCTCGGGTATTACCGTGTGGTGACATAGACAATACATAGAAATAAAGGCCGTGTGCTCCGTCGTTACTCTCTCAGGTGGGCGTTCGCATATCGTAATCTCTTGGACCAATAGCGTGAGTTTTACACATTCGACTTATATGAATGACAATATAAAATTCCAGAAATTATACGGTAAAATCAAGCCCTGACTTATCTGTCGGAGGACTTATCCTCGAGTATATACGGTTATTGTTCTTCTGTGTATTGATATCCATTGTTTGTGGAATAACATCGCTTGTGTAATGTTGTGTCTTTGCTTATTTATTTTATCTCTGTAACAATGCCGTCTGTTCTTCTGCTTTCCTGCTCCAAACCAATTTCCCTCTCGGATAATAAAGTCTACCTAACCTAACCATTGTGTTAAATGTAAGGGCGTTGATTGCCTTCAGTGTCAAAAAAGCCCAGACTAGCGCATTGGTAACTGACAAGAGGCAAGTTAAAACCAAGGGACGAGCGACTGGTAATGGCTGCACAGGACAGTGGGCCGCACACAAGGTGGGGTACGAGGCAGTATGGTAGAAATCAAACAATGAAACATATCTGTAAGAGCCAATCTTAGAAAGTAACACTTAAGGTTAAGTTAACTTCATATTAGTGTTTGCCTAGTCGTAGACCTAGACCATGGTATGGCTTTTAACTCTCTCTTAGTTAGTATGAGAGAGAACTTTCTTGCTGTAACTAAGATGAGATGCAGTGTGTTCATTAAGTCAGTCAATGCCTAGAATAGGTGGTCCCAGTGCTAGCAGGGACTGAAAGACCCCATTTTCAGCATAGAAATGGGACAGGCATACAGTTTTCTCACCGTATAGAAATGGTTTAGAAATGTTTAGAAGTGATTTGTAACAATTAGAAATGTAACGAGATTTATAAGCTTTGAACAGAACTTCTCTTAAACAAGAACTTTACTTATTTTTTGCTATTTCAATGTTCTCTTTTTTGTGTGAACTGTTTTACTTTGAATTGTAACTAAATCTTTTAAAAACGAAGATATATTGTCTGTGGAATCATTTCAACGCATCAGGCTTTGCCTGAATCCCATTTACAAACTGGAGCTGCCAAACTTTGGTAATTTTGGGTAAACGCAGTCACATTATCCTCTCTTTACCAGGTGTCACAAGAATGAGTCTGAGACATCATGAAGGTTTGGGGCAGCCACCCGTATTTTGTTCAAGGGCTGCAAAGATTAGATTGAAATTGAACAGAGATGTCCACAGAGGTGAGTCCAAAACAGAACTGAAGTGATTGGGACAAGATGGCGGCTTTAAAGGCCAGTCAGGGAAATGATGCCATAATCGGGGGCGGGGACTGGAAGTGATGACATCATCGGGCTGGGAGGAGGGTATTGCTGCATATGAGATCCACAGTAAACAAACTCGCTGGAGCTGCTGGTGTGTTGAGAATAGACATGAAGACCGCAGAATATTTGACAGACATCAGCAAACAAAGAACAGAGGCTGATCTGCAGGCAGAAGGGGGGATAGGAATACATACATAAATAAATAAATGATAAATAGTAATGAAAGTATATATAAACATTTTTAGGGTTTTGTATTATAGAAGCAAAGATATAACTCTGACGATTTATTCAGAGTTTAAAATTGTAATACGTTTATAGCCCGTCATTAGTGTGACTTGTAGGCGACGATTTCATTTGGACATTCGAGTAAACAACGACAGTCAAACATTTGTTTTAATCTGACTGACTTAATCAAGTAGAGCCCACACTTAAGTCAACGTCAATCCATTAAAATGAGGCGGACACAATTTTTTATTCATATGTTCATTGAAATTTTCTTCAGATGTTGTTTAGTAACAATAAATATCTCATTTCCAAATTTTTATTATCATTATTTTTTCAGAACCGCTAATCATAAATAAGGGTGGTAAAAATACGCTGCATTCTTAATAATGCACTGGACAGAGTGTTATAGTGTAAGATATTGGCACTAGTAGACTACCGTCTCTGATGTATTTTACGAATATAAACTCCATCTCTTACAGTCACTTTATCTTGACCGTCCACCTTTAGAAATTATCTTACACGTCCACCTTTAGAAATTACTCCCACCTGTCTTTTTACGTATTCATAAGGCAATTGGCTAAAGTGGAGCATGAATGACAAATAACACCGATTGGCGATTTGTTAAATAAAAAGGCGATTGAGCGCGATGTTTAAATTTGCAATTGGCTGATCAGTGCCTGATGTACAGAAATGTATTATATAATTGGGTGAAGTCAAAAATGATTTGCCACGCCCATTTTACTCCGGTCTGCTTTCACATACACTTTAGGCACGCGTGACGGTTTGCGCTGGGCGTCTGAAAAGTCAGGCATGCGCAGTGCAAGACGTGATGACGAGAAGGGAGTTTGAGGAATTGAAACAAATGAAACAATTCATTTGGGGGAAAAAAAAAGAGTCCGTATGGGAAAATGTTTGACAATTGCTTTACAGTGCCATTTGATGAATAGATGAGGCTCGATTTAAAACAAAAAAAAAAAACTCATCCGACAGACAGACGGGATTTGACCAAATAAACTCCATGGCTAAAACTACAAAATGAACACAGAAAGTGTCGAGGAGATTCAAATGCAAAGAGCTGAATGCCGGAGACGCCGTCAATAAAATGGTTTGCTGATGTCGTGTTGCGTAAAGTTGGCTATTTATTTTATTCCTAGGAACTTTATAGGGTAAAATCTCCGAACTCACCGACATTACCACCTTATTACTTCTTTTGATTCACTCATTTTGAGTATACTAAAATACTTGAGACCCGTGGCAGATGTTTGCCAACTGGCAGACCAGCGACATGCGTTACCTGGTAGGTAACCACCCATACAATCAGCTCGAGACTCAGACTACGGATGCTATGAATGTAATTACTCCGATCTCCAGGCTGTCAAATAAACGAACCACACGCCGTGGCGCAGCGTAAAGGGGCTTTGTCTCTGACACTGACGTCGAGGTTCGACCCCCGCCACGGGAGCTCTGGAATGTGTACGCCTGATGAGCCCAAATAAGTGCAAAACACGTGCCGCGTACTCTTTGCATTATTTGTCAGTAAACGATGTAATAGTTATACACATTATACACTTGACTTGAGCATTCCTAGTTTCCCTCCTCTCTCTTTCTCTGTCTCTGTCTACCATTCGTTTCTTCAGAGGTTGATGCGCTTGCTGCTTCCTGAGCAGCTCTTCTTTTCTCCACCCTAGCGGCCCGCTGCTTCTCTTCTTTTCGCATTAAAACTGATTTAAGTTAGTTTTTGTGTTGTAATTACTTCGTACGTTTTCTTTAATTTTTTCACTTAAGCTGGTACTTAAGTCTTCAATCTGTCTCAAGAATGATTTACGATATGACGAGGTAAAGGAAGTGACGGCGAAGGTGCTAGGGAATGAGAACGGCGCCTGTACGCATGCGCCGCACGGCCGCCCTGCTGCACGTTGCCGAGAGTTGATACTACAATAAAATAAATAAAAACATAAAGAGGAATAACCTTGGAGGTCAATCATCACCCCGATAGCGGATGGTAGACATCACGTAGTGCATGTGTACCACATTTCAGGTCAATGGGTCATACAGTTCGTGAGCTACAGGTGATTTTAAATCCTGGACAGACTAACGGAGAGCCACCGTAGCGGATTCTAGAAGAAGATTTATACAGGGGTGTGCAAAAGTACTTTAAAGTCATCATAAACTTTATCTTTGGAGTTTGTCTTCTTCAGTTGAATATCTACAGAAAATGGTTTATTCGGACTTTTGGAAATGTATTGTTCCAGCCTAGGAGTTTACATTAAAAACACTGAAAGGATGTGGACAGATCTTTGGTCAAGCAGAAAATTGAGATGACTTTCAAGGGGACTGAATACTTTTGCACCCCATTGTAAAAATAACACAAAATATATTTATGTGGTGATCTTCTCGCAAAGAGAATCTCAAACATAAAAATAATTTTAAAAAAAATTGAAAATAAATAAACCATTTGGTTAAAGGTGTTGCAGGCGGAGTTAGCCAATGACATCGGAGTAAACTTGTCTTTCAATTTTTGACGACCCTGGAGGCCCTGAACTGCCGCGTTATCAGGAGACAATGGAGTTCTGTCACAGACGGTCATCTTGCAGGGACTGAGCTGACAGCTTCAACCCAGTGGTTCCCAACCGTTTTTTGGCCCCACCTAGGCCTCCCAAAAATCACGATGTCCCCCACTGTAACATATACAGTGGTGTGAAAAACTATTTGCCCCCTTCCTGATTTCTTATTCTTTTGCATGTTTGTCACACAAAATGTTTCTGATCATCAAACACATGTAACCATTAGTCAAATATAACACAAGTAAACACAAAATGCAGTTTTTAAATGATGGTTTTTATTATTTAGGGAGAAAAAAAATCCAAACCTACATGGCCCTGTGTGAAAAAGTAATTGCCCCCTTGTTATAAAATAACCTAACTGTGGTGTATCACACCTGAGTTCAATTTCCGTAGCCACCCCCAGGCCTGATTACTGCCACAGCTGTTTCAATCAAGAAATCACTTAAATAGGAGCTGCCTGACACAGAGAAGTAGACCAAAAGCACCTCAAAAGCTAGACATCATGCCAAGATCCAAAGAAATTCAGGAACAAATGAGAACAGAAGTAATTGAGATCTATCAGTCTGGTAAAGGTTATAAAGCCATTTCTAAAGCTTTGGGACTCCAGCGAACCACAGTGAGAGCCATTATCCACAAATGGCAAAAACATGGACCAGTGGTGAACCTTCCCAGGAGTGGCCGGCCGACCAAAATTACCCCAAGAGCGCAGAGACGACTCATCCGAGAGGTCACAAAAGACCCCAGGACAACGTCTAAAGAACTGCAGGCCTCACTTGCCTCAATTAAGGTCAGTGTTCACGACTCCACCATAAGAAAGAGACTGGGCAAAAACGGCCTGCATGGCAGATTTCCAAGACGCAAACCACTGTTAAGCAAAAAGAACATTAGGGCTTGTCTCAATTTTGCTAAGAAACATCTCAATGATTGCCAAGACTTTTGGGAAAATACCTTGTGGACTGATGAGACAAAAGTTGAACTTTTTGGAAGGCAAATGTCCCGTTACATCTGGCGTAAAAGGAACACAGCATTTCAGAAAAAGAACATCATACCAACAGTAAAATATGGTGGTGGTAGTGTGATGGTCTGGGGTTGTTTTGCTGCTTCAGGACCTGGAAGGCTTGCTGTGATAGATGGAACCATGAATTCTACTGTCTACCAAAAAATCCTGAAGGAGAATGTCCGGCCATCTGTTCGTCAACTCAAGCTGAAGCGATCTTGGGTGCTGCAACAGGACAATGACCCAAAACACACCAGCAAATCCACCTCTGAATGGCTGAAGAAAAACAAAATGAAGACTTTGGAGTAGCCTAGTCAAAGTCCTGACCTGAATCCAATTGAGATGCTATGGCATGACCTTAAAAAGGCGGTTCATGCTAGAAAACCCTCAAATAAAGCTGAATTACAACAATTCTGCAAAGATGAGTGGGCCAAAATTCCTCCAGAGCGCTGTAAAAGACTCATTGCAAGTTATCGCAAACGCTTGATTGCAGTTATTGCTGCTAAGGGTGGCCCAACCAGTTATTAGGTTCAGGGGGCAATTACTTTTTCACACAGGGCCATGTAGGTTTGGATTTTTTTTTTTCTCCCTAAATAATAAAAACCATAATTTAAAAACTGCATTTTGTGTTTACTTGTGTTATATTCGACTAATGGTTAAATGTGTTTGATGATCAGAAACATTTTGTGTGACAAACATGCAAAAGAATAAGAAATCAGGAAGGGGGCAAATAGTTTTTCACACCACTGTACCTTATTCTTATTATTCAAAAAGTCAACTCCTACTCACATGGAGGAAGCACATAATGTCATTAATTTGGACTAAACAAGCTTCCAAAGAACATGGAAACAAAAGAGGGAAAGGATACTGCAAAGAAATCACTCAGAAATTGTTAATATATATATATATATATGGAAATACAGCAAATACAGTTTTGAAAACATTTAATAAGAGACATGATATTCATAAATATAAAATAACTTTAATGACGGCTTTTTTTGTAATATTTTGATCATTTTCTATTTTTGTTATACAGTGGAACCTCGGTTTGCGAGCAAAATTCGTTCCGGAAACGTGCTTGCAGTCCAAAGCACTCGTATATCAAAGTGAATTTCCTCATAAGAAATAATGGAAACTCAGATGATTTGTTCCACAACCCAAAACTATTCATATAAAAATGATTAATACAAAATATAAAATGAAAATACATAAAACAAATTACCCTGCACTTTACCTTTAAAAAGAATCAATGGCTGGTGTGAGTGAGTTTCTAAACTCTTGTGGGATTTCAACCAACGGGACGACACGCAGAAGAGCGTCCCAAAGGAATCGCAGTCTCCCAGCGCTGTGGCAGTTCGCTGTAAAAAGCGAATCCAGAAAGATCGCGGACGTGCTATAAGCGCCTGCCGTCGATGGGTGATACAAGGAATAAGGGACATTATAAATGCGCAGGGCACAGTACTGCTTGGGCACGACCCTGCCTGACTGCTGTGTCTGTGTATAGGAGAATGGCAGATCCCGCTACAATAAATAACCGCGCTGTTGCTGTTTCTAACTGAATAAAGCTTGTAGTGCAAGACGGGGACTCGCGCGCACGCAAGCGCACACACACGCACGCACGCACGCACGCACGCGCGCGCGCGCACACACACACAGTCACAATGCTGTAGTAAACGGTATACGCTCGTACGGATGATGACTATATGAGTGAGGCACGCCGACTCAGATGGAGAATAGAACATGATTGCCCACAATCCCGCAGCGAGAGAGAGAGAGAAGAACCATCAGCTCAGTTATGATTACATGACGCTCAGCAGACAAAGCGTACACGGCTTACTCGTATTGCATGACGTCACTCGTTCAGCAAGTCAAAATGTGTTAAAAATTTTAGCTCATCTTGCAAAACACTCGTAAACCAAGTTACTTGCAAACCGAGGTTCCACTGTATTGCAAAATTGTATAATCACTGTTACAATTCATATTAATTTAATGGAAAAAAAAGATTTCTAAGTTGAAAAACCCAAGTCGGTTGTAAAATTATAAATTAAAGGGTTTTTCACCATCCCTTCTGTGTTTATATAAATATATAAATGTCTCTCTTAAAAATAAAAAAATATTTATTTTTTCTATCATTTTAACAGTGAATTTCTGTATTTTCATTTTATAAATTGTTTGACGTACCTAAATTCTCGAATTGCACCCCAGTGGGCCGTGTGCTCCACCTTGGGAATCACCGGGTTAAACCCAATTTGAGCGCTAAACAATATGACAACTTGAAATTAAACAACGTCTTTATACGTGCAAAATATTGTGTCGAGAACATTTTTAGTGAGTAATGCAAAATTGTTAAATAGTGACAAAAAAATTAAAGATACTAAATAGAAAAATAGCAAACAAACACTAGAATTATTTAAAAGTTAAAAAAAAAAAAGAAAAAAAGAAAAACTAAATCTGAAGAATATCTTAAAAGTAGAAAAAAAAAACCCACTGCTGCTGCCTCCCAGTAAGGAGGCCGGGGTGCGCCCACGTCTCGGGGGTCCCCTTCATGGAGTTTGCCTGTTCTCCTCGTGTCTGTGTGGGTTAGACAAGCTGGCATTGTGTGTGTGTGTGCGCGTGTATCCCGCCTCTCTTTCCAGATGTTGTGCCCCATGACTGCTCCGATTGGCTCCAGCTGCCCTCTGACCCTGACTTGGAGAAGCAGGTTAGGAAGAAGGACAGATGGAGGCTGTGCTGAAAAGTTTCCACTCACTCATCTAACCGTCATGCAGGGCAGGGCACCCCTGGACTTGCAGTGACTTTCACAACTGGTGTTTTCCTGTATCTTCAGAGTGATTGCACAACACATCTTTATTACAAAAAAAAAGAAATTTAGTTCACGTTTTATTATGTTTTTCTAAAACCATCATAGGGTCAAAATTACACATACAAGGTCAAAAATATCCACATAACACACATCATATTTGGTTAAATGTCTCATTTAGTTAGATAAACTGATTATTTTTTGCCAACACTCCCATCTCTTTAATTATTTTGGGCATATGATATTATAACTTTTTCTCCTGCCTGCTCCGGTGCTGTCTTGTTACCTGAGGTCGTCGCTATTAAAGGTGGTGTAACATATGAGGGCTACAGCAGGGATTTAGGGACGTTTCATTAAGGTCTGCATAATAAAAGGGAGAACAAGGCCAACCCAGGACCCTAACACAACAAAACAACAGTAAAGAACTAAAAACAAGCAGCAGAGGTTTACACTCTCATTCAAACCTTACAGAGTGTGGACACTAGAGGGCACTGTCGCTCCACTGACCCAACAGACGGCCATTGAGGACACAAGTTTAAAAGCACCAAGACTCGTTTCATTTGTGGTGGGCTGGCGCCAGTGCTGGATTAACCATATAAGCAAAGTAAGCACATGCTTAGGGCATCAAGGGTAAAGGGGGCACCACAAACATTTTTCATGGCCGAATTTATCGCATAAAGTATTGAATTAATTAAATTTATAGCCATTTTCAAAATGTAATGAAAAATGAATAACGCCTTCCTATGCCGTCACTGTTCGTAGATGGCGGCTTACACAGTGCGTTCTGCATACTGGTGCCATCTACGATGGGGAATTCCAGTTACACGGTGGTTCCCTTAAACGCCATGTTATGTCAAAATATTGTGAAAATAATTCGATTCAAAACAATATGTTTTTATATTTTTAAATAATAGTTAATAGTTGATTAACAATTATTATCACGTAATTGTTGTGTTTCGTGAATTATCTGTTATTGAACTTAAAATAAATTTCTAGTGCGTAGAAAGCGTTATTTTCTGTTTTAAGCCAAAACAAAAAATCGCCCCAGTTTGAGGAAAAAATATTCTGGTAAGTCTATTTAATTCTATTCTTGGATATTTTTTAATTCAATTACATTATGTAAAAGTGAAACTCGTACAGTTTCAGTTATATGTGCGCCATAAGTTCAGTGCAACAGAAAATGTAAAAACAAGATTTAGTCATGCAGAACTTTATCAAATAATTTTAGAAAACAATATTGAGTGTGCTTTTCCAAATGTGGACATTGCCTTTCGTATATTTTTAACATTACTGGTCACAATCTGCTCAGCTGAGCGCTCATTTTCTCGGTTGAATTAAAATGTTAATAATCCCCTCAGAACAACTATGCATCAAGGCAGGCTGGCTGCCTTATCTCCGTTATGTACAGAAGCAGATTTGTTACGCAAGATTGATTATGAAGATCTAATCAAAGAGTTTGCAAGGAAAAAAAGTAGGAGAAAATTATTAAGATAAAAATAAAATGAAGCATACAAAATAAATATTATTTTCCTTCTTACTATAAGTATGTTTTGTTTAATTTCGAATTTTCGATAATAAAATTTTATTTTCTAGTTTGTTATTGTTTTAAATTTTTGAATTACTAGTGTAAGGGGGCACCAAAATTTCATAAGATTTCTTAATCCGGCCCTGGCTGGCGCCCTGTGTTGGCAGGGATTGGCTCCAGCAGACCCCGTGACCCTGTAGTTACGATATAGCGGGTTGGAAAATGACTGACTGACTCGTTTCATTCTTTAAATTCTTCACACTGCTTTCCGCCACCACAGCCACAAATGAATGAGCAACACTGCCCACAAGTATTCTTTCTTTCTTTCTCCACACAAGCTTTGCTCACCTTCCAGCCGACTCTGGCTTGTCGACTGGGTTTAAGGTGGTCCTTTTTTATATTGTCCAACCCAGAAGTGCGTCTGCTCTTCCGCCCACATGACCTTCCAGCAGTTTTCGGGTCAGGTGGATACCTTATGCCCCCCCCGGCGGTACCCACGGCACCCAAAAGCTGAGATGCAGAACTCCAAGTCCCATGGTGCACCGCTGTAAACCAAGGGAGCTGCCCTCTAGTGTCTTGGGGGAGGCAGTGCCCTAACAAAGCTGCCTACCCCCATCATGTCATACATGGGGGTGTCCAGACCAGGTTGAGCTGGTGGATGCCGTCTCTTTCAAGAGTAACTTAAGATTCCCAAGTATGCCAAAAAAGAAACAAACGAGTGGCACCATAACATGGACACCACCTGGATTAGGCAGCAATTGATCCTGTTAGAAGATCCATTATGCCTGGACTGCCAGGTGGCTCTTTGTCTTCATAAGCTGACTGGTCTCTAGTTAGATGAATAGAACGGCAGAGAGATTGGGCTTCTTTGTTAGCCTAAATGTAAACCAGCCTTGTGCTTCTTTAACACCCCTCTTGGACCAAATGGACTTCGTACAGCAAGGTCGACTCCCCTGGCTCTGCCGTCATGTCCTTTAACCAGTTTAGCTAGGACTTCACTTCAGCCCTCCACTGCAAACCTTTCAGATTAAGTTAAGGTTCCCAAAAATGCCCAAAAGAAGTAAATGAGTGTGACAATAGAATACTAACGTGAGCTGGATAGGCAGCAGGGGGTCTCGTTAGAAGTCGAAACATCCAATTCGTTTAGACCACCAGGTGGCACTTTATCTTAATCAGCTGACTGGTCTTTGGTCCAATGAGCTCCCTGGATGGGCAGAATGAGAGGCACTCGGGGCTTCACAATTAGCGTACATTTATTGTGCTTCCTTAGCACACCTCTTGGACCCAAAGGGACTTCATGGTGCAAAGCTGATTCTCTTGATTCAGACGTCACATCCTTTGACCAGTTCTGTTTTGGCACAACTTATGTACTTGAAAATTTCTACCAACCCAGCCCTCCACTGCAGCCCCCCAGACTGAGTTGTGCTTGCAACTTGCCAATAGAGATTAACATTCAACATTTAAGATTGTTTATTTGTCACAAACATGGTTATACACATACAAGTATAGAAAATTATAATCTTAACTTGACGATTTACATATATTCAAAGAGAATCCTAAGCACGTATCAAAATAAGTATTGTATGGTAGTGTATGTTAGTACAGTGCCATCACCTGGGCTGGAACCGACGTCATTATTGGTGCTGGAACCAAAATGACGTCTTCATGGGCACCGGAACCGTACGGGAGTTCCCGTGGATGGTCTGCAAGGGACTGAGAGAGAAAGTCAGTGCACCTCGCCAACCCCTGCCTCCCAAGCACACGTTTGACAATATATTAAAAATCTCTATCTATCTATATCTCTATCCCTATCTTCCATCCATCCATTATCCAACCTGCTATATCCTAACTACAGGGTCATGGGGGTCTGCTGGAGCCAATCCCAGCCAGCACTGGGCGCAAGGCCGGAAACCAACCCCAGGCAGGGCGCCACCCTACCGCAGAGTACACACACACACACAATCTAGGGACAATTTTAGGATCGCCAATGTACCTAACCTTCATGTCTTTGGACTGTGGGAGGAAACCCATGCAGACACAGGGGGAACATGCAAACTCCACGCAGGGAGGACCCGGGAGGCGAACCCAGGTCTCCTGTGAGGCAGCAGCGCGACCACTGCACCACCCTATTTCTATCTAAATCTATGTATATCTATCTCTCTCTATTTATCTCGATATATCTATCTATATCTCTTTATCTATATCCATCTTTCTATTATAAAAATAAATCCTGGGAGGGAGACTAGGAAGACGAGACGTGATCTTCTCAGAAGACAATTTGATGTCCTGCGAGACAAGGCAGTGAGACAACATTTAAAACAAGTTCACGGACATCTAACCTAGCAGTTGTTGGAATGCTTTTGGCAGACACACTTCATGTGCTCCCAGCTCTAAAAACAACAACAAGCAACAAGCAGAACACGCAGCTCGCCAGCAGCAGCAGCAGGCGGGCAGCAGATCATCCGACCGCTTCTCCTTAGCGTGTTTTCAGCCAATCCCCCCCCCACAACACAAGTGGCAGAGATGCGAAGTGGCAAAAGGACAGCTGCTGTACAGGATTTGAAATGATCGACGTGCAGCGTGACAAAAAGAACACGCAGCTCGCCAGCAGCAACAAGCTAGCAGAAAGACAGCAGATGATCTGACGGCATCTTCTTAACGTGCGTTCAGCTGCCCCCCATCACAATGCGAGCAGCATTATACATCCTGCGAGAAAGAGATGTAACCACATCTGGGGCCAGAAACAAAGGACAAGTATTGTTTTTACAAAAGTTTTAAAGTAAGAGTGAAATAATGCAAATGTGACAATTCCTATGAAAATAACAAATCTCTTTAAATTGTATATCCGGTAAACCAAACCCAGGGGTGGGCGAGCGAAGCGAGCAGGGAGCGGAGTTCTCTAGTTTATCTATCTATATATCTATCTTTCTCTCTCTCATATATATATATATATATATATATATATTGTCACAGATGTACGGGGACACTGCCCGGCCGGGACGCCTGGACAATACTTCTCCTCGGCCACGAGAGGGCAGCCGCCCGGGTCTATTTGGGGGCCACTGAGACGGAGCTGGGATGCCCGTGAGAGGACGTGGCCACTGCCAGGGGGCGCCCGGACAGTTGGAGAATCCTGGATGGCAGCACTCCCGCCACACCAGGAAGTGCTGCCGGAAATAACTCCAAGAAGACCCGGAGTGCTTCCAGGGGCTTTCCTGACACTTCCGCCACACCAGGAAGTGACGTCAAGGGGAGCACCTGGGGCTCATCCGGGTCCTGATAAAAGGGGCCGCCTCCTTCCAGACAAGGAGCCAGAGTTGGGAGGAAGGAGACGAAGCTTGTGAGGAGGAGGAAGGAGGTCAAAGAGAAAGAGAGAAAGAAAGAGGAAAAGAAGAAGAGAAAGAGGAAGAAAGCAAGAGAGTTGGTGAGAGAAGGCATTGTGGTGCAAACGAAAATAAAGGAGTGTGTTTTATACATCCTGGTGTCCGTCTGTCTGTGTCTGGGGGTACGATTTCCACACTATATATATATATATACACACATCTATTTATTTATATCTGTGCTCTGACATGAACTCTCAACTGTGGGACCTTCTATAGACAGGTGTGTGCCTTTCCAAATCATGTCCAATCAGCTGAATTTACCACAGGTGGACTCCAATGAAGCTGCAGAAACATCTCAAGGATGATCAGGGGAAACAGGATGCACCTGAGCTCAACTTTGAGCTTCATGGCAAAGGTTGTGAATACTTATGTACATGTGCTTTCTCAATTTTTTTATTTTTAATAAATTTGCAAAAACCTCAAGTAAACTTTTTTCACATTGTCATTAGGGGGTGTTGTGTGTAGAAGTCTGAGGAAAAAAATGAATTTAATCCATTTTGGAATAAGGCTGTAACATAACAAAATGTGGAAAAAGTGATGCGCTGTGAATAATTTCTGGATGCACTGTATATTAGTCACACACATGCACTTAGGAGGCAGTCAACAAGCCCTGAGGTGAGTGAAAAATCGCAAGATGAAGGGTTGTTTGATGGTACTAACGCCTGTCTCTCCTTCTCATTAGATCCAAACAAGAAAAATAAGTCCATTCACTTACCTTCACAACTTCCTGATTCACAAAATGGTCGCCAAACGTCACTTCCACTTCCGACTCCAGATGATGACATCACTTCCGTCTCCCAATTGATGACGTCACATCCGTCTGTCAGTTCGGACGTCATCCCCTGTCACATCACTTCCATCAGCCAGTTTTTTGTATAAATAATAGCATGTTCCAGATGTATACTGTCAAATACTTTGGTTTTAATCAATTGCAATTGCTATTTTTCATTTTTGTCTGCTGGACATTATACAGGGTGACTCCTCAACTATTTTTTTACTTTGTGGTTATCCTTTATTTTTCGAACTATATACATACATACATACATAATTTAGATAGGAATATGAGGTGTGGCAGAAAAGTAATGAGACTGGCAACACTGCAAGCGATCTGGCAACGCTGTGCTGTTGTCCTTGATAGAGCACGTGTATCAGTACCCTCCCATAGCTCAGTGCGAGTTTCATCTCCTTCCGTTAACTACGTGATTTTTGTGACTGCTATTAGCGAAGTTGTGTTTTTGGTTGTGCGTCACACAAAATGGAACAGCGGAATTTGGAGCAACGTTGTGCCATTAAATTTTGTGTTAAGCTTGGAGAATCGGCAAGTGTGACGTTTGAAAAGTTAACACTTTGGCACAAATCATTTTTGGAAGGCAGAAAACACGTTGAAGATGAACACCGTTCAGGGAGGCCTTCAACTTCGAAAACCAATGAAAACATCGAACGTGTGAACACTCTTGTGAGATCAGACCGTCGTTTAACATTAAGAATGTTGAGTGAACAGTGAAAGGCTCAGAAAAAGGATCATTCGCGTGAGACCAGACATTGCAGACAAATGGATGCTCCATCATGACAATGCCCCATGTCACACTGCCCTCTCCATAACAGAATTTTTGACCTCAAAAGGCATTCCTGTGGTTCCCGAGCCCCCTTATTCACCTGACCTCAGTCCGTGTGACTTTTTCCTAAACTGAAAAATGTCCTCAAAGGACGTCATTTCGGGACTTTAGAAAACATCCAAAAGAGTGTAACGGACATGCTGAAGACCATACCGGTTGAAGACTTCCAGCGCTGCTACCAACAGTGGGAACAACGTCTCCATCGGTGTGTAGCTGTCCAAGGGAACTACTTTGAAGGGGATAACATTGATGTTTGAAAAAAATAAAAACTTTGGTAAATAAAAAATCAGTCTCATTACTTTTCTGCCACACCTCGTATAAGTAACAAGCTGGTTAAGTTTGCAGATGATACCAAGATAGGTGGATTAGCAGATAATTTGGAATCCGTTATATCATTACAGAAGGACTTGGACAGCAGACCGGCTTGGGCAGATGAAATTTAATGTCAGGAAATATAAAGAATTACACATAGGAAGTAAAAATGTTAAGTCTGAATATACAATGGGAGCACTGAAAATCGAGAGTATACCTTACAAGAAGGATTTAGGAGTTAGATATTTAGAGCGCATTTGCAAGTGCCAACCGTCTGATTCCTTACCTGCAAACAAAACCTCAGTCACTGACGATTCTCTCCATCACTTGAGTAACACCACATTTATATCAGAATGGATCAATTGTTTAATACAATCTATTATAGGAATTGTTTTAAACAAAATATATAAACATAACATTAAACAAATGCTTTTTTATCCGCTTGTACATTTAACATATTAGTCAAATAAAGCTAACTTTATAAAAATACTATTATAATTTCAAACACATCCGATATTTGCTTCCAACTTTATTTTAAAACACACACTTTTTAACCGCTCATTGACTGCACCGGGTACGTGTCCCTCTCTGATTCTTTTGAGTCTGAAATGAATTAGTGACAAAGAACAAGGTAAACATTTCCCATTCATTCGATTTGCAAACTGAATCATTTCCCATGAACAAAGTGTTTGATGATTCTCAAACCGAAATACTACAAGAACGAGGCAGATGATTCTTGTTCACGTGATTCTCTAAGTGAATCATTACCCGCGAACAAGGCAAACAATTCCCATTCATTTGAGTTGTTAACAGAAGCATTACATATGAATAAAGGTGCTTGACGATTTGCCAACTGAATTACTACTCGAGAACGAGGCAGACAATTCTCCTTTATTTGATTCTCAAATCAAGTTTACTACTTGAGAATGAGGCAGAGGGTTTTTATTTATTTGATTCCCTATCTGAATCATCCCCCCCGAACAAGGCAAACAATTCCCCATTCATTTGAGTTGTTAACAGAATCATTACCCCATGAACAAGATGTTTTGCTTGACGATTCTCATTCAATTCTCAAACTGAATTACTACCCGAGAACAAGGCAGACAGTTCTTGTTCATTTGATTCCCTAACTGTATCATTATCCACAAACCAGGCAATCGATTCCCATTCATTTGAGCTGCAAACTGAATCATTACCCCTCAATATGGCTTGACAATACTCACACTGAATTACTACCTGAGAGCAAAGTCAGACAATTCTTGTTAATTTAATTCCCAATCTGAATCATTATCCACAAACCAGACAATTGGTTCCCATTCATTTGATTTGTGAACTGAATCATTACCCATGAACAAAGTGTTTGCTTGATGATTCTCATTCATTTGATTCTCAAACCAAATTACTACTTGAGAACAAGGCAGCTGATTCTTGATCATGCGATTCGATAATTAAATCATTACCCGTGAACAAGGCAAACGAGTCCCATTCATTTGAGTTGCAAACTGAATCATTACCCATGAATGAGGTGCTTGACGAGTCGCACACTGAATTACTACATGAAAACGAGGCAGACAATTCTCATTGATTTTACTCTAAAACTGAAC
>JANRMT010062791.1:204350831-204370654 GCA_026402145.1 Polypterus bichir lapradei
AATGGATGAGTAGTAATTTTCTCAAACAAACTAAAGAGAAAACAGAAATTTTAGTGATTGGCAAAAATGGATATAATGAAGTTATTAGAAATAAACTTGATGCATTAGGATTAAAAGTCAAGACGGAGGTAAAGAATTTTGGGGCAACTGTTGACTGACATGAATTTTAAATCACATATTAATCAGATCAATAGGACAGCATTTTTTCACTTAAGGAATATAGCAAAAATTAGGCCTCTTATATCATTGAAAGATGCTGAGAAATTAGTTCACGCTTTTGTTTTCAGTCGACTAGATTACTGCAACGCATTCCTCTCAGGACCACCCAAAAAAGACATCAATCGATTGCAATGAGTGCAGAATGGAGCAGCCAGAGTCTTAACT
Source organism: Polypterus bichir lapradei (assembly GCA_026402145.1). NCBI lineage: Eukaryota > Metazoa > Chordata > Cladistia > Polypteriformes > Polypteridae > Polypterus > Polypterus bichir. The sequence goes on from JANRMT010062791.1 coordinate 204,351,216, forward strand.
AGGAAAAGAAAATCCGAGCACATTTCTCCAGTTTTGATGTCACTACACTGGTTACCTGTGTCTTTCAGAATTGACTTTAAAATCCTGCTTATGGTTTACAAAGCCTTAAATAATCTGTTCCATTTTATATTTCAGAATGTCTCTCACCTTACACTCCAACTCGTAGCCTTAGATCTTCAAATGAGTGTCTCTTAAGAATTCCAAGAGCTAAACTTAAAAGAAGTGGCGAGGCGGCCTTCTGCTGTTATGCACCTAAAATCTGGCATAGCTTACTAATAGAAATTCGCCAGGCTAATACAGTGGAGCACTTTAAAAAACTGCTAAAAACACATTACTTTAACATGGCCTTCTCATAACTTCATTTTAGTTTAATCTTGATGCTCTGTATATTGAATTAATTATCATTATTTTTCATGGTGGCTCCAGAATCTGTACTAAGCCCTACATTCTCTTCTGTTCTTTTTCCGGTTTTCTTTGCTGACGATGAGCGCCACCACCACCTGATTAAAGCACCGTGATGTCCCTGCATTGATGGATTAAAGACCAGAAGTCCAGATGACCGTCATCATCAAATTCTTCCATGAGAACCCTGAATACCATGAGGACTGATTGAGGTCATTTATGTGAGACAGAATGCCCAGAGGGGGCTGGGTGGTCTCGTGGCCTCGGAACCCCTGCAGATTGTATTTGTTTTTTCTCCAGCTGTCTGGAGTTTTTTTTGTTTTTTCTGTCCTCCCTGGCCATTGGACCTTACTTTTATTCTATGTTAATTAGTGTTCCCTAATTTTAAATTATTTATTTTGTCTTCTTTCTCTTTCTTCATCATGTAAAGCACTTTGAGCTACATTATTTCTATGAATATGTGCTATAGAAATAAACATTGTTGTTGTGTGTCTGTTTGTGTGCAGTACACAAGTAAACTCAGCGGTACCATACAGTAACAGGGAAGAAGAATTGGGTTTTCCTTCTACACGGCAATTAACACGTACTGGAATTTAAATAAACAATGAAAACAATTCATGAATGCATAAATCACACCTTATTATATAATCCGCTACCGTGGCTTTCCGTTTGTCTGTCTAGGATTTTAAATCACCTGTAGCTTGCAAACCGTTTGAACTATTGACCTGAAATTTGGTACACATATACTACGTGACCTCTACTGTCCGCTGTCAGGGTGATGATTGACCTCCAAGGTTATTCCTCTTTTTATTTTTATTTTATTGTAGAATCAACTCTCGGCAGCGTGCAACATGGCGACCATGCGGCGCATGCGTACGGGCGCTGTTCTCATCCCTAGCACCTTTGCCATCTCTTCCCCTACCTCTTCAAATCTTAAATCATTCTTGAGGCAGATTGAAGACTTAAGTGCCAACTTAAGTGAAAAATTAAAGAAAACGTACTAAGTAATTGCAACTCAAACACTGACTTAATCAGTTTTAACGAGAAAAGATGCCGACGAAAGAAGAAGAAAGAAGCAGGCTTACTAGGGTGGAGAAAACAAGAGCTGCTCAGGCAGCAAGCGCATCAACCTCTGAGCAAATGAATGCTAAACGTGCAGAGAAAGAGGAGGAAAACTAGGAATGCTCAAGTCAAGTGTATAACGTGCAGTGCGCCATTACTGATATGGAATAATAAACAGTAATAATGAAAATGCAAAAGCACAATACACTGTAAGAACACAAAAGGTCTGACAAAAAAAAAAGTCCACTAAGTCCACTTGTTTAGCTAATAGCTAAGCTGCCCCAATCTCTCCTCCAGATCCTTCTTAAATGTTGTTAAGGTTTCTACATCACCTTTAAAGAGCGCAACTCCATGGTCAGCGGAGACACGACTATTGCGTCCTCATCCTCTCACTGGACTTTTGGGTGGCGTAAACGGCTTTATTGCCACATGTGATTCGAATTTGTTTAGGGAGCAACTTTCGAAGAGCCAGTTTGTAGTGAGTGAGGCAGTGCTGGTCTGCTTGTTCACTGAACAGTTTGGTCGCAGGTGAAATCATTAAGATGAGGAGTGTCTCACGTTGAGGTTTTTGAAGAGGGTAGCATTTAGTGCGAGAGGCAGTGTGCTTCTCATTAGGCGATTGTCATACTGGTTGAAGACACCATGTGTATCGACCGAGACAGGCAGGCGGGGTCATTGAGCCGGTAATGGTATTTAAATAGATTTTGTGGTCTGGGTTTGAATTGATTTTTTAACTGATGGATTTGGGGGACTATGTCATGTCAATTGCTGTTTAAACCTGGTGCTGCAACCTTTTTGGTGAACACTGGAGTGGTAAATCTCCTCCCAACTTGAAAAATCATCCACAACCTCATTACTTGAGGGACACTTTTTTTTTATTATTAATTAATTATTATTATCATGCTTTGTGTAGCTGTTGTCAACTGTCATTTGAATTAGTTTTTTTTTTTTTAAACTGTTTTTCGATTTTAGGGTAGCTGGTCAGTGACCGGTGGCATTTGGAGTTTTAATTCAGTCTGAGCCACTTTCTTTTTAACCTTTATTATATGAGCTTTGGTGTGGGGTGGAGGTGTCTGCCGTGATTTTTAACTTGTGGTTTTGCTTGTTTTAACTTGGCAATTCATAAAGAATTGTGAGAAAAATAACTTGGTTATGGTAAGTTCTTTTAAAAGACTGTGTGCAGTTTTGACGCTAACTTGAATTGACTTTGTTTTTTTTCTGGTTTTAACTTTTTGTAAGTCTACACATAAAAACTCGGATAAGATGGCAGATTATGGAATTTGAAGCAGTCTCCAGCTTTAAGCAACAACAAGAACCTGAAATACAGGGTGGCCCACATTGCAAAGAGTGCCACGCTGAAACGGGCACAGAGATGTACTGACGCCCAAGGAGGTCACTTTCAGCATCTTCTGTAAATTTGAGTACCACATTTGATTGTTTTTCTCTCCATCACATAATGCAGTGGATCTCGTTGGAGGCAAGACCCTTTTTATGTGGGCCACCCTGTATTAGTCTGCGCTTTGGGTACTTGTGCACAAAAAGGATGACAGTTCTTACCCATTCTAGTGTTGGGCTCCGTGGGGGAGGCGGCCCGGTTGCTTAATTTTTGGAGTTTAAATTACTAGACTGACCTACCCCAACCACAAACACTAACCTTAAAGTTAGTCGGGGTGGAGCATAGCTGCCTATAGGTCCCTAATGTTAATGTCCCCTTTGGGTGCCTAATGTTAAAAATGGAAATGCGATTTGCATCACGATAATAGAAAGGGGTACTAGCCGTCCGTTTAGTACACAAGTACCCATTTTTATTTGAACATCTCCAGGCCCAGAACTAAGAGCTTATGGGGTAGCATAATTGATGCACGGTACACCAGTAGAAACTTGTCAAACCTTGAGAAATTGTTGGATATCATTTTTAGTGTAGTTTAGCACATGAGGAAGCCATCTTTGTTACTTGTTACAAAATTGGCACACAATGGTGGTTTAGTGAGTGTGGAGACAGAAACAGCAGGTGAAGACAGCATGGCAGAGGTAAACAAAAGCACACGACAAACAAAATGAAAATGTTCACAAGCAATTAAGGAGGATATCGCCTACACGTCCTAAAACTGACAGAGTGTGTGTTTTTAGCAATTGAATTTATATAAACTTGTGTGTCCTATATATAAACGTCTAAGCATGGAAGTGGGTGCGTCTGTGTGTCCGTCTGGCCCAGAAGTGTGAAGCAACAGCAATGAAGCTGGAAGAAAGTGACTGTCGCCAAAGTGAAACTCGCTTAACCGCTAATACACAAGCGAGGCGAGCATATTGGCAAAATGAAACCACCGAGGAGAGAGAAACTCACTTTGCAGCTGATAGACAAGGGAGGCGAGCAGGTCGGCAAAACGAAACTACCGAGATCGCCTCCACCAGAACAGCAGACAAAGTAGAGGCGAGTACGGATTGCAGAACCATGAAAGAAAAAAAAAAACCAAAGAATTAAATGCATATAAAGGAGCATCAGGGTTAAACTAAAATGAAGCTATGAGAAAGCCGTGTTAAAATAATGAGTTTTTAGCAATTTTTTTAAAGTGCTCCTCTGTATTAGCCTGGTGATTTTCTATCAATCAGCTATTCCAGATTTTAGGTGCCTAACAGCAGAAGGCCACCTCACCACTTCTTTTAAGTTTAGCTCTTGGAATTATAAGCAGACCCTGATTTGAATATCTATGGTTACGATTTGAAGTGTAAGGTGACAGGGAATACAGAATGGAGCAGATTATTTAAGGTTTTGTAAACCATAAGCAGTATGGTCTTAAAAATCTTAAAAATGTTAGAAAATTAAGGCGCTTTCTAGATAAACAGGATTGTGAGAAATTAATTCATGCATTTATCTCTAGTAGGATTGACTACTGCAATGCGGTGTTCAATGGATGTTCAAACTGTTCTTTATTCAGCCTCCAGTTAATCCAAAATGCTGCTGCAAGAATTATTACAAGAACAAGAAAATACGAACACATAACTCCAGTTCTTAAATCCTTACACTGGCTCCCTGTTAAGTTTAGGGCAGATTTCAAAATCATCCTTTTAACATATAAAGCATTAAATGGCCAAGGTCCGGCTTACTTGTCTGAACTTATGACTTATGAAACCAGAGCGCACATTAAGATCTCAAGATGTCGGTCTGATAAGGATTAATAAAATAACAGTGGGAGGTCGAGCTTTTAGTTACAGGGCCCCTAAACTGTGGAATGGTCTGCCTGCTACTATAAGAGATGACCCTTCGGTCTCAGCTTTTAAATCCCGGCTGAAGACTCACTACTTCAGTTTAGCACACACTGACTAGAGCTGCTGATTAACTGTACAGACTGCATCTCTGTTGTTAGTCATTAGCACTAAAACAGAAGTAACATGATAGTTATAATTTGATACTAACCCTCACCTATTCCGTTTCTCTTCTCAGTACTCAAATGTGGCACTTGGTGCCACGGCCCACCTGCCAAGTTGTTTTGCCTGCCTAAGGTAAAGTCATCCCTGATGGAGGATTGCAGGAATCGTGGGAAAGAGGGGTCCTTTCATTGGATTGGCTGGCCCAACGCTGTTTCAGCTGTGGAATGGCCAAATAGGGGAGGCAGCTTGATGGCTGAGGTCTCCAGGACTCTAAACATATCCAAATCATATTATGGGATATCATCTACTGTTAAATTCTGCTATGTACTTCTAAAATTTTTATTTTATACTGTATTGAGGATTTGTTCTGTTCTGTGTATTGTATTGATGCCCTTCTTTTTGACACCCACTGCACACCCAACCTACCTGAAAAGGGGTCTCTCTTTGAACTGCCTTTCCAAAGGTTTCTTCCATTTTTTCCCTACAATGATTTTTTTTGGGGGAGTTTTTCCTTGTCTTCTTAGAGAGTCAAGGCTGGGGGGCTGTCAAGAGGCAGGGTTTGTTAAAGCCCACTGTGGCACTTCTTGTGTGATTTTGGGCTATACAAAAATAAATTGTATTGTATCGCCCAATCATCGGTAGCACAGTCCTTATACAGTTAAATTGTATGTGGGCACTAAATGTAATATAGTAAAGGCGATAAAGCAAGCAAAAGTGCAGCACTATTAAACAACAAGCATTAAGAAGTTGTAAGAACAACATTTTCAGAGAGATACATTATGTATAGTAAAAGATAGGTGTATTAGTCTGGCACATAAAGGCCTGTATAGGGTGTGACAACCACCAGTCTTTATTTTGCATACCCTTATTAAGTGCCTTTAAAAGTTTCTTTATGGATTTTTTTTTTTTTTTTAGGGAAGAAAAATTGATTTGATCAGTAAAATTAAACCAAAGCTGCAAATTGAAAAGATACAATGGATGGCAGACATCAGGAGAAGCTGGAATTCTACCTCCCAGATTTAAACAGCAAGCATCCCTTAATGCAATTTCTTTCCTACCACGAACTGCTTCTGCCCGTAGCCGTAACAGCCATTCTGACCTCGCAGCTTGAAGACTCGTGGAGAGTCACATATAAGAGAGACACTGAGCGGGGGCTTATAAATCAAACTGTCCGGTAACAGGGGGTTTAGAGATGGAGCACGGCAGCTAAACGATACAAGTGTCAATACTTGCAGACTTCACTTTAAAAATCTCTAAAGCAGAACTTTTGCTGAACAAAGCTTTACGCTCACCGATTCTATTTTATGAAAGTAAACACTGCACGCAAATACATAAAATCGTAAACAACTTATTTTTCAATACCGTAATACACTTTTGTTAAATACCAGCCCCTCCCAGTACTGTGACCGAAAAATATTGTGTTTCTTGTTAATTAGTACGCTGTATTTACTAATGTCGCTAGAGTCGGAGCAGTAAGCTGTATGTAATATTATAACGTTCTGCCGTAATGAGAATATCATGGACCGCCACTTGGTTTTCAAGTTACGGACACGCGCATATAGAAGCAAAGCTAGTGCAAGTGGGCGTGTCGTCTTACAAATGAATGTTTCACCTAGTTTTAACGAAGTATTAGTGTTAGCACAATAGTCATAGTGAATATCTGGTCGGATAGGGGGCACAAGACATTCGCATACCCATTCTAAGCAAAATGAAGCGATTTCGAGTACACGAATCTGGTTATTCGAAACCATATGATACCGTATTCACATTGGCGAGCGAAGGGGCCACCGATTCTTTCTCTGCCCAGGGCCGCCCCTGGTGTGAGATACAAAAAACACGAATCAGTGCAAACGTCACTTCGGAATAGTTCAGGTATTACCCTGTGGTCATGTAGACCAGTGTTTCCCAACCTCGGTCCTAAGGGCACACTGTGGCTGCAGGTTTTTGCTCCAACCTGATTCCTAATCAGTGATAACACCTGATAACACTGATCACATTTAATTAACTGGTACTATTTTTCTTTTATTCTACATTCAGAAAAGCATAGCAGCATGATTTTTTACATTTATAAGACTTTTAGAAATATTTCTGCTTTTGCTTCAGATTTAAATGCTTAACTCTCTTTTGTTGATTTAATTATATTTTGCCCTTTCTCTGTGCTGCTTTTCCCCTTATTTGTATCTTATTAATGACAATTAAAAATGAGCAGAGCAGACACACCGGCAAATAACACAAATAATCAAAGGCTGCAACTACTTTAGCATCAGACCCATATATATATATATATATATATATATAATATTTTACCAAACTTCGTTTTCTAATTTCTATATTGTTCCCAAAACACAGAACTTGGGAAATAACACATCACTTAATTTGCCCAGGAGTCCAATTAAAAACAGAAGCTGGTTGGAACAAAAACCTGCAGCCACAGTGTGCCCCCAGGACCGAGGTTGGGAAACGCTGATGTAGACACAATACATAGGGAAAAAAAAGGCTTTGTGCCCCGTGGTTACTCTCTCAGGTGTGCGTTAGCATATCGTAATCTCCTGGACCAATAGCGTGAGTTTTCCGCATTTAATACACTTCTGTTAAATACCAGCCCCTCCCAGTATTGTGACCTTGGCTTGGTGGAGGCTTTCTGTGGAAATTGGCGCTCATGATTCACAATTTTTCTATGAGTAACAAATAACTGACCCTCATGAACAAATGTATATGCTGTTCTTTGGGGTACTGAACTGAAATTCAAATAATCAAAAAAATAACTTTTCTGTAAGTTTCTTTTTGCAGACGTGTATTATGTCGTATGGTTTGTCGAAGAATAAATTAGAGTGAACCGCAAACCCCGATAAACAGCAAATGCGGGGGGGGGATTCACTCGAGCAAAGTCCGGTGGTGGGCTGATGGACAAGAACGCACTGCTTGCCTCTCATTCAAGTCGGATGCAGCACCTGCGAGTAGAGCGAATGAAAACTCACATGTCCATAAAGTGTCGTCCGTCAATCCCGCCCCCGAACACTTACCCTCTGTCGGTCGGTGATTCTGTCTCTCTCTCTCTCACTGGACAGCAGGCACTGTCGCCCAGCTCAATGGAAGGTGGCCTAACTGCCGTCGCTCTTGATGACGTCACGCAGCACGCGCCACAGGTACACGTGACAGCTTTGCTCAAAGAGAGGCTTTGAAAAGCCGGGTATGCTCTGTGAAAGAGGGGCTTTGAGAGATCGAAACAAATTTAATGGCTGATTGGGATAGTTCGACAGTGCTGGACAGTTGCATTGCAGTGTTATTTGGAGCTCAATAAAACACTTATCTGACAGGCAGACGAGATCTGATCAAGTAAAGTCCATGGATAAAACTGCAAGAAGATCAAGACGTTCGTTAGGACACTACAGATAGCGTCCTCAATAAAATGGTTGGCTTACATCATCTTCTGTTAAGTCAACGATTTATTTGCATGATAAGGAGTTCATATAGCAAACACCTCAGAACTCACGTACTTCACCACCTCATTATTTCTTTTAAGCTGTCAACCCGCTCAAAAAATTAAAGGAACATTTTGAAAACACATCAGATTTCAATGGGGGAAGAAATCTTGCTGGCTATCTCTACTGATATGGTAATGTGTTAGGAACGAAAGGATGGCACATCGTTTGATGGAAATGAAAATTATCAACCTACAGAGGGCTGAATTCAAAGACACCCCGAAAATCAAAGGGAAAAAATTATGAGGTAGGCAGGCGAGTCCATTTGGCCAAAATTTCATTGCAGCAGCTTGTAGTTTGTATGGCACACACGTGCTTGTATGCATGCCTGACAACGTCACAGCACAGTTACCATTTTCTTTCGCCACTTCAACGACTTTTAATTTAAAACCAGCTTCATGTGTTCTTCTGATCATAGATACAGGATGCTCTTACGACGGCGGTTCTCAACCTGTGGGGAAGTAACAAAAAAAGGGGCGCGAAGATGTGAAAAAAAGAAAACAAGAATCGAAAATATGAAAAATACATCTATTGAAACCAAAACAAATTAATTTAAACTATATTCTGATACTAGAAAAATAAATATAGAGTTAGATAAATGTCGATAAAAGTTAAGTAGGTATAATAAAACTTGTATTCTTATATTTGTTGCTGCCAATACACCGCTACAAGTTTTATTAGGGTTTCAAAAAGGTTTAAAGGTGTGAGCAGGGGCGGCCTTAGACATGTGCAAACTGTGCACCTGCACAGGGCCGCCACGCCAATATATATTGAGTATAAAACAGAAAGAGAAAATAACGACACAGCTGACGGCAATGTGGCCGAAAAAAATTGTGTTTCTTGTTAATTAGTACGCTGTATTTACTAATGTCGCTAGAGTCGGAGCAGAAAGCTATATGTAATATTATAACGTTCTGCCGTAATGAGAATATCATGGACCGCCACTTGGTTTTCAAGTTAAGGACACGCGCATATAGAAGCGAAGCTAGTGCAAGTGGGCCAGTCGTCTTACAAATTAATGTTTCACCTAGTTTTAATAAAGTATTAGTGTTAGCGCAATAGTCATAGTGAATATCTGGTCGGATAGGGGGACATAAGACATTCGCATACCCATTCTAAGCAAAATTAAAAGATTTCGAGTAAACGAATCTGGTTATTCGAAACCATATGATACCGTATTGACATTGGCGGGCGAAGGGGCCACCGATTCTTTCTCTGCCCAGGGCCGCCACGAGCCTAGAGCCGCCCCTGGCGTGAAATACAAAAAACACAAATCAGTGCAAACGTCACTTCGGAATAGTTCAGGTATTACCCTGTGGTCATGTAGACACAATACATAGAAGAAAAGGCTTTGTGCCCCGTGGTTACTCTCTCAGGTGGGCGTTAGCATATCGTAATCTCCTGGACCAATAGCGTGAGTTTTCCGCATTCGACTGATACGACCGACTTTATAAAATACCAGAAATTATACGGTAAAATCAAGCCCCTACTTATCAGCGGGAGAACTTAAACGTGAGTATATACGGTAGTTTGATGTAGTTATTGGGAATTGACTTAAGCATGTTAGATCTCTCTCCATTACCGAAATTCTACAAAGAAACTTACAGACTTGGAGCTCCTTTCTTCAATGCCATTCACATCCCCTTCTCTATTGAATGGACTCTTAATTTACAATTCTTGATGGACAAGTCGGCTGCTGTTTAAGGTTAGTTTTGCACAATTATTTATTAAAAGTAGTATTTTGCCATTTTTTACAATTATTGGAAGAAGATAAGTGGAGTTTTAAACATGCCTCTATATTAGCACACAGCCGTCCTACCACGACACACACGGGCAGAACACCAATTGCCACACAGCACACAGTTTATTTACAAGAAACACAGTCGTCTCTCTCAGCCAATGCTTTCACCTCCACTCCTCCAGACGAGCTTTGTCCCCTTCCTTCCGACTCAGCCATTGAGTGTTGGTGACCGACTCCTCTTATAGGGCACTCCACAAGGAGTCCAGGTGCCAAACAAGCTTCTACTGGCAGCACTTCCAGCCAGTCCAAGCACCCCTGGCAGTGGTCACGGGCTCCAAAAGGGTTGAGCTTCCATGCACATACGTAACCCGTGGCCCTGCTGTCAGTCGGGGGAGAAACGGTCTTGAAAATACTCTCTCCCCGAGTTCTTTCATGGTCAGGGTGTACTGGCCAGGTCCGCCATACTGTATAAATTATTACATTACCTTTATGATGAAGGTTAACTGAAACTCACATACAAAGAGGGTGTGGTCTCAAGTCAGCATGATAAAATCAAGAATAAATGGAAGAGGTACTTTAAAAAGCTGTTGAATGATGAACACCCAAGGGCAGTATGTGTGGATGGAGTCCCAGATGAAGGGCTTATACGAAAATATAGAGTGAGGAAGTAAGGAGGCACTGAAAAGAATGAAGAATGGACAGGCAGCAGAGCCAGATGAATTACAAGCAGAAGTGTGTAAGAGTTTAGGAGAAGGAGTAGTAGACATGATGTGGGATCTAATGTAGAACATCTATGACGAGGACATAATACCAGAGGAATGGAGGGACAGTGTGATTGTACCCAATTGTAAGAAGGAAGAATGGAGAAGATAGAAGACTGAAGATAAATAGGAAGAAGACAGAACATATGGAGTTTAATGAAGATTAGAATGGACAAGTTAGCCTGCAGGGAAAACTACTAAAAAGAGTGGGAAAAAATTAAATATCTGGGATCGCTGGTGGCCTGAGGTGGAAAATTAGAAGCAAAGATAACACACAGAGTGCAGTGTGGATGGAACACCTGGAAGAAGGTATCAGGAGTATTACGTGACCAGAGTAGTAAGGAGAAGGTTGAGGGTAAGGCTTTTAACACTGTGCTAAATCCAGCAATGATGTATGAAGCTGAGATATGACAGTAAAGGGGGGCACAGGAGAAGATGTTGGATATGACAGAAATGAGAATGTGGAGATGGCTGTGTGGAGCTACAAAAAGGGACAGAATAAGAAATGAGACACTCAGAGATATAGGAAAGTAGGTTGAACTGGTATGGACCAGATTATTCTCAGAAGTATGTATTTACCAGTGGATTTGAAAACTGCTACTGTTGCATAAACATTTAGCACATTAACAGCTGCAGGACGGGATTCTGTTTTTTTTTTTGGAATTTGTCATGTAGGTGTCAAAACTGCTTCCAAAATAAATTCTTTCTGTACATTTAGAACAGCCTTAAATATCTGGTATGGGAGGTGTGGTATAGCGGGTCTGCGGCTACAACAAAATATGGCCAGGTTATAAATCCATAAAGCCATGTCAGTCTTCGTGGGAGTGATTGCACAGCCGCGGGGAGTTAATGAGGTAATTGGAGCAAGTCGCACAATCGTTTTAAATTGCTTCTTTGGCTTCCTGTGGCATGTGATTAAGGCACTGTGCCCACAGAGACTGTATATATATATGGGCCGGCACAAGAGGGAGAAAAAAGAACATAAAACAGAGGAAAGAAAAGAACAGGAGGAGGCTAAAGAATGGAAAAGGCAGTCATGGGAGACGATTGGCCCACCTGTTTGGAGAAGGCAGCTTGATCTGGGGTTCCGGAAATCAGAGTACCACAGATACAATGTTTGCTCTGAGGATGTTGATGGAGAAGTTCAGTGAAGGCCAGAAGGAGTTGCATTGTGTCTTTGTGGACCTGGAGAAAGCATATAACAGGATGCCTCGAGAGGAGTTGTGGTATTGTATGAGGAAGTCGGGAGTGGCAGAGAAGTGCGTAAGAGAGGTGAAAAAGAGAGTGCAGGCAGGCTGGAATGGGTGTAGAAGAGTGTCAGGAGTGATTTGTGACAGACGGGTATCAGCAAGAGTGAAAGGGAAGGTCTACAGGACGGTGGTGAGACCAGCTATGTTATATGGGCTGGAGACGGTGGCACTGACCAGAAAGCAGGAGACAGAGCTGGAGGGGGCAGAGTTAAAGATGCTAAGATTTGCATTCAGTGTGACGAGAATGGATAGGATTAGAAATGAGGACATTAGAGGGTCTGCTCAACTTGGACAGTTGGGAGACAAAGTCAAAGAGGCGAGATTGTGTTGGTTTGGACATGTGCAGAGAAGAGATGGTGGGTATATTGGGAGAAGGATGTTAAGGATAGAGCTGCCAGGGAAGAGAAAAAGAGGAAGGCCTAAGAGAAGGTTTATGGATGTGGTGAGAGCGGACATGCAGGTGATGGGTGTGACAGAGCAAGATGCAGAGGACAGAAAGATATGGAAGAAGATGATCTGCTGTGGCAACCCCTAACGGGAGCAGCTGAAAGAAGAAGGTGGTAAATATATCCTGGTGAAAGAATTAAATTTGTTTAAAATTGAGTACCGGGGTTTAAGTGATTCAGTATTGGGGAGATGTACTACTGTATATTGTTTCTAATATCATTAATTTTTTGATTAAAAAATACACCAAAAGCCTCACAAGTTTCACTGGATGTTTTTTGGAGGCATTCCATTGAGTGACCTGATTTAGCAGACGACCAATCATAGAGAATAAGACTCTGGGATCCAGTGTTTGGATTCAGCGGGTTGGAAAATGGATGGATGGATGGATTACTAGCATTGTTATTTATAATTCTAGAGAAATAGCAGCACCTCTCAAGATGGACTATGTTGTTGTATTCTGTTATTTTAGCCTTCAATATCTCATAGTGGACAGTCAGTTTAGTTTTAGATAGATAGATAGAGAGGAAAAGAACTATATAATAGATAGATAACCTCCCAATGACGTAATTTCCACATCCCAAGAAGTCGCAGCCCGATGGCCTCATTTCCAGTTCAGGTCCCAAGGTCCCTCCTCTCCCTGTTTTGCAACTACATATACCCCAGATTTCCTAACCTGCTCTGTTCTGTTTTGGACTCCTGTCTGTAAAGACCATTACATCAAATTTTTTTCTTGCGTCAATATATTCTGGTTGTTGTCCTCCCCCATATTTTAGGTGGCAGCATCACTGGGCTTTGTTGCCCATTCTGACATCCACAAGAAATGCCGGGAATCGTAGGTCAGTAGAGCAACTCTGCTGTGGTCCATGGATTGACATTAGGGGGTGCTGCAGGAAGCTACATTCCCTACTCTTTGGCACTTCCATACGGACTGGAAGTGCTTCCAAAAGTCAAAGCCCTGATGCTGGAAGTATTCCTGGGTCTTCAATAAAAGAGGCCGTGCTGCCTCGTCCAGAGAGTCAGAGCCGGGAGCGAAGACGGACAACACTCACCTAGGAAGAGTAGCAGTGCGGTGAAGAGAGAGAGGAGAAGATACCACTTGGAAAATTGTTATACAGAGATATTTTGTAATAATAATAAAAAAAAAAAATCATTTGTTTGAATCCAAGGTTGTTTTGTGTATTCGTGACTAGAGTTGGGTGCTCTGTGGTGCCCTCTAGCTTTCACAATATATAAAAACACAAAGGACAGCAGGCACAACATTATGTAGGCATCAAGTCAAAAGTCCCAGTCAAGTGAGTTAAGACTAGTTGTGCATTGAAATACTAGCGAGGCACCGATTCCCACCCGTAAAAATGAAACAATTACAAAAAAGAAAAAAAAAATCTGTTCAAATTCTGAGATTTTGCTTTGGAATTTAATTAGCAAGACTCAAGACTGGAGGTAAGTGTCAGCCCTTCTTTGACCAGAATGTCAGAAATATCCTAAAACAAACTAAAAACAAAGAACACTTGTGCTCAGACAGAATAAGTGGACATCTGCTTGACTCCCGTTCAGAGCAGCTCTCTCTCCATATCTGAGATATCTTTGGATTTACAGCAGGCGCCTATGGAAATGGGCCAATGTTATTATTAGAAAAACTTACACACCCAAAAGCCTTAAGTGGCCTTAACTGTCAAAGTACACTGGCATATGTCAGTGCCCAGTCATAATTCAAAGCCAGACGGCGCTCAAGATGCCCCACAGATAAAGCACAAAGTACTTACAATCCAAAGTTATAGCTGTTCATGTTAGGAAGAGTCATAATCCAATATTTGTTGATAAAAAATCAACAAGAAAAAGGTGCCATAAAAAAGTAACAATTGGTAAAAATAATATGCAGCAATCAAGCAAAAACAAAAGAATCGTATATAAAAAAAAAGGGGCAGCTCAAGAAATAACTGAAACTTTAATTCACTGTAGTTACAGGCAAGAACTCTGAACATGCAGATGGTCCAAAGCTGCCAAATAAAAAGCATAATAACGTAAAAAAAAAAGTTCTGCTAAATGATGAAACGGTTCTGTAGCAGCCAAAAATCTTTCCCTCACCCCAGTGCTGAAGCGCTCCCAAAATCTAGGAGGCATGGCGCCTGTTACTGGTCTAAATAATTAAAGTTTCTTTCTGGAACTTGCAAGTGGATGGCTCGTTAAGGCACCAAAAACGATGTCCCTGTAGCCTCACTCTGAACGCCTGCTATGCACCATTATTATTAAGTGTCAAGCCAAGTTGGGGAGAGTGCACTGGTACAGCGCGTTGCCACACCCACCACACGACGAAACAATTTGGGATCCCGGTTGGCAACCCTCCAGGCAGACACGCAGTCGAGTCCCACCCTCCGGAAATGACCCTCTATCTGCCGCAGCCAGTTGTTATGTGGGCGACCCCTTGGCCTGGTCCAGACCCTAAGGTCCCCAACAATGAGGATCTTACGAGCTGGATCACCCTCTGGAAAACGCGCAACTTGGCCGTAGTGCCGTAGCTGACGCTTCCTTACAATGCCGGTAAAGTGCCTCATTATTGAGTGTGGGGACAAAATAAATTTCTTTCTACTGTTTATTTGTTCATTCAGTCTCCTCTAGGCAGTTTATATTCAGTTGGGTCTGCTGTTTGTCCTCCATGAAGGATTTTTTTCGGACTGTCTTGTTTGCTAAATCCAAGTGGTGCCACTCGCTGCGGCACCCTGCTACCTTGCCTCCGTTTAGTAAAATTATCTGCCAGATAATTCCAGGGCTGAACCCTTTATTCTGTAAGGTGTTTGTCGCTCGTTACACAACTTATTTCTTTCCGGTTTTACGTTACGGAGAATGCCAGACCGGTTCAAGGTAAAACTCGAACGGTTTATGCTGCTCTCATATCTGTGAGGAATAAATAAAGACGCGTTGAATTAAGCGTGTTCTAATCTTCAGTTTTTCTAAGAAAGAACACATTCTGTCTTAATGCGAAATAAAAAAAAATCACACGGATTACTGTTTAATGAAACCCATGACGCTTACTCGTTCATCTTTTAAAATGCAGACAAAACTGGCGGCGGCGTGCAAGTCCGAAAACCGAGCGAGCGAACGCGCGTGCACGGAAATGGCCACGTTCTGCACAGAGCATGCGCTAAATGCAAAACCACAAGTGCACGCGAGAAGTTCTGCCCTAGCTTCGATACTATTCTGACACAAATGACTGAAATGGTACTATGGTTCCTGAGGCTTCACTCCGCCCTTAACTACTGACGAACGAGTGGTGAGAGGACCGTAGGCGTGGTTGTAAATGGTTGAGGGTAGGGTGGGACTTAGAAAAACAAAATCTGTTGCCAGTAGTCTCGCGTGACTTGAAAAATAGTCTCGTCTCGTGGGACTTGGAAAATTTCTTGGCAGTCGTTCTGGATTTTTCTTTATAATAGACAGACTTCATTTTTAATTTAGTACTGAAGTGATTCTTTTGTTGTACAGTTTATCCTTTTCATCCGTGGGCCGCTTCCTTTTCGGGAAGATAAAATAAACACGAATGAGGACGCTTCCTTCTGTCTGACTTCGGACACAAAGATGGCCTAGGGGAACCAATTTCTTACACCCAGGGTCGACTCGGGTGTCCCGGCGAGCGAGCGAGCAGCTGGAACGAGAAGAAGCGAACCAGCGCGAAAGAGCAGGGTGAGTGATCCGAGGGTGGGCTCAAATCCGCTTTTATTAATCAAAGAAATTTTGCTGCTCCGGTTAGCTGTTCGCTCTTCTCCTCGTCGTTACTTCTGGCAATCAGTATCGTGGGGCTTTCGTCTTGGGATTGCGCTGCCACGCGCAAAGAGCTTTGAATCCACCTCTTTCAGCGGGCTTGTTGCATTTTTAAAGCCCTTTTGACAGAATGCATCATCTACGGAAGCGTATTAGAGCCACAGTGAAGAAAAAATAAACAAACTAAATGTCGAGATTAAAGTCGACATATTGACTTTATTCTCGACATTTTCACTTTAATCTCGACGCGTATGACGAGAATAAAGTCGACACGTTAACTTTATTCTCGCCGTTCTGTCAAGATTAATGTCGACATTTCCACTTTATTCTCGTAGTTTATTTTGTCATTAAAGTAGAATGTCGTAAATTAAACTTAATTTTAAAATAAATATTTAATTTTCTAGATTTTCTCAAACCCCGTCATAAATTATGTAGCACATTAAATGCTTTGTGTTGTGTTCCCCGACCCAGTTGTTAATCACTACGCTTCTTAAACTGACTTCCTCTTGTACTGAGGAGGCGCTGACAGCGATCGCCGCACAGAATCCATTCACTTCATGATTATCCTGCTCTCTGAACATTTAGAATGCTAAGATAAATACTTGATAACATTTTCATGATGAGATGCATTACAGCAGGTATTAAACATGCACGGTAGTGGGGCTTTAGTGCTGCTCCCTCACGGTAAGGGGTCTCCAGGTGTACGTTCAGTGTAGAGAACTTTATGGCAGGTGTGACGAGGCTCCAAAAACTGGATGTATGAATGGGTAACGCACAGGTTTAATTTTAAATATTGTGTAAATGTTGGGTTCGTGATCTGGTGGTCGGAGACACGAACAGAGAATTCAATGGATGTTCTTCTGAGCGGGCTTTCTTTATTGCATGCGTCCTGTCTCTATCTGACATACCAAACCCCCTGCCCCCACCTTTCCTATCCTTCCTTTTTCTTTCTCCACATAACCAATCACCATACGATAAACGTCTTTGTGAAATTAAAACTAGTTATAAACTTAGACCACAGAGTGTTCAGAAATCTTCGTTATACATTTTTAAATATGCCATCCATTCAGGGTTGCGCCCGTCCCAGCAAGCATCGTGTGCCAGGCAGGAACAAATCCTGAACGGGACACCAGCTGATTGCATGGTGAATATGAGCACACGCATACCCAAAGGTCAATATAGCAGAACAAAACCCCACTGCCTACATGACTTTGAAAGGAAACAGAAGCCCGCCGAGTAAACCCACCAGGGAAACATGCAAACTCAAGGCAGGGTACACCCGGGACCCCATTGCTGCCAGGCAGCAGTACAGCCTCTACACCACCGTGCCCCCACATGATTAGTACATGCTTTAATGCATTTCATCATGAAAATGATATCAAGTATTTATCTTAGCATTGTAAATGTTCAGGGCGCAGGAATATCATGAAATTAATGTATTCTGTGTGGTGATCGCAGCTTGCGCCTCCTCTTAGTGCAGAGGAAATCAGTTTAAGAAGCACATAGTGATTAATATGGCACGGGGAACGCTTAACGCAAAACATTTCATGCACTACATAATTATGATGGGGTTTGGGAAGATCTACTAAATTACATATTCATTTTAAGATGAAGTTTAGTTTACAATGTTCTACTTTAATGACAAACTATGAAAATAAAGTCAACAAGTCGAGTTTATTCTCGTCATACATGTCGAGATTAAAGTCAACATGTTGACATTTATTTTTTTTCTTCACTGTGTCCGTATCTGTTTTTCACTGTGGCCCTAATACGCTTCCGTAATTATCTCATACGATTAAGATTATTAAAGTTATGCTTAACCTATGCTGTGTCATATTTGGGGCAAAATAGAACAATACAACTGTCCTAGACATCCCTGAGTGGACATCATCTATTCATACAGTCCCGATCAAAAGTTTAAGAGCACTTGAAAAATGGCAAAAAATCATTATTTTGCATGGTTGGATCTTAACAAGGTTCCAAGTAGAGCTTCAACATGCAACAAGAAGAAATGGGAGTGAGACAAAACGTTTTTTGAGCATGCAATTTAATGAAAACAACTATTAAACTGAAACAGGCTGTTTTACAGCTGATCAAAAGTGTAGGACCACACCTCCAAAAAAACCCATAAACCCCCCCAAAACAGAAATCAAACTTCCAAACATGAACTCAGTACTGAGTAGCTCCACCGTTATTGTTGATCACTTCAAAAATTCGTTGCGGCATGCTTGATGCAAGCGTTTCCATGAGGTGAGTGGGAACAGTTCTCCAAGTGGTGAAGACGGTAGTGGTAGTTATATATATAACTGGTAAAGACTTACTAGGGCAGTAGCCGGCGATCTCTTAAAGTTTCTTCTTCACAGCAATGACGATTGACTTTGTTTGTTGAATTATACTCTTAACATTGGCAATGTGGCTACTTTGTGGCTTTTCCCAGCACCCCCCATGATACTTTGCAAGGCTACTGTAATGGAGGTTAATTAGCCTTCCCTATACGGCATTTTAATTAAATTGTAAGGGCTAATAAAGCCCAGGGATATTTTAATTTTTATTATTTTTATTGTACTGTGGATACGGTGCCATTGCAGAACTGAGAGGTAATTAACACCAACACCACTGCCATGTAAATGGAACTTTCCAAAAAAAAAAAAAAAATAGATTGTAAAGCAGGTTAGACTGGGCGCATCCTCAGTTCTGTGAGGTGAGGGTTAATTTTCATTGTGTTTTTTTTTTTTTTTTTTTTTCTCCCCTCAATATAGTGTTTTTGTTTTTGATATCTTAATATTTAAATGTACATAGTATCCAAATGTTGGCATTCTGTGTTACAGGTATTTGTTTAAAAATTTTTATATTGTAATGAGCAGCGTTTATAAGCGAACTCAACTCGGAGGTTCCTTAACAAACGGTGCCCTGTCTCACACTCCGTTATCTCGGTCAACGGAGCACATCTCGAAATCAATTAAAAGAAGGCTTCCCTACCAGTTTACCTTTTGCGGCTCGCGTTGTGTTTCTCTAACCCGCAAACACTCCTGATTCCCTACTCAAAACTACCTTCCTCCCCAACCCCATAACTTCTCCTGTCCATCATCTTCCAAGAGGTGTGTTCAATATCACCAGCTGCATGCTTGTCACAATGCGCTTCTTTAAAATGAAGAGCAGTTCAGTGATGGCC
>JANRMT010062791.1:204385654-204427267 GCA_026402145.1 Polypterus bichir lapradei
CCACAAACAGGAAGTTAATATCACCAACCATTCCCATTTTATTAAGGTGTATCCATATAAATGGCCCACCCTGTATAAAACCTTAGAGTTGAAAGAGGGAGGTACTTTCTTTTTCACATTACCATATCTAAGACAGACTGAAGACTTCTGTCAGCCTTTATGGAATCCTTAACAACAAGATTCAATGGATGTGAAAGACATGGACTTGTGTTCGCAATTGTTTTTCTGACCAGTGGACACCATCTTGGCTGCGTTGTCTGTAATGGGAGCACAAACCTTGTTGCATATCTCCCAGGCTTCAGTTCTTCTATTGAGAAGCACAGCTATAATGTCTACTGACTGCTGTCTGGACATATGAGCACAGGAAAGGTGCTATGTGAATAAAATGTAGTATTATTATTATTATTATTATTATTACTACATGGACTGTTTCAAGAGCACAAGCCCACATTTGCCACTTCAGGTCGATGTAATGACACTGAGACAGTCAAGTAGGTCGCTGTTGTTCTTGCTGTCCACATATCAGAGGTAAGAGCGACATGGCTGGCAGATTCTAGAGATGTTTTATATTTTAGTTTGATTTGCTCATGCAGGATTAGCTTTTCACCAGACATCCTAGATTTTCTATTAGGTGTCTGGCAACACGCATTGAGCACTTTCACAAACTTCCTCAAGTGAAACAGGCTGCAAATCAATGGCAATCATCTCAGTGGGGCGGCTCCTAATCTCTCAAGCTTTTGGGGAATCCACTGCAAAGGGTGCAGTTAAATATGGAAGGGAAGATTACAAAATGCAATAGTCCTTTAGTTCTGTGGGTGGCGTGGTAGCACTGCTGCCTTGCAGTAAGGAGACTGGAGGTCACATCTGGTGGTCCTTCCTGCATGGAGTGTGCAAGTGTGTCCACGTGGGTTTCATCAGCATGGCTCCGGTTTCATCCCCAGTCCAAAGACATGCCAGTTAGGTGGACTGGGAATGCTAAACTGGCCCTGTTGGGTGTGTGTTCACCTAGCAGTGGACTGACACTCTGTCCAGGCATTATTCCTACCTTACGCCCTTGGCTTGCTGGGATAGGCTCCAGCTTCCCAGCAACTGTTGTTGTCTTCTTTTTCTTCCGGCTGCTCCTGTTAGGGGTTGCCACAACGGATCATCTTGTTTCATATCTGTCTGTCCTCTGCATCTTGTTCTGTTACACCCATCACCTGAATGTCCTCTCTCACCACATCCATACTGTAAACCTTCTCTTAGGTTTTCCTCTTCCCTGACAGCTCTATCGTTAACATCCTTCTCCCAATATACCCAGCATCTCTCCTCTGCACATGTCTAAGCCAACACAATCTTGCCTCCCTGATTTTGTCTCCCAACCGTCTAACCTGAGCTGACCCTCTAATGTCCTCATTTCTAATCCTATCCATCCTCGTCACACCCAATGCAAATCTTAGCATCTTTAACTCTGCCACCTCCAGCTCTGTCTCCTGCTTTCTGGTCAGTGCCACCGTCTCCAGCCCATATAACATAGCTGCTCTCACTACTGTCCTGTAGACCTTCCCTTTCACTCTTGTTGATACCTGTCTGTCACAAATCACTCCTGACACTCTTCTCCACACTGCCTGCACTCTTCATCACCTTTCTTCCACACTCCCCATTACTCTGTACTGTTGATCCCAAGTATTTAAACTTATCCACCTTCACCGACTCTACTCCCTGCATTCTTACCATTCCACTGACCTCCCTCTCATTCACACACGTATTCTCTCTTGTTCCTACTGACATTCATTCCTCTCCAGAGCATATCTCCACATCTCCAGGGTCTCCTCAACCTGCTCCCTACTATCGCTACAGATCATAATGTCATCAGCAAACATCATAGTCCACTGGGACTCCTGTCTAATCTTGTCTGTCAACCTGTCCATCACCATTGCAAATAAGAAAGGGCTCAGAGCCGATCCCTGATGTAATCCCACATCCGTCACTCCTACCGCAGACCTCACCACTGTCACACTTCCCTCATACATATCCTGTACAACTCTTACGTACTTCTCTGCCACTCCTGACTTCCTCATACAATACCACAGCTCCTCTCTAGGCACCCTGTCATATGCTTTCTCCAGGTCCACAGACGATAAAGTGGGTTTAGAAAATGGATGGATGGTCGGATTATTTAGTTTTTCTTTTTATTCTCTTCCACTTTCCGATACTGTCCAATTTTAAGTCTATCCCCTTTCCAAGCCTGGGCAGGCTTGCAAGAATGCTGGAGCCTCTCCTGTGGGCACAAAGCAGGAACAACCTCTTTGGATTGTTGGGAGACACCGGAGCACCTGGAGGAAACCCATCCAGACATGGGGAGAACATGCAAATTCCACACAGGTCGGGGTGGAGAATGGGGTTGGGGGGCCTGGGCCTAGGACGTGAGCCTTGAAGCATGACAGCACTTTACCACCATGCCTCTCATATTACAATTTCTCCAATACAAAATTAAGTATGAAAATGAGATTTTAATACACTGACTTGTTGTTGATGCTATTACACATGCAAAATTAATTTTAATGATATTTACTCTGGTGCTTATTTTACAGACAGAAAAAAAAGTTTAAATGAAGGGCTTTTTATCTTCAAATTAGGCCAAGGTGAACTGTATTTTGCAAAATATTTGTCTACTTAATGTTTATTTATATACAGTAAACTGCCACACTAGTCATTTTTTGAAAAGTACAGCTTCTACTGAACAAATTATATATTTATATATTTTATATATATATAAATTTATTTTTCATTGCATTCGTAGTCTGAGTCCCGACCTGAATTGTGTGGGTGGTTACCTACTAGGTAACGCTTGTGGTTGGTTCAAGTCGGGACTCAGACTACGAATACAATGAATGTAATTACTCTGGATCCACAGGCTGTCAAATAAACGAACCACACGCCGTTGCGCAGCGTAAAGGGGCTTCGTCTCTGACGCTGACGTCCGAAGTTTGATCCTCGAGAGGGGTGCAGTGAGTGTGTATGCCTGATGAGCCCAAATCAGGGTGAAACACGTGTCGCATACTCTTTGCATTATTTGACAGAAACCTATGATAAATATACATACATACATACAGGGGGTCAAAATCCAGTTGAATTCAAGAAACAGGCAGACTAAAAAAACAAAAGTCTGGATTCTTGGTCATGGTGACTCTGCTTGATTTTACTTTTTTTGACTATTGTGGGGGTTTGGTTGAAAGAGTCAGGGAGTGTTTGTGGTTAATTTTGGGATCCCCCAAGGGCCTTAGTGTGGGTGCAGTGGGCCACAAAGTTATTGTATTTGCCTTGCTGTTTGTGGTAACATAGTAATTAATAGGAAAAATAGCATATTTACTCATTTAGCCTTAATTTTGGGAATAGCACACCTGACGGGTTTATTATTAAGTTGGCAGTGCCTAGCATAGTAATTATTAGTAGACAGATAAGACTAATAGGAAAAACTCGCTTCATGCATTTGATTTTTATTTTATGCATATCCTCTTCTATACTTCACGACCATTCTTATACTGTATATTTTTACTTAAAGTCTACATAGGAGGAAATGAAACAGACTTTGGCTTAAGTCCACTTCATTGGGTTTGACAGTGTGAGGGATGGCTGGCATCCTCACCTGCTCTCAACCCGGAAGGACAGGTGGAGACGACTTACATGGTGCTTTATCTCGCCCAGGATGCTAGATGGTGGCAAACCCAGGCTCAGATCCCAGTATGGGCACCCGTGAGGCATGCTGGGTATTGAACTCCCAAGGGGAAAGCCTTGTTGGGAGCTGTAGGATTTAGGAGTCCCTACTCCGTTGGGTTCCAGCCTCATCTGGAAGTGCTTCAGTGATGCAGCTTCATATCACCAGAAGCGCTCCTGGGGATTGGATGAAAGGAGCTGCTTGCCTCACTGAGTCAGAGACAGACACAGAGAGAGAGAGAGAAGAATATTTCTGGGTGCTGTGCACTGTGGGAAACACTTAAAAAAAGAGTTTCCCAAGAATCAAGGCTTTGTGTTTTTATGCCTGTGTCTGAGCCTTTGTGTTGAGTGTTTTGGGAGCTGAAGCACCCCCCTGGTGGTCACAACAGGTACAGTCTGAAATGGTTGACAGGTTTCTCGAGTACATTTATCCGAAAAAGGAGTTGTTAAGAGTCTAAGCACCATTTATGAGATATGTAAAAAACCAATGGTATGAAGTATTAAAGGTCATGCAAATTGTATAAAAGGCTTATCTGCAAATTGGCAAAATGTGCACACACAAACATTACAGCAAGGGCCTGTGTGTGTCAGTAAAGAGATTCTTGCTTTGGACAATTAAAAAATAAAACAGTCTGTGATTTTATTTTGTTTAGGTATATTCTTACTGAGCCCCCTTCACTATGTCCCTCTGTCAATCCCCTCTCATAAAATATTGTCTGTCATGTTACAAGATCTGAACATGGGGGCCCATATCTTACAGGACTGACATCTCCGGTCCTGGAGGACCATCATGGCTGCAGGTTTTCATTCTAACCCTTTTCTTAATGAGTGACCTGTTTTTGCTGCTAATTAACTCCTTTTACATTCATTTTAACTGACTTGCTCTTGAAGACTCAGACCCCTTAGTTGTTTCTTTTTCCGTCATTAGCTGACAAACAATAATGAGATACAAAATGAGCCAAAACAACTGGTGTCCATCATACAATATCTGAAAATAAAGAAAGATGAAGGTCTCAGGAATGGAGATCAGGTCTCCAAGTGCTGTTAGAAAAGAGAAAATCAACAATTTCAGAAATGTCTGCTATTGCACAATGAGAGCAGCAATAAGCCATTGAATTAAAGAACGGGTTTAATAAACAATGAGAATCAGCAGCGAATGAAGCAACTGGCTGGAGTGAAACTGGTTGGAGTTTGAGGCCCTGACTTAGTTTGTCTTCTGTTGGCTCCCTCACTTCACATTTCATTTCTGTTTGGGTGCCAATTAAGGAAAGAAATGAAGCAATTCAGAGGAACGATGAAGAAATTCAGGGTAAGGAACCTTAAAAGACAACTCAATTAAAAAGAATGGAAAAGGAGTTAATTAGCAGTAAAAACGGGTCACTATTTAAGAAAAAAGGGTTTGGATGAAAACCTACAGCCACTGGGGCCCTCCAGGACTGGAGTTGGAGACCCCCTGCTCTAAGAGCCCAGACTTGTTCAGAGTTTCAACAAAAGGATCTTCTTTTTCCACATAATCCTGATTGGGGTGTGCGTGAATTCAGGTGGTATTTTCTAACGTCTCGACCACTACTTTTTGGGTGTTTCTGTTGCTGCCATTTTGAGAGCTGTCTTTTTATTTTTTTTGTCGCTTTCTGTGTTGCTCAGGGGGGTGGGCCCTCTAGGGTCGTGACCTGTAGGTAATCAGTGTGACGGGTTTGTCATTCTATCTGCGTATACAAATGTCCTAAAAAATGCTGAGAAGAAATCTTCTGTTTTGCTTCTCGCGAGTTTCATTTGGTTTGACCTCTTTGGCTGTTTTATTTTGAAACTTTGAGTTGTGTATCTTGTTAGGAATTGCTAGGTTTATTTTTATTTATTGTTTTTAAGGTGGGGTCACTAAATCACTTTTTTTCTTCTTCCACAGAGGAAGAACCTGCCATCTACTGT
Organism: Polypterus bichir lapradei; assembly: GCA_026402145.1. Classification (NCBI taxonomy): domain Eukaryota; kingdom Metazoa; phylum Chordata; class Cladistia; order Polypteriformes; family Polypteridae; genus Polypterus; species Polypterus bichir. The sequence continues at coordinate 204,391,277 of JANRMT010062791.1, forward strand.
AACATACAGAAGAGGCTTACCTGAACACCATGGAGAAAAGCACAGTAGATGTTAAGAAGGAGGAGGACAGTGGGTGGGAATCTATCTGCATTAAACAAGAGAGTCTGAGCGTTAAAGAGGAGGAGTGTGAACTGGGGTTAGTGGCAGTTAAAGAAGAGCCAGAGGAGATGTCTGTCGTAATAGATACACACAAATATGAAAGTGCAGACAACGTCAAGGAGGAAGACCTGAAATCGGAGTCTGTCATTCACTATGGCGGGTTAACTGAATTGACAACGTCTCGAAGGTCATCTCTGGGGGCTTCCGTCAGTGCGAAGCCTCATTTCTTATTACCTGCCATAAAAGAAGATGAAGAAATGTCATCGGGGATAATGCCGGAAGGTCAACCAACTTCTGGAGCAAGTAAGTGTAGAATATAAATAAGGTTTATAGTTTGGCCTTCTGGTAAACACCACTGGCCCCGGGTTTCTTTTTTCCAAATTTTAAAATGCAAAGATGTTTGTTGTAAAAAGTGGAGAAACCATTTCTGCTTTTTTTTTTTTTCCAGCAAATTACTGAATTGAGCAAATAGTTTTTACCTCGTTCACTTTCATTCACTGCAACTGTCAACATTTGAGTCTTCAGTTTCTGATCTGTAGGTGGCTCAGGCAGGATTTCCTCAAGAGCAGCCACAGGGTAATTCTGCGCCTATCATAAGCAGTCACACATTTTTACAATTCCAAGGCTACCCACGTTCATCACTGGCTGATGCTAAATCTTTCTGGAATATTCTAGCATTCGTTGGTATTTCCCATAAAAGACACGTAAACGAGTTGTAAACACCATGCAAAATAGAGAGACTGCGTGACCTATAGAACAACATTTGGAAGTTTCTAGTATTTGAGACCAAACTGATGTGTTTGCACATTGTTTAGCATCACAATGTTTGATTGTTGTCCATGTGGCCTGGGCAAGAACTAGACCCTTCTGGTATAAATGTCAAGGGATGGCTGATGGCATGGTGGTGCTTACCCACTGCTTTATGGATTCGTTGTTACTGGACTGGAATCCTACATCTGGCTGTCACCAAGACAGAAGAGGAAGGGGGACTGGTGACTGCAGGCCGGCCACGTGTGTCTGTGTTTAGGGGGATGCTGCAGTTTCATTAATGCTTTGTGCCTGAAACGGCTGTGATGGGCCAAGGCACCCATACAATCTTTAAATTGAATTTTGTGAGTGTGTGAATGGTACAAATGTTGGCATGAATGGCAGGAGTGAAAGTGCCTGGTCCAGCAGACACCCACATCTCCTTTTTGCTGTACATCCACAGCAATGAGCTGTTGGCTTCCACAAATTTAATTTTGGGTATGAATGATAATACTGTGTCTTCAGCGGCACACATTATGCAGCTGATACGGTTTTGTTTTTCTTTTTAAAACTGAATTCATTTCAGATGTCTCTTCTGCACTCAAGTACTAGTCAATGATTTATCGTAGAACAAAACGCAAAAGATACAAACAAACCTACTTACTAAAATCACAAAATACCGTATAGTAAGCAGAAACTTAACCTGATTCTATATACTGAACAGTTTAAAATGATAGATCAATCAATGGATACAAAAGAAAATATTTATCTAACTGTATAGGTCCACTATATGTATATCTTCTTATAGAATCCGCTACCGTGGCTCTCCGTTTTTCTGTCCAGGATTTTAAATCGCCTGTAGCTCACAAACCATTTGACCTATTGACCTATAATTTGGTACACATATACTACGTGACCTCTACCGTCCACTATCGGGGTGATGATTGACCTCCAAGGTTATTCCTCTTTTTATTTTTAATTTATTTTATTGTAGAATCAACTCTCGGCAGTAGGGCAGCCATGCAACACATGCGTATGGGCGCCATTCTCATCCCTAGCACATTCACCGTCACTTCCCCTACCTCTCCATATCTTAAGTCATTCTTGAGGCAGATTGAAGACTTAAGTACCAGCTTAAGTGAAAAATTAAGAAAAACGTGCTAAGTAATTGCAACACAAACACTGACTTGATCAGTTTTAACACGAAAAGATACCGACGAATGAAGAGAAGAAGCGCTTGCTGCTTCCTGAGCAGCTCTTCTTTCCTACACCCTAGCAGCCCGCATCAACCTCTGAGCAAACGAATGCTAAACGTACAGAGGAAGAGGATGAAAACTACAAGTCAAGTGTATCCACTGCACTTTATCATGCAGTGCACCATTACTGGTATTTATAATAAAGACAGAACAGTTTTTGCCCAGGAGAAACTATTATACATAAGGCAAAGAAACACATCTGTAGCCTCAGGAGTGTAAGGCGAGTTCAAGCCCGGATAAAACGCGTGCCGAAAGAAATCTCTCAGCCCAAAGGTTAATTTAAAAAAAATACAATCCACACAAGAATAAAGAAAAAAGGTTGTTACACAGAGAATAAAAGGCAAAAAATTAGAAAAAAATGCATCTTCTCTAAACTTCGCTTTTCTTGTCAAACTTTAGTTGTTTCTATATTTAAAGATTCTTAACTTCTGCTGTACGCTTTAAACGTACGCTGCAGCACTTACAGTTAAGTGCTTTGTCTTTTAAGTTACTTGACACTCAAAACACGTACGCAAGGCCCGGTTTAAAACCGTGTGCACTCTACACCTTACACACGTCAAGGCTGGTCACTAACTGAGAATAATGTTTAGTCAGAGAAGCTAGAAATAGTTAGAATATAGCAATTCAATTCAACTTATGAGGGTTATAGGCACCTCCCACAGATTATACACTAATATTTAGTAAAACTTTTATATAATAACTTAACTAGCAACATCTGAAAACCAAACCCAGACTGACAGCTTAACCAGAAGTACAATGACAAACGTAAGTAAAGTCCATTCACAATCATCGTATGTACAGTCAAACGTTTCTATAACTTCAAGTGAATTCACTTTATAAGCCCCCCACAGATTTATACTAACAAACTATAAATTTGTTGTATCGTTTACGACGTCTGCTCTGTGCAGGTCCAAAGTCATTTTTTTTTCCCCACAGTGTTCACAGACCACGGAGTATTTCACTTTTTATTGACCAGATCACAATTCCAGTGGGTCACAAGTTTATATTCTTTCTTTGTATTTGGTAGAATTGACTTTAAATTGTTGAACTTGGGCCACACGTTTTGGGTTGCCTTACACAAGCTTCTTGCAATGCGTTGATAGAATTTGGGCCCGTTCCTCCAGACTGAACTGGTGTAACTGGGACAGGCTAGTAGGCCTCCTCACTCACACACACCTTTTTCATTTGGATTGAGGGCAGGCATTTCTAATGGCCACTCCAATGCCCTCACCTTGTTGTCCTTGAGCCATCTTATCACAACTGTGGAGGTCTGCTTGGGGTCATTTCGTCCATTTGGAAGGCCCATTTGCGACTGAACTTAAGCTTCCTTACTGAGCTTTTGATGTTGCTGCAGTGTCTCTCCATCATTGTCTTTCCTTGTGATTCCATCTATTTTGCGAAGTTCAGAAAAGCACCTCCAAAAACATGATGCTTCCACCTCCATGCTTGACAGTTGAGATGATTTTTCTTTGGCTTGCAAGCCTCACCCTTTTTCCTCCAAACATAATGATGGTCATTATGGCCAAACAGTTTGATCTTGGATTCATCTGTCCAAAGGTCATTTCTCCAAATCTTTGTCCCCAAGTGTCATTGCAAACTGCAGTCTGCCTTTTTGATGTTGGCTTTGTAGCAGTGGCTTCTTCCTCACCGAGCAGCCTATCAGGTGATATTGATGTCGGACTCATTTTATTGTGGATATCGAGACTCGTCTACCTGAGCCTTCCAGCATCTTCACAAAGTCCTTTGTTGTTCTGGGATTGATCTGCACTTTTTGTGCCAAAGTCCATTCTTAGGAGACAGAATGTGTGTCCTTCCTGTGTGGTGTGATGGCTGTGTGGTCCTTTGGTGTTTAGACATTGTTTGTACAGATGAATGTGAAACCTTCAGGTGCTTGGAAATTGGTTGAACCAGATCTGTGGAGGGTCCACCATTTGTTTCTGAGGTCTTGGCTGATTTCTTTTGATTTTCCCATTAAGTCAAGTGAAGAGGCAATGAGTTTGATGGTCGGCCTTAACGTCGATCTACATGTTGACTCCAAATAGGCTAATTGGCTGTCAGAAGCTAATTGTTAAATGTGCCTTTAAACTGCTTGGAACATTCCAGAAAATGATGTCAAGCCTTTAAGCAAAGTGTATGTAAACTTGTGACTCGCTGGAATGATGATCTAGTCAATAAAAAGTGAAATACGCTGTGGTCTGTGAACATTGTTTGGGGGGGGGGGGGGGAAACGACTTTTGCCCCGCCCTGAGTACGACGTCTTACACGATATTTCAAATTTAGAGTTTGTTGGTATCAAATCGATGGAGGGCTTACAAAGGGAGTTTTAAAGAATTCACCCTAAGTGGATGGAAGCTTCTGACTTCAACTGTATATAATCTGTTCTTTTGCATTTTTCTGCAGAGGCGTGCAAGTGTTTCCTGTCTTCACTTCCTGTGACCTGTCTTCAGTGTAAACCACAACACACAGAACAAGATGAACACGTGAAGAAACTGACAGCGGGATCTGAGAATTTGACCCTATACCGTTTGCAGAATAGCTCTGTGCCTGTTACAATACGAATGAGAACGGGTGGTACAAGCACACCACAGCAAGTGCCCAATACAGTTTTACTGCTGGTGTATTTGCACCAAGGTATGAAGAAAAGTTTTAACCCAGAATCTCAATGCAGGGATGTGAAACAGAAGCCATACTCCTGTTCTGAATGTGGCAAAAGGTTTTCACAAACGCAGAGTCTTAAGAGGCACATGCTGCGTCACAATGGAATGAACCCATATCGCTGTCCTGAATGTGGCAAGCAGTTAGGAGACCAGCGCAGTTTTCAGAACCACTTAAGGCTTCACACTGGTGACAAGCCATTTTGCTGTTCTGAATGTGGCAGGCAATTTGCACAAATGAGCTCTCTGCAGAGCCACTCCAGAATTCACACTGGAGAGACGCCATATTGTTGTTTGGTATGTGGCAAACGCTTCTCTGCATCGAGCAGCCTTCACAACCACAAGAAAATTCACACGGGAGAGAAACCATATTGCTGTACTGAATGTGGCAAACGCTTTTCCAGGTGTGGAAACTTTCAGAGACACACAAGGCTTCACACGGCAGAAAAGCAGCACTGCTGTACTGAATGTGGCAAAAGGTTTTCACAAAAGCACAGTCTTGAGAAACACATACAGCGTCACACTGGAGTGAACCCATATTGCTGTCCTGAATGTGGCAAGAAATTCTCAGACAAGCGCAGTTTTCAGGCACATTCTGTGCTTCACACTGGCGAGAAGCCATTTTGCTGTTCCGAATGTGGGAAACAATTTTTAGACAAGCGTAGTTTTCAGACACACTCAATGCTTCACACTGGTGAGAAGCCATTTTGCTGTTCCGAATGTGGCAAGCAATTTGCACAAATGAGCTCTCTTCAGGGCCACTCCAGAATTCATACTGGCGAGACACCATATTGTTGTGCGGAATGTGGCAAACGCTTCTCTGCACTGAGCACCCTTCAGAACCACAAAAGAATTCACACAGGAGAGAAACCCTATTGCTGTACTGAATGTGGCAAACGCTTCTCCAGGTGGGGCAGCCTTCAGAGACACACAAGGCTTCACACAGGAGAAAAGCCGTACTGCTGTACTGAATGTGGCAAAACGTTCTCGGATAGTTCCAATTTTCAGAGGCACACAAGAGTTCACACTGGAGAGAAGCCATATCACTGTTCTGAATGTGGCAAGCTATTTGCAGTGCTCGGAAGGCTTCAGAAACACAAAAAAGTTCACATGTCAACAGCACAACCGACCTCACCTGACTAAAGAGTGAGGTTCACTCCTGTCTTGATAGTAAATATACCAAAAAAATGTGGAAGATTAACCCTGATATTATTATTCTGAATGTGGCAAAGGATTCTGTCAAGTGGCAGTTCTTAAAAATCGTACAAGTAGACATAAGGAAGGTTGGAGGAATGAAGGAATAAGTGATGTGGGCATGTAACCTCAAATATTCTTGTCTTCCTGTTGTGGGCTTCTCGAGGAATTCCAAATGTGTTGTCTGTGACAGATCCTGGGAGTCTTGCTTTGCAGTCACATCACCGATGAGACCATTCAGGCAAGATGTCAGCAGCAACTGACTATCCATGAAAAAATCCAGCAGTAAAGGTTAAAGTGGTTTGGGCCACGTGTGCAGAACGGGCACAAACAGGATACCACACACTCCTCTGAAGACAGAGAGACCCACCCAGTGGAGGATACAACAGACTGCACCCAAGAAAACGTGGACTAAACAAGTGCATGAAGATCATAAAGCATGGAAAAGCATCTGGAGACGAGTCCTGAATCCTGGGGGTCCAACTACCTCTTCCAACCACCAGCTGACCATCAGTGGGAGGGGGATTGTGTTTTTCATCACATAAGATTTAAACTTGTGTTCTATTCCAAGAGCAAGCTACTTTTGTAGTGTTAATAAAAAAGATCCACAAAAAAATGTTTCATTGCGTAAGGGTCCCCACTATCCATCTCTGCATTAGAGACCTTCACCCAACAAGAAAATCTCCAATGTTGTGGCAAAGCCGATTGAGAGTCAAACTTGGACCCATCACACTGGAGCAGGTAGGACCACAAAAGTTTAGGAAAGAAAGTGTCTATTGCTATCTTAACACGACAAATCCAACAAGGAATCTACCACAACATTTAGAACCTAGAAGAGTCACTCCACTGTCCAAAGACAATTGATGCTAACAAAGATCTCTGACTGGACTAAGTTAACACGTAAGCCAAGATATGTTTAAATAACATAAAAGAGAAAATGGAAGTATGAAGAAGCTGGGACTGAGAAAAGAGGAGTGATTTAACACTAGAATTACCAGAGCCTACGAAAAAATTCGTAGCTTCGTCCCACCTTACCTTAAATTGCTTCGCACCTCTCCCATCAGCGTCTTTTGTCCTGTGTGTCGATAAGCAGCAAAACAGCAAGCAGTCTGCTATCACATCCCCCACCCCGCACAGTTTTCTCAGCCCAAGTCTGTTTACCTGAGTGTCAGTTGCTTAGAGTTGTATAGAGTGAGAAGTCAAGCAAAATGACACCTTTTATAAATACTATATCGTTATTTGGAACACTTGCATTTCATGTGTGTTCCGTGTCTACAACAATCTATGTAAACACATTGTTAAAACAGAAACGTTTTTCATATTTTAGTAATAATTGACAAAACGTAGACATGAAGTGTATAATGTATGAAGCCTGAAGTCCAAATATCAAAGAAACACTTTCACAAAAGGTACAAATATAACAGAACAAATGCGCTTTTATTCAGAAATATAACTGCAGAAAAACAACACGTGTTAGGGTGCAACATTGACATGCATTTACTACGACCACTTTGGTGACGCAACAGTATCAACTGTTGACTGGTAATCAACACTTCACGGGTTCAATCCCCGACGAGTCCGTTTTGAGAAGTGAACTGCTCTTATTCTTACTATTTTAGAATAAAAACATACATTTGATTCTAGTCTGTAACAGCTGGTGTAATTTATGATATTTGTAAAGGTTAGCTTTGGGTGGTTTTTTTTTTTTTTTATTCAGTTTTATTGTCTGTCACGTTCATGATCCCATCCCCCCCATCTGACACTGCTGTTTTCACATAAAGACGCGCTATAGCTCTGCAGTCTATTTGTGACTTTACGCTGTAGGAAGTAAGTAAATAAATTAAGGTAAATAACATTTGATCTGGCTTTTATGTAAGTGACATAGTGAAAAGTCAAGCAAAATGACCCCGTTTATTGGCTAACTAAAAAGATTACAATATGCAAGCTTTTGAGGCAATTTGGGCCCCTTCTTTAGACAAGATGCAAGTAACATAAAAAATGTTAATGTTTTGGGCACATCACCGTCCAGATCTAAACACTAGAGTGGAGAGTCTATAGCTGAGGGTGGAAGCTGCTGTCACTGTATTTTGTATACAAGAGACAGATTGAATTTTATTTACTTATTTACCTTGGTTTATTTACTTCCTACAGCATAAAGTCGCAAGTAGACTGCAGAGCTATAGTGCGTCTTTATGTGAAAACAGCAGTTTCAGGCAGGGGATGTAGGATCGTGAACGCGACTGAGAGAATAAACCTGAATAAAAATAAAAAACCCAAAGCTAACCTTTACAAACATCATAAATTTACACCGGCTGTTACAGACTGAAATCAAATGTATGTTTTTATTCTAAAATGGTAAGAATAAATGCAGCTTGCTTCTCAAAACGGAGTCATGTGGGATCGAACCCGTGAAGTTTTGATTACCAGTCAGCAGTTCTTATCACCGCGCCACCAAAGCAGTCGTAACAAAGGGGTGTGAATGTTGCACCCTAACACGGGTTCTTTTTCTGCAGTTATATTCTTGAATAGAAGCACACTTGTTGTTATATTTGTACCTTTTGTGAAAGTGTGTGTTTGATATTTGTAATTCAGGCTTCACACATTATACACTTCATGTCTACATTTTGTCAATTATTACTCAAACATGAAAAACGTTTGTTTTAACAATGTGCTTACATAGATTGTTGTAGACACGGAACACACATGAAATGCATGTGTTCCAAATAACGATATAGTATTTATAAAAGGTGTCATTCTGCTTGACTTCTCACTCTATACAAATCTAAGCAACTGACACGCAGGTAAACAGACTTGAGCTGAGAAAACTGTGTGTGGTGGGGGATGTGATAGCAGGCTGCTTGCTGCTTATTGGCACATTTACAGGACAAAAGATGCTAATGGAGAGGTGCGAAGCGATTTAAGCTGGGACAGATCCTCGAGTTTATTCGTAGGCTCTGGTAAATCTAGTGTTAATGGCCAAGTTGTTGGGCCCAGCAAATGGTCTTCCCTACGTGAAGCTATGATGTGTATTGGTGATCTGCTTCACGCCAGTATTTTATTGTATGGAATGACATTAAGAGTTGTATCCTAGTAAAAATAAATAGTAATAAATGCCTGTCTTCCTTACCCAGCTGGTGGAAATTAGATTTGAACCCTGGTTTGGTGCACACCTACCTGTTAAAAAAGGAAACCAGCTACATTACCTTTAGGGTTTGTGCTGAGTCTTTTGGTTTTGTTTTTAAAGGTTGTAGTTGCTATAAGTTTAAGCAATATATACATTATAAAATATTATTACACAATTAAATGTCAAAGCAAAGAGCTTACTGAAGCCTGCTTCAAAAGTGGTAACTGTTGGCACGTATGAAGTCTTTAGCTAAGAATAAACTGCAGACGCTCTTGTGGTCAAGTTAGTGGACAGCACTAAATAGGAACCTGTGGTAAGCAGAGGAAGAAGATAGCTCCTCTGTCTGGAAGCAAGAAACTGCCACATCTGAGGAAGGGCACCATCGCACACACTGACCGACCTTCCAGTTAAAAATAGAGCGCTGAGAAATGAGGTGCACAAGTCACTGAGCGGGGTCAGTGGAGACCATTTAAGGGTTATCACCGTTCTGCTGAATCCCGTTGACAAATGAATGTAACCAATCATGTTAAAGGTCTCGTGCTCCTGTAATGGATTCACTGGAACGTTGATGAAGCTAACGGCGCATAAAAGAGCACGGCACCAGTTGTTCTTTGTAATACTCGTGTGTCTCTGAGGAGTGTTTCCTCTTGCCTGAGTTCATTACCCCCAAACTACAGTCATATGAAAAAGTTTGGGAGCCCCTCTTAATTCTTTGGATTTTTGTTTATTATTGGACATGCCTTATGGAAACAGTAGTATTTCAGCAGTGACATTAAGTTTATTGGATTAACAGAAAATATGCATCATAACAAAATTAGACAGGTGCATAAATTTGGGCACCCCAGCAGAGATATGACATCAATACTTAGTTGAGCCTCCTTTTGCTTCTTTGAGCCTCTAGACGCTGTCCTCCTATAGCCTGTGATGAGTGTCTGGATTCTGGATGGAGGTATTTTTGACCCCTTTCTTCATACAAAATCTCTCCAGTTCAGTTCAATTTGATGGACAGCCTGCTTGAAATCATCCCATAGATTTTCAATGATATTCAAGTCAGAGGACTGAATTCCCGAACATTGCACTTCTCCATCTGCCTGAATGCCTTTGTAGATTTCGAACTGTGTTTTGGGTCAATGTTTTGTTGGAATATCCAACCCCTGCGTAACTTCAACTTTGTGACTGATGCTTGAATATTATCCTGAAGAATTTGTTGATATTGGGTTGAATTCATCCAACCCTCGACTTTAACAAGGGCCCCAGTCCCTGAACTAGCCTCACAGCCCTACAGCATGATGGAGCCTCCACCAAATTCGACAGTAGATAGCAGGTGCTTTTCTTGGAATGTGGTGGTGTTGTTCCGCCATGCAAAGCGCTTTTTGTTCAATCAATCAATCAATCAACATTTATTTATATAGCACATTTTCATACAAAAAAATGTAGCTCAAAGTGCTTTACAAAATGAATAGAAAAATAAAAGACACAATAAAAAATAAACATAAGTCAACATTAATTAACATAGAATAAGTAAGGTCCGATGGCCAGGGTGGACAGAAAAAACAAACAAAAAAAAAAAACTCCAAAAGCTGGAGAAAAAAAAAATAAAATCTGTAGGGGTTCCAGACCAAGAGACCGCCCAGTCCCCTCTGGGCAATCTACCTAAAACCTACCTTGTAATCTATTTACCTACCTTGTTATGACCAGATAACTCCATTTTTGTCTCATCAGTCCAAAGCACTTTGTTCCAAAATGAATCTGGTTTGATTAAATGAGCATCTGCATACAACAAGCGACTCTGTTTGTGGCGTGAGTGCAGAAAGGGCTTCTTTCTCATCACCCTGCCATACAGATCTTCTTTGTGCAAATTGTGCTGAATTGTAGAACGATGTACAAATACACCATCTGCAGCGAGATGTTCTTGCAGGTCTTTGGAGGTGATCTGTGGGTTGTCTGTAACCATTCTCACAATCCTGCACATACGCCACTCCTGGATTTTTCTTGGCCTGCCAGACCTGCTGGGTTTAACAGCAGCTGTGCCTGTGGCCTTCCATTTCCTGATTCCATTCCTTACAGTTGAAACTGACAGTTTAAACCTCTGAGATAGCTTTTTGTACCCTTCCCCTAAACCAGGGGTCATCAACCTTTTTAAAGCTGAGGGCTACCTTAAGATTACCAAATGGCTCGAGGGCCACCAGCTCAAACCATATATATATATATATACACTCACCTAAAGGATTATTAGGAACACCTGTTCAATTTCTCATTAATGCAATTATCTAATCAACCAATCACATGGCAGTTGCTTCAATGCATTTAGGGGTGTGGTCCTGGTCAAGACAATCTCCTGAACTCCAAACTGAATGTCAGAATGGGAAAGAAAGGTGATTTAAGCAATTTTGAGCGTGGCATGGTTGTTGGTGCCAGACGGGCCGGTCTGAGTATTTCACAATCTGCTCAGTTACTGGGATTTTCACGCACAACCATTTCTAGGGTTTACAAAGAATGGCGTGAAAAGAGAAAACATCCAGTATGCGGCAGTCCTGTGGGCAAAAAATACCTTGTTGATGCTAGAGGTCAGAGGAGAATGGGCCGACTGATTCAAGCTGATAGAAGAGCAGCTTTGACTGAAATAACTACTCGTTACAACCGAGGTATGCAGCAAAGCATTTGTGAAGCCACAACATGCACAACCTTGAGGCGGATGGGCTACAACAGCAGAAGACCCCACCGGGTACCACTCATCTCCACTACAAATAGGAAAAAGAGGCTACAATTTGCACGAGCTCACCAAAATTGAACAGTTGAAGACTGGAAAAATGTTGCCTGGTCTGATGAGTCTCGATTTCTGTTGAGACATTCAAATGGTAGAGTCAGAATTTGGCGTAAACAGAATGAGAACATGGATCCATCATGCCTTGTTACCACTGTGCAGGCTGGTGGTGGTGGTGTAATGGTGTGGGGGATGTTTTCTTGGCACACTTTAGGCCCCTTAGTGCCAATTGGGCATCGTTTAAATGCCACGGGCTACCTGAGCATTGTTTCTGACCATGTCCATCCCTTCATGACCACCATGTACCCATCCTCTGATGGCTACTTCCAGCAGGATAATGCACCATGTCACAAAGCTCGAATCATTTCAAATTGGTTTCTTGAACATGACAATGAGTTCACTGTACTAAAATGGCCCTCACAGTCACCAGATTTCAACCCAATAGAGCATCTTTTGGATGTGGTGGAACGGGAGCTTCGTGCCCTGGATGTGCATCCCACAAATCTCCATCAACTGCAAGATGCTATCCTATCAATATGGGCCAACATTTCTAAAGAATGCTTTCAGCACCTTGTTGAATCAATGCCACGTAGAATTAAGGCAGTTCTGAAGGCGAAAGGGGGTCAAACACCGTATTAGTATGGTGTTCCTAATAATCCTTTAGGTGAGTGTGTATATATATATATAATTTTTTTTTTAATCCAAAAAGCATACAATATTACTCACATTTTTTACAAAACATTACATTTTGACAATTATTTGGAAATGAGAATATTTGTTTCATTGTCAAAGTGACATTTATTTTGTGCAAATGAACATGTCACAATTTCATTCAACAAAAAACAGCTCAACTGTGTTTTTCCCCAATACATGAGATTGTGTCAACTCCAACTTTGAATCTGACTTAATCAATGATCAATTGACCAGGTAACATGGCGTTTTACTAAAACACTGTTAAGTCTTGTCTGCCAGTTAGTGAGAAACCTGACATTCCATGTTGTCCGTTAGTTTGCTGTGTTCTGGTGTATAATTTGACACTGCCACTCTCAGTGACTCCTGCAGATGTGAATCCGTTAGGCGTGTTCTGTGTTTATTTTTTATGAAGTTCATATTCAAAAAGGCTGATTCACAGAGATAAGTGGATCCGAAAAGACAAGCAACCTTCATAGCTGCTGTGCAGACAGTTTTGTACTTTTCTGTGTCCACTAGGTTCCAAACGTTTGGGCTGCTCAGATGTGCTTTGAGGTGCGGGTCATTTTGCAAAGTTATTATTTCCATTTCTACCTGCCCTGCATCCAAGGTGAAGGTTGCACTTAGGGTGCTTTCACACCTGTAGTTTGATTGCTTTAGTCCGCACCAGTCAGAAAAATGTTACAATGTAGTAAACAGACGTGGCTACGGTTTGCTTTCACATATGCCGAGTTCTAAACGAACCAAAATAGACCGCGAAGCCCATCGGTACCGGAAACAGACTATTTTCAGAAAATCGCGCCACTTTCAATAATCACGGTGGAACAGCTTTGCTTTGCGCTCATGGCGCTGGTCCTCGCGCACTACATTGTACGTGCAAATCATTGTTTTCAGATAATTCATTTCGAACACGATTCGCGGCTGCGACTCCAAACCAGCTTCCTGGTGTATTCATCTCGCCGACGGCGCATTGCGCGCCACTTCAGGGAGAAGAGACGTGCCCTCCTCCTAAATGATCATTTTGTTATTAGCCGGCGATCTTCCTGCAGATCCATCAGGTAATCCGTTGGCCCATCAAAACAGCCCAGCCACACATTGTTCAACTGTCCGAGGATAGCCTTTCTCCCTTAGCTGCTTACTGAACAGTGCGTAAATGCAGCTGTTTTTATGTGTCGTGGACAGTTGCTTTTGGATATGCTCATCCGACCAGATATCGATGAGGCACTTAATTTCTTCGGCACTCCACGTTTCTCCGCGGTGTGATTTCATCGCGAGTCGATAGCTTGAAAAATTTAATGGAGTCAACAGGAAGTGAAAAGATTTTTACCCACAACCCCGTATCTCTTATACCCAAAGTGCATTAAACTATACCATTTCGTCAGATTTGGTTTGGTTGCTTTCACACCAGACGAACCGTACCAAAGTAGAGCGGATAAAGCGGTCCGAGACCACCCCTTCAGGCAGGTCTCGGATCGATTGATTTGGTGCGCACCAAAGTACCGAGATTGCATTCACATCAACGCAAACGAACCGAACCAAGGGACCAAACACGTTTGGTGCGCACCAAATGCTGTAGGTGTGAAAGCACCCTTAGGTTCTCAGCTGTGCCTGTAATGTCCACTGACATAAAAGGATTTGAAATGAATGACACACATGGTTCAATTTGATTAAAATCACAAAATCTCTTCTCAAACCCTTGCATCAGTCTGTTAATCACTTGGCGGTATTTTTCTACAGCTCCATCAAAAGCCACAGATGGCAGAAGCATTGTCACTTTGAAATTTTTGCACAGAGGAAAAGTGCACGACACTTTTTCTTTGTAAATGCGCAGAGAAAATGTTCATTTTAGCTTTAAAGGCATTTACAGCACTTATCGTGTTTGTGACAGTCTTACCTGTGCCTTGCAGCTCACAGTTCAAATTGTTCAGTTTTTCTGTGACGTCTGTTAAAAGGCAAGATCAAGCAACCACTCAATGTCGTCCGATAGGGAGGTGTCCTCTTCTCTGCGCTGCATGACCTCCTTTATTTCACCCAAAAGTGCCAAGAAACGTCTCAAAATCCGCCCTCTGCTGAGCCATCGGATCACTGTACGTAGGTAGCAGCAGGTCTCCATATTCCGCGGACAGCTCCTCCAAAAGCGCCTTGAATGTCCTGTGTTGCTTGGCTTTGGCGCGAATGCTGTTGATGATTTTTACAACGGGCGTCATTACATGGTCAAACCCGGTCACTTCCGCGCATATCGCCTGCTGGTGAATAGCCTAATACAGTGGTAGTGTAGGAAAGCTGGGAAGTCTGGGTCATTCTTGCAATGCGCAATGAAGCCCGCACGGCATCCCACCATTGCCGGTGCGCCATCGGTAGTTGCCGACACGATCTTCTCCAGCGGCACTTTTTTCACCACAAAGAAAGTTTTTACCGCGTTGTAGATGTCCTCAGTGGTATCAGCGTGAGGAGCTCTTAATCTTCAAATACCATCCGAATAAACACCATTAGTCGAGCAGTACTGCTGCTGTCCACAGACTCGTCACATTGGATGCTGAACCACCGGCATGTACTTAAGTCCTTGTCCAGCTGCTCATTCAAGTTTTCGGACATAGCTGACACTCTTCTGGTCACTGTACTTGGCCCAAGTTGTACATCGGCTAGACTTGAGATGACATCTGACCGATATTTCCAGTCTCCGCGATTATCATCAAAGCCCCTTTAACAATCTCTCCACCAGAAAACGTCTTGTTGTTTTTAATCAGGTAACGTGCAGCTCTGAATGAAGCTTCGGTTGCCTTTTTGGATTTCTTCAGCGGTCTTGTGAAAAAAACACTGCTGCTCGGTCAAAGCGGCCTTTAACTCGCGCGCTTTCTCCGCCCGATGTGCACTCTTGGGGAGGGAAGTTGGTGTGGAAGCTGCCGTGAGCGGTTTGATCGTGTCCTTCCGCATTGTGCCGCTTTGAAATCGCCACCGTAGCTCCACAAATGAGACACACACACACACACACACACTTATCTCGGATTGATGTAAAAAAAAAAGAACTCGTCTTCCCAGTCTTTGTTAAAAATATGTTTTCTTTCTCTTCTCAGCCATGCTTTTTAGCGCGGTGTAATCATGGCTGTATTGGCAAAAGCGGGGTTAATTGTCACGCGCAGGTGAACTATGACCTCGAAACATACAAATGCATTGTTTTTAATATGTATATTTTTTATTTTGAGTACCAGCATAAAATTTGCATGTGTGAAACTTTCACTAGAATTTACATAAGGCGCAGCATTAAAAATATTTATATTTTTGGCGAACCACATTTTTGGAACAAGTCCGCGGGCGACTGAGATGAAGCCAACAGGCGACCGGGTGCCCGCGGGCATAGGGTTGGTGACCCCTGCCCTAAACCATGAGACTGAACTGATCTTTGTTTTCAGATCTTTGGAGAGTTGCATTGAGGATCCCATGCTGTCTGTCACTCTTCAGAGGAGAGTCAAAGGGAAGGAAGCACAACTTGCGACTGACCACCTTAAATACCTTTATATAATACCTTATATATAAATACCTTTATATCTCATGATTGGACACTCCTGACTAAGAAGTTCAAGGCTTAGCGAGCTCATCCAACCAAGTGATCAGCATTGAGCAGTGACAGGCATTCAAATCAGCACAATGACAAGGGGACCCCCATTTGTGCGCAGCCAGTTTTCCACATTTGATTTAATTTCATACAACTAAATACTGCGTCACTAAAAATCTTTATTCGGAAAACACCCCAGTGCTCCGATGTTCATGGGAAATGAAAGACAAATCACTGGTATCTATTTTGCTAAAAAGTAGAGTAAATTATTATGCAGGCTGAGAGGGGTTCCCAAACCTTTTCATATGACTGTATACAAAGATAAAGGGGGTCACCCAGTGAGGGTGATGGTCATTTTTTCCACACCAGCCACTTTATTAGGTACACCTAGGTCAGGGATCCTCAGTCACAGTCCTGGAGAGCCGCAGTGGCTGCAGGTTTTTGTTCTAACCCGGTTGCTTAATTAGAAAGCAATTCTTGCCAATAATTTAATTTCATGGTTTGTTAGTGCTTTAACTCCGCTATGTCAGGTAATTCTCGTATCCTAGATTTTCTTCTCCTTTCTAAGGATATCATCCAAATGATTTGAAGGCTAAAATGGATGAGTAATTCTCAGTCCTTTACTTTTTTATCTTCACTTTCCTTCCAAGTATTTAATTAAACCCAATAGTACATGATAAATACACACAGAGGTGTAAATGGTAACAAGCTAAATGGAGAAATGCTTGTCTCTTTTGTCGTTTGCATGTTATTGCTAATTAGGAGCAATTAAAACTAAGAGTACAGCTGTTTAAGACTTAAATAAGCAATAAGGGTTCACAATCTTAACGAGTGGGACAACTAAAGTGAAGCAGAAGTGTTACTTGAGCAATAAGGGCTTCTTTTTTTTTTTTTTTATTAATTTTATTACAATCCATACAAAGCAATCAAGTTTTTACAAAGAGAAAAATTAAGAACAGATCGATCCCCACCCCTGAGAGAGAGAGCAAGCCAAACGGCGTTAAATTTAAGGCTTGGAGACATACCTAAATTAATAAATTCTCTGTGCTTTATGAACTTATTTTAAAATATTACTGATTAGATCCTGCCATGTTTTGAAAAAAGTCTGTACGGATCCTCTAACTGAGTATTTGATTTTTTCCAACTTCAAATAATATAACACATCGGTTTCCCACTGACTTAAGAGGAGAGTTTGGGTTCTTCCAGTTTATGAGAATAAGTCTGCGTGCCAAAAGTGTAGTGAATGCAATCACAATTTGTTTGTCTTTCTCTGCTTTAAACCCATCTGGAAGAACACCAAACACAGCTGTTAATGGGTTTGGAGGGATTGTAAGTCCAAGGCTATCTGAAAGGTAATTAAAAATGTTTGTCCAGAATAATGTTAATTTGGTGCAGGACCAGAACATGTGACCTAGTGAGGCTGGGACTTGGTTGCAACGTTCGCAGGTTGGATCATGCCCTGGGAACATTTTGGAGAGTTTTAGTCGAGACAGATGTGCTCGATATATAATTTTGAGTTGTATAATTGTATGCTTTGCGCATATGGAGCTCGAGTGAATTCTCTGCATTGCTACTTTCCACTCCTTTTCTGATATATTAATTGAGAGATCTTTTTCCCAGTGTCCTCTTGGATCTTTAAAAGGGAGGGTATGTAAAATGATTTTATATATTGTAGAGATGGAGTCTAAATCCTTGAGATTGAGCAATATTTTTTCCAGCATGGATGAGGGTGCAAGATGAGGAAAATCTGGAAGGTTTTGTTTAACAAAGTTTCTGATTTGAAGATAGTGAAAGAAATGTGTAGCTGGAATGTTAAATTTGGAATGTAATTGCTCATAGGATGCAAAGACGTTGTCTATATAAAGATCTCTAAGCAGGTTAATTCCAAATTTTTTCCAAATATTAAAAACTGCATATGTTTGTGAGGGTTACAATAAGGGCTTCTTATTAAGCAATTGGGTTGGAGCAAAAACCTGCAGCCACTGCGGCTCTCCAGGACCGTGATTGAGGACCCCTGACCCAGGTCATTAACAAGACATTTTCACCCAGAGAACTGGATGTTTTCCCTTTTTCTTACCATTCTCTGTAAACCCCAGAGATGGTTGTACGTGAAAATCCAGGTAGACCAGCAGCTTTTGAAATACTAAGACCAGCCTGGCTGGTACCAACAACCTTGCCACGTTCAAAGCCACTTCAGTCGCCATTCTTCCCTTTTCGGGTGCTCATCTTAACAATGTCCATGTGCCAAAATCCACTGGGCTACTGCCATGTGATTGGCTGATTAGATATTTGTGTTAACAAGCAGTTGAGCAGATGTACCTAATAAAGTGGCCGGTGAACGTATGTGGAAAAGTGCAGACGCAGTACCGCTGTAGAGCAAAATCTACAGACGCAACTTTGTTCACAAAGAAATGACAGTTTAGAGTGCTAATAACTCTGGCGAGTTGGACACTGAGGAGGGAGGAAAGGACCGGTGCGCTAGACAGAAGGGGGCCGAGCTGGGAAAGACGTGCAGCAGGTTAGGGTGATAAAGGATAAAGATGGAAACGTACTCACAAGTGAGGAGAGTGTGTTGAGCAGATGGAAAGAGTACTGTGAGAGGCTGATGAATGAAGAGAACGAGAGAGAGAGAAGAGGTTGGATGATGTGGAGATAGTGAATCAGGAAGTGCAACGGATTAGCAAGGAGGAAGTAAGGACAGCTATGAAGAGGATGAAGAATGGAAAGGCCGTTGGTCCAGATGACATACCTATGGAAGCATGGAGGTGTTTAGGAGAGATGGTAGTGGAGTTTTTAACAAGGTTGTTTAATGGAATCTTGGAAAGTGAGAAGATGCCTGAGGAGTGGAGAAGAAGTGTACTGGTGCCGATATTTAAGAATAAGGGGGATGTGCAGGACTGTACTAACTACAGGGGAATAAAATTGATGAGCCACAGCATGAAGTTATGGGAAAGAGTAGTGGAAGCTCGGTTAAGAAGTGAGGTGATGATTAGTGAGCAGCAGTATGGTTTCATGCCAAGAAAGAGCACCACAGATGTAATGTTTGCTCTGAGGATGTTGATGGAGAAGTTTAGAGAAGGCCAGAAGGAGTTGCATTGTGTCATTATGGACCTGGAGAAAGCAAATGACAAGGTGCCTCGAGAGGAGTTGTGGTATTGCATGAGGAAGTCGGGAGTAGCAGAGAAGTACGTAAGAGTTGTGCAGGATATGTACGAGGGAAGTGTGACAGTGGTGAGGTCTGCGGTAGGAGTAACGGATGCATTCAAGGTGGAGGTGGGATTACATCAGGGATCGGCTCCGAGCCCTTTCTTATTTGCAGTGGTGATGGACAGGTTGACAGACGAGATTAGACAGGAGTCCACGTTGACTGTGATGTTTGCTGATGACATTGTGATCTGTAGCGATAGTAGGGAGCAGGTTGAGGAGACCCTGGAGAGGTGGAGATATGCTCTAGAGAGGAGAGGAATGAAAGTCAGTAGGAACAAGACAGAATACATGTGTGTGAATGAGAGGGAGGTCAGTGGAATGGTGAGGATGCAGGGAATAGCGTTAGCGAAGATGGACGAGTTTAAATACTTGGGATCAACAGTACAGAGTAATGGGGATTGTGGAAGAGAAGTGAAGAAGAGAGTGCAGGCAGGGTGGAGAAGAGTGTCAGGAGTGATTTGTGACAGACGGGTATCAGCAAGAGTGAAAGGGAAGGTCTACAGGATGGTAGTGAGACCAGCTATGTTATATGGGCTGGAGACGGTGGCACTGACCAGAAAGCAGGAGACAGAGCTGGAGGTGGCAGAGTTAAAGATGCTAAGATTTGCATTCGGTGTGACTAGGATGGACAGGATTAGAAATGAGGACATTAGAGGGTCAGCTCAAGTTGGACGACAAAGTCAGAGAGGCGAGATTGCGTTGGTTTGGACATGTGCAGAGGAGAGATGCTGGGCATATTGGGAGAAGGATGTTAAGGATAGAGCTGCCAGGGAAGAGGAAAAGAGGAAGGCCTAAGAGAAGATTTATGGATGTGGTGAGAGAGGACATGCAGGTGATGGGTGTAACAGATCAGGATGCAGAGGAGAGAAAGACATGGAAGAAGGTGATCTGCTGTGGCAACCCCTAACGGGAGCAGCCGAAAGAAGAACAACTCTGGCCATGTATTGTGTGGCTATTTTAACATATTCAGAAGGCATTGAACAAGTTTCATTAGCCAGGGACGAGTCACTAAAAATATGAATAGTAAGATTAAAAACTGCATATATAAAAACATAACATCGCCCGGCGTGCACTAGACGGCTAGAATGTCCCATAAACAGATTCCTTAATGCACGGCGTGATTGAAACTGGCAAACTTTCAATTGTACTCATTTTACTTAAATGGGCATTTCTCTGTGTTGGTCATACATTAAATTGGTCATCATCTTAAAGGGATACCGCACTCAAATGACGATATTTCTGTGTTATTCCTGTAATGTTATTCCTGACAGTGGCGAAATGAGATTTTAAATTAATAATCGCGAGTCCCGGCGCGCGCTGACTTCGAGCGGGAGCACGTGGGAGCGTGCACGCGCTGCTCCGAGGCTGACTGCGCAACTCAAGAGCAGAGCGAGGACGGCACTGGCATCCAATCGCGGCTGTAGAGGGAGGACGCCCAGCGTGATGGGGGATAGGAAAACAATGCGGATAGGGCAGGAATGGAAGGCAACTGAGTCGGTGCAATACGAGCAGGGCGGACGGGAAAACGAGCTCCGTGATCTCAAAATGTGCAGTTGGTGTGCGGTCCTGAGATCGGAAAATAATACCAAAGCGTGGGAGCTTGTGTCAGTCAATCGGAAGCTTAGTGAGTCGAATAACCGTGGTGGAACTTGGGTCAAAACACCGCTATCACGTGACCCGTGACGTTTGAAGCTTCGAACGTCATCAGCGCTTCACAGTACGCTTTAGCGTCACATCTGTCAAGCCAATAAATTAACAGGTAGCCTGTATAAAATGTATTGTTCTCATTAAACGATGTTGGGTTGTGAGGAGAGAGCGCTTTGGTGACAGATGGCGACTAATAGCGGAAAACGGCGTTCAAAAGTTAAATAGTATAAATGAACAAGGACCTTAGCAGAGACTTTACTGGTGACACGAGGCTGAAACAGTGAGTGCTGCTTCAGTTGCGCTCTTGAGAGCTTGCTTTGACCTCAGTTAACCACCAGATGTCGCTGTTCATACTGGGCTGAGGCTTCAAAGCTTCGAATCTTTTTCGGCACAAATACAAAGAAAGCCTCAAAGCTTCACGGGGCTTCACTAGCTGAGCATCCTTAAAAAGCAACGGGGGCCCAAGCTGGCTTATAGGGCTGTCTGCGCCTGTTGGTGCGAAGGAAACCGTTAAAGGTAAGCCGAGGAGACTTTGGTTTTTAGGGAGACACGTCAAAGCTCACACTTTTTTTCTTTTTTAAACACAATGTTTGCCTTTGACTTTAACTTCGTTTCTACGGAATATTTTAACCTGCACTTGGATTTTATGGATTATTTATTGAAGATATTTGATGCAGTGCTCTTTGAACACTTTTTTTTTTTCTTGCTTGTGATTCCCTTTGCACTAACCACTGACTGGCCGTGTGTGTCCTAATATGCCCGGCTCCTCCTCGGGTACGGTTTGGGGTTCAAGTGGCTCCCGATAGCAACTAGGGAGTGTGGAGCCGACCCGGACTGTCACAATCCCAATTAGTTAGTAGTGATGGCAGGGAAAGTGTTTCCCCCTCAGCCATTGTCCAGGAGCCTTGTCTTCAGTTCAAAAGCGGGAAGAGGCTTCATGATTATGGACTAGATTCATGTTCTGGGGTTATTGGTTTAGCAATATTTTAGAAAAAAATACAAGTGTGTTTTGCACGCCCAGATAAATGACATGTGAATGACGTAACAGGCAGCACGGTGGCACAGTGGGTAGTGCTGCTGCTTTGCAGTTAGGAGACCCGGGTTGGCTTCCTGGGTCCTCCGTGGAGTTTGCATGTTCTCCCCGTGTCTGCGTGGGTTTCCTCCCACAGTCCAAAGACATGCAGGTTAGGTGCATTGGAAATCCTAAATTGTTCCTAGTGTGTGCGTGTGTGCCCTGCGGTGGGCTGGCGCCCTACCCGAGGTTTGTTTCCTGCCTTACACCCTGTGTGGGCTGGGATTGGCTCCAGCAGACCACCGTGACCCTGTAGTTAGGACATAGCAGGTTGGATAATGGATGGATGACGTAACATGAGAGTGGTGGAGGTTTTATTATTTGCTATTGTACCTCATTGGCTCCCCTTTGTAGCAAGCAGGTCATTTTGTGCCAATTTAATCTGTGAAATTTTTTTTTCAAAGCTGTGCAATTCAGCTGAAAGAGAAAGACTTGCGGAAAGATGGACAAATGACAAGGGGAAGGTGCGGGCTGGAGAGATGGGCAGAAAACGTGGGAAGGACACACAAGCAGGTTATTTAATAAAGTGCTGATGTCTGCTTGTCCACCGTGGTGTAAAAGCACACAGTCTGTGATCCAGGATGAGAACAGGTGAAGGTGCACTTTGGGTTCAGTCCAGAAATAAACATCTCTGACATGAATTCTATGAATGTGTAAATATGCTGAGTGTTTAAAATGACAAGGGTCCCACACAAAGTCTGAAACGCCTCCATGACGTCGACATTCCTACCCGCTGGGACATCTGGCTGTCAGCATTCCCCCCCTTGGCTATGATGGCCATTGGTTTCGCTCCTTCCTGCGTGTATGTGTACATTGTAATGTTATCTATGAAAGCAAGTTAAACGTGTATATCGCTTTTTGTACCATATTTTTTCTCTTGTAATTATTTCCACCGTGGTTACAAAAAGGATGGTATTGGCTTTAATCTGTCCTGAATCAAGAAACGCATCCCACCAAGCGAGAGAGAGGCTCCTGCCGGCTACGCCGTTCTGTCATCAATTCTTATCTGCAGGACAACAGGAGATTAAAAATTTTTGTCAACCATCTTTACCAACTACAGTGGGTACAGAAAGAATCCCCCCCTTTGAAAATTCCCTTTTTTTTTTTTTTTTGCTTTACAGCCTTAAATAAAAACACACACAAACCAATATTTCTTCCCAGCGTTACTTACTCGATGCCACCTCTAAGATCCAAGTGAAAGAAATCACAGCTACAGTTCAGAAGAATTATAAAAAATCAAAACCAAGACCGACTGACATGAATAAAGGACCCCCTCAATGTCAATGTCATTTTGCTGAACCCCCTTTTGTTTTAATGACAGCCTTGAGTCTGTTGATTCTTCTCTATCAGCTTTGCACATCTCGATTGAGCCCACTCAATATTTGCCCCCCACTCTTCTTTACAGTTTTAACTGTTCAAGTTTGGTCACATTGGATGGTGAGCGTTGGTGGTCTGCTATCTTCAGATCTTTCCACAGATTTTCACTGTGATTTAGGTCTGGGCTCAGACTGGCCACACCAAGACATTCACCTTTTTCTCCTTCAGACACTGTGTGGTCCATTTTACTGTGTTCTTCAGGTTGTTGTCGTGTTCAAAGGTGAACATTCTGCTCATCTTCAACTTTCTGGCAGAGGGTAGCAGCTTTTCCTCCAGAATTTGATGCTATTTTGCCCCATCCATTTTTCCTTCTACCCTAACGAGAGCCCCAGGCCCCCCACAACAGGATGCTGCCCCCTCCATGCTTTACTGTAGGTATGTGTGTGTTGTGGATGGTGAGCTGCATTGGTGGACCGTTTGGTGTTGAAGCCAAATAGTTTGATTTTGGTCACATCTGACCATAAGACCTTTTTGCACTTGGCATCAGAATCTTCAAGGTGCATTCTGGCAAAGCTCAGAGGAGCCTTAATGTGGCCTTTCTTGAGAAGTGCGACCCTCCTGAACAAGCCACAATGGTGGAGCCTTGTGAAATTGTTGTCACATACACACCATTAATGACCACTCTGTGCCATCAAATCCTGTAACTCCTTCAAAGTAGCCATTGGTCTCTCGGTAGCCTCTCTTACCAGTTTCCTCCTTGCTCTTCCATCCAATAGGGAGGGTCCTAGTAGTACCAAACACTTGCCACTTCTTTATGATGGACTTTACTGGGCTCCCTGGGATTGATGAAGCCTTTGAGATGTTTTTTGTCTCCATCTCCTGCCTTATGTTGTCCACAACTCTATCCCTGAGATCTTTTGAAAGTGGCTGGCAACCCATAGTCAGTTGTTTGCTGCCAGTTGCTCTACCAAGCAAGGGAATGAATGGACCAGGAACAGCTTCACTAATCACACTCATTACAACTGATCACAGGAAATGGTGGGCACGGACAGCTGATGGAGTTTAGGAGGGGTTGATCCTTTATTAATCTCAGTATTTCTTGTTTTTGATTTTTTATAATTTTTCTGAATTGGAGCTGTGATATCTTTCACTAGGATGTTACTGATCGCATTGAGTAAGTAAAGCTGGGAAGAAATATTGGTTTGTGTGTTATCATTTAAGGGTGTAAAGCAAAAAAAAAATGTGAATATTTCAGAGGGGGGGATTTATTTCTATACCCACTGTACATGCGAAAAAAAGTGTTTTTGGGGTGGGGTTTTCCTTTAAACAGAAGAAACATGACAAACTCTTAAGTACTCTCACCTATGTACAAAAATTTACAATTGATGAATAGTTTTAGATTAGGTATTCTCATCGGCTCCTTACTTGATGTTCTCGCTTTCTCATTTCACTCCCACTCACTTCTCTGCTTCAGTCTCTCCACTGGCATCCTACTCTTTTCTGGACCCGTGGTTCTCTGAATGGCTCTGCTTCTCCATATCTCTACTTCTGTAGTTTCTCCAAATGTCCCTTGAAGAAGTCTCCATTGTACTTCTGCCCGTCTGCTGACCACCACGCCCAGGACTGGATGATGTTTCTCCATTCTTGCTCCAGTGCTGGGGAATGATCTCCTCCCTTTTGGTAATTTGAACTGCACCCCATTTACTTGTGTCGTTTGAAGACACACCTCTTTCATGAAATATTTTTGATCTGCCCAGCTTTCCTCTTCTACAGGAGGGCTGCTGTTGTACTAACAAAAGAGTTGAGAGCCCTTATCCAAGGCAACTTACAAAGCAAATTATAAAACATACAAGAATGACTAGAAGGTGAAGCATCAAGAGAAACTAAGAATGACTGAAAAACTGAGCAAGAGGGAGTAGAACAACCACCACCCAGTTATACCTGCCACTGGACTACGCCACAAATCCGCACCCTAAACGCTTTGTTAGTACAACAGCGGCCATTTTCTAGGAGAGAAAAGCTGGGCAGATCCAAAATATTTCATGAAGAGGTGCGTCTTCAAAAGACCCCTAAGCACAAGTAAATGGGGTGCAGTTCAAATAACCAAAAGTGAGATCATTCCACAGCACTGGAGCAAGAATGGAAACATTGTGCAGTCCTGGCACATCTGACCAGATGAGGGATGGTCAGCAGATGGGCAGAAGTAGAATGGAGACTTCTTGAAGGGACATATGGAGAAACCACAGAAGGGGAGATACGGAGAAGCAGAGCCATTCAGAGAAACATGGGTCCAGAAAAGAATTTTGAACTGGATCCTTGCAGCTACTGGAAGCCAATGGAGAGACTGAATGACAGAAGTAAGTGGGAGTGAAACGAGTGACAAAGAACATCAGCCAAGGAGCCGACGAGGTCTGGTTGCAGCTGAAGGAAGTCCTGCCAGAAGAGAACAAGAGCCTGAACAGAGAATTACATGGCAATTAGTGAGGAGTTTTATTAAATTATGAAAAAAGAAACAGGGTCAGTGAAGATGCAGTACCCATTCGATGAATGAAAGCAAGAGGTCCAGAGTCACGCCGAGTTGCCTGTGACTGATGGTGAAGGTGTTTGAGGGCGATGCTTAGAGTCAAATCTGAGGAAGGAGAATCTGAGGGCAAGCATGAGATATCTGATTTTGAACAGATAGGTGATGATTGTTCATCCATGATCAGACAGCAGAGAGACAGCCGGAGCTGAAACCTGTGGGTCATAAGAGGGACACGACAGGAAGATCTGTGCACCATCAGCATAGAGGTAGTGGTAGGAGAAGCCATGAGAAAATTACCTGAGGAACAATTGTAGAGAGAAATAAGAAGTGGACCCTGTACTGAAACTTTCTTCAGGTGTCCCTCAAAGGATATGTGGAGGTGACAAGGAGTCTGACCAAGAGACACGAAAGGATTAGTCCAAGAGGTAGGATTAAAGCAGAACCACAGAGTTTATCAAGGGAAGAGATAAGCTGAGTGGGGTTGGAGGGCTAGAAAGCCAATAAGAAGGCCAAAGGAGAGAGAAGCAGCTAGAGCAGATTTTAGAGCACAAAGCGACCGAAAGAAGTGCAGCCTCCATTGAGTGACCCAGTAGTCATCCAGATTGAAGGTTGTTGGTTGGACAGAAATGAACCCATATCAGTTAAGAGTTATAAAATGAATTGCAAAGTGAGCAAGAGGCATACGTCATTACTAAGTGTTACAGAAACACCTGACAAATGCTTTTTAGAAAGGGAGGACGCAACAGAAAAACAAACAGTGCAGCATAAAATGGAAATATCTGCTCTAATTACAAGACGACAACAGCAAAAGGTTCATCTGAAAGGACAAATAAAAGAGGTGAGTAGGAACACCTGTGATGAGAGCCTGAAGTGCGTCAGGTGGACACTGCTGGTCCATACTTACCTTAGTCACCCACACATCTTCCCAGTTGAAGAAGCCATCTTGCGAGTGCAGTGAGGGAGAGGATGAACTCTTGAGTTTAGCAGCCCACCGTTGTGGCCGGTGGTGGTAGGGGAATCAAATGGACAAACGTAAATACTACTATTAACAACAGAATTTGTCTAGACAAACACATTTGAGTTTAGAGACAAGTCACTCAAATCGAAAGAGTGAGCAGCAGTGGACCAAAGCTAACATGAAGGTTTAAATACTGCCATGTGTTGGAGTAACCTGGGTCTTTGATGCACAATAAAGCAGAGCTTTATCAATACCTGCAGGAAGACCAAAGCCTTGGCAAGAAACGGCCATGGATAGGATTGCCAGCTTATTACAAGGCCCACTCACACAGTGCCAATGGAACTGCCAACTTGTATGTCTCTGGCAAAGTGGGAAGAAAACCACAGTACCTGGAGGGAAAAGCTAAGAAACTTGGGAGAACATGCCGAGTGCACAGAGACAACACGTATGTGCAGACTCAAGTGAAGTTTAACGTCAGATGGGCTCAGTACAATGACATTCTAACTTGCATTTCTCCACAGAAGGTCTGACAATAATACAATACCAATCCCACACACACACACACACACACACACACACACACACACACAGAGGTAGGGTCCTGGTCTACTGTACACAAGCTTGCAGATATCCCATTACATTAATGCTCTTGCCAGTTGTCCTTTCTTCTCTATTGGTCTACTTATTTAAATTCTCGGTTCTCCTGCTTAGCGAGTCGTCAGACTCCCATCAGCACATAAGGTATGGAAGTATCCGACTTCCTCGACTTTTGTTGAGCAACTAGGGACGGGATGTCGCAGCATGCCACAGTCTGTGTCGTAGCTTCATTACCACGTAACGGGTGACGTCTAAGCTTCGAATGTCCCTGAAGCTCCCGCAGCACTCTGACTGCTTTAAAGCTTAGTGCTGTCCAACATGCTATGGAAGAGAATGTTAAACAACGCCACCTGCCTTTCATACAGAGAGGATACTGAAGTAAATATGGAGTCTGGAAGTGTGCAAATTGATATTGGATGATAAAGTAAATCCCATGCCATACTATGCGTCTGTACTGAAATTTACAAATGTGCCATCAGTACTCCAGTGTAGCCAACTGTCGGCTCATTTCTCCAAA
The DNA here is from genome assembly GCA_026402145.1 of Polypterus bichir lapradei. Classification (NCBI taxonomy): domain Eukaryota; kingdom Metazoa; phylum Chordata; class Cladistia; order Polypteriformes; family Polypteridae; genus Polypterus; species Polypterus bichir. Next base: position 204,419,197 of record JANRMT010062791.1, read on the forward strand.
CCTCAGTGCCCAGTTCCACAAGCACATTTCCTGAAACCTGTTAGGATTCTCTCTGCCCCTTGGTGTGATCATTTCACATAAACTGATGGGAAAAATAGTAATCTTTCACACAACCTCACAACAAAAATCCCTCGACATGAAGACAATGTCACACAATTCTGAATCAGTGATGGCTTATAATGCATCGTAGGGTCATGTCGGTGCTCAGTTCTTGATGTTCTCATTGCTATTGTAATGGCACTGCCAAGTTCCATCAGCCTGGTAAAGAGTTGCCAGTATAATGAGTTGCCATCCTATCATTTACCTGTGCAGCTTCAGTAGGGAAGCCAATTAAAAAAAAAAAAAAACACAGCAAGCAAGCCTGCCCAAGTCACATATGAATTAAAATCTACTGTGGCAACAGTGAGCCATCATTGTAAGGAGCTACTGGGACGTGCGACGGACACACTCATACGGTGTTGCAGTATTCAGAATGGCAACAAATTACATGAGGAGGACAACACGTTTAAACGTTGTTGTAGAAAATTGCCACCTATATTAACGTGTCCATTTATTGCTGGATTTTAATGGCAACACAATAAGATCAAAACGAACATACACAATGTTGTTTTTGTATACAACCAGCAAGAGCTCCTATGTGCGCTTCCCTCCACTGGCCACCTCGAGCTCAGGGCTGCAATAATTTCTTTAAACCACCAGATGTCACTATTTTTTGAAGGTTCAGAACTTTTAAATCGGCAGAATCGCAAAGAAGCTTCACTATGATAAACGACTCGAGCTTTAATAACGCTATTACAGACCCTGGATTGGAATCAGTTATATTACTTTATTTGGATGCTGGGATTACCGTGTTGTTTGAGCCCTCCTGGTAGACACTCTGGATTTGTTCCATCAAAGTAGCAGCAAATGATCTGTTCTTCATCTCCAAATGACCCCTGGATTGTGTCCGCTTCTCTTAATTTATTACTCGAGTGAAGCTCTTGTGTCCTTGACTGTCACATTTGGGGGGAGGCAGCAACACTGTTCATTGAGGCTAACACCACATTGGATGTTTTCTCCCACTTTATCTTAAAGCGTTGCACTATTGCTATCGCCATCACCTTACCCTAGTGCCGGGACAAAGGCCGGACACCTTTAAATTCTGGGGAACAAAGGGTCCAGTATGAATTGAAATCTCTTTCAAACTACAAGGGTAGTTTTATCTTTTATCCAATGAGAAAACATTTCCTCCATTTCTTACTTCTTGACCCACCAACTTACTCCTTCTCTCCCGTATGAACCGTAGAGTGTCTTTTAAGGCTGATCATGTGTGCAAATTGTTTGCCACATTCAGAGCAGCAAAAGGGCTTCTCTCCGGTGTGAATTCTCGTGTGGCTCTGAAGATGGCTCATTCGCAAAAATTTCTTGCCGCATTCATTACAGCAATACGGTTTCTCTTCGTTGTGAATTCTGATGTGTCTCCAGAGATGACTCCTGTGACAGAATCCTCGTCCACATTCCGAACAGGAATACGGTCGCTCCTTAGTGTGAGTTCTAATGTGCACCCGAAGGTTACTCCTGCGGGAGAACTGTTTGCCACATTCAGAACAGCAATATGGCTTCTCTCCAGTGTGAATTCGTGTGTGCCTCTGCAGAGTACTCCTGTGGGAGAACTGTTTGCCACACTGCAAGCAGCAATATGGCTTCTCTCCCGTGTGAATTCTCGCGTGTCTCTGAAGCGTCGTACTGTCGCAGAAGTGTTTGCCACATTCCAAACAGCAATACGGCTTCTCGCCTGTGTGAACTCTTTGATGGCTCTGAAGACTGGTGGTCCGTGAGAATCTCTTGCCACATTCAGAACAGCAGTATGGCTTCTCTCCGGTGTGAATGACTTTGTGACGGTGAAGATGGCTCCTCTGGGAGAAACTTTTGCCACATTCAGAACAGCTGTAGAGCTTTTCACGGGGTTCTCCGGTGTGAATTCTTGTGTGTCTCTGCAGATTGCTCATTCGCGAGAATGGTTTGCCACATTCATTACAGCAATATGGCTTCAATCCGGTGTGAATTTTAATGTGTCTCAGCAGGGTGCTCCTGTCAAAAAACTGCTTGCCACACTCTGAACAGCAGTGAGGTTTGCCTCCTGTGTGAAATTTAAAAAGAAACATAAAAGATTATTTTTCAAGCTACTGCCCTATAACTCATTTATAATTACAAGTTTAAATAAATGCTTGCTACGACTAAAGGTAAATTTTAAAAGCATCAGCAATTGTAAAAATTAAGTTGCACATGGAAAGACATTCACCTTGTTAATCTTGCTTTCTGAATTACAATAACTCACCACTTGAGCACAATCGCTGTAGGCAAGAGGTTCACAGAGCAAAATAAAAACAGATCACATGTAAGAGACCCAAATCGCCAAGACTATTGGTCACATGCTCTTAATGACAGTACAAAACTAAAAGAATCAGTTTGCCATCATACAAAATATGAAAAGGGAGGGTCTATCTGACACATGATTACGCATGGACTACTGGAGCTAGAACCTCAAATCTTAGTCTCGAACAAAAGCACATGACCAGATACATCCTGAAGATCCAAACAATCTGAGGTAACGGAACCCTCGGCAAAGTGACCTATCCTCGTGTGTTTGTTACATCCAAGTGATCAAGAACGTGACAAGGCAGACAGAAAACAAAAGAGCAGCGACACATTCTGAGCGTCAAACAAACTGCAGAAGCCAATTACCTAACGATGAACACCCTACTAGGAAGAAGAATAAGAGTAGAGCCATCTGCTGAAAGTCAGCCGTATCACAGAAGGTGATTAAATGCCGAAGATCGAGAAAGAATAATGTGGAAGAAAAATTAGTCTTAGGGGGTGTGAGAGATGGCTGGCAGTTCAACCCAGTCAGGAAACCCCTAAAATGGAAGGATGGGGGACTACTACTACTTTGGGACACTGCCTCCCCCAAGATGCTAGATGGCGATTTCCCTGCAGCATAGCGGTGCCCCGGACTCCTGCAGGGCATCATGGGATCTGGGCTTCAGCTTCACAGCTCTGCAGGGTACCGTGGGTGCTGCCAGGAGACGCTGGAGGAGGACCTGGGAATTTCTACTTTCTACATAGCCTGGAAAGCATTTTAACATGCAGTATATGTGTGGAGCAGGATGCTTATTCTAAACTCTACTTGCTGTTGTTATGCCATTAACTCAATAGTTAAAATGACAGAACATTTGGGGCCAAACAGCCGCAATGGTCTGTGTGTTGTAATAGATGGCCAGTAGGTCAACCCCGCCAGGACACCCCTGAGATGGAAGGATGGGGGAAAGGCAGTTTTTCTAGGACACTGCCTCCCCAAGACGGTATCTTCCCTGGACTGCAGCGGTGCCCCAGATTCCCGCAGGGCACTATGGGACATGGAGTTTAATACCACAGCCCTGCTGGGTGCTGTGGGTGCCACCAGGGGATGCTGCAAGAGAACCTGGGGAGTCATGCTTCACCCACAGCCCCGAAATCATGGGGACAAAAGCCCAGAATTACTTGCGGGCTGAAGAAAATGAATTATTCAAAGGACTGCTGTGAACCCAGCAAGTGAACGGGTGTTGGGTGGAGGTGGAAAAATCTTGCTGGGACATGTGGAGGAGAGATATATAGAGAGAACTGCGATTATTATATGCATCTCATCATGAAAATGATATCAAGTATTTATCTTAGCATTCAAAATGTTCAGAAAGCAGGAAAGTCACTGTCTGCGCCTCCTCTTAGTGCAAGAAGTCAGTTTAAGAATCACGTAGCAATTACGGTAGATCCCGGAATACAAGCCGAGAATTTCATCCTAGATTTTTGGCTTGGAGTTTGGGGGTCGGTTTATACAACGAATATCATTTCAGATTCAAGATTTCCAGCGCAATGCCGGTTTTGCCGATGAATACGGAAGTAAATATTGACGAAACCACAGAGCCATCTTTCAGATGAAGAAGTAACTTTGCATGCCGGTACTTTAAATTAAATAAAGAATTAATTCAAAAAAGTGTTTTAGTTGTTGATTTTATTAATAAATTTTATAATAAATTATCGGGAAGTTTAAAATAAAATTTTTTATTTTGATTTACGATCCACATCTTGCGTTACGAAACGGATGCGGTCACGTGTATCCGCTTGCGCGATTGTAAACAAACAACCGAGAGCGTTAGTAGCGTCAGTCGGAGCCCAGATACATGTGTTTGTGGATGTAATTTCAAAACGAAGATGGACATTGTGTGGAAATATCTCCTCCTCCTCCCTTCCTGCAGCCCAAAGATGTCAAATTAAATGGTGAGTACAGTATGAAACTGTTTCTAGAATAGAATGCCTTTTACTGTCACTATACGCATCTACAATGAGATTAAAAGCAGCTCCTTCAGTGCAGAAAAAAGTTCTGTATAGGACTTGTATGGTTGTTTTTTATCCTTAGCATAACGCCGTATCTGCGGTCCCGCTTCTGCTTTCTTTCCCTCCTCCGTCTTTGTCGTCTCCTAGACCCGACAACAAACCACGGAGAGCCCGCTGGTCTCGCTATGTTGTCTGGGATGTTGTGAGTGTGATGAAAAACACTCAAAACAGATGTCTGGCTCTGGACACCGATGTCTATAAGGTTCTGAATGGTGTAGCGGATGTTCGCCGAACCGATCGTGCACAAACAAGCAAAAAAAAAAAAAAAAGTACAAAAACAACAAAAAAGTGCACTGAAAAGGAGAGCCTTGATCCGCTGTGACCATGCGCGCCGCCATGCTCCTAGCCTAATCGAAGTAGGCTAGGCACTTTTTATAACTTTTTGGTTAGTACATTAGAAAAATTATTGGTGTTTTTTATTATGAAAAGGTTAAGTAAGTGTTGCAATGGGAGGTTCGGAACGCATTATGGGTTAGCCTTTGCGAACGAATTAAGTTCATAAGTCAAGGGTCCACTGTATTGCGTATTTAAGTTAATCAAATTTATAACAAGTCTCCGGAAATCCACCCGCCGATGTACCGTATTTGCATATATAGTTTCAACACAAAGGTTCCAATTTACCAAACTTCTCCGCAATCACTTCCTGGTTTCCATCAAAAATGCCGGCAGTCTCAAATTCTCGCCGATAAACATTATAAATATACCCGAAGAGACACTTTTAAGGACATTTAGAAAATTTTGCTTGGAGAAGGGGGTCGGCTTAAATACCGGTCATTGGCAAATACATGTAATTTAGTAGGTAGAGAAGGGGATCGGCTAATATACCGGGTCGGCTTGTATTCTGGGATCTACGGTAACAACTGGGTCGGGGAACACTTAACACAAAGCATTTAATGTGTTACATTAACTTATGATGGGGTTTGAGAAAATATCCTTCAATATAAAAGCGGTCGGGATTGTCCTTCCGTCCCATGAGTGCTACGCAGGCGCGGAGTTTTACACACGCCCTGACCATTTTGCAATGCACGATGGGATTTGTAGTTTCGTTTTTCCAGGTAAAAGATGATTTTCAACTCCAGACTGTGCGATATCTTCTTCTTCTTTCTTATTATATAAAAGCGGTCGGGATTGTCCTTCCGTCCCGTGAGTGGAAAGCATAGCGGTATTCCGCTTATCACAGACTTACTACTTGCAGCTTGCGGTACGACGCGACCTGATGTGAGCAGAGTTCTGGTGCTCCCATCATTCCCTTGCTTTTGTGTGCGATGCGCTGGAAAAATAGACAAAATTATGTCACTGGAAATAATTAATGTTGATGGAGTACAAATGCCTCACCGTGTAGTAAATATCAGGGGGGTTCAAAAGGGCGACCTCAATATAGAAAAAAAGTTTAAATTTCATAACAAAAACAACAGAAACTACGAGTATTAAAGTAATACCGCTCAAATGCAATATAACCAAATTAATGAGTTTGTATAAAATATCAAATTGATCTTAATATTGAATTGCCTTAAGAAGTGGTCAACTTAAAAGTCGGTCGCCTTAAAAGGCGGGTCAGCCTAGTAATAAATTAAACATTGATTTTAAGATGAAGTTTTTGAAATTCTGCTTTAATGACAAAACAAACTAAGAGAATAAAGTCAACATGTCAACTTTAATTGCAACATAGACGGCGACAATTAAGTAGAAATGTCGAGAATGGGGGGGGGGGTGGATATCACAAAATGACATCCACAGGATGGATGACATGTGTATTTCAGTAAAACAAACAAAAGACTTGCTACTCCATGCCCTTTACTGGTTTTTATTAACCAAAATTAGTTGAGAAAAAAAAAAAAAAAAAAAAAAACGCATTCTGTGGGACTAAAATCTTGAAATGCCTCTCAGAGGGCCTCAGAGTCACAATCCCTCCTAATCCACTAATAGCTGTGTTTGGTGGGCTCACAGAGGGTCTTAAAGTGGAGAAGGACAAACTGTAATTGCCTTTACTACACTATTGGCAGTGTTTTGTCTTGGTAGAGTAATACATTACTCTACTTTCCCCTTTTGTATTATTAATATGTAGCCTTTGTCAGAATGCCTCAAATCTCACAGACTTACCACTGTTTATAAGGTATTGTACCATATAACGTCTCCCCACCTTCCCTTCTACATTTATAACCTCAGGCAATTAGGTGTAGTAAATGACAAGCAAGAGTTAAGTTACAATTTAAACAATGTATTATTGGTAATATTCATAAATAATAACAATATGCAAAGTACATTTGAATACTGGCAACCATACAACCTGATAAATGGTGATGTGTAGTGTCAAGCGGCACACAGACTTGTTAGTTACTTTAAATGTCTCTAGTTAAGTCCTCATTTGTGGTCAGCTTTCTTCAGAATATGGCTGCCGAGCTGTGCTCTTCATTGTGTTGTCCTTTTCAGTTCATGCATCAGTTTGGGAAGAGAGAGACAGAGCTGGGCCAAGCAAGCACATTTATAGGTTTTCTGTCCAACCCCTACAGCCAATAGGATGTCATGGTATTTAAAAGCTTTTGATACAAGCCAATTCCAAACAGCCATACGTCAGACCAATGGGGAAACAGAACACCTTCACACCTGCCCTCCAAACCATATGTTAAGGTAAAGCTTGGCAGTTAGGCAGCCCGGCTTTGTGTGGGGGTTGAAAGAGAGACTGTAGCAGAGAAACAATTACCAAACTGGTTTGAGGCATTTTTCCCCAACCCTATCGTAAAATTCAAAGAGACTCCGTTCTAAAGGGGGGGGGGGCCGGCGTTAGTAAACATGAATGCTTCTCACTAATGTGACACTAATATTACATTGCTATGCCTAAATTACAAATAAAGACATACAAAATATTTATCAACTTGTGAAATTTCCCATCACAACAGGCATGTAGACTTGTCTCACTCAACTAAAAGAATCCTAACTCACCTCTGTTAAATCAGTGAGTAACTGATGTTTTATACTATTTGAAACTGGAAGAAATCAAATTCTCACTAAGAGGATCTGTACAAAACGTTTTCAAAACCTGGCAGGATCAAATCAATAACATTTTAGAGTAAGCATTTAAATTGACTAAGTGGAATCTCTCCCCTCTTTTTATTCATTTAAATTTTATTCATTTTACTCTGTTGGCCTAGCTCTTTCTCCTGGGGTGGGGTTGATTTGTTTAGTACCTAGTTTTGTTAAACTTGACTTCTTTGTATGGAATGTTATTTGATTATAATAAAATCAATAAAATGCAAAAAAAAAAAAAGCATTCTGTCTTCATCCTTGAAAAACAAAATTGAAATATAGTCCAAGTTAACCACACCATTGAAGGTCTGGGCTTCCCAATGAGCTACAGCTAACTCATGTAGCTTTTATAGGAACCAAACTGTTTATTTGTACTGCCTCCATCTCAAATGCAAATTAAGAAAAAAAACAAAAACCTGCGCTCTAGAAGGTTGCAGTAATTCATATAAGATGTTTAATCAAAATCAAAAATGATGATGCAAGACCTCTGTTGAATTACAACAGAATGGCCTATGAAGAGCGTTTCTCGGGCAGAAAAACACACCACCACCACAATCCAAAACCTCACCCTCTACCTCATGGTGGAGGGAGCATCACAGTGTAGCCTTAACACTTGAATTACCAAAGCCTATGGGAA
>JANRMT010062791.1:204428764-204438923 GCA_026402145.1 Polypterus bichir lapradei
TGGTGGGGTTCCGGAACGCAACCCCCACGATCGAGGAGGGATTACTGTACTTGTAAAAGTCACCATTGTTTTTTTTTCCCACTTTTATTCTCTCAGTCACAATCATGATACATACTACTGCCCCAGGGATCTGACGCTGTTAGTTTTTATTTGAAACTGGGAATAACTGTAAATGCGAGTGGTGTTTTGAGACAATGGAACTGGAAATTCTCTGATCCGGATGGATGAAAAGCTAACATACAAACGCTGGTGAATCTGCCTTCTTCGTATCTCATCGTAAGTTGATTTTTTTTTTTATTCAATTTTATTGAATGTTCCTACTTACGCTGAATTGGCATGCACCTTATGGTCCATGATGTCAAAGCCGCACTGACAAAAAAAACCAGAGACATAGGTATATATGATATTTGGAATAACTCATTTTATGACCTGTATAATACATTTCAAAAAACATTGTGGCACTGATGCATTATTCATATTATTGATATTCATTTGCATAACATCTTGCGGTTGTAATCAGTGACCGCGTGCATTTTCCCCCCTTTCTTGCCAGTCCCCACATGTTGCTGTTTCTTTTGTACTCCAGGACATGCAGAGGACAGAACAGTACAGACAGGTCAGTTCAGCACTATATGCAATCATCAAATTCAAATGTTAACAGTTCACACACACGCAAGGACCGTCCTTCCTACGTTTACGACATGTGTACCTGTTGCAATGTGCACACTTCTCTCTATGCTTTGGTTCCTATTACATTGAAGGGGCGCCTGACACTGAGTTTGCTTTCCTGGGGGAAAGCGGTGTTCTTGGAACAGAAGCTTGTCGATATTGCATCACCTTTTCTTGTAAGAAGCGATGACGAAGCTCCTCTGCAAGGCGAGCCATGAATGCTCTTCTTTTCTCAGTGGATCCCATACATGCCTTGTACAGTACATGTGCATTGATCATCGTCCGGTCAAGCTTGTTATAGCACATGCAACCGGCCACCTGCGTGTTACTACTTACACTTAATAAGCTCATGCCTTCTGGTGCACAATGTCAACGCAGCACTGGGCAAAAAAGAAAGAGAGAGATATATGGGACATTTTGAAGAAATCATTGCATGACCTGAATAGTACCAATCAGAAAACATCATCATACTTAATCAATATTATTTGAAAATGAACACCATCAGATCGGATGTAAATTTATGCTGGCGCTGTCAGTTAGGGTCAGATTGGTAGGGGTGGTAAAGCGTGATCGTGACCGAGAGAATAAAAATAAAAAAAGCAAACTTTTACAAGTACCATAAATTTATACCCAATGTGCTATATATGTGTCTTTTTTTCTCTCTGTGCTGCGTTGACATCGGGCTCCGGAAGGTGTGAGCTTATTCAGTGTGAGCAGGAGCACGCGGGTGGCCGGTTGCTTGTGCTACAATATGCCTGACCTGGCGGCGATCAACACACATGTACTGTATAAGGCATGAATAGGGGACCACTGAGAAAGATGAGTGTTCAAAGCTCACCTTGCAGAGAAACTTCGCTGTCACTTCTTACAAAAAAAGGCGATGGGAAAAAGAAAAGGAGGATGCAACATCGACTAGCTTCTGTTCCAGGACAGCTGCTTCCCCCCAGGAAAGCAAACTCGGTGTCAGGCACCCCTTCAATGTAATAGGAACCACAGCATAGAGAGAAGTGTGTGCATTGCAACAGGTACACACGTCGTAAATGTAGGAAGGACGGTCCTTGCGTGTGTGTGTGTGTGTGTGAACTGTTAACATTTGAATCGGATGATTGCATATAGTGCTGAACTGACTTCACTGTACTATTCTTTCCTCTGCATGTCCTGGAGTACAAAAGAAACAACACCATACAAGGACTGGCAAGATCTGGGGGGATACATACTAATTCAGCGTGAGCAGGAACACTCAATAAAACTGAATAAACAAAAAAAAAAATCAAGTGACGGCGAGATACGAAGAAGGCAGATTCACCAGAGTGTGTGTGTCAGCTTTTATCCCTCCAGATTAGAGAATTTCCAGTTCCATTGTCTCAAAACACCACTCACCATCTACAGTTATTCCCAGTTTCAGATAAAAACAGCGTCAGATCCCTGGGGAGGGCGGTAGTATGTATCGTGATCGTGACTGACAGAATAAAAGTGAAAAAAAAAAAGGTAACTTTTACAAGTACTATAAATGTACACAGTCTGTTACAAACGCAACTCAAAATGTATATTATTAACAATAAGAACAGCTCACTACTCAAAAGGTTAACATACAAGGCAATCAGGATCAAACCAGGGGACTCTTGATTACAGGTCACCAAATCTTACTGCTGCGCCACAGAAGCTGTTGCACTATCCTTGAAACTTTTGTGAAAGTGTTTATTTGATCTTAGGACTTCAGGCTTCACACATTATATAGTTTATGCCTACATTTTGTCATTTATTAATAAAATATGAAAAACATTTCTGTTTTAACGATGTGTTTACACAGATTATTGTAGAAACGGAACACACATGAAATGCAAATAACAATCTATTATTTCCACTCTAAAACTCCAGCACTTCACCCCCAGATAATCAAGACTGGAACAGGGAGAACTTTGTGCCCATTCACCGGCGTTGGGTAGGTATTATAGCAGGCTGCTTGTCTTGATCTGCACATTTACAAGACAAAAGACACTGACAGAGAGGTGCGAAGGGATTTGGGCCAGATTTACAAGTTTTTTTGTAGGCTTTGGTAATTCTAGTGCTAATTTACTCCTTCAGGTCCTGGACAGCTTACTCTCAGTAAGGGAAGCACTGAATACAAAATGTTATTAAGATATTAGACAAGAGAATATCAGGCTCAATAGAAACTGGGTGATGAAATGAGACAAAAAGGGTCGAAACACTAAAACAAATTACCAACAAAACTGAAGAAGATGGCCACTCAAGAGTCCGTAGCCCAACACAAAATGCAGATGTTGTGGTCCGACCTGAAGACAGCTAATCCCAGAAACGTCACAGATCTGATCAAAGTCTGAAAAGCAGGAATGGACTACAACGTGAGGCAGAGCAGCAACTACTGGAAATGTTTGGTGGAGGGCCATTGGAAGTGAAGGACGGTCACCCCGTTAGTGAACATGAGAGGGTCACAGATTGGACTGTGAATATGCAGTGCAAACAGTTTGTTCAGGATTGAAAAGAAGTCGTCCAGTTCTTTGTGCATTATAACGTTTCAGACAACTGTCTTTGTCTATTACTGGCACTTAGCTGAAGATAAAACCAAATTCTTAGGAGGGATTAATGTGCAAATCCAAGAAGTTCCAAACCTTTTTCTTGAAGGCGTACTTGTGTATACCACTCTCTAATGAGAGTAAGCTTGGATTATCTGCATAAAATTTACTACAATTTTAACTACAAATGACTAAATCTTATAACACTGACATAGGTGAACTCTCAAATTACATTAAACACACAATTAGACATATCAGTTTCACTCCATTTACAAGTTTCTCATAAGAAAAGCACAAGGCCGCCCCTTTCAGGCTCATAACCACCTGACCCTAAAACATACACATTTTTATTTTTTCACTTACTTTTTCCAGATGGATTAGTAGGTGGTAGTTGATCTTCCAAAGTCCTAAAAGATGAGATTTCCTCAGTGTTCTTTGTGTCAGACTCTACCTCATTGACAGAGGGCTCCTGAGATGAAGAGTACTTGCTTTGAGAAGAGTCTAACCCGGTCACCGCTCCATCTTGACACCCGTAGTAAGGGTCGTCTTCCTCGGCACTCTTTATATTTGTACGGTCGTGGGTCTCAATGCTGACAGACTTCTCCTCGGCCTCTTCTTTAGGGCCCACTGACCTCGGATCACAGTCCTTATTATGAATGGAGAGACGCTCCTGTTCAGGGTGGATGGACTCCCACTCACAGTCCTCCTCCTTAATCCTTACAGCTATTACCTCCATGATATTCGTGTCAGGCTTACACGTCTCCTCGATCACATCCATGTAGACATTACAGTAAACGGCAGCTTCTTCAGCGTCTGTGTGTAAAGAACAGAATTTAATTGCAGCAAATTTGTACTACTCATATCTAAAAAGATTTGAATTTCATTTTCTCAAAACACCCCCTCAATCGAGAATAACGTCGTGTCAGAGAGTTTAGAGATCCAACAATATAGCATGGTGACAGAAACTCATCACCCTTCACATCAAACTATCTGATAAAAAAAAAAAAAACTTGAGTGGAGTGAAGGACCAGCAGGCGACAGAAGACCATCGTTCATAGATGTGGGTCAAAATTGCTAACTATGTGGATTAAACATACAGTGTTGTTGGGGGTCTTCAAATTGTTTTATCGGTTATATTGAGGAATATTTTAAACAAGTAGCGCCTCAGGATTGTGTTAAGAAACAGACGGACATCAGGAAGGAAGAAATTACTTTGCTGGAATGCATGGCATGCAACAGAAGACGACAAGCAGGTGAAATACAGGGTCTGCTAGCTTAGGCCGACATGTGTCACCCAAGGATGCTGGCCTGTGAGAATCAGTAAGCTGTATGGCACACGCAGATCCATAGTGGATATCCAAATGTGCAGCAACAGCAGATAACGTAATCAGTCAGTCTTGTTTGATGTCGATAGGAGATTGTGTGCATGATGTTGATGGTCAACCAGATGGAGCTTCAGCAGTTACACTTGTTCTTCATGATTTAAACCTCTCTACCCGTTCTTCACAAACTTTTTGTTGAGTCCTGCTGTTTTCACTTTCGTTCTGAGCCAACATCCTTCGGTGAACTTCAGCAGGTTTCACTCCTTCTGCCCCAAAAGAAATCAGACTATAGTGCATTTTTTTACAAAACAATGGTGCAATCCCGTAGGGGAGAGTCCATGTTCATTTGACCTTGGCTTCAAACAGACAAACAGCAGAGTGCTGGACTGTGTGTGCGTGTTTGAAATAACTCACAAGCCATCATGAACGTGTTGTATTGTGCCAGCTTCTACCAGTTGCAGTTACTGTGTAATTTTTAAATTACTTTCACATTTTGGAGTTTGCATGTTCTCCCCACGTCTGTGTGGGTTTCTTCCCATAGTCCAAAGACATGCAGGCTAGGTGCACTGGTGGTCCTAAATTGTCCCTAGTGGGTGCTTGGTGTGCGTGTCCTGCATTGGGCTGGCGCCCTGCCCAGGATTTCTTCCTGCCTTGCGCCCTGTGCTGGCTGGGATTGGCTCCAACAGAACATTACCCTGTGTTAGGATATAACGACTGATAATGTGTGATAATGACTGACTTTCACTTTTTAATTTACATACAAGTACTCCTCATTTAGTGACCAGGCTGCTAAGCAAAAACCATGGGAATCAGAGCATCCATATTTTTTTTTTGTACAACTGCTTTAATTTGTGGTGATTTTTTTCTTTTATCGCCTCTTTGATCCATTATTATTATCTTTTAAATCTTTGCATGCCATTACTGCAGGACTACAACGCACCATATTTAAAATATAAGAATACTTTTAAAGCTTAGGTTTAATACTGTATGTATTGTAATGACCCGGGGTGTGCGAGAGGTGGAGGGATCAGCCTTTATATGCTGACCGTTCACGGGTGGCCTCAAACATTTGTTTTTCAGCTATAAGCTTCTACCACATGTTTTCCAAGATGCTTTGTCCTTGTGTCCTATGAATGCCGACCCTGCTTACCTAAGGCCAGAGGAAACTCGTTTGCCACTCTGTCCCCTGGTCCCATGAGCAGGGAGAGGAGTCCAAAGGCCATGTCTGTGCCCCCCTTACCCTGTCACTCATGGCATCTGCAAGTGTTCCTGCCCCCTGAGGAGAGTATACCTGTCAGGTCCAAGGGTAGACAGACAGACAGACAGATGAGAAAGGCACTATATAATAGATAGAAAGACAGACACTATATAATGGAGTATTTGGCGTAGTTGGCAGGATTATGCAGATTTTTTTTTTTTTTTTTTTAAATTAGCCTAAACAGTAACCGATTGAATGGAAACTCAATGTATGTAAAGACAGCTTATTGCGCAGGTACAAATTAAGCATGGTGTTTGAGTAAAACATAAGGTTATACAGTAAGTGAAGTACAGAGTGGCGTTCCTTTGCGTCTTGCTACTTCCTTTAGCTGAACTTGGGTTTTTTTTCATTTCGAAGACATCTTAGTATGATGTGTAAGTGTGTATAAATGACTAAATATGGAAATAAAAGGGCTATATGTTGTACTAATGGTACCAGTAAACAACATACGCTCAGTCACTGAGGAAGGCAATCGGAAGGTTGCTGGTTTGAATCCCGTAAATGCCAAAAGGGACTCTGCTCTGTTGGGCCCTTGAGTAAGGTGGTCCTTAACCTGCAACTGCGGAGCGCTTTGAGTAGTGAGAAAAGCTCTATATAAATGCAAAGAATTATTATTATTATGGTGTGCTGCACACAGACAAGGAGCCTGCTGGTTGTAAATGCACACAATGGCTGGCAAGCAGATTTTTTTTCTTTTTTTAATAATGGTCATAGCTACAAATTGTTGTAAACCAAGTTAGTCACTAAACAAGGAGTACTTATATTTTCTTACACTGTTATTATACTTTAATCAATACCAGGTTCCTTTTAAATTTCTATACTCAGTTGGGCCTTTGAGCAAGACCCTTAACCTGAAGGGTTAACTGCTCCGGGGTGCGCTGTATAATGGCCGACCTGGTGTTCTGTCCTCCAAAAGGTCATGTGAAAAGATGGTTCCCCCTCAGGGATTAATACAGTGAATCAACATCCAATACTGGGCACCTAGCTTGAGCAGATTGCCACTATCTTCCTCCCTGTGTTTAGGAGACGGGGGGGTGGTACCCCAATAGAATGACCCTCATGGTAATTGGTTAGTATGTGCCCAATTGTATCACATAAAAAGGAATATTTAAGGCATGGATTTTGCTTCCTTACTGCAAACACCCAGTTCACCGTTGCTCTCCTCACATACCTGTTTCTGGGCCAGTTTATACAGCTGGGTGAATTAGTATCTTAAAGAGACACTCGCCTTATTCATAATCCACCTGTACTATTTAGGCTAAGCATCTTTATGAATCCTACAGGCATCTCCTGAGGGACTTTGTTATCAGCTGTATGTGATACAGGGGATTTCTCGTTGCATTAGATTGTTTATTTTGAAAACGTCCAATGCTTTTCCTGCACATGCGGTATACGTGTATATGCCAAACAGGACTTTTATGAGACACTTTGACTGTAGTCGTTTAATCGTTAGAGGTTTGCGGTTTGTCGGTACAGTTTAACCTGAGCACCTCTGATCTTGGCAGTTCAAAGTCACCGCCCTTAATTTGAGCACCGCCTTCAAGAGGCGTTGGTTGGCTTAGAGACGTGTCACTCATTGAGATGTCTACTTGTCCCCACCCACTTTTAAGCAATTCACTAATGGGTCGTCTCCAGGCGTGTATATTTTACACGTCTACAATCAGCCACTAGACTATTCCATTCCTCTATTTGTATTCGTTCTCCGCTCGTATCCAGACCGTTCTTATTTCTCTTTTACTAATAAGACGTGTAAAGCCCAACCGACTCCTCGCTGCGCTTTTAACTGTCGGCATGTCAGCAGTTCCGCTCTGGTCTTTACACTTAACACCGCGGACTGAATGGAGAAATAGGGCAGAAATCAAAGCAGTGTGTGTGTGGTATATTGTGAATTAAGGTTTAAATAAAGTTGTTATAAATCAGATAAGCAAGGTAAATATGAATAAATAAGTGGTGTGGTTAGTAACAGAGACGGGCGTCTTTTGTAAAGTTCTGTTTCGTGTGCTCTAATAAATTAAACGCCTTTCTGAATTAACCATCTGCCTTGCACTGAATCATTTACGGAAGCTTCCGGAGCGAATAAAGAATATTACAGTGTGTGAGGAAGGAGTGTATTACCGAAGTCGGAGATTTGAGAACGACACGACTGAAGGAATAAACGAAAAGGAATGGAGAAGAAGGGGTGACGGCGTGTGTGGGCGACGTGAAGAAGAAACGGAGATCGATAAACTGAAGTGAAAAACTGACCCAAATGAACAGAAATGACACGCAGGGAGCCACAGCGGAATTCACTAGAGCAGAGTCCGGTGGTGGGCTGATGGACGCGCTGCTCGCCCCTTGTTCCAGTCTCATGCAGTAACTGTGAGTGGAGCGAATGAAAACACACACATCCTCAGACCCCCCCCCCCAAGCACTTACCTCCCTTGTCTGTCTCTCGGTGATATATATATATATATATATATATATTTTTTCTCTTCTAAACTCGTTCGTACGTCAGCACGCCAGTCCCGCTCAGTCCTCTGCTGCCTTTCTTCTCGTTTACTGCTCAGTGTAAAGCGGTAGCGTGGCTTTAGTTTCCGTCGCGTCTTCATGACGTCACGCGGCGCTCCAAAAATGTTCTATGTGAGGATTTGCTGTTACATTGAGTGCGAGATTACAACGGGAATTTCAAGAATCGATGTGAAACTGGTGAGGGCAAAATTGGGGAAACAACTGATTCAGTTGTTCCAAACGTTTACTACATTGGATTATCGTGACATCTGATGGTCAGATAGTGCAAAAAAGAAAAAAAGCCGCTGGCAGGCAGACCAGAGCCGCGCTTTGTTTCTCTAAAATAATGAAATGTGAGATGCGTTAAATGCAAGTACGTAACGCACATTTTCTTGGGTTTTTCTAAACCTCTAAAAGTCCATTTAAGTCCTGCTTTGTTAACGCCGCCCTTGAAGTAGCCAGCATTTTATGGGATTCATAAAAGCAGTGCTAATGTTTGTTAGAATAAGCAATGCATTTTATTACTATAAATATTTGTAACGAGCCATCTGTGGAAATGAACAAGGCAATGAACTTTGTTAATGGAAATGTTTGTGATGTGCCATCTATTGGGATAAACAATGCAATGCCATATTAAATTACTACAAACGTTTTTGATGCACCACCTTTTGAAATGAACCATGCAGTGCATTTTATTTCTACACATGTTTATAATGCTCCATCTGTTGGATTGGATAAAGCATGACTGACTTATTACAAATGTCTGTGATGTGTCATTTGTTGGAATGAACAATGCAATGCATTTTATTACTAATGCGCCATCTGTTGGAACAAACAACACAATGCACTTTATTGCTACAAATGTTTGTGATGCAATGTCTCTTGAAATGAATAATGCAATGTACTTTACAAACATTTGTAATAATACACCATCCGTTAGAATGAACAAGGCAATGCACTTTATTATTACAAATGTTTGTGATGTATCATTTGTTGAAATGAACAATGCAATGTATTTTATTACTACACATTTGTAATGTACCATCTGTTGGAATGAACAATGCAATGCATTTTAGTACTACATCCATTACAAAATATATTTCAATAGATGGTGCACTCTAAAGGTTAATGCTAAATATGGTCTACTGTACATTGATTACTTAGATTTCGATTTCAACTTGACTTAGTCAGGTAGTACAGCTAATATATATAAAAACAAATTTGAAAGAAATCTTCCAAATTTTACTCCCAAGCTTGACAAATCCAAAATGATACTAAATAACTGGCATCAAAGAGGCTTATCTATTATAGGCCAGGTCCTTCTCTGTAAAGTCAAAGAGAGGTTTCCAAAGCTATTAATGACTTATTACATTTATTTGAATATTCAAAAGAATAAACATCATGTTTTGGGGAAAAAAAGTCTCTTTGGCCCCAGGGCTGATGGTGGCTGGGAGTTGATTGATGAAATCATGTTTAGAAAATCCTGACTCAGTCTGGTCCTTCCTCCCTTATAATATCTGCCAAGATTGTTGACAGCTTGACATTTCTTTTAGTCTATAACTACTACACTACTAAACTCTTAATTAAACTTTCAAAATTCTGTCAAGAAGCTCTTTTAACATGGAAATCAGGTAACATGCACGTCCCCCCACCAATTTTGTGAAACAGTGAATATGCAATTTTAAAAATACATTTTATTTACATGATTGGAAAGAAAGAGATATGTGTCTGGTTGCTGATCTTCTTGACCAGTTATGATCCTGTGACAGATTCTTAAAATCAGAAGATTTTTCCAGTCAAAATTTAAAGAATTTAAGAAAATAGTGAGAGCAGTCCCACCAGGTTTGTACCACATGGAGTTCTTTTCTATACATAGTTGAGTATTATAC
>JANRMT010062791.1:204443923-204536560 GCA_026402145.1 Polypterus bichir lapradei
GATCGGTGCAGGGCCTTCTCCTCTTCTCTTTATACGCCACCTCACCAGGTCTTATCAATCTGTCCCTTAGTTTCTCTTATCAGTGTAGGGGAAAGTGGGCATTGCCCATTCTGCTAAGCTTTTGAGAGGCATACAAGCCCGTTAAAGAGGCAGATTTAACAGGGATGCAGAAATCCAGCTTCACCTCTAAACAGACTTCCTGAGAAAATGGTTTACCAACAGCTCTTACCATACCAGGATGTGCCCTGTACTTCATCTGTGAGTGCCATAGAGAACAGACGGGCATGCCAGCTGGATGGTAGCATGGTTTCTAGGCCAAGCAGAAGCTGGAAGCCAGGAGCAGTTCCTTCGCCCATGTGTTAGGTGGCAGTGGACCACTAGAGGCATCCCAGCTGGGACACCTGCAGAGGTTCATGGGAACTGGAGTCCAGAAGTGCAGCCCTGTTGGGATCCCAGGGTGGCACAAGAGGGCGCTGTTGGGGGGAGGACAACCCTGAGTGTCAAACCACCAAAACGTACTCCCCACAAGTCATGGTGGATCACTGGGAGCTGCTCAGGGTCCAGTATAAAATTTGTCTGACTTTAGGGAGTCAGACTTGGGAGGTGAAAGGAGTGGAAAACAGCCATTGTTTGGTATGATTATTGTCTGTACTTGGTGCCTGGTGGATTAAAAATCCATTATTAGAACCTGTGACTGCGCTGGACATTACTGGGTCTGGGTTTTGGGGCTACATCATATAACAAAGGCGTCATTATGGGATATTGAGTGTAGACTGTGGGCCAAAAACGGCAAAATTATCCATTTAAAATTACATGTACAGCACATTGAAGTGTACAGAAAGTGCAGGGGTCTCAATATCTTCTGAATCCGCTGCCTGGGTGCATATATACATTATATAACTATTAATAGGACTATATTACAGTGCTCACCTTTCCTTTTCTTATGCATTGCTTACCTTTGTTTTCCTTCTTGTGCAGCCTCCATGATAAACCATTTCTGGGCTCTGTGGGGAGAAACGACAAGTTTTTTGTTTTTTTTCCTGACAGAAACCTCTAGAAGATGAGGGGTAAAACGCCTGATTGATTAAGTGTATCAAAACATGATTACCTTAAAGTTCCAAGATATGATAGCGCACTCTGGCATGTTGAGACCCCACAGCTGCTGAAACGCTCAAGCCCTGGGTCTTCTATCCTCCATAACCGTCCAGCAACGCTTCTTCTGCGAACTCCTGGAGCAGAATTGCGAGCTCCTCAGCGGACCACGGAATTCACCTCCGTTGATTTTTACTTTTCCCGACTCTCCCGACGGTGCCTGTTTCTGGATTTGTATGCAGCAAGATTTTTTAACAGAAGCTAAGAATACAATTATTGTATGTTTTCGAAGATAAGGCATTTGACAAATGAGAGGAAAGCATTCAGTCCATTCGTCCCTCGTTTGTTTAGCTAATCTCTTCGAAGGAAACGCGCAGCTCTCGGCTTCGACGAAGAACTCGAATGTTTTGTGTTCTAGCGCCCTCTTGCGGCTGTTTATTTAAACGCCATCCCAATAGTTTATCCAGATTGTTCTTAAAGGTTGTTAAGATTTTTTGCGTAAAAATGAATTCTGGCTTCAGTCATAAATGCACTTTCCCCTTAATTTGAACCGAGGTTCTCGAGTGTGTAAGGCACCTTAAAGCTGCAAAAATTCTGCGGGATCTGCTATATCAATACTTTTGAGGATTTTAAAGACTTGTCTGGCGCCTGTATTGTACTCGTGGAAGTAACAGTTAGCCTCAGTGACACGGCGTTACGTTTAATCCCAAAAAGCAGGAACAAACAGATACGTGATTGGTGTTCTTTACTGCCAATCACGGTATAGCACGCCGTTAGCTACCCAATGAGATTCTTTCTTTTCCGGAGAAGCGTGCTGATGTAAAGCGGCCCCCTTTCAGTCCATATATACAGATGTGCATTACAATGGAGTGGCTCATGGGGCGCCCTTTATATTTAGACTTGTGCTGTCTCTTCACCTTGTCTTGGATCTGAGGACCTCACTTCCACCTCTACTTCTCTCTCACTCCCTTTTTGCTCCAGGCAAAGCAACACCCAACGCTCAACCACAGCACCTGGCACCGATACTCCAGTTTAAAAGCGTGCTTGTGAACCATTGAGCCGCACCAAACATTTTCTTTCCATTCCACACTACATTCTACATGCCAAATGTGATTATGTCCGATTTTTTCACCATGCAGGGCAACATCTTTTTTCAGTTGTCCATCCACTCTATTGGTTAGTGGTGCTGTCATTTGCTTCTCTGCTAAGTTCTTTGTTAACACGAAAACTTTAGAACAATCTAGATGAGAACAGACCATTCAGCCCAACAGATCTCACCAGTGTTATCCACTTAATTCTTCAAAAACAACATCAAGTTGAGTTTTGAAAGTCCCTAAAGTCTTACAGTCTACCACTCTACTTGGTCGCTTATTCCAAGTGTCTATCGTTCTCTGTGTGAAGAAGAATTTCTTAATGTTTCTGCGAAATTTACCCTTAACAAGTTTCCAACTGTGTCCCTGTGTTATTGATGAACTAATTTTAAAATAACAGTCTCGATCCACTGGGATATTTCCCTTCATAATCTTAAACACTTCAGTCATGTCACCTCTTAATCTTCTTTTGCTTAAACTGTAAAGGCTCAGCTCTTTTAATCTTTCCTCATAACTCAACCCCTGTAGTCCCTGAATCAGCCTTGTTGCTCTTCTCTGGACCTTTTCTTGTGCTGTTA
Source organism: Polypterus bichir lapradei (assembly GCA_026402145.1). Classification (NCBI taxonomy): domain Eukaryota; kingdom Metazoa; phylum Chordata; class Cladistia; order Polypteriformes; family Polypteridae; genus Polypterus; species Polypterus bichir. The sequence goes on from JANRMT010062791.1 coordinate 204,446,685, forward strand.
TGTCCTTTTTGTATCCTGGAGACCAGAACTGCACACAGGACTCCAGATGAGGCCTCACCAGTGTGTTATAAAGCTTGAGCAGAACCTCCTGTGACTTGTACTCCACACATCAAGGCGCTATATAACCTGAAATTCTGTTAGGCTCCTTAATGGCTTCTGAACACTGTCTGGCAGTCGATAGCTTTCTCATAAGGTGGACTCTTGATTTTCAGACCTCCCATGGTGTATTTAAACCTCACAATTTTACTTCCTATGTAAAACGCTTTACATTAAATTTCATCGTCCACAGATCTGCCCAAGTCTGTCTGCTGTCCAAGTCCTTCTGTAATGATATAACAGATTCCAAATTATCTGCTAATCCACCCATCTTGGTATCATCTGCAAACTTAACCAATTTGTTAATTATATTCCTATTTAAATCCATCCATCATCTAATCCACTATATCCTAACTACAGGGTCATGGGGGTCTGCTGGAGCCAATACAGGAAACAAACACTGGGCAGGGCGCCAGCCCACCGCAGGGCACACACACACAAGAATCACCGATGCACCTTTGGACTGTGGGAGGAAACTGGAGCACCCGGAGGAAACCCACGCAGACACAGGGAGAACATGCAAACTCCATGCAGGGAGAACCCGGGAAGCGAACCCGGGTCTCCTAACTGTGAGGCGGCAGTGCCACTGCACTACCATGCCGCCCCCTATCTAAATCATTTATATAAATTAAAAATAGCAGCGGCCCTAGCACTGACCCCTGCTGGACACCACTCTTAATGTCAGAAGATTCTGATGAGGCAAAACCACCACCAAGCACAGCACATTGCATATATTTTAGCGTAATATAAGATTGTTTAATGGAATCTTAGAAAGTGAGAGGATGCCTGAGGAGTGGAGAAGAAGTGTACTTGGTGTCGATATTTAAGAATAAGGGGGATGTGCAGGACTCCAGTAACTACAGGGGAATAAAATTGATGAGCCACAGCATGAAGTTATGGGAAAGAGTAGTGGAAGTTCGGTTAAGAAGTGAGGTGATGATTAGTGAGCAGCAGGATGGTTTCATGCCAAGAAAGAGCACCACAGATGTGTAGTTTGCTCTGAGGAGGTTCATGGAGAAGTTTAGAGAAGGCCAGAAGGAGTTGCATTGCGTCTTTGTGGACCTGGAGAAAGCAAATGACAAGGTGCCTCGAGAGGAGTTGTGGTATTGTATGAGGAAGTCGGGAGTGGCAGAGAAGTAAGTAAGAGTTTTACAGAATATGTACGAGGGAAGTGTGACAGCGGCGAGGTCTGCAGTAGGAGTGACAGAGGTGGGATTACATCAGGGATCGGCTCCGAGTCCTTTCTTATTTGCAATGCTGATGGACAGGTTCACAGACGAGATTAGACAGGAGACCCTGTGGACTGTGATGTTTGCTGATGACATTGTGATCTGTAGCGATAGTAGGGAGCAGATTGAGGAGACCCTGGAGAGGTGGAGATATGCTCTAGAGAGGAGAGGAATGAAGGTCAGTAGGAACAAGACAGAATACATGTGTGTAAATAAGAGGGAGGTCAGTGGAATGGTGAGGATGCAGGGAGTAGAGTTGGTGAAGGTGGATGAGTTTAAATACTTGGGATCAACAGTACAGAGTAATGGGGAGTGTGGAAGAGAGGTGAAGAAGAGAGTGCAGGCAGGGTGGAGTGAGTGGAGAAGAGTGTCAGGAGTAATTTGTGACAGACGGGTATCAGCAAGAGCGAAAGGGAAGGTCTACAGGACGGTAGTGAGACCAGCTATGGGTTGGAGACAGAGTTGGAGGTGGCAGAGATAAAAATGCTAAGATTTGCACTGGGTGTGACAAGGATGGATAGGATTAGAAATGAGGACATTAAAGGGTCAGCTCAAGTTGGGAGACAAAGTCAGAGAGGCGAGATTGTGTTGATTTGGACATGTGCAGAGGAGAGATGCTGGGTATACTGGGAGAAGGATGTTAAGGATAGAGCTGCCAGGGAAGAGGAAAAGAGGAAGGCTTAAGAGAAGTTTTATAGATGTGGTGAGAGAGGACATGCAGGTGATGGGTGTAGGTGAGCAAGATGGAGAAGACAGAAAGATATGGAAGAAGATGATCCGCTGTGGCAACCCCTAACGGGAGCAGCCAAAAGAAGAAGACGACTTTTCTGTAATGTCATCAAATTTCACTCAAATCAGTCACAGCAGTTTTGAGACACTGATTTAATGAAATACCCTTTTTTTAGCAGATGCCAAGTGCCCATGACAACCTCCTGACAAATTTCAATATTTTAACTGAACTCTTTCACTAGTGTTTTTGTTGTTGCAGATGGAAGGAATGTAAGTAGGTAGTTTTGTTAGTACAGGGGATCCCAAATGTAACTTTGAAATTCTGTAACAAGAACGTGGGAACACAGAAAATTTTTAAGGGAAGACATTGCACAAATGTGCTAAAATGTCTTCACACAAAGAACCATCCACACATGGAATAAATTACCAAGTACTGTGGCAGAGAACGAGACATCGGGGACTTTCAAATCTCCGTCTGAATGAACAGGTGAATAGGATGGATGAGCTCATTGGGCTGAATGTCTCGTTCCTCTCAGATTTCCCAATGTTCTAGTTTTATCGCCGTTGTGGCTGTGAGGCGGCCTTTTAAACCAGGGGGTCCTCAATCACAGCCCTGGAGGGCTGCAGTGGCTGCAGGTTTTTATTCCAACTCGTTTCCTAATTAGAAAGCAGTCCATGCTGATAGTGAAACTCAGTATTGAACTGTTTGGCTTCTTAATGTTTGCATTCATCCAAAAGCAATTTGAATTGCACTGTAGAGTTTCCTTCTGGGAGAATATTATCCAAGTGTTTTATGGTACCAGAATAGATTTAAACTTAATGGTCCTTCCAATTCCCCTCTCATTCATTTCTAAACATTTTTTTTTATCACAGATACTTCAAGGTAAGCACATGAGCTGCTGGTTTATTGGTTGCCTAATGTCTGATTAAGAAAACAGGCAACAACTAAAACTTAAATGTAGCTGCTCAGATCTAAAATAGGTAATTAAAGGTTCTGAATGGTAAGAGAACTAAAATTAAGCCCAAAAAATGTATTGCTTTAGTAGTAAATAAAAGGGTTCTAATGAAGAAACTGGTTAAAGTAAAAACCTGCAGCCATAGCAGACCTCCAGGACTGTAATGGAGGACCTTTGATCTACAAAGTAACTAAATTTGGTCTTTGATGAATGAAAGTGCTAACAAGGCATAGAGTCAAACAGCAACTATCATTATCAGCAAGGACGGAGTTCTAATTAGGACACTGGCGGGAATGAAGACTCGTGGCCATTGCGGCCTGCTTTAAACATAAAAACCTTTAAACAGTGCAATTCACAGCAGTGAACACGGTCCATCCAGCCTAGACATTGGTTAAGCGCACCTCTTTCAGATCTTTAATAAAGCTTCTGTTACAATTTTCCAAGTTCTTACTAAGCGTTTCCCATCAATTTCTGTGTTCCCCCCCGATTTTAATGCAGTAGTAGACAGCAACTGTGAAATGTGGACTAAAAAATTAATCCATTTGACGTGGCTTCTGGACTTGTGTCCAGGGCTGTCACGATAGGCTTCGGTATCTCCTATAAACCACCCCACCCAAGCCCCTGATTTAAGATTAACGGAGTTTGAGATTTTCAGATTTTATTGTGTCAAAGATCAAATGCAGAAATGATATGTTACGGTAATATGCATTAAAAGATCACAAAAAGGCTCAACGTGTAATAAACTCTACACAGGGAAAGGAGACTAATCATCTCCTTTGTTGGTACTTAAAAAGTCTTATAAAACCAAATGAACAACTTATTAAAATAACAACAGACAGTATTCATCAACTAACCGGTATTTCAGACATCACCCCTCTTTGCCAAGTGTTCCTTTCCAGTCTGTATGGCACATGTGGTTACTCCTCTTTCTTCTCCGTTATTCTTTATTGCTTGTGGTTCCATGGGATCTCTGGTACTGGCAGGTTGTAATTTAGAACAATCTAGAACAGGCCATTCAGCCCAACAAATTTGTGAAGGCTTCCAATGGCGCAGTCTGTGGTGCCTTTCTGTTCCTGCTTCCATCCGGTAGAATCTGCTCATGGTTGTTACACCAGTTGTGTGCAGGCCATAGAAGTTGGTGGGGACGAGGATGGCTAAATGCTCTTCTCTCTTAGTACCATGTAATTTTTTCATATACACGTTTATTTACACTGTATGGCCTCTCTCTTTTCTCCAAGATTTCTTGGTGTGCTTACTATCAAGGCAGAAGTGAACTTCACTCTTGAAGCTGGATGTTTCTGTCATACAGTTGCAGCTCTTATTCATTTAACATTTGCAGTGAGCTCTCGTTGTACTTGCCTGCATTGTAGTTTCGCACAGCCAGACATGTAATATGTGCATCCGGAGACAACCGTGAGTAAATTTTGCTTAATAGTGGGTGATAACAGTTGTGTCCCATTTCTAAAGCAGTCCAAGGCCTCATGAAGATAAAGCCCAAAGTAGGGGCGGTGATTTTGAGCTGAAAAGAGTAACGTTGCTCTAGTTAACCTGACCAGGCAGACAACAAGCTTTATAAATAATGATGAATGGTCGAAAAGTCTGCTAAAAAGACCCCTGTTAAGCATTGTGGCATATGTCCGGGGCCCTTCCCTAGCTGGGATGCTGCCATGCTGGAAGGACCAGGAGAGGGAGAACATCCAGGGCAGTACCTTCCCTGGAGTGCTAGGTGGTAAAACCATTACCACACCACCCCCCCCACCCCCAACCCAACCCATGGGTTGCAGCAGTGCCTCAGACTCCCGCAGGGTTCCATGGGAATTGGAGTTGGATACCAATCCTGTTGGGATCCATGGGCACCACCAGGGGGAGCTGAAGCTACTACGGAGCCCTAGTGTGTAGCTCTTCTGCCACACCCAGAAGTGCTGTGGGAAATGCATCAATGAGCAGCTGGTGTGCTTCTGGGTTCCTTGTAAGAGGAGCCAGCAGACACTACTTGGGGAGCCAGAGTAGGGAGGAGGGAGACGAAGCTTGCTTGGAGGAGGCAAAAAAGTAAGAGAAAAAGAAAGAGGAAGAGTCGTGTTGTGTTGTGCTTGTGGGAGACTGGGAAGACGTTTCCCACAAGGGAGAAAGACTTCTGTCTACGTCTGTCTGTGTCGGGTTGGGGTGGCAGTGCCTGCCTTGGTGGTCCACAGCATATAAATGTATTGTGTGTGCGGACAGCACACTGCAGGTGTTAAAAATGAACAGTCTTTTGCAAGGGGAAAAACCCCCTCCGTAAAAAATCCAATAACGCATTAGCATTCAAAGATATCAAAACACTAGCGGTAAAAGTGAACGATACGTTGTCACCATTGTTCACAGTTAATAATGATAATGGCAGTACTGGCAGTTATGTTCGCGAAAATACGATATACAAAATATGTGTTTGAGGAAAACGGTCTGTCAGACCCCATCAAAAAGGAGGTGAAAAGGACTGCCATTAATAGAGCTGATAGCGAAGAGCAACGGGAGATACAGATTTTGATAGTCAAAACACACAAATCAGTAAACATGCCATTGACACCACTCCAGCAGAACTATGGAAGAGGCTGCACGGCGTCCACCCTCTGACCGCACTTCTAAATGAACAACTAAGCGAGTTAACGTTATTATCTAAACTGTAAAGCACTTTGAGATACATCATTTGTATGAAAATGTGCTATATAAGTAAGCGTTGATGTTGTAGTAAATTGAAATGCAAGCATGCCATGCAGTCAAAGCGTTTTAACACGCAGTATACGTGTGGGACAGGATGCTTATCTAAACACTACTTGCTGTTGTTATGCAATTAATGCAATAGTTAAAATGACTGAAAAGCTTCATAACATTTGGGGCCAAATAACTGTAATGATCTATGTGTTGCAGCAGACAGCCGGGACGCCCCCGAGATGGAAGGTTGGGGTTAAGGCAGCTTTTCTAGGACACTGCCTCCCCCAAGACGCTAGATGGCAGCTTCCCTGGACTACAGCGATGCCCCGGATTCCTGCAGGGCACTATGGGACATGGAGTTTAATACCACAGCTCTGCTGGATGCCATGGGTACCGCCAGGGGTTGCTGCAAGAGAACCTGGGTAGTCATGTCTCACCTGTAGCCCGGCTGTGCTGCCAAGACACAGGGATGAAAGCCCAGAAGTACTACCGGGCTGAAGAAAATTCAAGTTCTCCATCTGACCTAGAAGTGCTGGCAAGTCACGTGGACAGAAGAACAGAAGCACTTCTGGGGTAGGGCACTATTTAAAGGACTGTTGGGAACCCAGCAGGGAGCCAGAGTCGTGTGGATGAGAAAGAATAGAGAGAGAGAAAGAGAAGAATATTGTGCTTTGTGTTATTACTTGCCTGTTTATTGTGGCTGTGGTGCTGGGTGGGCACAGTTTAAGGAGGAAAAGAAAATAAAAATCTTCTTGGTGTTCTTAACCTCTGTCTCTCGCGTCTGCCTGTTGGGTTTAAAGGGGCAACAGTGTCACCTAGTGTCCACGGTGTGTGTATCTGTTATTTCTATAGCTGCGGGTAACCGAAGGCAGGTTGCTTGGGAAGACGCCCTATGGGCAGAGCCTTTTCTGCAGTGGATTCTGCTGCAATTCACCACAGACTCAACGAGTTGTCCCCAGGCATGTAATTCTTGTTCAAGAATCACATCTGACCCCATGAAACTACCTGTTCTGTTCTAAAAAACACACTTCTTTTAGCAGTTTGTAATGATCTGGAAGTTTCTTTTTCGTTTTTAGTTAGTCTTCAGATCACAACTTCTCTTTAGCATGAACTTTTGTGTGCTGCTGAAGGTTACTACTGGTGGTGAACCGTTTTCCACATTCCCCACAGCAGTAAGACTTCTCTCCGGTATGAATTCTCGCATGTCTCCGTAGGTGGCTACTACTGTAGAATCGCTTGCCGCATTCAGAACAGGAATACGGCCGTTCTCCGGTGTGAATCCTTCTGTGCTTCTTCAGATTGACGACCTTTGAGAATTTTTTTCCACACTCAGAACAACAATATGGCTTCTCCCCGGTGTGAATGGTCTGGTGGGCCTGAAGATTGCCTATTTTGGAGAATTGCTTGCCGCATTCAGAACAGCAATATGGCTTCTCCCCAGTGTGAATTCTTGTGTGTATCTGAAGAGTACTACTGCTAACAAATTTTTGGCCACACTCGGCACAGGTAAATGGCTTCTGCCCCGTGTGGATTCTTCTGTGGTTATAAAGACTGCCCGATTGCGAGAATTGCTTGCCACATTCTGAACAGCAGTATGGTTTCTCTCCACTGTGAATTCGTCTGTGGGTTCGAAGGTGGCTCATTTGGGAGAATTGTTTGTCGCATTCAGAGCAGCAATAAGGCTTCTCTCCAGTGTGAATTCTCATGTGACTCTTAAGTAGGCTACTACAAGAGAAGCGTTTGCCACATTCAGTACAGCAGTGTGGCTTCTTACTTGAAGGGCTGTCCTGGTTATCACTGGCTGTAGATTTTGGATTTAAACTGTTCTTCTGCTCTTGGACATCAGACAAATCTGATGAACTTGTACTGTGCATCTGTTGTTGAGTGCTGCTTTTATCTGTCCTCGTTAGTTTCACAGCAGACTGAGGACTGATATGAGAAGTAGCCGATGTCAAAATGTCCGCTGTAGAAAACAGAAACATAAAATGTTCAGACATCGGTAAAACACAATATAAACAAAGAAATAACTGTCATATATAAAGCATTGTACAGGGTGAGTCAAAAAAGAAGTACCACATATCGAATGTTTATCCTGCAAAAATGTTACAAGATCAAATAATTTCATTACAACACAAGAAAGGGTATATCAACGAGATTTGTTTCACTGTGTTTTAAAACTGATGTCTTTAAGGAGGTGGCCATCATTAGTGATACACTCTTCGAGATGATTTCTCGTTCGGCCATTTCAAGTGGAAGAGCAGGATTTCGTGGCGAGTAGCGTCCTTGAGGGCTTCAAGGTTTTGAGGTCGGTATGTGTATCCCTTCGACTTGAGAAGAAATCGCACGGAGCGAGATCAGGTGAACATGAAGGCCACCTGACATTGCCGCACAGGAAACATCTCCCGTAACACCTGCATGGATCCACGCACAGGCCGTATGATCTGTGGCTCCATCCTGTTGAAACCAGGCATCCACCACATTCATTTCTTCCAGTTCCCTAGCATTTCAATATAATGTTCTGAAGTTATGGTGACCGTTGCTCCGCCCTCCTCAAAAAAGTAAGGGCCTGCCTACAATGTCAAATTCTGCAACGGCGCACCAAACTGTAACACGCTCACTATGCAGGGGTCTCCGATGAAGTTCATGAGGGTTGGTTTCAGCCCAATGGCAAAAGTTTTGCTTATTATATTCAAATGGAAATGTGCTTCATCGCTGCACATGATGATGGCATCTCGATGAACGGTTTGCAGAATGCGCACAACTCTCTACGGCTCTCCCAGTTTCTCTCAGCGAGTTCCTGCCCTACCATCATTTTGTATGGATGGAAATTAAGGTCCTCGTGCAAAATCTTCCTGTTGGAAATGCCTAAGGCAGAAGCACACTGAACGTCTAAGAGACTGCAAAATGGATGCCCTTATAGCTTGGATGTTTTCAGGCATTTGTACCGAGGATGGCCTGGAGATCTTCTGTTCAATGTTGTACCCGTCTATCTAAATTTAGCCACCCACTGAAGAATTGGGGCGGCACGGTGGCACAGTGGTAGTGTTGCTGCCTCGCGGTTAGTAGACCCAGGTTCGCTTCCCGGTTCCTCCCTGTGTGGATTTTGCATGTTCTCCCCGTATCTGCGTGGGTTTCCTCCCATAGATTAGGTGCATTGGTGATCCTAAATTGTCCCAAGTGTGTGCTTGGTGTGTGTGCCCTGCCCGGGGTTTGTTTCCTGCATTGCGCCCTGCATTGGCTGGGATTGGCTCCAGCAGACTGGAGTGTTACAATATAGCGGGTTGAACAATGGCTGACTGACTAACTGAGGAACTGTTTTCCGATTAGGGACGTCACCATTTGGAGGCACCATGATCTGTTAATCGAGTGCATTTGATGAGCTGCATCTGGCTGCTACTTACCCTCTGAATTCCTATGGAAGTAGTAAGGGTGGACTTCATTTGTCACACACTGCTTCTGCCCTTTGGCTTAGTTTATATTTGATACTTGATATGTCAAGTGTTGTTGTTCATCTGAAGTTGCAGTTACCTAATTTTAAGATCTGACATTTTATGATGTCCCGATACATACAACCATAGAACAGCAAGAAGGGGGTACTTTCTTTTTCACATGTCCACAAGTATTATTCTGACCCTTTGCTTTTTTTGACATTTTGTTATGTTGCAGCCTTATGCTAAACTCATGTTAATTAATTTTTTCCCATCATCAAACAACATTCAATATCCAAAATGACAAAAGTGAAAACAGGATTTCAGAAATTTTTGCAAATTCATTAATAATTAGCCACACTACCTGGTGAAGACAGACAATAGGAGAATTTAAAATATTTGCTCTCTCTTGCCCTGTGCACCTTCAGCAACTTTCCTCCATATTTGCGTGTGTCTTAAACTTTCTTAGCCAGCACTTCCTTTCTCGAGCACATTGCCGTAAGGACTGCTTCTCAGACCGTCATTATTTTCGAGACGCCTTTCTTATCTCCGGTCTGCTTTTATACTTCCCATCTCTCAGCACAGCTTCACGTCATCAAAACCAAACTGGCCAATCACACCCAAGCCAAACTGACCAATCACATTGCTCTAAAGGACAGGACATACACACACACAGGCCTTAGTATTTTATTATATAGTGGGTACAAAAATGAAATATCACATTGACACAAGTATTCAGGCCCATTACTCAGTAATGTCAACTAAATTTATCTCAAGTCCTGTACTTGGTAGGCTTTGGACTTCAGACTCGGAGGTTGTGGGTTTAAAATCTCACTATGTGATCACAAGCAAGTCACTTCACCTGCCTGGGCTCCAACTGGAGAAACATAAGAAATGAAACCCATTGTATTATTTTAAAATGTTGTAAGTCACCTTGGATAAAAGTGCCAGCCAAATAAGCAAATGTAACCAATGCCCAGTGGGCAGAGGGCAGCCACCCTCAACTCAAGTTATTTGCCTGCCAGCCTCTTTATTCACATGAGTCATAGGCTCTCAATAATAACCCTGACAGGAAGTCCTTCCCTAACCCTAACCCTAATCCCAGACCCTAAGTCTGGATTCCTCCAGGTGTAATGATAAAGCAGATCACTTTTACTGTTATTACGCTACAGCACAGTGCCCTCCTTTAACATGATACAACCCCCTGCCAACATGATGGCAACTTTATTGTGAATATGGACAGAAGGAGCATCACCTGTTTACCAGGCTGAAATTTACAAGCCATGCCACCAGCTAATAAATAGCCATTCCTGTTCTGATTTGGAAAAAGACAGTTTCCCCTCGAGAATTAACAAAGTACATTATAATGCCAAAAGTATTGGGATGCCTGCCTTTCCATACACATGAACTTTAATGACAACCCATTCTTAATATGGAGTTGGCCCACCCTTTGCAGCTCTAACAGCTTCAACTCCTCTGGTTAGGCTTTCCACAAGGTGTAAGGTGAGTGTGTTTATGGGACTTTGTGAGAGCATTAGTGAAGTCAGGCACTGATGTTGGACTAGATGGCCTGGCTCGCTTGCAGTCTCCGCACGAATTCATCCCAAAGGTGTTGAGGTCAAGGATCTGTGCAGGCCAGTCAAGTTCCTCCACACCAAACTCGCTCTTGTATTCCTTTATAGACCTTGCTTTGTGCACTAGTGTGTGCCCAGTCATGTTGCCATCCCCAAACTGGTCCCACAAAGTTGGGAGCATGAAATTGTCCAAAATGGCTCTGTATGCTGAAGCATTAAGAGTTCATTTCACTGGAACTACGGGGCCAAGCCCAATGCCTGAAAAACAACCCCACACCATAAACCTCCCTCCACCGAACTGTACACTTGGCACACTGCAGTCAGGCAAGTCCCGTTCTCCTGGCCAGACTCGTCCATTGGATTGCGTCATTCGTCACTCCAGAGGATACGTCTCCTCTGCTCTCGAGTCCAGTGGCGGGCGGTGGGCTTTACACCACTGTATATGACGCTTTGCATTGCACTTGGTGATGTCAGGCTTGGCTGCACCTGCTCAGTTTCCATGAAGCTCTCTCTCTGTCTACGCTGCACTGTTCTTGAGCTTTTGGAGGTCTGGAGCTATCGACTCTGCAGAAAGTTGGCAACTTCTTCAGCATGCGCTGTCCCCGCTCTGAGATTTGACATGGCCTATCACTTCGTGGCTGAGTTGCTGTTGTTTTCAATTGCTTCCACTTTATTATAATACCACTAATAGCTGACTGTAGAACATTTAGTCGTGAGGAAATGTGACGAATGGACTTATTGCAGAGATGGCATCCTCTCACGGTACCAGGCTTCAACTCCCTGGGCACCTTAGAGCGACCTATTCTGTTTGTAGAGGCCAGCAGTCTGCATGCTGAGGGGCTTGATGTTATACAGTGATCCCTCGCTATATCGCGCTTCAACTTTCACGGCTTCACTCCATTGCAGATTTTAAATGTAAGCATATCTAAATATATATCACGGATTTTTCGCTGGTTCGCGGATTTCTGCGGACAATGGGTCTTTTAATTTATGGTACATGCTTCCTCAGTTTGTTTGCCCAGTTGATTTCATACAAGGGACGCTATTGGCGGATGGCTGAGAAGCTACCCAATCAGAGCATGTATTACGCATTAAATAAAACTCCTCAATGATATACGATATGCTTCCCGCGCGGTGCTTTGCACACTTCAAAGCTCTAACAGCCCGTATTGATTTTTGATTGTTTGCTTTTCTCTGTCTCTCTCACTCTCTCCGACATTCTCTGCTCCTGATGGAGGGGGTGTGAGCAGAGGGGCTGTTTGCACAGAGGCTGTTTGCTTAGAAGATGCCGACGCTCCTCTAAAAAATGCTGAAAGACTACCTTCACATTGCTCCCTTCATTGCAGTCGCTTTATCGCGGTGCTTCGCATACATAAAAGCCCAACAGCCCTATTGATTTTTGATTGTTTACTTTACTCTCTCTCTCTGACATTCTCTGCTCCTGACGCGCGCACTCCTTTGAAGAGAAGATATACTCAGCAAAAAAAGAAACGTCCCTTTTTCAGGACTGTGTATTTCAACAATAATGTTTTAAAAATCCAAATAACTTTACAGATCTTCATTGTAAATTGTTTAAACAATGTTTTCCATGCATGTTCAATTAACCATAATCAATTAATTAACATGCACCTGTGGAATGGTCGTTAAGACCTTAACAGCTTACAGAAAGTAGGCATTTAAGGTCACAGTTCTAAAAACGCAGGACACTAAAGAGACTTGTCTACCGACTGTGAAAAACACCCAAAGAAAGATGCCCAGGGTCCCTGCTCATCTGCGTGAACGTGCATTAGGCATGCTGCAGGGAGGCATGAGGACTGCTGATGTGGCTAGGGCAATAAATTGCCATGTCCGCACTGTGAGACGCCTAAGACAGCGCTACAGGGAGACAGGAAGGACAGCTGATCATCCTCGCAGTGGAAGACCACGTGTAACAACACCTGCACAGGATCGGTACATCCGAATATCACACCTGCGTGACGGGTACAGGATGGCCACAACAACTGCCCGAGTCACACCAGGAACACACAATCCCTCCATCAGTGCTCAGACTGTCCGCAATAGGCTGAGAGAGGCTGGACTGAGGGCTTGCAGGCCTGTTGTAAGGCAGGTCCTTACCAGACATCACCAGCAACAACGCCGCCTATGGGCACAAACCCACCTTCGCTGGACCAGACAGGAGTGGCAAAAAGTGCGTGAGTTTCTGCATGACAGCAATGTCAGTGTTCTGCCATGGCCAGCGAAGAGCCCAGATCTCAATCCCATTGAGCACGTCTGGGACCTGTTGGATCGCAGGGTGAGGGCTAGGGCCATTCCCCCCAGAAATGTCCAGGAACTTGCAGGTGCCTTGGTGGAAGAGTGGGGTAACATCTCACAGCAAGAACTGACAAATCTGGTCCAGTCCATGAGGAGGAGATGCACTGCAGTACTTCAAGCAGCTGGTGGCCACACCAGATACTGACTGGTACTTTTGATTTTGAGCCTCCCTTCATTCAGGGACACGTTGTGAAACATTTTTAGTTTATGTCTTATGGTGTTGACTCTTTTAGTGTTCATACAAATATTTACACATTAAGTCTACTGAAAGTAAAAACAGTTGAAAGTCAGGGGACGTTTCTTTTTTTGCTGAGTTTATGTTTGCATTCTTTTAATTGTGAGAAAGAACTGTCATCTCTGTCTTGTAATGGAGCACAGTTTAAACTTTTGACTAAAAGGTGTTATTTCATGTCTAGAGGGCTCTAATAATGTTAAAAAACGTATTTGGAAGGCCGTAAACAGGTTTTCTATGCTCTAACTGCAAAAATATTAGATTTATAAATAAAGAATCCTACTTCGTGGAAATTCATTTATCTGTCTGGAGCGGATTAACCGCGATAAACGAGGGTTTACTGTATAACTGTGCGGAGAATATTTATAAAGTGTGAGAGAGTTTCTAAGGGCTTAAAATATATAAAAATAACCATACAAACATATGGTTTCTACTTCGTGGATTTTCACCTATCGCGGGGGGGGTCTGGAACTCAACCCCCGCGATCGAGGAGGGATTACTGTACACCTGTGGCCAAGGAAGTGATTGGAACACCTGAATTCAATGATTTATACTTTTAGCAATATAGTGTATATCAAAGAAATAAATAAATTTTAAAAATTGTGTGAAGTGATCATTTTGGCCTTAAGCCTGAAAGGGGAAATTCTGAAATGCTGATTTATTAAGACGCCAGGGCTTGTGTACAAAACATGAGAACTTCACGCTTACAGGTTCTGTCCTTTGTAGCACAGTCTTATTTCACAACCAATTCAACATGGATGCCCAAACCACCAAAATCAGGTACGGCTGAAGTCAGATGTTTCTGTCCACTTTGAGTGAATTCTTTAAAACATACTTTAGAAGCCCTATTTCATACTAACAAAACTATAATGTGGCATATTGTTTGTGTGGGGCAAAGGTCATTTTTTTTCACCAATGTTCACAGAGCTCAGAGTATTTCACTTTTGATCGAGCAGATCACAATTCCAGTGGGTCACAAGTTTACGGACACGTTGGTCATATTTGGTAGCATTGCGTTGAGCTCACCAATCAGACCCTCCAAATATAAATACAAACAGTAGCAAGAGCTTTAAAATACTGACAGTTACCCAACTGTCACTTAAGTAAACAAGCATTGGCATTCCTAAATATCAAAATACAAAGCAGGGCTTGAACTTTAAAGTGTGCCAGAGATGAAGGGTCCCTCCCAGAGAATAACAAATGCAGAGTTAGGAATCTTGGGGGAATTTCAGCATAGGTTTTTATAATGAATGATATCATGAACTACCTGACTTACCTTAGCATGTGCACATTCTAAATGTATTTTCTGTCCATTAACTGAAAACTGCTTAAAATCCAAACTAAATATAAAAATTCAAACAGTCTTATACATGTACAGTTGAAGCAGTGAATTCCAAGATATTTTCATTTAAACAAACTCTTTAAAGTGGTTTTTATAAACAACAGGCATTTGTTATTGTAGGGGCGGCATAGTGGCACAGTGGGTATTGCTGCTGCCTTGCAGTTACGAGACCCGGGTTCACTTTCCGGGTCCTCCCTGCATGGAGTTTGCATGTATCCCAATGTCCTGGCTAAATTGCCCACCGTGGCCTAGTCATTCTGGACCACTAATCAACCCTGGTTTCTGATTGGCTAACTTTGTCACCACTTCGCCACCTAACAGCTAACATGTGGTGAGTGTACTGTGCAAAAATGGCTGCAGCCGCATCATGCAAGTGCATACTGCACATTAGTTGTGGTTGAAGTGGCTTCCCACTCACTACATAAAGTGCTTTGAGTAGTGAGAAAAGTGCTATATAAATGTAAAAAATTATTTTTTTTTTTCTAGTGATTATGTTAACATGAGGGCGGCAAAGTGGCGCAGTGGTAGCGCTGCTGCCTTGCAGTTAGGAGACCCGGGTTTGCTTCCCTGCATGGAGTTTGCATGTTCTCCCTGTGTCTGCGTGGGTTTCAAAGACCAAAGACATGCAGATTAGGTGCATTGGTGATCCTAAATTGTCCCTAGTGTGTGTATGTGTGTGTGTGTGTGCGCCCCGCCCGGGGTTTGTTTCCTGCCTTGCGCCCAGTGTTGGCTGGGATTGGCTCCAGCAGACCCCCGTGACCCTGTAGTTAGGATATAGTGGGTTGGAAAATGGATGGATGGTTGGTTATTGTAAGATTTTATATTTGCATTATTAGATGGTTAACAAAAAAAATATGACCAAAGAGTGGGATTTAACAGATTAGTATTTGTCGGTACTTAACGTAACTTTAAAATGCTGGAAACTGTTTTGTTCTCTGTACTTTTGTACCAAATTAGTACTGAAATATAAGTTCCTGTGACGTCGAAGCCCCTCAAATGAAAACACTAACTTTTTCTTTTTTTTTAAAAAAAAAAAATAAATAAAATAAAATCACATGCTGTTAGTGTTAACAGATGAGGTCACGGTTGTGATGACCCCCTAACCGAGCCCCTCTGCAGGCTTTCCCATTATGATAAAGATAAGAAACATTTAACTGTTAAAATGTCAGGCTCCCAAAAATCTCTGGAGTTATTTAAATAAACGCTTCTTGTGTAATTTAATAAAAGAAAAAGAAAATAAAAAAGAACTTTGCTCACTTTTCACCACAAAATTTGAAACCTCAGCACATTTCCATTTTTCACATAAAGACTATGAGAGCCCAGCCCAGCCCCGCACTCCATGACCCCAGAATCAACACAAGTTAATTTATATTATTTTAGAATATAAATAATATATTTTATAATATTTTATTATATAGTTTTATACTTACTTGCTCCTGATGAGATCTCCTCGGTCCTCTTTGCGTCAGACTTGAAGGGCCCAGACCTCACCTTGAAGTCAACGGGCTCCGCACTTCTATGTTTGTGCATCTCGCCGATGACCGCCGTCTCCTCGGCTTCTTCTTTAATGCCCACGGTCACCAGTTCATAATCCTCATCTGTAACGCCCAGACTGTCCTGTTCAGAGTGGACGGACCCCCACTCACAGTCCTCCTCCTTAACTGTTACAGTCATTATCTCCGTGGCACTTATGTCACACGTTTCCTGTTTCATTTCCATACCGTAAAACGGCAGCTACTCCTTCCTTGCTGTTGAAAAAATGAGATTTAATTCCAATTAAACTTCTAGAGCATAAGAAATCTGGCCATTGAGAGGAGTCCATTCAGTCCATCGAGCTCATTTGTTTAGCTAATAGCTCATCCAAACACTTCTTAAAAGTTGTTAAGGTTTCTACTTCGAATATGTTTCATCCAGTTTATATTTATACAGCTTTGCTCACCGGTGCAGGCACAGTGCACTGTGACAAATTCTCAGCCAACATGCAAGTACAAATTTTACATATCACTAAATACAGAATTAATACACACAAAGACACACATTTGTTTAGACACACAAAAAATTACTTTCAAACTGACTAACATAAATGGAGCCCAGCACTGTCTGTCGGTAAACTAATTGTTAAGCTATTGACCAGTTGACATGTCTTGACAGTTTGTTTCACACTCCCACAATTCTTTGCACAAAGAGGTGCTTCTCAATTAAAAACTAAAAAAAAAGTTTATACTCTTACTGTTAAGAGAGTTCAGAGAAATCACATTGCACTATGCTGATGGTTCAAGTCACGCCATACTTACAACTATTTTCAAACAAGACCACCGTAGATGATCTTCTACTGTTAAATTCGGCTCCGTAATTCCTCAATACAGTATAAAAATAAAAATTTTAGATTTGTTCTGTTCTGTGTATTGTATTGTATTGACCCCGTTCTTTTTGACACCCACTGCATGCCCAACCTACCTGGAAAGGGGTCTCTTTTTGAACTGCCTTTCCCGAGGTGTCTTCCATTTTTTTCCCTACTGGGTTTTTTTCTGGGAGTTTTTCCTTGTCTTCTTAGAGGGTCAAGGCTGGGGTGCTGTCAAGAGGCAGACTTCTTGTCTGATTTTGGGTATACAAAAATAAATTGTATTGTATTGTATTGTGACTCGGCACTCGTCATTTCAAATTATGAAGTGTAAACTGTGGTAGAAATTTAACATCTCTCTATTATAATAAAAAAATCTTGGGACGAGACATGACGTTTTGAGGAGACTTTTTGGAAGGAAGTCCCGCGAGACGGAGAGTTTTACCATGAGATTCGTTCAAGTCACGCCATACTTACAACTATTTTCAAACAAGACCACGGCCATCAGGTGCATTCTGGTATTTAATCTGGACAGACACCAATCCATTAAAGGGCTTACTTATGACTGCGGTGGGCTGGCACCCTGCCCAGGGTTTGTTTCTGTCTTGCACCCTGTGCTGGCTGGGATTGGCTCCAGCAGACCCCCGTGACCATGTGATTAGAATATAGCGGGTTGGATAATGGATGGATGGATGGCTGGCTGGCTTACTTATGAACACACACATACACACACACACTTATGAAGATCCAGTTAAGAAGCGCCCATTCATCTAAATATGGCAGCAAGAAACGAAGTCAAACAAATTAACGCAGAAATCGATTACACTGTAAATTGGTTAAATGCGTAACAACAGACTATGCTGAAACAGTTGGTGGTGTTCGTGCAGAGGATGAAAACATCAACTTATAATGTCACAAAGAATATCTACAGTCATATGAAAAAGTTTGGGAGCCCCTCTTAATTCTTTGGATTTTTGTTTATCATTGGCTGAACTTCCTTTTAATATCTGACATGCTTTATGGACACAGTAGTATTTCAGTAGTGACATGAAGTTTATTGGATTAACAGAAAATATGCATCCTAACAAAATTAGACAGGTGCATAAATGTGGGCACACCAACAGAGATATGACATCAATGGTTAGTTGAGCCTCCTTTTCAAATATCACAGCCCCTAGACGATGTCCTCCTATAGCCTGTGATGAGTGTCTGGATTCTGGATGGAGGTATTTTTGACTATTCTTCCATAAAAAATCTCTCCAGTTCAGTTCAATTTCATGGACAGCCTGCTTCAAATCATCCCATAGATTTTCAATGATATTCAAGTCAGGAGACTGTGATGGCCATAGCAGAACATTGTACTTCTCCCTCTGCATGAATGCCTTTGTAGATTTCGAATTGTGTTTTGGGTCATTGTCTTGTCGGAATATCCAACCCCCGCGTAACTTTAACTTTGTGACTGATGCTTGAACATTATCCTGAACACTTTGTTGATATTGGGTTGAATTCATCTGACCCTCGACGTTAACAATGGCCCCAGTCCCTGAACTAGCCACACAGCATGATGGAACCTCCACCAAATTTGACAGTAGATAGCATATGTTCTTCTTAGAATGCGCTGTTCTTCTTCCGCCATGCAACGCACCTTTTGTTATGACCAAATAACTCCATTTATGTCCGCTTTTTACGAGAGAACTACTTCACGGATTTAGATTGGGTTTTTTTCTATAATTTGCTTGAACACTCCGTTGATTTTGCGACTTTCTCATCACGCTAAGTATCATAGTTCGCTTATGGTACCGATGTATTAGTGTGAATCCGAGAGAGACTCACCGGGCTGCGGGGCCATCATCTCTCACGTGTCTGCCTCGGGGTGTAACCTTAACTCTGCTTAGTTACCGAATGAGAGTACTACTTAACAGATTTAGATCTTTTTTTTTGTATAATTTTCTTGAACGTTCCGGTTGATTCTGCGACTTCTCTCATTGCGCTAAGAATCAGAGTTCACTTGCAGGAGCGATATATTCACGCTAATCTGAGACAGAGGCTGCAGGCCAAGGGAAGGGGGAAGAGTGACGTCAGAAGTAGAGAGCCTGGCAGGGCCTCCTCACTGTGCCATTTCAGTAATACGCGGTCCGAGCCATGGGGGATGGCTAGTAATGTAATATAATAATATGATGAAGAATTTTAATAATAATAATAATAATATGAAAACCTCTCAGGGTGGCATGGTGGTGCAATGGGTAGCGCTGTCGCCTCATAGTAAGGAGACCTGGGTTCACTTCCCGGGTCCTCCCTGCGTGGAGTTTGCATGTTCTCCCAGTGTCTGCGTGGGTTTCCTCCGGGCGCTCCGGTTTCCTCCCACAGTCCAAAGACATGCAGGTTAGGTGGATTGGCGATTCTAAATTGTCCCTGGTGTGTGATTGGCGTGTGTGTGTCCTGCAGTGGGCTAGTGCCCTGCCCAGGGTTTGTTTCCTGCCTTGCGCCCTGTGTTGGCTGGGATTGGCTCCAGCAGACCCCCCCGTGACCCTGTAGTTGGGATGTAGCGGGTTGGAGGATGGATGGATGAAAACCTCTCTTCAAAATGAGAATCTAAAATGGCATGTGACTCTATCCCAGGAGTTTTTCCCTCTTTAATTAAAAGCAATCACACCACTGGCCTCTTTCTCATTAGTTTATTATCGATAAATGAAGTTAGCAAAGAGGACAAAAAGTAAAATAATTTTATAACCCTTATTCTCCAGTGACATTTAAATGTCTAGCATAACAAAGGGAACACCGACACTCAGTCTGGATGTTTTCTTACATGATTTTTTAATCAATAACAAAATAAGAGAATTGCTGTTTAAAGCATTGCCCAGACACCATCCAATTAATAAAATACCCCTCAGAGAGGCAATTTAGAGTTTTTTTCCAGTATAAAGTTAGATTTAGCTTCCAAGTCGAGTTATGTGAGGTATATTCGGATTCTCCGAATTAAGTAATATGCATATTTATGTGAGTCATGTCATGCAGGATACTTTTTAAAATTTACTTTTTATTAAATGCTTTCCACATCCCAAGAAAATATAACACAAATACTAATAAGTTCTTATTGTTATTATACACAGGATAAAAAAAGAAAAAAAAACGTAAGCATAAAACTTGGGACACCAATAGTCAGTCATTTAACAACCCGCTATATCCTAACACAGGGTCACGGGGGCCTGCTGAAGGAATAGTATTTATATAAAATATATATTTCTCTTCTGGTTCGTCCTGCTTCCACTTCAAAACCGGTCCCGTTTACACGCAGCCAACATGGCATTTCTCGATTCCTATTTGTCCTCTTCCAAACCCTTCTTCACGCTGCCTGCGGCCTCCCATACACATTTGCTTCCATGGGTGCACAGATAGCTCAACCTCCTGGCCACGGACCATACTGTTTTAAAATACACGGGCAAATTTATCACCAAATGTCTCCACTATACGCTAACACTTCTACCTCTCCAGGATATGGACAGTTGTATGGACACAGCGCAAGCTACTGAAGTACGCGTACAAAATAAAGCAAACTCTGCATGCAGCCAAAATGTACTTCTCCAGCTAGATTCCATGCTCAGAACAATCAACCAATTTGCCAAATCATACAAACACATGCATGAAATCGCTCAGTCCAATCCAACAGCATCTGTACGAATGCTTTTCAAGGAAAACCCTAGGCAGGATTTACGACGATACAATGCCCCTACATGTCACACCGACGTTGCAGCGATTTTCGTCGGAGAAGATGGCGAACCGCCTGTCGAAAGGGACATTTGCATCTATCCCATAGGCAACTCCTATAAACAGATTTCCACGCTCAATATGAATTGCAATCCTATGGTTTACCCACTTTTATTCCCTTATGGAGACATTGGCTGGCACAAAGATTTACAACATGTTCCCGATAAAAGACCAAATCAGGCTTACTCAATGCCAATTTTACGCATACAGATTAGCAATGAGGAATATATTTAATATTTTGCACTCCAGCAGCGAACTATTCCAACAATACATCGTAGATGCGTATGTTAAAACAGAGGGCGCGCGTCTCAACTATCTCAGATCAGATCAACAAGATCTGCGCGTGGAACAATACAAAGGACTGTCGGATGCACTGCAAGCAAAAGCTGAAAATAACGTACGTGTAGGCAAAATGATCATATTACCGTCCACATTTCCAGGAAGTTCAAGATAAATGCAACAAAACTATCAGGATGCCATGGCCATAGTACGTAAATTCGGACAGCCTGATTTATTTATCACTTTTACATGTAATCCTGTTTGGCCAGAAATTCTACATGCACTGTCGGATACCCAAAGACCGGAGCACAGACCTGATATTGCAGTACGAGTCTTTTGGATTAAGCTGCAGGAATTACTTAGAGACATTCTACAACAACATCTTTTTGGGGTTGTTATCGATTATATTTACGTAATCGAATATATTGCTGTTCCTATTCCTACATCGCCGTATGCTACGGCGGGCATCGGCTAGTATTAAATATTAATTTAATTAAAGTGGAAAAGCATTCACAATGTAATAGATTTACTTTCTTTCTCTCTTGGCAGCACCACAAACTTATTAATGGACTTTGTAGATTGTTCTAATGATTTTTTTAAATAATTTATCTAGATGAGAACAGGCCATTCAGCCCAACAAAGCTCGCCAATCCTATCCACTTGTTTCTTCTAAAGTAACATCAAGTCGAGTTTTGAAAGTCCCTAACGTCTTACTGTCTACCACACTACTTGGTCGCTTATTCCAAGTGTCTGTCATTCTTTGTGTAATGAAAAACTTCCACCATTTGTGCGAAATTATCCTTAACCAGTTTCCAACTGTGTCCCCGTGTTCTTGATGAACTCATTTTAAAATACAAGTCTCGATCCACTGGACTAATTCCCTTCATAATTTTAAACACTTCAGTCACGTCTCCTCTTAATCTTCGTTTGCTTAAACTATAAAGGCTCAGCTCTTTTAATTTTTCCTCATAACTCATCCCCTGTAGCCCTGGAATCAGCCTAGTCGCTCTTCTCTGGACCACATTTAGTGCTGCTTTGTCCTTTTTGTAGACTGGAGACCAAAACTGCACTCAGTACTCCAGAAATCAGTACATACAAACTATATACATGATGATATCCTTCTGGAAATTATTTTCTTATCCCGCTCCCGAGGTGCACCCCTATGAAGAGGACGATATTCTATTTTTTTTAATTGAGATGGAACTGTCCCCTCTGACTACACACGGAGCTCGAGTCACTCCCGAAAGAGTCTTATGTTTGTTTGAAGTGTCTGAATATCGTTTCTGTCTCTAAAATCTCCTGTGTATCTGTGCAACTCTGTGACCCAAGCGTGACAGCGTATGTGGATTTCACTTTCACCAAACAACAAATCTTTTAATTCTCGTGGATTGGCCTCTTCATTAGGAAGAAACACTTCTTTTCCCTGATGGCAACATGGATTAGATGATCTACAAGTCTCCGACTTAAAGTTTAAAGACAAACAATATCTCCATACTTCTGTCATATCACCTATGTCCATATATTTGATCTCTTTTACCTTTTCGTCTATATCGCATTGAATTTTGATTCCATATGTGGAATTACATCATGACAACGCAATGTATAACTGCCCGTGAGTGAATATCGTTTCTTTCTCTCTACACGGACTGTGTCTGACAATAGCATTCACACAAATGAGAAATGATTGAACCGTGTGCGTGGTTGTAAACGTTTTAGATGCAGGCAGGACTTTTCCAAATCTCTTTGCATAAAGTCTCATCTCACGGGCTTGAAATTTTTTCTCGCAGGATTTCACTTTCACCAAACAACAAATCTTTTAATTCTCGTGGATACGCCTCTTCATTCGGAAGAAACACTACTTTTCCCTGATGGCAACACGAATCAGACGATCTACAAGTCTCCAACTTAAAGTTTAAATCCGAACAATATATATTCGATCTCTTTTCGCTGTTCCATTATTTCATAAAGTAATGAGTTCCGTTTGTTTGCGCTAATGTGATCTTAACTATAATTTTTTTGACACTTTCGATCTCTAACCTGCTCTGCATGTGTATCACGTCAATGATTTTGAATTCTTTATGACGTTCTGCTTTGTCATCTACTCTTTGTCTTTTATTTCCTGTCCTGGGTGTGGTTAAATCTCATGGCACAAAGTCTTGTCTCGCGGGACATGAAAGTGTCTCTTCAAGGAAATCACGCCTCTTCGCTCTTCCCAAAATGTATTTATTATAATAGAGAGATGTCTATTAAATGTAGCTAGCATGATACAGTAGTAGTAGCATATAACAACATTACAGGGGGATCTCCATAGGAATTCTTAATTCAGTTCGTTTTTTTTTTTTTTGTTTGTTTAGCGCACTTCACCGAGTGCAGGCGCAGACAGCTGTAACAAGTTCTCATGTAGATAGATAGATACTTTATTAATCCCAAGGGGAAATTCACAAAAAAGAAAATCAGGGGAGAGCGCGAACGCAGTCCCCCACTACCACAAATTATGCAGTCGAGTTTCCCGCATTTGGGGAAATCGCAGGGGTCAGCACACCCGGAGTGCAATGGATGAGCCTCGCCCTGGGAGAACCACCTTAGTGATCATGGTATCTCCCCTGCCAGGTAAGTATTGTAAGTATGTAAACTACAAGTATAGACTTTATAAATGTCTAAATACAGAATTAGTACATTGATAGAACTTAACCCCCAAGAATGAAATATGGCTTTTAATAGAAACTAAATAAATAAATTTCACAGCTGCTTGGATTGATACCATTATTAAGGTTTTGGTTACGTTTTACCGCAGGATGCCCTTCCTGACAATAACCCACTCTGTTTTTTCTTGATTTGGGACCAGCACCAGATTGGGCTGGCTTGCCACCTAGTTTCTAGATTTAAATAAATATATTAATAATTATAATAATCTTTGACTAAAAAGGAAGAAAATTAAAAAGAAAAACACTTCAGACTTGGCAGTTGGTCCCAGAGAGTCATTATGCAGGCGTAACCAACAACATTTGTCTAATTAATTGCTGAAATATGGCCAGTTGACAGCATGGAAAACGAAAAATATATAAGCATAAAACATGGGTCAATTACAGTTTTACATTAAACTAATTGGATTTGAAAAGCATTAACAGGAGAAAAAAGAAAAAAAATAAGCATAAACAGCAACAGTATTAATATGGATTTTTAAATTAATCGAGATTGAAAAGCATTAACAAAATAATAAATTTACCTTTTTTCTCTCTATTGTTACATCGCAAAGTTAATGCTGTTGAATTATTTAATAACTCAGTACATCCAAACTGTACAGCTGATGGTGTCCTACTGGAAATACTTTTCTTAGGTCTATAAAACGTAACTAGTATGATATAGTAATTATATTACAAGGCGTTCATCTGAGCTAAAGGAGGCGTTATCAAAATGTAATGATGTGTTGGCAACTTTGAAGGTGGATCTTCGTATATTATTAAGAAAAGAGTCAACAGATTCTGTATCCCCTTCACATACGAAATATGACAAACGAGAGAAGACCGTTCAGTCCTAGCAGCTCTTCTCTTTAACTAACAGCTAAAATGTCCAAATGGCTGCCCTTTGACTGAACTTTGCGTTACTTGTAGCTGTGGGTTTTCTTTTAAACAAACAGGAAATGCAGAAAAGAACAAGGCGCAATTTCTGCGTGATGTTGCTTCCTTCTCGAGCTCAAGTTATTCGGTGATCAACAGACGACACCAACGGAACGTGTCTGGGAACTTTGAGATGGAAATCGGTGTCGACAACATGTCGTGTTTTGAGTCTCTAACAGGAGACCTGCCGTCCATGAACGGCAAAGAGAAATTCACTCGAGCAGGACCCTTAAGACTCGGCTTGCCTGTGATTCAAATCGCGTAAACACTGACTAAAGCGAATAAAGAAAAATCCACCATCCCGTAAAGTGACAGCCCAAAACTCGAATCGCTTACCTTGTGCCTCTTGGTAATATGAGAAAGGCAACTGTCTCTTTCGCTGCTTGTAAGTCACAGACACACGAGCCGACATCCCTTTTCGTCGCGTTTGTGACGTCACGCGGCTCGTTGCGTTGCCTGCCGTTTACGCGCACGCGCGTTCTTTTGTTTACATGAAGCTGCTCGCGGCCGTCTCCGCTGCCCTTTAAAACGAAGAATGAACAAGTAGGAAAAATATTTTGTAAAGTGACGTAGATATGCTATAAAAGTATATTGTGTGAACATTTTGCCTTCCTTAAAGAAAGAAAGCTTGAACTTGCTTGAAAGTTTGTATTGATTCAAGTCTCAGTATTAGACGTCAAAAGGTTCCTGTTTTGAGCATCTGTCTTTATTCTAGTCGGATCTGACAACCGCTTTTCATAAACCGTTCGATTGTACTGTCCCTCGGTCTGATTTCTCTGCGATATAAGTTTACAAAAAATCGGTTCGGACACGAACACCAAATAGAGTAAGCAGTTGAGTATGAAATAAAATTGACGAGCCCTTAAACCCGGGGACCCCAACTCCGGTCCTGAAGGGCCCCTGTGGCTGAAGGCTTTCATTCTATCCTTTTTCTTAATTACCGACCTGTTTTTGCTCCTAATTAACTTCTTTTGAATTCATTTCATTTGACTTGCTCTTGAAGACTCAGACCCCTTAATTGTTTCTTTTTCCTTAATTAGCAGCCAAACAATAATGAGATACAATATGATCCAAAACGTGACCAGCAAAACATGACCAACACTGTTGATCATACAATATCCGAAAATAAAGAAAGGTGAAGGCCTGAGTAATGCTGATCTGCTCAGGTCACCAAAACATTTTGACAGCTCTCTTAAAAAAGAGAAAATCAACATATATATATATATATATGCTATTGCACAATGAGAGCAGCAACAAGCCATGGAATTAAAGAACGGGTTTAATCAACAACACAAATTAGTACCTAATTAAGGTTGGAGTGAAATTGGTTGGAGTTTCAGGCCCTAAATTAGTTGGTCTTCTGTTGGCTCACTCACTTCACATTTCATTTCCCTTTGGGTGCAATTTAAGGAAAGAAATGAAACAAATTAGAGGAACAATGGAGAAATTCAGGGGAAAAAATCTTAAAAAAAACAAGTCAATTAAATTTAATTCAAAACAAGTTAATAAGCAACAAAAACAGGTCATTAATTAAAAAAAAAGGTTAGAATGAAAACCTGCAGCCACTGGGGCCCTCCAGGACCGGAGTTAGGGACCCCTGCATTAAGCAAATGGGCAGATTGTTTTGAAGAAACACTAACAGCGCTGCTCCTCACTTATTCGGTAGATTCAGCGAGCCGGCATAGTTTTCAAGGCGCATGCTTGACACTTCAAATTACATTCTTGATATTGAATTCATAAATAATGGTTGTTAGTATTACTGAATAAAAAAAAAAATCTTGAATTTATTTTTAACACACATTTCACGTGTGCCTGTGGTGGAGTGTGGCGTGACGTCATCAAGTACGACGGACACTAAAGGTATACCAAGTTAAAAAAGAATCCCACCACCTTCCGGGAGACAGAGATGGAGGATAAGTGCTCGGGGTTTGGGCGACGACACTGCATATGGCTACGTGAATCTTCATTTCTTCCACTCAGAGTTACCGCACACCTCCAACTTTCTGAAGATGCACAGTTTTACTTGGCTGGCAAATCTAACTTGGCTTGCCGTGGTCTTGGACACAAATGTGAGAGACTCTGTAATTAGGACAATCTAGATGAAATCAGACTATTCAGCTCAACAAAGCTCGAAGTCCTATCCACGTAATTCTTCTAAAACACAAAGTCGAGTTTTGAAAGTCCCTAAAGTCTTATTGTCTACCACACTACTTGATCACTTATTCCAAGTGTCTATCGTTCTTTGTGTAAAGAAAAACTTCCTAATGTTTGTGCGAAATTTACCCTTAACAAGTTTCCAACTGTGTCCCCATGTTCTTGATGAACTCATTTTTAAATAACAGTCTTGATCCACTGGACTAATTCCCTTCATCATTTTAAATACTTCACTCATGTCACCTCTTAATCTTCTTTTGCTTAAACTGTAAAGGCTCAGCTCTTTTAATCTTTCCTCATAACTCATCCCCTGTAGCCCTGGAATCAGCCAAATCACTCTTCTCTGGACCTTTTCTAGTGCTGCTATGTCCTTTTTGTAGCCTGGAGACCAAAACTGCACACAGGACTCCAGATGAGGCCTCACCAGTGTGTTATAAAGCTTGAGCAGAACCTCCTGTGACTTGTACTCCTCACATCAAGGCGCTATATAACCTGACATTCTGTTAGCCTTCTTAATGGCTTCTAAACAACTCTGTCTGGAAGTCGATAGCTTATGACTCCTAAATCCTTCTCATAAGGTGTACTCTCGATTTTCCGACCTCCCATTGTGTATTCAAACCTCACATTTTTACTTCCTACATGTAATTCTTTACATTTACTGACATTACATTTCATCTGCCACAAATCTGCCCAAGCCTGTTTGCTATCCAAGTCCTTCTTTAATGATATAATGAATTCCAAATTATCTGCTAATCCACCTATCTTGTTATCATCTGTAGACTTTACCAGCTTGTTACTTATATTCCAATCTAAATCATTTATATATATTAAAAATAGCAGCAGCCCCAGCACTGCCCCCTGCTGGTCACCACTCTTAACATCAGCTAGTTCTGATGAGGTTCCTCGCACCATCACCCTCTGCTTCCTGTGTCTGAACCAATTCTGCACCCATCTACAAACATCACCCTGAACTGCCACTTCTTTAATTTTGATGCCCAACCTCTCTTGTGGCACCTCATCAAATGCTTTCTGAAAGTCAAAATAAATAGTCTCATCTGCTCCACTTTGATCGTATCCTTTTGTTGCCTCCTCATAGAATTCCAGCATGTTAGTAAAACACGACCTCCCTCTTCTGAACTCATGCTGACTGTTCAGTACAATACAATACAATACAATTTATTTTTGTATAGCCCAAAATCACACAAGGAGTGCCGCAATGGGCTTTAACAGGCCCTGCTTGACAGCCCCCAGCCTTGATTCTCTAAGAAGACAAGGAAAAACTCCCAAAAAAAACCCAGTAAGGACAAAATGGAAGAAACCTCGGGAAAGGCAGTTCAAAGAGAGACCCCTTTCCAGGTAGGTTGGTTGTGCAGTGGGTGTCAAAAAGAAGGGCATCAATACAATACACAGAACAGCACAAATCCTCAATACAATATACAAATAAAAATTTTGGAAGTACAGCGCAGAATTTAACAGTAGATAATATCACATAATATGATTTGGATTTGTTTAGAGTCCTGGAGACCTCATCCATCAAGCTGCCTCCCCCATCTGGCCATTCCACAGCCAATCCGATGAAAGGATCCCTCTTTCTGACCCCTACTCTCTTTTCTGTTTCTTTTTCTGGTTTCTTTGTGGTGGTGGCCTGCACCACCTCCACCAACTCAAAGCTTCATGATACTCCAACAATGATGGATGGATTAAAAGGCAGAATTCTACGTGACCATCATCATCAAGCCCTTCCGTGAGAACCCTAAATACAAAGAGGACTGTTTCATTTATGTTAGGTAGATTGCCCAGAGGGGACTGGGCGGTCTCATGGTCTGGAATCCCTACAGATTTTATTTTATTTTCTCCAGTCGTCTGGAGTTTTTTTGTTTTTTCTGTCCCCCCTGGCCATTGGACCTTACTCTTATTCGATGTTAATTAATGCTGATTTATTGTGTTTTCTTATTGTGTCTTTTATTTTTCTATTCCTTATTATGTAAAGCACTTTGAGCTACTGTTTGTATGAAAATGTGCTATATAAATAAATGTTGTTGTTGTTCTTTCCCATGATTCCTGCGATCCTCCATCAGGGATGACTTTACCATTGGCAAGCACAGCAACTTGGCAGGTGGGCCGTGGCACCAAGAACCACATTTGAGTACCGAGAAGAGAAACAGAATAGGCAAGGGTTAGTATCAAATTATAACTATCATGTTACTTATGTTTTAGTGCTAATGACTAACAACAGTGATGCAGTCTGGACAGTTAATCAGCAGCTCTAGTCAGGGTGTGCTAAACTGAAGTAGTGAGTCTTCAGCCGGGATTTAAAAGCTGAGACAGAAGGGGCATCTCTTATAGTAGCAGGCAGACCATTCCACAGTTTAGGGGTCCTGTAACTAAAAGCTCGACCTCCCACTGTTATTTTATTAATCTTTGGAACCATAAGCAGACCAGCATCTTGAGATCTTAATGTGCACTCAGGTTTGTAAGTCATGATAAGTTCAGACAAGTAAGCCGGACCTTGGCCATTTAATGCTTTATGTGTTAAAAGGAGGATTTTGAAATCTGCCCTAAACTTAACCGGGAGCCAGTGTAAGGATTTAAGAACTGGAGTTATGTGTTCATATTTTCTTGTTCTTGTGATAATTCTTGCAGCAGCATTAAAACTCCTGTTCTTGACATGTATAGTTGCTCAATCTTTTTCTTAATAATAATGGCCCATAGTTGATTCATTTCTTGTACAGGTACTCAGGTTTTTCCCCCATCTCCCTATGACTATAATGACTAATGTCATATCCCATTTGAGCTTGTGGTGTACCGGATCATGGTGGTGATGTAGGAGATAAGTCCTGTATATGTAGCTTTATCATGCTGAGCCCATCTAGGCTGCATGCCACCAGGCACTCTAAGCTGAATGCAACTGCCAGGTCCTCTTTAATGTATGTAATTAGAATATTTATGAGGGTCAATAATCTTTTTGTCTGGCTGCTCCATTTTGGGTTCCCTGTGGCAAATTGGTCAGTCAGGAGCACAAATCTCCAGACAACAGAGGTTCAGACGAGGCCTCCACCACGCTGAGCTCACACTACTGGAAGGAGCTGGCATGTAGTAGGTGTTTGTTGCTATTTTAAATATGACATTATTTACGATGTTCTGCGTTAGTGTGCAATGTTAACTTCCACAAGATGAAAAGCGAGTCCATTTGGCCGAAATTTCGTTGCATCAACTCCAAATCATACTTAGTAGTTTATATGCCCCCCACCCCCACGTGCTTGTATGCATGCCTGACAACGTCCTAATGAGATAACAGATGGTGTCCTGGGGGATATCCTCCCAGATCTGGACCAGGGCATCACTGAGCTCCTGGACAGGCTGAGGAGTCAGATGGACCCGAACATAATGTGACACCCAGAGGTGTTCTATTGGATTGAGGTCAGGCGAGTGAGCATGGGGCCAGTCAATGGTATCAATTCCTTCATACTCTAACAAACACATGAGGCCGGGAATTTGTGATATACCATCACTGACCCACCACCAAAGCGGTCATGCTGAACGATGTTACAGGCAGCATAACGTTCTCCGTGGCTTCTCCAGACCCTTTCACATCTGTCACATGTGCTCAGGGTGAACCTGCTCTTATCTGTGAAAAGCACAGGGTGCCCGCCAGTGGTGGACCTGCCAATTCTGGTATTCTATGGCAAATGCCAATTGAGCTCCATGGGGCCCACTAGAGGACTTTGGGCCCTCAAGCCACCCTCATGAAGTCTGTTTCTGATTATTTGGTGAGAGACATTCACACCAGTGGCCTGCCTGCTGGAGGTCATTTTGTAGGCTCTAGGCTCTCATCCTGTTCCTCCTTGCCCAAAGGAGCAGATTCCGGTGGGTCCTGCTGATGGGTTAAGGACTTTCTATGAGTGGCCCTGTCCAGCTCTCATAGAGGAACTGCCTGTCTGTCTCCTGGTATCTCCTCCATGCCCTTGAGACTGTGCTGGGAGACACAGCAAACCTGGCAATGCCATGTATTGATGTGCCTGCCATCCTGGAGAAGTTGGACTACCTGTGCCACCAAACACTGTAGGGTCCAGGTATGGCCTCATGCTACCAGTAGTGATGCTGACCGTAGACAAACGAAGCTACGATCTTCCACTGCATTGTCTGCTGAAAGGATCAGCAGCAGCCTTAAATCCCAGTACTTTAAAATAAAATAAAACTGAAATCATCAAATCCATTTAAAAACCACAAGTGGCACGAATGGTTACGTCGCCCACCTGTCTCGTTCAATGCACACCGTGACTTTAGCACAGTACAGTAATCACCTCCTGAGACGAAGCACATCCATTCATCCATTATCCAACCCGATATATCCTAACTACAGGGTCAAGGGGGTCTGCTGGAGCCAATCCCAGCCAACACAAGGCGCAAGGCAGGAAACAAGTCCCATGCAGGGCACACACATACACACACTAGGGACAATCTAGGATCGCCAATACACCTAACCTGCATGTCTTTGGACTGTGGGAGGAAACCCACGCAGACACGGGGAGAACACGCAAACTCCACGCAGGGAGGACCCAGGAAGCGAACCCGAGTCTCCTAACTGCGAGGCAGCAGCGCTACCACTGAGCCACCGTGCTGCCCCAGTTATCTTTTATTCACATTGTAAATGAGCAGCTACTAGCCTACCAGGGTACTGGCACTTGGGCATGATTTGACATGACATTTGACATGCACTCTTATAACGTGTAAGCCCTGTTACTAAATTTTTATCTTTCATTAAACTTTATTTCTAAGCATGTCGTCAAATTTTAAGTTGTGTCTAAACAACAGTGTACTGTACAGATTAAGTTTGGCAACAGTTTAGATAGAGTTGATATCATAGGGGCTCATACAAAGTAAGGAGCCACATACTCATCACAAATTTAAAAAAAATCACAATGAATAACGGGCCGAGGGGGCCAACCTCATCACATCACTCGTTGAAGGATGTCCGGGCCAGTTAGGAAGAAATCGTAATTGTTATCTGATACTTAATAGCATTGTTGCATTTACTTGTGTACTGCACACAAACCTGCACACTAATGAGTCTATTAAGTAGGGCTGGGTGATATGGCAAATAAATAAATAAAACCTGTATTTTTGAAAATAAATGTATGGACGATTCATGATTTGTTTAGATATTTCAATACAAAAATCACTTTTGATTAGGAAAAAAAATACAAAATGAGAAGGTTGCCCACATTTTGCAAACTGAAAATACACGACTGTATCCTCCTTAAAAATACAAAAAGATATTGTGGTTGAAACAGAGGTCTGAACAATCTTTAAGAAGAATCTGGATGATACTTAACCCTCTGGAATTAATAAAGTACATCAAATCAGAAATCCAAAACGAGGCATTGGGGACAGCCTAGCTATTAGCTAAACAAACGGGCTCGATGGAGTGAATGGTCTCCTGTCGTTTGTCGAATTTCTTATGTTACAGCATGTAGATTCGTCAAGGAAGAAATAATAATAATAATAATAATAATAATAATAATAATAATACATTTTATTTATATAGCGCCTTTCCCATGCTCAAGGCACTTACAGAATATAAGAAAGAACGGCAGGGTATACAGTATATAGCATTGTACAAACCAAATAAATAAATAAAGAAGATTAAAACAGTAAATTCAGAGAAAGCCTAACAGACAACAGAATTGATGGTCTAGCACACACACACAAAGAAAGTGCACACTCTCTGTCATTTTTTTGTGTGAGTAATTTGTTTTAATTATAATTCTTTACATTTATGTAGCATTTTCTCACTACTCAAAGCACCTTTTCATAGTGAATGGGAAGCCACTTTGACCACCACTAATGTGTAGCATCCACCTGGATGATGTGGCGGCAGCCATTTTGGCTCCAGTACACTCACCACACATTAACTGGTAGATGGTGAAGTGGTGAGATAATTAGCCAATTAGAGATGGAGGCCATGGAGGGCAGTTTAGCAGGTGTAAAAGCTAGGGGGCATCACTGAGCCCCAAACACGAACACACAAAACACCCTCAGGTTCAAAACAAACAATTTTTATTACACAAATACCTTTGGAAAACAAGTATATCAGGTTTATCCTTCTTTCTCTTTCTGTCTCCACACTGCTACTCCTCCAGTCGAGTGTTGCCTCTCCAAGCTATCCAAGTGGGCTCCTTTAATGCCAGACCCAGGAGCATTTCTGGTGATGTGCCATAGCCAGTTGGCTGCACTTCTGGGTCATAAGAAAACCAGGGAGCTCTTTTCCCTGGCAGCGCCCTCTACTACCACCAGGGACCCCTAGATGGCTGCACCTCTGGACTCCAACTCCCATGCAGCACTGCTGGTCTCCAAAGTGGAATTCTGTATAATGGACATTGCCACATATTACAGTGGAGGATGAACTTCTCTCTGCTGTCCTCTCTTGCCGTTTCCTGTAACCTTCGGGCATCCCAATCAGGATGGGAATCATAAGGCGCCCCGGCTGGGTATTGCCCCCATTTTGTCCTTCCTTCCATTATGGAATGGTTCCACCTCTATCCTGGGTGGGATGCACAACTGTCCTCTGGGAAATCAAGATACACTCCACTTTATGAAAGATGCCCAGGGATCTTCAATGACCACAGAGAGTCAGGACCTCGATTTTACATCTCATCTGAAAGACAGTGCCATTTTTACTGTAGAGTGTCCCCTCACTGCACATTGGGCATTAGAATCCACATTCAGAGCACAGGGTAAGCGCCCCCTGCTAGGCCTAACAAACACCACTTCCACTACCAACCCAGGCTTTTCTTAAATGGTCTCCCAGACCTGAACAGGTTTAGCTTCAGGTAGATGACCTCTTCTGAAGTGCATGTGCTATGGCTGCCGTAATCTACATTTATGGATCTCATTCTTCTTCCCTGTGACCTCCACATTCCTTTCGCATCACTAACAGGGAACTTTCCTTAAACCTTGCAGGTTTTACCCTCTACAAATTCACTGTTCTTCCATACAGCTCAGACATGCCTTCAGTTACTCCTACAGGTCAGTTTTCTTTCTTTGGTTTTTCCTTCAAATTAGCTTGCAGAGCACATCAGTCAGCTTCTCCCCCCTGCTATAACTTCAGATCTCTGGAGTGACCCTCCTGTAGTGGAATCTCTTACTCCGAGTGTGCTCTGATTGCCCTCTGACTGCTCATTACAGATAGGCTGCTTGTTCTTTACCCCATCGTCACCTGTCCACCACTGCAGGGCAAGATGCCATCATGGACGGCACCAGCATATTCCCACCCCGGCCCCAGATGTGACACATTCTCTTTGGAACGGAATCACTAAGTCTAACTGGATCTAAATAGTAGGGAGTGAACCTTGGGTGGTGCGTGCTGAAGCAGAGTAAAGAAAACCCCAGAGCTGCTGGTCATGGACGGGCTTTATCTTCATCTGTTCCTTTCTCGCATTTGTCCCATTCCGATGGTGATTTCTGTTTTAAGTCCTGAAATGAATTCGATGTGTTGCCACTTTGAATTGCTATCGTCAACACGCAAACTTTGCATTTTACACTGGTTTGTTCAACATCTGATTGTTCACATGTAAACCAGTTCTAGAAAACCGACTTAACATTACAGCCTTTCTTTAGACTGAATCATTTGGAAGAGATGCACAACTCGTTAAAAAATAAAATAAATAAATAAATAAATAAGTGATTTTCTTGTTTGAATGTTACTTTAAAACAGGGCTCACCACCTCCAGTCCTGGAGGGCCGCAGTCGCTGCTGGTTTTCATTCTAACCCCTCTCTTAATGAGTGCTCTGTTTATGCTGCTAATTAACTCCTTTTCCATTCTTTTTAATTGACTTGTTTTTAAAGATTTGTTCCCCTGAATTTCTTCATCGTTTCTCTGAATTGCTTCATTTCTTTCCGTAAATGGCATCCAAACAGAAATGAAATCTGAAGTGAGTGAGCCGACAGAAGACCAACTAAGCCAGCGCCTCAAACTCCAACCAACTTCACTCCAACCAGTTGCTTAATCAGGTGCTGATTCTTGTCGTTAATTAAACCCGTTCTTTAATTCTGTGGTTTGTTACTACTCTAATTGTGCAATAGCAGGCGTTTCTGAAATTGTTGATTTTCACTTTTCTAAGAGCACTGCTAAAATGTTTTGTGGACCTCAGCAGACCGACATTCCTGAGACCGTCACCTTCCTTTATTTTCAGATATTGTATGATGGACACCAGTTGTTTTGGCTCATTTCGTATCTCATTATTGTTTGGCTGCTAATTAAGGAAAAAAGAAACAATTCAGGGGGCGGAGTCTTCAAGTGTAAGTCAATTAAAATGATTTCAAATTAAGTTAATTAGCAACATAAACAGGTCACTAATTAATAAGATGGTTAGAATGAAAAACTGCAGCCACCGCGGCCCTCCAGGACCAGATTTGGGGACCCCTGCTTTAAAACATTCATTCAAACTAAATGATTTAATTGAAACAAATGCACAGCCCTACTGTTACATATTAAACAGTTAGGTAATTAGTGTTTTGTTTTTTTCAGATATCCTCAGTAGACTGTTACAGGGGCTTGAGAGATTTTTTATTGATATATGCTGAAATTAATTGGATGACTTAGCAATGCATTACGGTATTATGTTTCCCATTGAGGATAATGGAATGGAGTCTTCCTCCATATGAAAATTTCCTGACAGATATTTCCAAGGATCATCATCTGTTAGGATAACAAGAGATACGGTGGCGTGCAAAAGTATGGGCCCCCTTGCTTAAAATGTCTGCTACTGTGAATAGTGAAGTGAGCAGAAGATGCACGGATCACCACAAGGCATCAAGTTAAAAGTGACACATTTCTTTTCACCATTGTATGCCAGATTAGTGTTTTGCTTTTGTTTTGTACAATTGTACACTGAAACAAAGAAAAGGAGCCCCATGCAAATGTTTGGGCACCCCCAAGATATTTGAAGTCTCAGATAACTTTTCCCAAGGTGGTCTCAGATCTTCATTAGCTCACTAAGACTATGACTTGTTCACAGTCATTATTAGGAAACCCCCGGTGATGCATGTACAGTATATCAGGGTGGTACTTGACTTTCAATGAGGTGCAACTCACTCTTTACATCAATTCAAGGAGTTCAGAGAACCAACCCATTTAAATTGATATTTATTTGTTTAGCAGACAATTTTACCCAAAGGGATTTGGAAGTTAGGCCAACGCAATGGAGTAACATCAGCCTAGTGACTGCTTTGAACAAGGGTGCCAGAACAGATTCTAAAAGTTGATCACTACAAGTGAAGAACCATAAAGCTAGCACAACAAGAGAACATCAGTTAACAATATATGAGAGAATCACAGAACAAAAAACATTAATTAACAATTTGACTGACATTCACAGTTTTCAGTCACTTCTTAAACACATTGAAGAAGTCAGCAATTTGGATGGTGGTCAGCAGCTCATTCCACCAACTAGGAGCTACACATGGATTGAGATTTGATACCATGCAGAGTTGGCATCATCAGACGTTGTTCATGGGCAGACCTGAGTGGGCTTCAATCTTAAATGCACTTCCTCTTAATTTCCACTGGTGTCCTCGAGTATGTGGTTCACTCTTAAGTTGAACGAATTCAGCTGGATCAATGGTATCAGTGCCTTTGAGGACTTTGAAGACCTGGATTAGGTCCCCACATAGTCTCCTCTGTTCTATCACAGTAGGTAGGACATGTCAGTAAGTTCTGGGATGCAGGGCCACTTTAACATATGGGCACTGGCTGGAGCAAAGGGGCCCAGGATGTTTCTGATGCCTATGTATGTTTCTATTTTGATATCAAAAGAGGTGCCCCAGAGCATGACTTTGCCCAGGGGCTTATGATGCTGGCAAGATGTTCTTTGGTTGATCTTCTCTGCACGGCTTCAAGTGCTGCTATGTCTTTCTTGTAGGATGTTGGCCAGAATTTCCCACAATACTTCAGATGTGGTCTCACTAGTGAATTATATAGTCCAGACATAACACCCCAGATTTATGGTCAAAATATATCTGTATATGTTTTCCAATAATTATCGGTGTCTCCCAGTGGCATCTATTCTATGTCAACGCAATTTTTGTACAGGCTTGAGAAGCTGGATGCAAGAAAAGT
This sequence comes from Polypterus bichir lapradei, assembly GCA_026402145.1. Classification (NCBI taxonomy): domain Eukaryota; kingdom Metazoa; phylum Chordata; class Cladistia; order Polypteriformes; family Polypteridae; genus Polypterus; species Polypterus bichir. The sequence goes on from JANRMT010062791.1 coordinate 204,483,549, forward strand.
AGTTGGCTTAAATCCAGCACAGCAGTTGTTTATAGTTTTGAATAAAAATGTTTGAATAGAGGAGTGAGAGGAAGCTTGCAATCAAAGCGGCTGGTGCAGGTGTTTCTGGGGGTTCTTAGGATTCTGCGTGCCAGTGTTACCTCAAATGGTGTCGGCAGGAATTGGGCTATTTGAAGATGAGGACTTCATATTTCATCCCTTATCATATTTCTTACCATTTGCATTTATACTGTACGCATGCCTTTCCTTTTTCTGACTGTTGCCACTATACTTTCTTTCCTTTTCTTTGAAGGCAAGTAAGGTTTACTTTGACTGACTGACGGTCCAATCGAACAAACTGTTGATTAGAAAAAAAAAGTTTTAGTTTTACGCGCTTAACTTATATCGGCTCTTGAATCATTACAAACTTTCAAGCAAGAGAAAGCTTTTTTTGTCTTAAATGTTCAAACGGATTACACTTTACAAATTATTTTTTTTAATCATCCTTTCATCGTTTGAAAGGAGAACTCGGCACTGAGACGGAAAAGACTGACAGCCGCGCGCAGCTTCGAATAAACCGAAGCGAGCAATGCGCGTGCACGTAAAAGGCGGCACATGCAACGTGCCTAGTGACGTCATCAAGCGCGACGAAAACAGACAGGAGTAAAGAGGAGGCGGTGGAATAAACAGTGGGCTCTTGCCGTTGTTTGTGTCAGCTTTATCGTTATCATTTGGAGACAGAGGGTAAGTTATACGTGTTCGGATCCGTCTCTTTATGGATGGGAGCTTTTTTATTCGTTTTCGTATTCAGTGGTACAGAACTTGAATAACGGCCAAGAGAAGCGTAAAGGAGACTGATCGAGGGATTATTTCTTTTGCATTGTGCAGTTCCCGAGGGGATAGGAAGTCGTCGGGTGTTTACAAGTGAGAAAGGAGTGCAAACAAGTTTAGAAAGAATCCTTTTACCGGGGGACAGACAGACAGAAGGTAAGTGCACGGGGTCTGGGGAAGACACTTAATGGATGTGAGAGTTTTCAGTAATGCACGCGACTTGAATGAGGGGCGAGCAGCGCGTTCGTGTCTTATCAGCCCACCGCCGAGCTATGCTCGAGTGAATCCCCCGTGGCTTCTTCTTTGTTATTCAGCGGTGTTATCGCTTCACCTCAAGTAATCGAGTCCCGTCTCTTCCTTATATTGTCGTCTCCTCCTCCTCCTCCTGTTTGTTCCTTTCCGTGTATTCCTTCAGTCGTGCCCTTCTCGAATCATTGACTTCGTACACGAAGCTCTTTGATTTCTGCCTCCCTGTCTTTATTCAGTTCGTGTTGTGCAGTTCAAAGTGATTGTGGAAAAGAATCCCAATACGAGCTCAAGAAAGAAATATATATAAGTGAGAGAAAATTCTAGTGCCATACTCTTACTCCTCCGTTAACTGTAGAAGCATAAATTGAATGTTAACTGGCAAGAGTTTGGGTATCTGTGTGTCAAATGGTCTAAATGCGCTTTAATCCCGTTTAGCCGGCATATATGTATATTCGAGGGTTGTTTAATAGTTTATCCAGCAGACTATGAAAGTAAAATCTGATGGTCAATTTCGCCTCATTACTTTTCAGTGCAATCCCTCTTGACGTTAACACACTTGCTCCATTTCCCTATTGTAATTTAATCCGTTTGGAATTGAAGGATTCATCCCTGGTTCTCAATCCAACCTGTTATCTCTTTGAAGTCATTATTGTTACGAAATCTGCATCCATGTAGCAATGTCTTCAAAAAGAAAATAGTCATTGGGGACCAGGGGCCTCATGTATAAACGGTGCATACGCCCATGCTCACATCGTGATGTATAAAACCTAAATTTGGCGTAAAGCAGGCAGACGTGTGGTCCGGTCCCAACCTCTGGAAATGACCCTCTATGTGCCGCAGCCAGGTGTTACGTGGGCGACCCCTTGGCCTGGTCCAGCCACTCATGTCCCCAACAATGAGGATCTTACGAGCCGGATCACCCTCGGGGGGAAACGTGGCTCATGGACATAGTGCTGTAACTGACACTCCCTCACAATGCAGGTAAGGTGCCTCATTCGGGACTTCATGAGCAACTGATCATTTGACACAAAGTCAAACCAACGGTACCCAAGGATTTTCCGGAGAGACAGTTTTAGTGTGAATTCTACGTATGGCGTTTTGCGTGAGGCCTCAGGTCTGGACTGTAAGGTGGATGGCTAAGCTCTCCAAAGTTACACTCCTTGTTAGCAGTCTTTGGTTTTTGGGTCAGTGTGGTGTTGGGATGCAGTTGCACACCCATCGACAGTTTCCCATGATGTTTCTGTTTGATGGCCTCATGTAATGAATTCATTGTGGAAGGGTAGGTTTCACTAGTGATGTTTGACTTGTGTGACATGAGTCCCAACATCAGAACAGCCCAGAAAACTGTCACCATGGCTTTCTTGGGATTTGGAGACCCCTCATGCTTCCGTTCAATCTCCTCTTATTTGGTGTCAGGGTCATAGTGGTGAATCCATGTTCCATCACCAGTAACATTCTATAAGAAAAGGTTAGTGGAATTTTCTTAAAGAAGGCCCAAATTCTGGTGATGTTCTTTCTGATCCGGTGTCAGTATGTAGGGAACTCTTTGGGAGCTGACCTTTGACATCATCAAATGAATCTGGATGACTGTGGAAACTGCGCCAGTTGAAATGCCTACTTCATATGCCATAACATTAAACTTAACTCTTAAATCTTCCATAGTCACAGCCTCCACTTTTTAGGGCATTTCCTGTGAAGATGCCTCCACTGGATGGCCCTGTGTGAAGGGTTCATCTTGTTGCCCACTGCCTCCTGACTCGGACTTGTCCATGTGTGGCAGTGAGTGGGCTTCTTTTTAAACCAATGCTTCCGGTGTCATGTTGTATCTTCCAAGAACCATAAGGAAAGTAGTGAGGAATGCACCCTCTAACATTACCCATGGAACCTGTCAGGGCTGCACTTTCGGACTCCCAAGCATCTCGACTGGATTCCCATGTGAGGACCACTGCCACCTGTCATATTGGGGATTGAGCTGCTCCTGACTCTCGGCTATCTCCAGTCCTTCCATTAATTAACACTAACTGGATACAAAGTTATTTATTTGTTCCACCGGTCAATCCGTCTACGTTGTCGTGCTGAATTTCCGCCCGGGCAATGGCGTCTTCTCTTTTCAGGCCAGGATGCCCGTACTCCTCTGACACTGTTTAACAATGAAACGGTAGAATGAGAGAATGTTTAAAACGTTTATTACCCAAACTCGATTCTTTTCTGTTTTTCCAGTAGCTGCTACTGTGCAGTACTGAATAAAAGTAAACTGCCTAAACACGCCTAAAGCACCAGAGTAGGCTTTGAAGCCAGCCCTGAACAATATAAAGTTTTACTACTTGGCCCACCTGCCTAAGGTAAAGTCAACCCTGATGGAGGATCGCAGGAATCGTGGAAAAGAGGGGTACTTTCATCGGATTGGCTGGCCCAGCGCTGTTTCAGCCATAGAATGGCCAAATGGGGGAGACAGCTTGATGGCTGAGGTCTCCAGGACTCTAAACAAATCCAAATCATATTATGGGATATCATCTACAGTTGAATTCTGCTCCATTCTTGTAAATATTTTATTTTTATACTGTATTGAGGATTTATTCTGTGCATGTTCTTTATGACACCCACTGCATGCCCAACCTACCTGGAAAGGGGTCTAAATTTGAACTGTCTTTCCTGTGGTTTCTTCCATTTTTTTAATTTTTTTTTTTTTAAAAGGAGTTTTTCCTGTTGTCTTCTTGGAGAGTCAAGGCTGGGGGGTTGTCAAGAGGCAGGGCCTGTTAAAGCCCATTGCAGCACTTCTTGTGTGATTTTAGGCTATCTATACTAATAAAAGGCAAAGCCCTCACTCACTGACTGACTGACTGACTGACTCATCACTAATTCTCCAACTTCCCGTGTAGGTAGAAGGCTGAAATTTGGCAGGCTCATTCCTTACAGCTAACTTACAAAAGTTAAGCAGGTTTCATGTCAAAATTCTGCGCGTAATATTCATAACTGAATCCTACTTACGTACATATATACGTCCATAGCCTGCAGCTCGGTCGCCGTGTGAGGCGGAGTTGTGTCCCCCATCACCACGCCTCCCATGTAATTGACTGCCTGCCCTTATAAGGCCGTCCGTCAGCAGCAATCCAAGCTGTGAGAAAACAGTACAAAGGAGGTGTGTCAGACGTCGTGGTACATTTTCTGATACAGCTAGACGAAAACAACTACATGATGCTGCCGCCAAATACTCGCAGAAAAATTCACAAGTTCATAGAGACGCTGCCGCCAAATACTCGCAGAAAAATCCATAAGTTAATAGACATGCTGTCGCTAAATACTCGCAGGCAATTCCACAACTTCATAGAGACGCTGCCACTAAATACTTGCAGACAAATCCACAACTTCATTGAGACGCTGTCACTAAATACTTGCAGGTGATTCCACAAGTTCATAGACACGTTGCCGCTAAATATTCGCAGGCAAATCCACAAGTTAATACCGGGAAGTACCGATTTGGGTGGTGAATACTTCGATGAATGAAACCTTTTATCTTTACAACGGTTGACAAACACGGAATGTAACTTGAACACAACACATCCTCCAAATACGAACCTGATTGAAAGAAATAATGATAATCAAATCCTTGATGACAGCAACACTCATAACAGTGATAAAACAATTACATTGACAATCATGTTACGTTATTTTTAAAATGTTTCCTTTTCTTTTTCATAACTTCTTTAACACACTACTTCTCCGCTGCGAAGCGTGGGTATTTTGCTAGTACAAAAATAAATTGTATTGTACTTCTGACTTTGCTCTACCATCTTGTAAGCATAAAACCCTAGATGACAACATTACAGCATGCAACAAATTATCAGTAATTTAAATACAATACAATACAATACAGTTTATTTTTGTATAGCCCAAAATCACACAGGAAGTGCCACAATGGGCTTTAACAGGCCCTGCCTCTTGACAGCCCCCCAGTCTTGACTCTCTAAGAAGACAAGGAAAAACTCCCAAAAAAACCTTGTAGGGAAAAATGGAAGAAACCTCGGGAAAGGCAGTTCAAAGAGAGACCCCTTTCCAGGTAGGTTGGGCGTGCAGTGGGTGTCAAAAGAAGGGGGTCAATACAATACAATACACAGAACAGAACAAATCCTTAATACAGCATAATAATAAAAATTTTAGAAATACAGAAATCAATTTGACAATGTGCAATGTTTTTAATTAAAGGTCAGGCACAAAAACATTCAGCACCAGCTGCCCCCCAAGGCTGTGTGCTGAGTCCTCTGCTCTACACCATGTTTACCTAGGACTATGTGGCCTCTCAGAACAACACCAGCACCTGTTTCAATTTGCTGATGACACTACAGTCATAGGGTTGATTACTGGGTGGGGGTGAGGTGGAGGCAGAATGTAGGACAGAGGAGGCAGGACTTGTGGCCTGGTGTCAGGAAAACAACCTTTCCCTGAATACAGATAAAACCAAGGAGATGATTATCGACCCAAGGAAGAGGAAGCTGCAGCACACTCCCATTTACATCGGTGAGGCTGAGGCGGAGAGAATAGTAATCTTCAAATTCCTTGGAACCCACATCAGTGAGGACCTGACTTGGTCTTACAATACACAACTCATTAACTGAGCACACAAAAGACTGTTCTTTCTGAGGAAGTTGAAGAAATTTGGCATGCCAACCAAAATTCTCACCAGTTTCCACAGGGGTACAATAGAGAGTGTTCTCACTCTCTATTATCGTATGGCACGGTAACTGCTCCTTGCAGGAAAAGAAGGCACTCCAGCGTGTAATTAAAACTGCACAGCACATCTGTGGGGCAACCTTCTCCTCCTTACAGGACATCTACACTTGTAGGGCGTGCAACATAATTAAAGACAATACTCATCCTCAACACATGCTTTTCACGCTGCTTCCCTCAGGGAGGCGCTACAGGAGTGTGAAATCACACACCACAAGACTGACGCATAGTTTTTTTCCCCACAAGCAATCAGACTCCTCAACAGTGCTAAAAGTTAAAGTCACAACTCATAGCCTCAAAAATGGACTGCTGCGGTATTTCATCAGGCACCTTATTTTGTAATCTTATAATTGTAATTGCTATTTTTTTTTATACTTGTCTTTCTGTCTTTGTATATGAAGATGAGCAAGCAAAGTAAGAATTTTATTACCTGGTTTTAATGTGTTTTTACTGTGTATACGACATTAAACTTCTTGTATCTTAATTTGAATAGAGTTATTATACACACACATTCTGTATAGCAAACATTGTGTAAATATATACCAGGCGTCTGCATATTTTAGCACAAAATTCAATCTGCCATTCAATCTACAAACACAGTGGGCAGCAGAGTACCTTGATGAGGTAGTGATGGTGGTGGTGCAGATCACCGCCACAGACAAACTAGAAAAGAGCAAAGTACAGATTAGTATGGGACTGCAGAACCCAGAGGAAAATGATAATTCAATGGCCATATAGACTAATAGAGATACATCCAAAATGTAGCTACTAAAAAGCCATTTTAAAATAATGTTTTTTTTTTTTTTTTTTTTTTTTTTTTAAATTATTCTACCATATTAGCCTGGCAAATTTCTATTGGTAAATTTCTTCCAAATTTTAGGTGCATAACAGCAAAATGGCCTCCCCACCACATCTTTTCAGGTTGGCTCTTGGAATTATAAGCAGACCTTCATTTGAAGATCTGAGGTTCCAACTTGGAGTGTAAGGGGACGGACATTCAGAAATATTGGACTGGGCAAGATTACTTAAGGCTTTGTAAACCATTAGTAGGATTTTAAAGTCCGTTCTAAATGACACGGGTAACCAGTGTAACGACGCTAAAACTGGTGTGACGTGCCCAGATTTTCTTTTCCTAGTTAAGATTCTGGATGTTGCATTCTGCACTAATTGCAACCGATTGATGTCTTTCTTGGGTACTAAGATTGTCTTAACTTCAACTTCATGGCCTAGTAGTTTTTTTTTCCCCAGATTTCCACAACTCTTTGCATAAAGAAGTGCTTCCTGGCTTCAATCGTAAATGCATTTCCAGTGATGTCCTCATGTATGCAATTCACACTTAAGCTGAAAGAATGTTGTTGAATCTCTTTTATCAATGCCTTTGAGGATTTAAATAGCTGGATGAGGTTCCCCAAGCTCAGACTAGACAGGCCTAACTCTTTGGGTAAATCACAGTAGGACATGTTCTCGACCTCAGAGATGTACTTGGTTGCTCTCCTCTGCATATCTGCTGTGCTATGCCTTCTTTTTTGTACAGTGGTGACCAGAACTGCACACAATACTCCAAATGTCTTCTCACCAGTGCATCCCATAAACTAAGCATAACTTTCCTTGATTTATAGTCAACAGTTCTTGCAATGTAGTATAACATTTTATTAGTCTTTTTAAATTGCTTCTGCACGTTGCTTAGATGACGGAAACGTTTCCGCATAAACCAACATTTGAAGAATGTAGCTCAAATTACTTTACACAATGTTAAAGGAAGTTGCAAGAAAAAAATGTTAACATATTAGAGAGAGATAAGAATACAAATGAATACAAGACATATCAAAAATAGTCGATAAGAATTCATCAATATGCCCTCAGGTTTACATTACATCTAAAAGGTCAACCTGTAACCATTTTGAATGGATGTAGCCTTAGCTAAGAGAAGTCATCAGGTGGTCACCAACCTTCACGGAGTGTTATAACCCTTGGCCACAGCACTTTTCATTTAGCAAGTCCGCAGTGGTGGTCAGTCACTGCCCCCCAAGTACTTTCTCCTAAACCAGAGGCAACAGAGGGCTCCTTCTCCCAATCTCCTGCTCTGATGGTTTTCTCTTGTGGACTCTCACTGCAATTCTTGTCAGCAGACTTCACACCAACTGAGGTGTGTAGCGTGTGGCTGGGGCAAAGACACTACTCGGCAAGTCAGAATCAGGAGGAGAAAAAGAACAGAATTGTGTTCTGTTTTGTAGTGCGGTGCTTTGGATTGTGCTAAATTTGTGGGAAACCGGGGAAGGGGGGACCCCTCTGTTTAGTCCAAATAGTGAATACTGCTGACCCACAACTGTGGGAGGTGGTGGTCTTGTTTTAGCCAGTTGGACCTTCACTCCACTTCCAAGTTTGTCTTTCACTTAATAATTTAACATGAATAATGATGTGTTTCTGTCACCATGTTCTAGTCCTTTGTTCTCTGAAATCTCAAACCTGACGTAAACCTTAACTAGAAGGGCTGTTATAAAACTTACATGTCTTTAGATCTTAATAGTTCAGTTTCTGTGGACTTAAATTTTGTTCTTTCCACAGAGAGAAAGGAAAAGCTGCTCTTTACTGTAACGTCTAGATGGATGTGAAAGAAGAGACGTGTGAGGCTGACATAAATATCATGGAGCAGTGGGCTGTACATGTTAAGGTGGAGGAGGAGGACGACAGTGGATGGGATTCTGTCCACCTTAAACAGGAGAGGCTGTGCATTAAAGAAGAAGACTGTGACCTGGGGTCAGTGGGCATTAAAGAAGAGGCAGAAGAGATGACCGTTAGCATTAAGACGCACAAATATGAACGTGTTGAGGAAGACGACCTTCCTGATGGGTGTCAAGATGGAGGAGTGGCCGGGTTTGTCTCAACTCAGGGCAGACGCTGTTCTTCCATCAAAGTGAAGTCTGAATCGTTACAGTCGGACACAAAGAGGACTGACGAGGTTCCATCTGTCAGAACTCTGGAAGATCAGACACCACCTACAAATAAGTCTGGAGAAAGTAAGTGTGAAGTAAATGTTAATATTGTAAGGTTCATGTGCTAACATTTTAAGCCTGTCCATGGTAAAGAATGCTGCATGAAAGGATTGTTGAGCCCACTGGATCTCCCCAGATTTCTGTATCAAATCCTCCTAACAATGTGCTGTGTCTTCAAGTAAGCCAGGACAACAGGCTGACACAATTGTACTAAAGTAATAAGACAAAGACCATTGCTAGTTAGATTTTCCCAATTAGATTATTCTTTTTGGTTTACTTCCTTTTTTACATTTTCTTTATTGTACCTTTTTAGATTCTGTTTGGAGAGTATAAGAAAACTTCTTCTTCTTCTGGCTGCTCCCATTAGGGGATGCCACAGCGGATCACCTTCTTCCATATCTTTCTGTCCTCTGCATCCTGATCTGTTACACCCATCACCTGCATGTCCTTTCTCATTACATGCATAAACCTTCACTAAGGCCTTCCTCTTTTCCTCTTCCCTGGCAGCTCTATCCTTAGCATCCTTCTCCCAATATACTCAGCATCTCTCCTCTGCACATGTCCAAACCAGAACAATCTCGCCTCTCTGACTTTGTGTTTTAATTGGGAAAATGGTTCAAGGGGTTCTTTAGAGTAAGTGGGCAAAAATCTGAGAGAAAAGTTCTGATACTTCAGTAAAATTTACTTATTCAATTATAACATATAAATACATATGAATAGTATAATGTAGTAACAACAGACATACAGAAACAAACTTATGCTTACAATAATATCAAAGGACCCAGAGCCATCATCCTAGACCAGTAGACTGAGGGAGCAGACATGTCCGTCTCGTCCGAGGATCAACTCGTGAGCCTGGTCCAATACCGGGCGGTGTGCACTTTCCCCACGGTTGAGCTTCCGAAGAAACTGAGGGCGGAACCTTCCCTTATATACTAATTGAGTGTCCTTGCCCAAAAGCGGCTTACGTGGAAGCAGTGTATGCAGAAGTGATCAGTTTCAGCACACACCCCCTCCCACGAGACACGGTGTTGTTTTTCCTCTACTTGGCCCTGACTGAGGCGGTGCCTAGTACTAGAAGACACACAATAATATGCTTACATGCAATAAAAGCCTCTCGAAGTGAAAAACAAGCCCTTACATGGCAGAACATTCCTGGCTGTTTTTCCAAACATTAGTCCTTGCAGTTGGTTTTGCACTGAAGCGATCAACGCCCATCTGTGAACTTTATTTTACCACTGCTAATGCAGAGAAAAATCCTTCTATTACACTTTGTCTCCCAACCGTCCAACTTGAGCTGACCCTCTGATGTCCTCATTTCTAATCCTGCCCATCCTCGTCACATCCAATGCAAATCTTAACATCTTTAACTCTGCCACCTCCAGCTCTGTCTCCTCTTTTTTTAGTCAGTGCCACCGTCTCCAACCCATATAACATAGCTGATCTCTCAGCTGCTGATACCCGTCTGTCACAAATTATTCCTGACACTCTTCTCCACCCACTCCACCCTGCCTGAACTCTTTTTCACCTTCACCAACTCCTCCCAGCATCCTCACCATTCCACTGACCTCCCTCTCATTTACACACATGTATTTTGTCTTGTTCCTACTGACCTTCATTCCTCTCCTCTCTAGAGCAGATCTCTACCTCTCCAGGGTCTCCTCAACCAGCTCCCTACTATCACTACAGATCACAATGTCATCAGCAAACATCATAGTCCACAGGGACTCCTGCCTAATCTCGTCTGTCAACCTGTCCATCACCATTGCAAATGAGAAAGGGCTCTGAGCCAATCCCTGATGTAATCCCACTTCTGTCACTCCTACTGCAGACCTCACCACGGTCACACTTCCCTCGTACATATTCTGTACAACTCTTACGTACTTCTCTGCCACTCCCGACTCCCTCATACAATACCACAGCTCCTCTCGAGGCACCCTGTCATATGCTTTCTCCAGGTCCACAAACTCCTTCTCCTTCTCCTTCTGGCCTTCTCTATATTTTTAAATAGTTTACTTAGCCGTTATTAACTTCGATCTAATCATTTGAATTACTATAAGTGTAAATTGGTGTTTGGTATATTCATGATTTCAATCCCGCCTGTCACACAAACTCATGCTGGCCTTCACCCAAGGAGTGTGCCCTGCCTGCATTTTCTTGTAGATCTAGCTCAGGGTGACACCAGACGTGAGCCGTTAAATTTAAGAGACAGGAAAAAAACGAACCCGACCTGCCAGCCGGCATCTCTTACACACTGTCTTCATGTGCACTGGCGTAGCAATGGATTGTACAGTTGTGCAAAGCACAAGGGCTTACGAGCTTAGGGGGCCCACTCAGAGCCTTGTATTTTAAAAAAAAAATGTTAATAACGTAACTAAAACAGCGGTGCCACTGTCTCAATGCAGTGGCTTCAGCGTTCAATGTCCTGTTACCATGAACTCTGACCTCGATGGCTGACTTTTTGTATGCTCCTGCCGATCTTCTCATTGAACGCTATACTGTTGCACCAACATTTCACCGGCGTTTTGCGCTCAATTGTTGTCGTTTCATGCGTGTTTTCAATCCGTCCTGTCAACCAAGTCGACAGTTTTCGAAAGTAGCTGAACTGTTGCTGATAGATCACTGTGCACCGTCGTCTACGTTCAGTGACGTTTGCATGGCTTACATGTTACTGCTGACTACGCCAATGACTGTTGCTGCATGTGAACAATCATTCTTCAAGTTAAAACCCATCAAAAACAACCTCCAAAGCACCCTGTAGCAAGACAGACGTAGTGGCTCGGCTGTACTTTCATTCAAAAATGAGTGTGTCAGACAACTTGACGTGCCAAACATTGTTGAGAGTTTTGCACAACAGAAGGCACGCAAGCGAGTATTTTATGGTACCCGCTGTGGCAAACCCTTAACGGGAGCAGCTAAAAGAAGAAGTGATATTATAAGTCATATGATTTGTGACTTCTCAGTCAGTTCCATTTTTGTAGGAGGAGGAGGTTAGGAGCAGGCACTGATGCAGTGCATTGCCGCACCCATCACACGACAAACCAACTCAGGATCCAGATTAGGACCCGAGTGCAGCCATGTAATGGGTGACACCTCAGCACCACACTAGTTCATTTTTGTACACTTTAACAGTTGCTTTACTGTGCATTAGTGTCACTGCTGTGAGGATTTGTGAGTGTCACCACTTTATGATGTCCCTTTTCTCAGAACTTGCGTATAACAGGTCGATTGTGTAGTAGTATCCTGTCAGCCGGTGTTACAAATTGAAATGGCTTCATTTTATACCACAAAACAGTTTGTACTTTCTAGCTTAGGTTTCATTTTAATCATCTTCTTTCCTTCACAAAGTTGTCTTGGAAAAGTAAGTGGGTCTACATTTTTCATATATTTATGTGTTACTACTGCTACTACCCACACCTCCCACACTCCATTTCCACAGTTTATTTTTGCTACCACACAGCGGCTGTAATAAAGCGATTTAAAAACTTATTACAAATTTCATGGTTGTCACCAGTGTGTGATCTGATAGTGATACGGTCGCGGATGCCACTGCCCAGCCGGCCCCTAGGATCTAGTTGCGAATAAGTTACTAACAGTTATGCTAGACAGGAGGGGCCCACCACAAGGCGCTGCATGGGGGACAGCTACGACACTGCTCATGTTCGTCGGGAAGTGTCGGAAATACAAGCTTCCCAGTAAGAATTTCACACAAACACCCTTCATTTGTGGTAGCTCCCATTAAGACAATATGGAAATCATCTTTATTACCTTCATTAATTTTCATGCAACTCTGATTTATCTTATCCAATCAATACATAAAATATAAATTGTCCCAGTGGAAAATGATGTTTGGCATCTGCGGCTTACTTGGAGCAAACCAATAAACACTTCATGTGTTGGCTTTGCAACTACCTTTCCTAAGGTTGGTGTATTAGGGTGGTTGATGTGCCCCACTGACCGTTAACACTAGAATCCTTGAAGCCTATGAAAATGCTCGTAATCCCGGCTCACCTTAAATTCCTTTGCACCGCTCTGTCAGCGTCTTTTGTGTTGTAAATATGTCGATCAGCACAATTAGCAAGCAGCCTGCTATCCCATCACCCCACCAACGGAGCTCAGCTCGGACAAAACGTTCTCCCAGCTCAAGCCTGGAGTTGTAGAGGGTAAATAATACAGTGGAACCTCGGTTCACGAACGTCTCGGTACACGTACAAATCGGTTTACGACCAAAAAGTTCACCAAACTTTTGCCTCGGTTCATGACCACACACTCGGTATACGAACAAGCCAGTTTCCCTTTTGGTTTGTGCGCGCCGATGATTTCCACACGTGTTGCATTGTTCTCGGTCAGATGTGCGTGCTTGCACGTGCGTGCGTGCTTTCACTGTGAACTCTTTGTGCTCTATTTCATTTCCCTTCCGGTTCGCACACGCCGATTACTGTATTTAAGCACGTGTTCAGCCTCTCCCTGTTCATTGTTCTCAGTCAGATGTGTGTGCTTTACCTGTGAACTCTTTGTGCTCTACAGTATTTTGTGTGCTTTTGCAGTTAACCATGGCTTCTAAGCACTGTAACCTCCTCTCCACCCAGTTCCTCCTCACTTCATGCCAAAACTCGACTCATGCAAGGTTAGTTTTCTTGGTGGTTTATGGTTAGTTTTTGTATTACAGTTTTTCAAATGTTCATTTTTCGGTTCGTAGCGTGAACTGTTGCAATGTTACTTTTCTTGGTTGTTTATTAAATTACCGATTTTTCAAATGTTCTTTTTTTTCCCCCTGTGCTTAAAACTCATTTGAAAAAAAAAGTGTTTACAGCGATTGGGTCGTAAGGCTATTAGCGTGAACACCTGCAATGTTACTTTCTTGGTTGCTTGTGGTTGGTTTTTAAATAAAGTTCGGATTTGTTCTAATGTTCCTTTTTTTTTTCCCCCCTGTGTTTAAAACTCATTTAAAAAAAGTGTTTACAGCGATCGGGTCGTAAGGCTGTAGCGCGAACTCTTGCAATGTTAGTTTTCTCTGTTGTTCAAGGTTTTCTCAGTGTTTTTACATTTAGTTTACTATTACGATGTGCATTCTATGGTGTAATTAACTATATTTGTGCTTAAAAATGTTTAAAAAAAAATTATATTTACATACAGTTCGTATAGTCTGGAACGGATTAATTGTATTTACATACAATCCTATGGGGGAAATTGCTTCGGTTCACGACCATAATTCGTTCCAAAACTCTGGTCGTAAACCGAGGTTCCACTGTATATCGTTATTTGGAACACGTGCATTTCATGTGTGTTCCATGTCTACAAAGATCTGGGTAAGTGTAGGATGACAGGAAATGCGAGAAATGCAAGAAATGTGGAACACATACCTAAAGCAGAAACTTTCCATGTTACACTAATAATGACAACTCCAAATATCAAACATGTGCGCTTTTATTCAAGAATATAATCAGAGGGGGGGAAAAATCAATTTACATGTTGTTGTTGTCGGTGAGTTACAAACCCAACCTTAATGTCCATCGACAGAAAGTTAATTCATATTCTTGAGTGGTGCAGAGGTTTGAGCTACTGCCTTATAATAAAAAGGTTGCCGGTTCAAGACTAGGCGTTTTACGTTTTGAGTAGTGAGCTGCTATTATTATTATTATTATTATTGTTTATATAATAAAAACATACATTTGATTTGAGTCTAACACCCAGTATAAATTTTGGCTACTTGTGAAAGTTAGCGCTTTATTTTTATTATTCAGTTTTATTCTCTCACTGACGTTCACGTGGTACAACGAACTTGCCTCTCCCTCTCTGAGTTGATGGCATTTATCTTCATTCTTTTCATAAGAGCAGCGGTGTTGCTGATGTCTGCTCAGAACTATTTGCTGTACTGGCAATCAAAGATATGATATCCCCTGATGGCTATTGGACTAGACAAAGGCAGGACCATAACAACAGACAGCTTCTTCACAGTACTTTCACTGGCTAATAGACTGATGCACTCTGCTTGGCACCGTAAAGTAAAATGGGAATTCCATCTACAGCTAAAGTCACTTTGGTACGCGAGCAGTTTGCCACACTAGCGTTTAGATCTGACAGGGCCATGCTGGTCCACTGTGGTGACCCTTAACTGGAGCAGTAAAAAGAAGAAGTGATGACGGAAACTGAAGAGTATCATTTGCATACTCTTTGTATACAATTCTCAATTGCAAAACTCACTAAAAGGAAAATTCCTGGAAAATCAATTTTGAGGGAACTAATGGCTCATGGCTAGTAATTTATTTTTTAATTCTAATTTATTTGTACAGTAAAAAAAAAATAAGATGAATGGATGCAGTTGCCACATCCACGGAAGCCAAGATAGGACGTGCAATATCATTATTTTTTTAAATTGTTTCCTGTAGATAATGGACTAATTTTATCGAGATCTCGAGAAGACGAACTTGGTTTCCTCAAGATAACGGAATAATTTTATCGAGATCTCGATAAAACAAAAAATCTTGTTTTCTCGAAATTATGAAATAATTGTATCTAACGTTTTAATGTTTAGCTTATTGAACCCATGTCCTGTTTGAAATGGCAGGAGAGCAGCACTGTATTGACCAGAGTGTCACATTTTTGTTTGTTCAAGGGCTGACACAGGCTGAAATATGTTTATACCTTAGTTTAGAAAATAATAACGTTAGCGTCCATCATTTAAGAAGATGGTTAGCAAGGCTTCAGCTGTATAGGCATAGACTGAGACAGGAGCAAAGGTTTTAGTTTCGTTTTGTGTTGGTAAGGCCAGCAGAGGACTCTTACCCTATGTTTTTTTTGTGCGAGTCTCCCAATGTCTCAGTGCAGTGTTGGGACACTTTGCCATGAAAATGACGCAGCCCTTTGGATGAGATGTAAAACTGAGGTCCTGGCTCTCTATTGTCATGAAAGTTCCCTGGGCATCCTTCATAAAAAGTAGGGTGTATCCCAATGTCCTGGCTAAATTGCCCACCATGGCCTAGTCATTCTGGACTACTAATCAACCCTGGTCTCTGATTGGCTAACTTTGTCACCACTTCGCCACCTAACAGCTAACATGTGGTGAGTGTACTGTGCAAATATGGCTGCAGCCGCATCATTCAGGTGCATACTGCACATTAGTTGTGGTTGAAGTGGCTTCCCACTCACTACATAAAGTGCTTTGAGTAGTGAGAAAAGTGATATATAAATGTAAAAATTTTTTTTTTTTCTAGTGATTATGTTAACATGATGAGTATTTGTAATAAAGAAAGTACAATTAACATCTTGAGGGTCTGTCCACGTCTGTTGCAAATCCTTATGCTTGTAAAGGATTGTCCATAACTTCACCCAGCATTAATTTAATGTTATGAATTATTGTCAATAATAGGACACTGAATTAAAAAATAATGTTTTGTTTTTCTTTTTAAACTTCAGGAATCAAACCTCACTGCTGTTCTGAATGTGGCAAACAGTTCAGTCACCGGTGCACTCTTCTGAGACACATTCGAATTCACACCGGAGAGAAGCTTTATTCCTGTTTTGAATGTGGCAGGGAGTTTCTACAAAGAAGCCATCTTGAGAGCCACATAAGAATCCACACCGGAGAGAAGCCATATTGCTGCTTTGAATGCGGCCGGGAGTTTTCGGAAAGAAGCCATCTACAAAGCCACACAAAAATTCACACGGGAGAGAAACCGTATTGCTGCTTGCAGTGTGGCAAACAATTCTGTCGCCGGAGTCATCTCTGGAGACACATTAAGATTCACACGGGCGAGAAGCCGTATTCCTGTTCCGAATGCGGCAAGAAGTTTTTGACAATGAGCAACCTTCGGAGCCACACAAGAATTCACACCGGAGAGAAGCCATATTGCTGTTCTGAATGTGGCAAACGATTTGCGCATCTGAACAGTCTTAAGATGCACTCTTCAGTCCATATAGGAGAGAAGGAGGAAATTCTGAAGGAGTAAGTTGTTTGGTGAAGAAGGAAGAAATGGAGGAATGAATGAGATTTAACCCTCTGAACTACTCGGGTCTTGATGAGTACCTTCACATGAGGGGCTTCATTGTGCAAGATCTACACCAAATCTCATAAAGGCAAAACTACCCTTCTAGTATGAAAAGAACCCACAAAAAATCAATTATTCAGACTGCACGTTTCTCAAGATGAAAAGATGGCCACCCTCTTTCTTGGCACTTGGGAAGCTAATGGTGATAGCAGGAGTGCAAGACCTGCAATGTGGTGGAAATCCAGATGGACAGTGTTGCTGGCAACATCACCGTGGAACTGATCAGACCACGAAAGCACAACTTGAGCAAGAAATTGAGAGGGCTGGACACATTCCAGTGGTCACTTGAACATAAATAGGAGACCACATCCTGCTACTTTTATATGTTAAATCCAACTAGAGGATATGCCTTGATGGCTTGTATGAAATTGTAATCTTCAAAAGGCATCCCTATACTCCAAATTAAGCAAGGTGATTTAATGTAAAGCAAAGATCACTAATTGAATTAGTTAAATAGAGAAAGCAGATAAGTTAAAAGCAACAAAAATCTACAACGAACAGAAAGAGATGAATCAATGCAGGAAAAAAAAAATCAACACCCAGAAGCAATGAGAGAACACCAGCCAAATGTCTTGGATGAAGGGGGGACCTCCTTATGGAGTGGCATGTTTGTGAAAGGAATAAAACAAGTAAAGAGAATGCTTTTCTAAACCGTAGAAAAGACCCCGTCGGTAGAGGACATGAAATCCAGGAAATTAAGGAAGATCTTCTGGATCTCATCGATATGGACGACTACACAGTAATTATGAGAAGTTATTTAAAATATCATTAACAATACCATACAAAAAACTATAGCTAAGGTCAACAAGACCATAACGGAAATAAAGCAAAGACAACCGTAGATGGTGGGACATAGCAAGAGACAACGGGATCAGAACTGCGCAGCAGAGCCCATCACGTCTACTGTACCAGTGCAGAAGTCAAAGTAAGGAGAAATGGACAACACTACAGTCCACCATGGATGAAATAATCGATGAAGGGATGTGTCATAGTCAAAGCTAGAGGGAAGTTGTGAAATGGCACCTTCATGTAACAACTGGTGTCCCATATGAAGAGTTGAATTTCACAGAGGAAAATTACAAATTCAGAATCCTAGCAGAAGTTTGGAGGTTAAGATGCATGCAGAACAAGAGTATTCAGGGGTAATCGGAAAAATGTTGTACACAATGTTGTGTGGGGTACCCTTGAAGTACCTACACCACCAGATGATAAGAGATTTACATATTTTAAAGAACACTACCATAAAGAAGCAGACTGGTTGAACAAACTACAGACAGACCTAGGATAGAAGGAACTTTAAGAAATGTAGTGGCCCGAGGTGGCAATCGGTGAACAAGAAACCACTGCTAACTGGTAAACACTCGAATTAGACAGCCTACCCAACTTTTGGCTCAAACATTTCGTAGCAGTGCATCAGGATCTGGCTGAATATGGCAATGTGTTTGTGAAACATCTGCAGTTGATGCCACAGAGGCTGCTTCCAACATCAGAGCAAACCAAAACACCAAAGGATTACCATCCCATAACTTACTTGTCCACCGCATCCAAGCTCTTAAGTTCTGGTGGCACCTACTGCTCTGATCTTCTGGATCACAATTAACATAATGGCAAGAGAGCAGAAGGGGAAACAAGTAAAGGTCATACGGCACAAAGGTCCAGCGGTTATTAAGTAACACAGTTATGGAGTACTTCAAGATGGACCAACATCTGAGCATGGCATTGATAGAATTAAAAAAATAAATAAACAAACAACCCTGTGACTCCACCATGACAAGGACCAGATCAAATCATAAATACAAAAGTAAAAGGAGCAACATTCCACGTTGACTTCTGATCACCATTCTTGTGCATAGAACTAAACCCACAAAGCACCCTCAACCTCTGCTCAACCCTAGATCTCGAAATTAACTGAACCCTCAAACGTTTCACTCGCAAGTTTCTTATGGATGAGTCGAAGCTGCACAGCACCCTAGGGGAATAACTGCACTTGGTAAAACAATTTTTACTTGCTGGTAGTCCTTGCCTTGACATTCAGTTTTTAATTTTAGATTGGCTTGGAAGCGATTCCCACAAACTGCACACCAACACAAGAAAACTGTTGCATGCACTAGAGATCAACATTAGGGATTTTACATCCTGAAATCTGAAGAAATTTTTGGCCTGTGGGAAATGGATTACATATTCAGATCAACACTCACAGTGGACCTGACCTAATGCACTCTAAAGAATTGAAACGTATGGAAAGTTTTAACCATCAAACAAAAAATGTTGAGAAAGTCAAGGCATACCAGACATTCTCCTGCCCTGTGTGCACTTGGTCAGTAGGACTTGCTAGGCAGCCGAAGTGACAATTTCTTAAATTGGACCAACAGAAAAGACAATCGGCAAGACCTCAGATCGTCAATCGTGAGGCCACTGCCAGACCCTTCTAAATACGGTGGAAAATGTGCTGCCCTCCTGCTACAGCCCTGTGTTGAAGTACCCTGGTGTGTGTGTGTGTGTGTGTGTGTGTATCCTGTTGATATCGTTATTGTAAAGGGAGGAATGCCATTGTTCTATATACGTGACAACTTGAATCTTGCACCTATAAACCTTGCACCATCGTTTTGTTTGCTTAACTTCTTCTCCTGGTACTCCAGTTTTCCTCCTTCAAATTCTTAAAAAAAGTGCATATAATATTAATGCATGTTAGACATGAAATTAAAAATTACAACTTGAAATTAACTGAATAAAATTTAGCATTCGGTCACAAATGTAAACTGTGCTCTCTTTCTGGGAGACGTTTTTGGTGCTGTGGCTAAAGAGTGTAGGGCACAATTGACAATCGTCCATGGGTCGAAAGACAACTTCATGCTCTTAACCATCTGGTTCCCAATCTCACCCGCCATTGTGTCCATCCCTTCCAATTGGGGCTTAACGTCATGACGCCGGCCACATGTCACGTCCCCTTTCCCAGAATTCTCCTCCTAGCGAGTTCCCAACTAGCATGCAGACATGCTGTCTCCCTCTCTCGTAATAACTGATGTCCTGGGTCCTCTAACACTTGCGACTTTCCATCAAATGAGCAAATCTTCTGTTTACCCGCAGTGTCCACATGACACAATTCACTCACACCCGTGTGTCTGCTAAGTCGTCATCTTATTAGAGCCCCTTGTTCATGTACTTCCTCCTCTACCCAAAGGTAAACACTTCTCTTTATAGCTATTTAAACATTAAGTAAGATGACTATAAATAGGCAATATATAAAAAATGTATTATTATTATTATTAAATAGTTATTTTCATTCTCTCTTTGCTACCCTGTGACATGGCCCATCACAGCCTGCAAAATTCTCTTTCCAGCGGCACCCAGTTTATGGATTGGTTTTTCCATCTTAAACAGGATCTGTGGGAAAGCGAGTAGAAATTTTATTTAGTGGACGTTTACGAAAACCAAGAACGGGTTGGCCTGCACTTATTAGTTTTTAAAGTTTTCTGCCTTGTGATGGCCTGTCTGCTGCATCCAAATTAAGATCTGAGCAGCTTAATTGCTGCCCGCATCAGCAGATTCCGATTCATGACTGCCGCGTTAGACTGCTTGTGAAGGATCGACCATACCGTGGCGCTATACGTTACGTGGAGTGCACGGTTCCGTTTTTATTTACATGGTTCTGTGTTTTCTCTCCATTTGAGCAAAGGACTCTAGTCGCAGAACTCCACTCCATTGAGGAGGTTGTTGCCTTACATTATACGTCCGTGAAATGCCTCGTTACACTATGGTTAAGATTAGGGTTGGGGGAGGAGTTACCTGACTCAAGTCGAGTAAACCAGGTGACAAAAACCTGCAATCCAATTGGCTACTGAATCTCAGAGCTGTGGAGGCCTGCAGCTGGACCCTTCTCCATTTGTGTAGTGTTTAATTTCACACTGTTTTATTGAAACCCCCCCCCCTTTCTTTTTCATTCTTATTTTTTTAAATATCGTTCTTGTAAACAATTCCCTGATTAGAATGTCACAATTGAGCTTGTATTTATATGTGTACTGTATATGAAATGGAGAAATTATTATCTTACCTGAAATGTTTAAACTTTATTAAACCCATCCGTCTTGCACATTTTTGTCCATGCGCCTTAACTTTGAAGACCTACCGTTTGCAGAGGCTCAGTGTTCCGGATGAACTCTTCTAATGGTAAGTTCAGCGGATTAACAGCTGCCTTTGTGTGTTTGTGTTTTAACCGAAGCAACATCACACGTCAACCTTGGGGTAGTTTGACCTGATCTCAAGTGTTTCGACAACTAAATATGAACGAGGTGGTGCATTAACAGTGAGATTTTATTAAGCGCGTTAGCAACGTGCTGTGGTAGGCCGAGCTCTTGAATATTTGATGCCCACTTTTTTGGTGGTGTTTGTTTTATTTTATGATCTGTTATTGCACAATGTTGTATTTTCAGGGTTGTGTGATGATTCTGTGTGTGTGTGTGTTTGTGCTGGCGCCACATTACACGTGTTTGTTTGACAAAACCTGCATTTAGCTTGTTCAAGTACAAATCTATGACGCGCTGTGCAAAGTGATGTTTTGCTTCATGTAGGTAGCTGTGTATTCCCGATATCTGTGCAAAAGATAGACAGACAGATAGATAGATAGATACTCCAGCAGCAACATACTGATAAAAAAACAATATTAAATTTAAGAGTGATAAAAATGCAGGTATAACAGACAGTAACTTTGTCTGGGTAGGGGGAAACTCTCTCCTATGCTGGTATCAGCAGAAAGATGGGTGGAGGGAGATATCCTGGTGCTTCCTGTTTGTGAGTCATGGATGCCATCCAGTGACCTGAGATGAAGACTGGGCTACTTGTGTCTCTTCAGAGAATCCTTGGGTATCACTGGTTTGACATTTTGTGTTTCTCATGGAGTCCTGAATGAGACACATGACCTGCATTATGAGGGAGTTAAAATGAGTTACATACAGCACTATGGCCATGTGGCCCGATTCCCTGAGTGTGGTCCGACTTGCAGGACCCATCATTGTTGAGGACCCGAGTGGACAGACCAGGCCAAAACTGAAAGGTGAGGGGCAGGCTTAAGGGTATCTAAGGGCCAGGGTGATGCCAGGCCACCCAATCTGAGCTGAGGGGGGCTTTAATGACATAAAAATAAATACAAGAGTTTTATGGCAAATAAATGAAACAAATCATTCATAAGTGGCCTTTGAAAAATGTGCAAACATTTAAATGAATTAGGAACACTCGGATATTGTTGGTTATGCTGCTGACACAGCTATGGATACCACTGTAAAACATAATGTAGAAAAAAAGAATATACAGCATATGCAGTGCCAGGAAAAAGTATTTGAACTTGCTGATCTCTCAACAAGCAGCACAACCCCAGACAGATAGAAAACCACAGTATAGTAGATAGATATAGAGTGCCTTTCTATATAATGGATAGAAGTGAAAGGCACTGTATAAGCGCCTTGAGCATGGGAAAGGCACTATATTAATAAAATGTATTATTATTATTATTATTATAGTAGATACAGAGTGCCTTTCTATATAATATAAGTGAAAGGCACTATATAATAGATAGATGTGAAAGGCATTGTATAAGCACTTTGAGCATGGGAAAGGCACTATATAAATGTATTATTATTATAGTAGATATAGAGTGCCTTTCCATATAATAGATTGAAGTGAAAGGCACTATATAATAAATGTATACTGCCTTTCTTTATCTAATAGATAGACTGTTAGATAAGAAAAACACTATATAATAAATAGACAGATGTGACAGGCACTATATAATAAATTGATAAACAGATAGAACTTTATTTGTCCCCAGGGCAAAATTTAAGTAAATACACACACTTTCATCTGAACAGACACCAGAATGACTATAAAGCAAGAAACTTCAAATGAAAGAAAGAAAACCTCTGACTTGGCAGTCCCAGTCCCATTGAGGCATTATACAATACAATACAATACAACATTTATTTATATAGCACATTTTCATACAAAAATTTTGTTCTAAGTGCTTTACATAATGAAAAATTAAAAAAAATAAAATAAAAGACATAGTAGGAAATTAAAATAAGTCAACATTAATTAAAATAGAATAAGTGTAAGGTCCGATGGCCAGGGAGGAAAGAAAAAAAAAAAAAAACTCCAGACGGCTGGAGAAAAAAATAAATTCTGCAGGGATTCCAGACCATGAGACCTCCCAGCCCCCTCTGGGCATTCTACCTAACATAAATGAATAGTCCTCTTTGTATTTAGGGTTCTCATGGAAGGACTTAATGATGGTCATGCAGACTTCTGGTTTTCAGTCTATCAATGTTGGAGCATCATGATGCTTTGAGTAGGTGGTGGTGGCGCAGGCCACCACCACAAAGAAACCGGAAAAAGAAACAGAAGAGAGAGTAGGGGTCAGTACAGATTTTAGAGCCACCATGAATAGTTATTATAATGAATTGAGCATACAGAGTATCAGGATTAAATTAAAATGAAGTTTTGAGAAGGCCATGTTAAAGTAATGTGTTTTCAGCAGTTTTTTTTAAAGTGCTCCACTGTATCAGCCTGGCGAATTCCTATTGGCAGGCTATTCCAGATTTTAGGTGCATAACAGCAGAAGGCCGCCTCACCACTTCTTTTAAGTTTAGCTTTTGGAATTGTAAGGAGACACTCATTTGAAGATCTGAGGTTACGATTTGGAATATAACGTGTCAGACATTCCGATATATAAGATGGAGCGAGATTATTTAAGGCTTTATAAACCATAAGCAGAATTTTAAAGTCAATTCTGAATGACACAGGTAACCAGTGTAGTGACATCAAAACTGGAGTAATGTGCTCGGATTTTCTTTTCCTAGTTAAGATTCTAGCTGCTGCATTCTGCACTCATTGCAAACGATTGGTGTCTTTTTTGGGTAGTCCTGAGAGGAGTGCGTTACAGTAATCTAGACGACTGAAAACAAATCATGAACTAATTTTTCAGCATCTTTCAATATTATAGGAGGTCTAACTTTTGCTTTTTTTTTTGTTTCTTAAGTGAAAAAATGCTGTCCTAGTGGTCTGATGAATATGCGATTTAAAATTCAGGTTACAGTCAACAGTTACCCCTAAGTTTTTTACCTCCGTCTTGACTTTTAATCCTAATGCATCAAGTTTATTTCTGATAACCTCATTGAATCCATTATTGCCAATCACTAAAATTTCAGTTTTCTCTTTATTTAGCTTGAGAAAATTACTATTCATCCATTCAGAAATACCAGTAAGACATTGTGTTAGTGTATCGAAAGAGCCGGGGTCATCAGGTGCTATTGACAAGTACAGCTGTGTGTCATCAGCATAGCTGTGGTAGCTCACGTTGTAACCTGAGATAATCTGACCTAACGGAAGCATGTAGATTGAGAAGAGCAGAGGACCCAGGATAGAGCCTTGTGGAACACCATATCGGATATCATGTGTCTTTGAGGTGTGATTACCACAACTAACAAAGAATTTTCTCCCAACCAGGTAGGATTCAAACCAGACGTGTTCGTATAAAGGACCCCTCTGTCGTGTTTCTTGACCCACTTCTGCTGATTAATTTGTTACCCAACAGTCCTCAGTGTTTGTGTGTCATGTAGAGGATGTGCAGCATTGTTCATAATGGCACTTGGTTTTGTTTTCATTCTCTCCTCCTCTATGACCTCCAAGGGTCCAGACTGTGTCCCATAACTGACCCTGTCTTCTTAGTCAGCTTGTTGATTTGGTGGTCCTTTCTTGAAGTGATGTTACCAGCTCGGCACACAACGCTGGCCATCACAGAGTTGTAGAAGATGTGTTATGAGACCAGTCCAGCCTGTCATTGATGTGGACCCCAAGTACTTGTAGAAGTGGCCCACCTCTACACCCACTCCTTGAATAGTGACTGGACATAGAGACTCTTTGGTGTGGTGAAAGTCAATCATGAGTTCCTTAATTTTGCTGATGTTAAGTTGCAGTAAGTTCTCAAAGTTCTCCTCCTGACTCCTCTCCTTTGTCTCATCCCCCTTACCAATACACCCCATAAGTGCAGATTC
Source organism: Polypterus bichir lapradei (assembly GCA_026402145.1). Taxonomy (NCBI): domain Eukaryota; kingdom Metazoa; phylum Chordata; class Cladistia; order Polypteriformes; family Polypteridae; genus Polypterus; species Polypterus bichir. The sequence continues at coordinate 204,508,416 of JANRMT010062791.1, forward strand.
ATCTGAGAATGTCTGCAAGTGCCATGACCTGCTGTTATCTTTGTAGTCTTGAGATGTTCAGTGATGTACACCTCAGCTTGGTGCTCCATTCAGTCCTTGAGTCTCACAAATTGCGGTCTGACCCACAGATGTCCATTATCAGGACACCAGAGGCTCATCCACCTGCAGTTGTCTGACTAGACCCCTTTAGCAAGGATGACTGGATGGTACTGAAGGCGCTGGAGAAATCAAAAAACATTATCCTCAGTGTGCTGCCAGCTTTGTCCAGGTGTGAATAAGCCTTGTGGAGCAGATAGAGAATTGGATCATCCACTCTAATCTTTGTCCGATAGGCAAACTGCAGTGGGTTCAGGTGGTCTACCACAAGAGGATTCTGTAAGGCAGCAGCACTACCACTGTGCCACCATGCCTCATACAGTGTGTATCTCTATTAGAAGATAAATCTGAAATTTTGTACTCAAGTTAATTTATTATTAGTTTTCTGAAAACATTGCAGGATCGATGATGTGGTGCTAAAAGTTCCCGCATGTGTTCGAACTCAGTCCCTCTTACCTGCCTGTCAGCACTCAGGATCGACTCCAGCTGGGAGCTTCTCTGAGTTGCTTGTTTGACGGAACTCATTGGATTGTCCAATACACTTGATGATGGCCAAGTCTAGGGAGCTCAGTGCAGATGTGATGAAGAGGACTGTAGGTTTACACAAGTCAGGAATGTCTCTTGTTGGCCTCCCTAAACCACTTGACATTACAAGATCAGCAGTTCAAATCATTTTTCTTCAGTTAAAAAATATTTACTGCTGTAGTACCTTTGGCATGGTCTGGAAGAAGACCCACACTGCACCCCTAAGCAGAGAGGAAATTGGTCAGGATGGCCAGACACACTCCAAGGACCGCCAAGAAACAGGTCTACCATGAACAGAAGCTGCTAGAACCACCAGTGTGCCCGTCCACAGTCGATTGAGTTTTAGATCACCATAGGCCATCCAAGAAAGAAGCCCCTGCCCCAAAATCGACACCCTCAAACTCCACGTGGACAAAGAAAAAGCCTTCTGGAGGAAAGTTGAACGATCAGATGAGACAAAGATGGGGTTGTTAGGCCACAGTGACATATCAGATGGTATCTATGGAGGAGAAAAGGTGAGGCGTTCAACCCCAAGACCACCATAATGCCAATTGTTCAGCATGGTTGCAGAAGCATCAGCTTTACTGAAGTTTTACAGTAAAACTAAGTTTAAAAAGTATTTGCGTGTTAATTTCAAACCTAAACAGAACAAAATCGTATAACTCAATGAATACCTCTAATGCAACATGAAACATAATTTACTTTCAAATTATTACATTTTACTATTTTTTAATAGGATTAATTACTCGCTGTAATGTAAAATAGTTAGTTCTATTATGCATATGTGACAATTCCCATGAAAATAACAATCTGTTTAAATTGTACATCTGCATCCCCATAGGCGAGTGGCAGAGCTGCAAAGAGGCGAGTGCATAGCGTAGGCCCGGGGGTAGGCAAGTGAAGGGAGCAGGGGGCAAAGCCCCCTAGTATTTTTTAAAATTTCTAAAAACATGCTTAACTTTAAAATGTGATTTAATCTGACAAATGCATTTATGCCATATTTTTGAAGAAATAAATTAATCTTGAAAATGATCAAACTTATTTGTTAAATTTGCCGCTTATCAGAGAGAATAACAGTCGGCAGGCAGGCAGGCTTTGAGTTGACTTGTGAGCGGAGGCTCCAGTTGACGGGTGGATGAACTGAACTTCACAATCAGTTCCAAGTTTTCAGTAAGTTTCAGTTGGAAGACTAAAGCCACACAGAAGAGCATCTGGTGGCAGACCCACACCCCTCCTTGATGGTAAGTCACTCTGCACAGCGTCAGACAGAGCAATCTGCGGATGGATTGTTGCGATTTTATTATAAAAAATATTTCAAAAAGCTTATTAGAAGTATGATGATACATTCTGGTTTAAGGGGATTAAAATAATATCTCCACTGTAGAAAGAGGTTTATGAATGTGGTGAGAGAGGACATGCAAGTGGTGGGTGTAACAGAACGAGATGGAGAGGACAGAAAGATATGGAAGCAGATGATCCGCTGTGGCGAACCCTAACGGGAGCAGCCAAAAGAAGAAGACGACTGTAGAAAACAAAAAAAGAGTCCTTGTATTGGCTTCACCTGCACTGGTGATGTTTACAGAATAGGAAATTAAGCAGTGGAAATGATGAAGTAGGATAATAATAATGAAGTCTAACAAAAATGAAGTCCAATTTGTGATCCGTAATAAAGTCATTAACCAAAAGAGCTTTGATGGTAATAGAGCAGATGCTGAATAAGGCTAATTTATAACACTGCATGTACATATTGTAAGTGGCACCTGGGTTTGGACGGGCATCCCAACCAGAAGAAGGGACGGTTCCTTACCTGGATGTGAGGCTCCTAGCAGGCAGACAAACATCTCAGCCAGGGGACAGAAAGGTGCCAGTCCTGGAAGAGATGGGCAGAGTGGATGGACTTACAGTCCTTTGAAAGTAGATGTCACCGGGGACTCTTTATTCCCCCAGGATGCTAAATGGCAGGGGCCCTGGATATCGGTACCCTGCAGTGCATACTGGGAGATGTAGTCCTGCAGAACAGCCCTACTGGGGTCTGTGGGTGCCACCAAGAGGGCGCTGCTGGGAGATGTTGCTATGTTGATCTTCCATGTGCTCCAAAAGTGCTTCCAACAGGCAGCAGCCCTGGCACCAGTAGCACTCCCTCTCGGCAATAAAAGGGGCCACACTCCCTTATTCAGGCAAGTCAGAGCTGGGGGGAAAGAAGGCAGCACTCGACTGGAGGAGGGCAGTGTGTCGGTGAGAGTGGAGAGTAATTTTTAAAGTATTGGAAGGAGAGAAAAACCTGCACTTGTGCTTATGGGTCACCTTTTGAGAGGTACTCTGTTGAATAAATACCTGTTGATTTGAACACAGGACTGTATTGTGGCATCGTGTTTGGGGTTCCCAGGTTCCATTACAGTATATACAGCCAAAGGAGTTAATACACAGCGGCCGACATGCCAGGCAGAGTTCTCCAGGTATCGATGATCAACAGACCAGAAAGAGCAGACAGTTTTATTGGGCTGACAACACCTTGGTGGTAAAGTACGACGACGCTTCTGCTTTCTGAGAAGGCTAAGGGGAGCTAACCTCCTCCAGAAGCTGGGTGGTCTACTTTTTCAGATGCCCTATAGACAGCATTTTGAGTAACTTAATGTCAGCCTGGTATAACAGCTGCACCAAAGCCACCAAAAAAGCCCTGCAGCGCGTCGTAAAAACAGCACAGGACATTAATGGTGCTGAACTGCCAGCACTTGAACATCTACACCAGAGTCGCTGTGTGAGAAGGGCGTCACTCATCTCTGAACAATCCGTACACATACAAATACACTAACTGCCATGAACCTCTTGAGCTCTGATACGCGTCTCCTCAGTCCCGAGATCATCTTCCATTGAACGTGTTCAGTAAGCCATGTTGGTAATGTGCCTTTCGGATTTTAAATGCAACTTTGGGGTGGTTACAAAACTAATATGTCATTGTGTTACACAATGACAATAGAGATTGATTGATTACAATCAAAATGAAAGTTACTAAGAGTTCCCCGGTGGATGTATTTCAGCCGCTGAAGAAGGTCTCGATGAAACACAAGATCTCATGGAGGCTCGTAACGTGCCCACTTTACTCTTTTCCATGTTGTCTTTGAACAGTCTGTTCTCTACATTTTCTTTTGTGCTTGTTTATATCCCGTCTTTTGAGCTTCTGATTGAATTTTAGGTTTTTTTGTTTGCCACTGTAGTTCTTCGTACTAAACCCCTACTCTCTCTCCTGTTCTCTTTCTGGTTTTCTGTCACCACCACCTGATCAGGGCACCGTGATGTCCCTCCATTGATGGATTGAACGCCGGAGGTCCACACGACCATCATCATCAAATTCTTCCACGTGAAGTCTGAAAACCATGAGGACTGATTGTGGTCACTGTTGTTAGGCAGAATGACCAGAGGGGGCTGGGTGGTCTCGTGGCTTCGGGACCCCTGCAGATTTTTTTTTTCTCTAGCCCTCTGGAGTGTTTTTTGTCCTCCCTGGCCATCGGACCGTACTTGACTCTATTTATTTTGTCATTTTTTTCTCTCTCTTCATCCTTTAAAGCACTTTGAGCTACACCACTTGTATGAAAACGTGCTATAGAAATAAATGGCGTTGTTGCCGTGTATTAATATGCAATGCTCTAATTTCACCTGTTGAAGTTTTTCTAGGCCTTTGTAATTTCACTCCGTTCATATATTTCTTTGATTAAAGCCACCATGCCGCATAGAATCTTTATTTTATTTTTATTATTTTTAACACTTTACTTCATCAAGGTCAGGTCAGGTCAGGTCAGGTCAGGGAGCATGCACTGGTACAGCATGTTGCTGCACCCACCACATGATGAACCAGCTCGGGATCCTGGTTGGCACCTCCCCATGCAGACACACGGTGCAGTCCCACCGTCCGGAAATGACCATTTATCTAAAGCAGCCAGTGTTAAGGGGGTGTCTCCTTGGCCTGGTCCAGCTACTCGGGTCCCCAACAATGAGGATCCTGCAAGCCGGATCACCTTCGGTGAATCGCACCACATGGCCATAGTGCTGTAACTGACACTTCCTCACAATGCAGGTCATGTGCCTCATTCGGGACTCCATGAGCAACACAAAGTCAAAACCAGCATCAAGGGTGGAGTTGGACTTTATTGAGCTCTCCTTACTTTGAGCTTCTTCTCCTCTGTTTCTTTAGAGGAGATGAGTTTTAACTGCCCACAAGCAGATCCCATGTACTCCATGATACAACCAAACAAGTTGGGACGCTTTGTAAAATGTAAATAAAAGCAGAATGCAATGATTTGCAAATCGTGTAAACCCGTATTCTATTCATAATAGAATATACAGTAGGAAACACATCAAATGTTGAAAGCGAGACATTTTACTATTTCATGAAAGCTATGAGCTCATTTTAAATCTGATGGCAGCAACACGTCTCAAAAAAGTTGGGACGGGGGCAACAAAAGGCCGGACAAGTAAATGGTATTGAAAAGAAACAGCTGGAGGAACGTACTGCAACTAATGAGGTGAATTGGCAGCAGGTCAGTAACATGATTGGGTATAAAAAGAGCATCTCAGAGAGGCAGAGTCTCTCACAAGTAAAGGTGGACAGGGGTCCCCAATTTGCAGAAAACCGTGTCTACAAGTTGTGGAACAATTTCAGAATAATGTTCCTCAACGTAAAATTGCAAAGACTTTGAATATCTCATCATCTACAGTACATGATATCATCAAAAGAGTCCAAGAATCTAAGGAGAGATTGTGCACAAGGAACAAGGACAAAAATCAGTACTGGATGCCCGTGATCTTCAGGCGGCACTGCATCACAGACAGGCCTGATTCTGTCATGGAAGGAACTTCCTGGGCTTAGCAACACTTGCAGAAATCATCGTCTGTAAACACAGTCCACTGTGACATCCACAAGTGCAGGTTAAAGCTCAATCATGCAAAGAAGAAGCCGCCATATGTGCACATGATCATGAAATGCTGACATCTTCTCTGAGCCAAAGCTCATTTAAAACGGACTGGTTTTAATAGCATGGTTTCGTAATAGAAGAGTCTGGGAGCTGAACTGGCCGGCCTGCACTCCAGACCTTTCACCATTTGGATTTGGCGGATCATGTAGTGAAAAATACAACAAAGACAACCCAGGACTGTTGAGCAGCTAGCATCCTCTATCAGACAAGAATGGGAGAACGTTCCTCTTCCAAAACTCCAGCGACTGGTCTCCTCAGTTCCCAGACGCTTATGGACCGCTGTTAAAAGAAGAGGGGGTGCGACACAGTGGGGTAAACACGGCCCTGGCCCAACTTTTTTGAGACGTGTTGCTGCCATCAAATTCAGAACGACTTTATTCTTTTCTTGAAACGGTACATTTTCTCAGTTTAAACATCTGATATGTTATCTGTGTTCTATTGTGAATAAAATACGGGTTTATGAGATTTGCAGATAATTGCATTCTGTTTTAAATTTACATTTTACACCGCGTCCAAACTTTTTCAGAACTGGTGTTTTAATTTGCTTCCTCACAGATACTTTACTTGTAGTATCCCGTACATTACGGCTTATTGTTATTCTTGGTCACTCCTCTCTACTTATAGATTACAGCAAACTCCATCCATCCATTATCCAACCCGCTGAATCCGAACAGGGTCACGGGGGTCTGCTGGAGCCAATCCCAGCCAACACAGGGCACAAGGCAGGAACCAATCCTGGGCAGGGTGCCAACCCACCGCAGGACACACACAAACACACCCACACACCAAGCACACACTAGGGCCAATTTAGAATCACCAATCCACCTAACCTGCATGTCTTTGGACTGTGGGAGGAAACCGGAGCGCCCGGAGAAAACCCACGCAGACACGGGGAGAACATGCAAACTCCACGCAGGGAGGACCTGGGAAGCGAACCCAGGCCTCCTAACTGCGAGGCAGCAGCGCTACCACTGCGCCACCGTGCCGCCCCTACAGCAAACTTGTTCTTTGAATAAATTCAGGAGTTCTTCTTTACGATTTCCCAGATGACTTTGTCCTCTGATGATTGTGTCATTTCTGTTCTTGATGCCTTCCTTACTTTCTCTCCTTTTCTGTTTTTTTGTGTCTTGTGACTCTCTGCTGTTTGTCGGATTCTCATTGCCCCTCGTCTTCACCCACTGCCTTGATCTTCTCTTGTGGTTTTCTGGCACTTTCTGTTGAGTGCAATCTTTTGTTGCCATGTTAAATCTGCTGTACCTCCATCCTTCTCTTCGGAATTCCTTCTTCTCGCTTTTGGCATTTCTTTGTTTGAGAATCAATTGCTTTTGAAGACATTCCACTTCTGGCTAGTATTTTTCTCTGTTCATATTTGCGTGTTTATTTCTGAATTTATCGTCAAATATGTAAATTTCCTTCTTGTTAGGCAAATTCTCTGCTGATGCTTTCGTGATAGTATCATTGCTTCATTCCATGTGTTATTTCTTCTTTTGTTGTTCCTTGGTGGAGTTCTAATTTCGTTAAGTATCCTAAATTTGCATCAGTTATCTTATCTAACTTGGAAATTGAGATAACATTTCTGCACTGCGTTTTTGCATAAGCCCTCCCGGGGTACCCTTCTGAACTCATGACCAGTAGGGTAGAAGTTGTAGTCCGCGACGTCCTCTTTATCTTCATTTGATCACTGGACTGTGTCGAGTCCTCTTATTTTCTTGCTCACCGTATGCTTGTGTGATCTTGTTTGCTCCATTGTTGTGGGGACATTATGAATTCTTTGATGATTCTGAAGATAGCTCTTTTTTGAATATTGTTTGCCACAGTCAGAACAGGAATAAGGCTTCTCTCCTGTATGGACCCTTTGGTGGCTCAGAAGATTGCCCTTGTGTGAAAACTGCTTGCCACATTCAGAACAGCAATATGGCCTTTCACCCGTGTGAATTGTTTGGTGGAACTTGAGTTTAATCTTTTGGGAAAACTGCTTGCCACATTCAGGACACCTATAAGGCTTCTCTCCTGTGTGGATTTTTTTGTGTCTTGTAAGAATGCTCTTTTGTGAAAACTGCTTGCTACATTCGGGACAGCAATAAGGCTTTTCTCCTGTGTGAATTACTTTGTGAATCTGAAGAGCACTCCTTCTTGGAAACTGTTTGCCACATTTGGAACAGCAATAGGACTTCTCTCTGGTGTGAATTTTAATGTGCGACCAAAGACGACTCCTGTCACAGAACGATTTTCCACATTCAGAACAGCAAAACAGCTTCTGCCTGGTGTGAATCTGAGTGTGATTCTGAAGAGAGTCCTTCCGACAGAATCGTTTGCCACATTCAGAACAGGAGAATGGCTTCTCTCCAGTGTGAATTAGAGTGTGGTTCTGAAGATTACTCTTCTGTCGGAATCGTTTGCCACATTCGGAACAGCAATATGGCTTTTCTCCGGTGTGAATTCTTGCGTGTCTGTGAAGACAGCTCATTGTTGAAAACTTTTTGTCACATTGAGAACAGCAATATGACTTCTCTCCAGTGTGAACTCTAACGTGAACCCCAAGCTGACTCCTGTGTCGGAATTGTTTGCCACACTCAGAACAACAAAATGGCTTCTCTCTAATGTGGATTCTAGTGTGGTTCTGAAGAGTACTCTTGTCCCAGAACTGTTTGCCACATTCAGAACAGCAAAATAAATTATCTCCCGTGTGAATTCTAGTATGGTTCTGAAGAGAACTTTTATCACAGAACTCTTTGCCACATTCGGAACATCCAAACGGCTTCTTTCCAGTGTGAATTCTAGTGTGTCTCTGAAGAGTACTCCTGTATCGAAATCCTGTGCCACATTCAGAACAGCAGTAAGGCTTCTCTCCCGTGTGAATTCGTTGGTGGCTCTGAAGACTGCTCTTTTTTGAAAACCACTTGCCACATTCAGAACAGCAATACGGTTTCTCGCCCATATGAATTCTTTGGTGGCTCCGCAGATTGCTAATTTGCAAAAACCGTTTGCCACATTCAGAACAGCAATGCGGCTTTTCTCCTGTGTGAATTCTCCTATGACTCTGAAGAGTTTTCCTGTCAGAGAATTGCTTCCCACATTCAGTACAGCAATAGGGCTTCTCTCCGCTGTGAATTCTAGTGTGTCTCTGAAACGTTGCACTGTCGCTGAAGCATTTACCACATTCCAAACAGCAATAGGGCTTTTCTCCAGTGTGAATTTTTTTGTGCCTGTGAAAATTACTGTTATGCAAGAATGCTTTGCCACACTCAGAACAGCAATATGACTTGGCCCCAATGTGAATTCTACTGTGTAGCCGAAGATTTCTCCAGTTACCAAATTGTTTGCCACATTCCAAACAGCGGAAAGGTTTGTCTCCTGTACGAAGATTAAAAGGGAAAATAAAAAGTTTATTTTCAACCCACTGTTCTTTTACTCACATCAAGTCACAACATTAAATAAATGCTGGTTGACAACATGAGCATTAGCTGTTGTAAAACTCATAGTAAGTTCCACATAGAAAGACACTCAACTTGCAATACAGAAGGACAAATTAACGACCGCTGATTACATAGATGCAATCCCTCTAGCCAGGAAGCTGAAACAGTAAACTAAAGAGATCATGTGTGATAGACGCAATTGACAAGATTACTGATCACATTTCGTTATACACATTACAGAACTGCATTAGCAGTTTATCATCATACTCTTCAAATAGTGTTCAAAATTATAGTCATATTTAAAAGTAAGTATACCCTGTGAGTTTTTTCTTATTTAACATAATAATAATCAAGGACATATCAAAGCAGCAGCATACTTCCATTGGACAATATGCAAACACTATAACATCCAAGTCAAAGGCAAATGTTACAAAAATGAGCCGTCAATAGTAACTGAAAATGATGAGGTGAATATATTATGGGATACGCCCATACAAACTGATAAAGACATCAAGATGAACAAACCGAATATAGCAGCGAAAGGCAAGAAGGATGGATCTTGCTTGCTCATCGACAGGTCTGTCCCCATTGAAAGAAACACGCGTTACAGTGCGACATTGACACACAGTTGCTACGACAGCTACGGTGGCGCAACGGAGGAGTCCATTTTGAGAAGTGAGCTGCTCGTATTCTTACTATTTTAGAATAAAAACATACCAGTCAATAGTTGATACCATCGCGCCCCTGAAGCTGTCGTAGCAACTGTGTGTCAATGTCGCACCCTAACGCAGGTTGTTTTTCTGCAGTTATATTTTTGAATGGAAGCGCATTTGTTCTGTTATATTGGTACCTTTTGTGAAACTGTTTCTTTGATATTTGAATTTCAGGCTTCACACATTATACACTTCATGTCTACATTTTGTCAATTATTACTAAAACATAAGAAAACGTTTCTGTTTTAATGATGTGTTTACATAGATCGTTGTAGACACGGAACACACATGAAATGCAAGTGTTCCAAATAATGATATAGTATTTATGAAAGGTGTCATTTTGCTCGTCTTCTCGCTCTATACAACTCTAAGCAACTGACACACTGGTAAACAGACTTGAGCTGAGAATACTGTGCGGAGTGGGGGATGTGATAGCAGGCTGCTTGCTGTTTGCTTCTTATCAACACATTTAAAGGACAAAAGATGCTGACGGAGAGGTGCGAAGCATTTTAAGGTGGGACGGATCTATGAGTTTTTTCATAGGCTCTGGTAATTATTGTGTTAAGAGAGCTGTGCATAAACAAATGGTCACAAACCGCAATGAACTGAAGCAACGTTGTCAAGGAGACGGGGCCAAAATTCCTCCACCATGATGTCAGAGACTGATAAAGTCAGACCAAAAATGATGACTTCAAGTTATTGCTGCTCAAGGTGCTTCTACCAGCTATTGATCATGGGGTGTAATTAGTCTTTCACACATGGCTTCTCCATTTTGGCTTCATTTTTGTTAAATAAATAATGACACGGTAGAATCTATCAAGTGCTGTTTTACTCCTGAGGTTAGATTTAAATATTTTTAGAACCTGTTAATAAAAATAATTATCAGCTCCTTATGTCCTGAGACATAAAAAACATAGAACTGTAAATAAAGTGGTGTACTTTCTTTTTCACATGACTGTATGCTTTTCACAGAAAAAACTAATCCAAAGATAAAACACTTTTCCAGGAGTTACTTGTATTAAATGAATAGTTAGCAATTTCTCCAGGCATTTTAAGGAAAATTAGAATAATTATATGTGTTGGCTATATTATGTTAATGCTCGCTCTCTCTTGAGTTGTGCCAATATGTGTGAAGTTGACTGTACATTTTGAAGACTACTGCATAATTGAAATTAACATAAATGCAAATTTTGCATTTGGAAAAAGTAAATCCAATTCTACATGTCACTATCTCAGATACCTCAGAATAGAAACTGGAGCAAATGATTACAACATCATTAGAGAGGATCTTACCTGAACCTGTCTTATTTAAGCCTGAAGCATTTAGTTTGATGCTGACGTGTACATTATCACCATGTCAGGGTCGAAAGGGCTCTCTGAGGCATTTAGAAAGAAGGTTCTAGATGCTTAGCAGTTTAGAAAGGCATTTACAAAGATCTCCAAATAATTGAAAACAACTATTACACTGTCCGGAAAAATCATCTAGGAGTGGAGGAGATTTTAAAGAACTACCAACTTGTGCAGGCCTCCCCAGGAAGTTCAGCCTGAGATTTGAGTGTAATAAGAAACCTAAACGTTTGTCATGGGATCTGCAGGAAGCTCTTAACACTGTAGATGTCAAAGTTCTTAAGTCTACCATTAGAAAGAGGCTGCACACATAAGATCTACATTGGAGGTGCGCCAGGAGGTAAACAGACAAAACAAACGAAAATTTCCCCATGAACATTTAGGCAAAAGTCAGATCTTGTGGAACAATGTTCTATTGACAGGTGAAGCAAAGTGAGTGTTATATGGCCACAGTATGAGAAAACATGTTTAAAAACCAGCAGCAGTATTTGACCAGAAAAACCTGCCAAATTTCCCGCTTAGGGATAAATAAAATTAATTTGTTCATTCATCTATCTGAGAAATCCCACCAACTACTCCAAATACTTTCTAGCTATTTATCTATGTAATCCTGCCAACTACACCAAATACTTGCTATTTATCTGAGTAATCCTGCCAACTACACCAAATGCTTGCTATTTATCTGAGTAATCCTGCCAACTACACCAAATGCTTTCTATTTATCTGAGTAATCCTGCCAACTACACCAAACACTTTCTATTTATCTGAGTAATCCTGCCAACTACACCAAATACTTTCTATGTATCTGAGAAATCCTGCCAACTACACGAAATACTTTCTATTTTTCTGAGTAATCCTGCCAACTACACCAAATACTTTCTATGAATCTGAGAAATCCTGCCAACTACACCAAATACTGTACTTGCTATTTATCTGTGTAATCCTGCCAACTGTACTAAATACTTTCTGAGTAATCCTGCCAACTACACCAAATAGTATCTATGCAATCCTGCCAACTATATCTCTCTCTCTATGGTAAAGTATGGTAGTGAGAGTGTTTTGGTTGGGGGTTGCTTTGATACATCCTGGTGGGCGGTTCATTATCACAAAATCCACTAGGAATTATTTTTTGTTCCAGAGGGTGCTTGAGGATAACACGAGACAACCTGCGAGAAGACTGAAGATCAGCCAAAAGTGGATCTTACAACTTGACACAGACCCTAAACATACCAAGAATTCCACCAAGGAATGGCTATAAAGAAAGAGATGGGAAGTTCTGGAATGGCCCGGCTCTGAATCCCATGGAGATGCTGCTGGGGGGATTTGAAACAGATATCTCTCAAACGTCACATAGTTTTTCCCTCTCCTCCATTGAGCTTTCTCCAAGTCGATGTCAGAGAACGCTTGACAGTCCTAGAAAACAAGATGGCAATACCAGCTAGTAGAGCCGAGGTTGGCCTATTTCCACAGACAGAAATGGCATTTGTTTATATTTAATTGAATATGTTATCTCAATGTCAAATTTTCATTGCTTTATTCCCCATTTCCATCATGTGTATCCACCGATACGGTTTAAATGAATATCAGATCTATATGCCCACATTTGTTTAAAAAGAAAAAAAATGTCATGGGGTGTACTTACTTTCTCACATGACTTTTCTTATCTTATTCGGTTAATAGAATTAAAAAATAGATCATTGTCATTTGCAGCAATATTGAAGAGGGTTTTATTTATTAAAATGAATTATTTATTTATTAAAAAGACTGCTATGCCACCCATAATAATGTTCCTTCCAAAATCAGAATGTGCCCTGAAATTTCTGCATGCTCAGACAAAAGCTACTTGACTCCAAACTGTGTGTCAAAATATTAAATTTAAATCACTAAAGCAAAATGGAAAATTCATCTAGGTGATATATTTATGCACAGCAGCTGCAGTGGTCCGGAAGAAGAAATTAGGAGATAAGAAAACCTGAGATCAGCACAGTTACTTGTGTCTGCTCTCGTAGGGAGTGGCAGGTGACACCAGGACTGGTCTGTTTAGTGGCACACTGGTGACATTTATACAGTACTTTCCATTATAATGTTGATAAAGATTTACTGTCAGGATTTATTTATGTGAATCAAATTAAAATTTGCCTTATTTTAATGTGCACTTAATGTAATTTGTGTGTTTTTCTGCATCCATTTTCTGCACCTTATCCAAATCTGGGTCACAGGGGGCAGCAGTCTAAGCAATGATGCCCAGAAATTCCTTCTTCCTGCCACCTCCTCTCGGGCAATACTGAGGTGACTTCAGGGTGTGCAACTAGAAAGGAAAAACAGGCCACTTTATTAGGTACGCCTGTTCAACTGCTTGTTAACACAAATATCTAATCAGCCAATCACAGGGCAGTAACTGCATGTATTTCTGCCTGTAGATGTTGTCAAGATGACCTGCTGAAGTTCAAACTGAGCATCAGAATGGGGAAGAAAGGTGACTGAAGTGAATCTGTAACTAGGGGTGTGCGATATTGGAAAAAAAAAATATCTCGATATTTTCTGAGACTTTGACAATAACAATAATTCCAAGATAATGAAATGTATTATTTGAAATTATATTGAATTATATTTTTGTCATCTATAGCTTTACTTTTTTGTATTTTTAAATGTCATAATAAATAAGATCAATTTAAAGTAAACTGCATTTTATAGAGGAACCCCAAATTACTCACCAATCGCAATATGAAGCCTATGCCCAAAACAAGGTAGCCTCTTCTAGTTATTAATCAGTAGTGCACTGACAACGTTAGCCCCGCTGTCTGTTGTCATGCAAACCATGCGGTCTTCTTGCAGTGACCATGATGCCAGCGCATCTTTCAGACCTTGCGCAATGAAGTCGCCAGTGTGATCTTGTGGGAAGTGGGATGTTTGCAAACAGAAGCTTTGCAGTTGCCAGTTTTAGTCAGTGAAATGCACCATCAGGGAGAGGTATGGCTCGGATGTTTGGCTTGACCATAAATCTGTTGTTGTGGCAAAATGTGAAACCTTTTGCAGTTTATGCGTCAGAGTTTGGCGACACGAATCATACAACTTAGGCAGAGCTGTTTGACTGAAATATTTTCGGCAAGGTAGTGTGCACCTTGGGTCTAAAGTATTCAAAAGTTGTTTAAAACCATCTCTCTCAACCACTTGAATTGGCACCATATCTTTTGCGATGTCATTGGTGACGGCGTTTGTTATGTCATGCCATCTGTTGCTGTTGTCGTAAGGCACTTTTTTGTAGAATGAGTCCACTAAAGTTTGCTGAGTGTGTTTTTGTGCTTGTACCTTGGTTACTTTAGACTTGTGCTGGATAGTTAACACCTTAAGCTTTTCGTATTCTTTGCGGTGGTTACTTCGCAAATGGTGAAACAAGTTAGTTGTCGAGCTGTCTTTAACGACAACCGATTTACCACATAGTTTGCCGATTGCCGTCTTTTGAGCAACATCAGACTTTTCAAAACCAAACCACTGCCATGCGAGTGAAAATGAACCACATCTGGCAATTAACTCTGATGACGTAGATGGCGAGGCTGTTTTATCATCTGGCACTGTTTGTTCACTCATTTTGAGGCAGGGAGCGATGCTAACTTGCGGCTTGCTGGACGTGCACGCCTACGCAACTCGCTTTGCACACGCGCAGTGGTCTATACTGTTGCATTAGTTAATGAACTCTGTGTTTCTTCTTTTTGCAAAGCGAGTTACATACTCGATAATTTAAGCTCGCACATCGTTAATACAGCAATTAAGATATAATCGTAAACGATGTATATCGCACACGCCTACTTTGAACGTGGCCTGGGTGTTGGTGCTGCTCCGAGTATTTCAGAAACTGCTGATCTACTGAGATTTTCACACACAGCCATCTCTAGGGTTTACAGAGAATGGTCTGAAAAAGGGAAAATATCCAGTGATGTCAGAGGAGAATGGCAAGACTGGTTTGAGCTGATAGAATGACAACAGGAACTCAAATAAGCACTCGTTACAACCGAGGTGTGCAGCAGAGCATCTCTGAACACACAACACGTCCAACCTTTGAGCAGGTGGGCTGCAGCAGCAGGAGACCACACCGGGTGCCAGCCAACAGACATCGCCACTCCTGCGTGTCCTGGAGGCCCCAAGGCCTCCTCTTGGCTTCCCAGGTAGGCATCCTTATCAGATACCATGTCGTCATCTAGCTCCTTTCAATGCCTAGGAGCTGAACTTCGAGCAGGAGTTGGAGCAGAACATTTCTTACTTGAGGACCTCTGTAATTTCAGGCTCATCACGTCAATACCTTTTTATGGACTACACGTTCACATCTCAGTAAACATTACAGAGCTCTGTTTACCTTCTATAAGATCTTTAAAAAAAAACCCAAAAACTCCAGTCCAGTGCAAATTGAAGTGTCAGTAAAACCGTCGTTTGAACAGTTCATAAGGGACTCAAATTCCATTTACATTTATTTGCTTAGCAGACACTTCTATCCAAAAAAATGACATTAAAAAGAAGCCAGATTGAAGACCACTGGAATATTGTTAGCTAAAATTGCATATTTAACAGAGATGGATAAAGGGTTTACACACTTCTTTTTGCAAATGCACTTTGGTGTAGCAAACTGCTAAATTTTACATTAATATAAATTAACTTTCAAACTACAGTACATTAAACACACCATAAAACACATCCATTTTCCTACATTTCTAAATTTCTCATAAAAAACTCAAGGTCACCATTTCAGACTCATAACCCTCAGTCTTTAAACTGGCACATAGTTATATTTTAAACGTACCTTCTCCAACCTGATTTGTAGGGGCTGGTTGATCTTCCAGAGTTCCAGATGAAATTTCTTCTTTTCTCTTTGTGTCAGACTGTAATGATTCAGACTTCACAGCAGTAGAAGACCCTGGAGAGGAACAGTGTGTGCTTTGAGAACAGACCAACTCGGTCACCAGCCCATCTTGACTCCCATCATGAAGGTCCTCTTTCTTGACAATCTCCATGCTTACATAGTTGTGCGTCTCACTGCTGACGGACTTCTCTTCAGCCTCTTCTTTGATGCCCACTGACCCCTGTTCACAGTCCTCATCTTTAGCGGCCAGACTCTCCTGTTTCGGATGGAGATATTCCCACTCACTGTCCTCCTCCTCCTTAACATTTATGGTCCTTTCCTCCATGTCAGCCTCACATGCCTCCTCCTTCACATCCATGTAGATGCTACAGTAAATGGCAGCTTTGTCTCTCTCTCTCTGTGACAAGAACAGGACGGAATATCATCAAAACTGTAAAATTAGGACCTAGAGACAAATTGACTTTTATTTACAAACCTCAGTAGGTTCAAACAGTTCACAGCATATTAGCAGAATCTCTCAATGCTTCATATCAAATAATCAGATGTAAAACAAACTTGGTAAGTGGAATGAATGGCCAACAGGCCAGCAGAGGACCATCTCGCACAGTTGTATTCATTACTTGGATTAAACATGCACCACCGTTGGGGGGGTCCTAGAATTGTGTTAGGAGCTATGCTGAGGAATGTTAAACATGTAGGCCCTCAGGATTGCATTAAGAAACAGGTGCATGTTAGGAAGGAGGAGACGCCAGATGAAATTAACTTTGCCGGAATATGGGGCCTGCAACAGGGGAAACGAGCAGGTGAAATAAGAGGTTTGATAACGTCTTTATATAGAACACGCTACCGTGGCTGTCCGTTTATTTGTCCAGGTGTAATAAGTTTAATAGGTCATTGTGCTCTGTACAAAAAAATATTTTATAAATCCACTCACATGTACAGCTAACACAAGGCCTGATTTAGCACACAGGGGCTCATCATTTAGAACTGCTAGACAAGCATTAGAAGACAAGAAAGGGACAACTGCGAAATGGGCATTGTACTATTTCTGTGTGCCACAGTCAACATGACACTGGTTCCTTTCTTTGCCTTGTTTGGAATGGCATGATTTACCTAAGTAAGGGCCTGCACATGAAGAAAGAGTATGAAGCCTTGGAACATTGCCCGGCACACCTTTGAAGCCGACGGATGGATGGGAGATAATGTCATCCGATCCTGAAAATCCTTCCAGCACAGCGACGAAAACGGCAGACTCCACACAAGGTCTTGTCATGGCTTCCTCGTCCGTTAGGCAGCGTAAACCATCATTAAAGAAAGCTAAGTTATTTTGTCTTATGTGATTTCTTACCGCCGTACCACTAAGCGAGGGATATCGCCTCGTTATAATAGAAAAGAACTTATTCCAACTAGGGAGCTAGTGCCCCCTAGAAGAAAACACCAGGATTTTAAATCACCTGTAGCTCGCAAATCGTTTGACCTATTGACCTGAAATGTGGTACACATGTACTACGTGACATCTACTGTCTGCTTTTGGGGTGATGATTGACCTCCAAGGTTATTCCTCTTTTTATTTTTATTTCATTGTAAAATCAACTCTCGGCAGCGTGCTGCAGGGCGGCCGTTCGTACAGGCGCCGTTCGCATCCCTACCACCTTCGCCGTCACTTCCCCTACCTCTTTATATCCTAAATCATTCTTGAGGCAGATTGAAGACTAAAAGTACCAGCAAGTCAAAAATTAAGGAAAACGTACTAAGTAATTGCAACACAAACACTAACTTAATCAGTTTTAACATGAAAAGATGCCGATGAAAGAAGAGAAGCAGCGGGCTGCTAGGCTGGAGAAAAGGAGAGCCGCTCAGGAAACAGCAAGCGCATCAACTTCTGAGCAAATGAATGGTAAACGTGCAGAGAAAGAGGATGAAAACTATAAGTCAAGTGTATTCCCTGCACGTTATCGTGTAGTGTGCCGTTACTGGTAGGCTGATGTGTGTAATCCTTGATGCTTACGGTGGTGGATTAGGCAAAGACTTTTGCACGGCAACTGATAAAGCCAATCATAAAAAGGCCAACAGTTACAATACAATACAATTTATTTGTGTATAGCCTAAAATCACACAAGAAGTGCCGCAATGGGCTTTAACAGGCCCTGCCTCTTGACAGCCCCCCAGCTTTGACTCTCTAAGAAGACAAGGAAAAACTCACAAAAAAACCCTTGTAGTGAAAAAATGGAAGAAACCTCGGGAAAGGCAGTTTAAAGAGATATCCCTTTCCAGGTAGGTTGGGCGTGCAGTGGGTGTCAATAAATCAACGCAGAACAGAACACAAGTTACCTTATTGCTCCTTGAGCCACTGATCAAAAGTGCTTTGCTCTGGTTTACTTGACTTGAGCTCCTAGGATATCATTATTATGTTAGAGAGGTGGAAGCTACCGGAGATTAAAATGAAAAGTGCCGTATGGCAGGCTACTGGATTTGCTTAAAATATTAGTTTAACTTTAAAAAAAAAAAAAAAACTCATTGAATTTTTATGACACTTTAATGGAAACATAACTCCCATACAGCTAACCCTTGCCATCCAAACACAAGCTGTCCCAGAAAACGGATTTTTAGACTGACAAAACCTGCAATCCATTATCTTTAATGAAAATAATTATCAATGCATTCCCACCTTATTCAAATTTCTCCAAAAGATTTTTCCCCAAATATCACTATTAGTCACCTATAGACAAGTCCACCAATGATTGCTGCATAAGAGTAAACACTACCCTAATTAATGTAATACTTAATCGACCCATTAACGTGCATGTTTGTGTGCAGCGCACAAGTAAATACAAGAATACTACAATGTATTGGATAAAAATGATCACAGCAATGAACACGAACTGTAATTTGATTCAACTGTAAAAGACAAGTAAAAAAAAAAAAATAGTTGGAGCGACACTATGACCCGGCATATTATAAATGCAAAATGATAAATGATAAAATTAATATCCTATAGGAAGCAAGTTTCAGACTAGACTGGCAGGCATGACAACACTTCCTGTTAAGGACAGACCAGGCAGGCAGAGGCGGGTCTGGGGGGGCAGGGTGTTGGGCGGACACCAGAAGTGACATCAGAGGTGAGCAGGTTGTCAATCATCCAGTCTGTAGAGGGAGGAAGAGAAGAGGCATTAGTATACAGCGCCACCTTGTGGATCGGTGTTGAATTCCATCACCAGAGCCTTTGAGTTGTCCTCAAGGTGCATTTCTGTGACACTATCTATATGATATAAAGCACAGGTGTCAAACTCCAGGCTTGGAGGGCCGCAGTGGGTGCAGGTTTTCTTTCTAACCCTTTTCCTAATCAGTGTCCAGTTTTCACTGCTAATTAAGTTCTTCTCCTTTCATTTTAATTGCTTTGTTTTTAAGGATTAAGTCTTCTGAATTGGTTCTTTTCTTCATTAAATGACAGCCAAACAGAAATGAGACATGAAACGAGATGAGCAGCTAAATTGGGGCTTCAAACTTTAATCAGTTCCTTAATGAGAAGCTGATTCTTGCTGTTAATTAAACCCGTTATTCAATTCCATGGCTTGTTGCTGATCTCTTTTTGCCACAGCAGACATTTCCAAAACTGTTGATATTCTGTTTTTCTCCTAAAATGTTTTGGTAACCTGAGGGATGAGCCTTACTGAGACCTTCATCTTTATTTTCAGATTTTGTTGGATGGGTACAGGTGAGCTGGTCATGTCCTGCTTGTTTTATGTCTCATTATTGTCCGGCTGCTAATTAAGGAAAAAACAACTAAGGGGCCTGAGTCAAGCTAATTAACGCTAAGACTAAAGAAGTTAATTAGCATCAAAAACTGGTCACTAATTAAGAAGATGGTTAGAATGAAAACCAGCAGCCACTGTGGCCCTCCAGGACTGGACAGGAGATCGACACCCCTGATATAAAGCTTTATAACACACTGGTGAAACCTCATCTGGAGTCCTGTGTGCAGGTTTGGTCTCCAGGCTACAAAAAGGACATAGCAGTGCTAGAAAAAGTTTAAAGAAGAGCGACTAGGCTGATTCAGGGCTACAGGGGATGAGTTATTAAAAGAGATTAAAAGAGTTGAGCCTTTACAGCTTAAACAAACAAAGATTAAGAGGTGACATGATTGAAGTGTTTAAAATTATGAAGGGAATTAGTCCAGTGGATCGAGACGTGACTTTAAAATGAGTTCATCAAGAACACAGGGACATAGCTGAAAACTTGTTAAGTGAAAGTTTCAAACAAACATTAGGAAGTTTTTCTTCACATAGAGAACCATAGACATGTGGAATAAGCAACCAAGTAGTGTGGTAGACAGTAAGACGTTAGGGACTTTCAAAACTCGACTTGATGTTTTTTTAAGAAGAATTAAGTGGATAGGACTGGCGAGCTTTGATGGGCTGAATGGCCTGTTCTCGTCAAGACTGTTCTAATGTTCTAATAAAATGCTACTGTGTGTACCAGTGTCTCGTCCCTCCAAGCAACCTGATTGGACAATTTCACTTTGGTTGCTCAGGGGTGCGGATACTTTAGAAGGAGGAGGAGGTTGGGAGCATGCACGGATTACGGCGTGTTGCCACACCTACCACACAAGGATGAAGTGAAATTCCTGACTGTAACAACTTTTTTTGTAAAATAAAGTTAAAATCAAGTAAATTGCCTAATGACATTGGGTTGCTAAATACGAATGAGGTGCAACCCGAGTGGCCTTCAATGACAGGAAATATCTACAAGAATAGGAATGATGTTTTCACAGCAGGTAATGGGGGCCCGTCAACCATTAGTTGTAGTCAAAAAGAAGACAGGAGGTGAGCAAGGTACCTCGAATTGACTGGGTCTTACAGGAACACGACTGAGAGAGGAAGTGTTGGAAGACAGAAATTAAAACACACGTGGATAAAGATGAAAGGCACCCAAGGAAAGCCGAGGGTGCACATAAGGCAAGAGAGGATGAGGCACCTGAGGATACCAAGAAGAAGCGTGAGCCGAACGTTGAGGGTTAACATGGGGCATGCGAGGATACTAAACAGACACGCAGGATGAATGCTATTTTTTAATTAATTCCACTACCTGTCTTTGAAAGTTAAGCGTGGGTAGTACATACATAAAATGCTAAGGTCTGTCAATCTGTCATGTTATTACTCGTGAATTACTGGGGCTAGAACCTTGATCTTGGTCTTAACTGGAACCTTGTGACCTGATACATTCTAGAAATTCAAAAAAATGTAAAGTAGCCACAACCTTGATGATGTGACCTGTCGTCTTATGGCAATGTAATCGTTAACACAAGTGACATGGCAAAATGACCTGCAAGTGTCTGATCTGGGGCTAAGCCACACAAGCGCTGCCACCTCTCATACTGGAGGTGAATGGTCCCAGTTATTAAGACTCCCCAAGTCCATCCATTAGCCTTTCTCCCCGGCTGGGTGACAACTGTGAGAGCTGATTTTTAGTGATGAATATGATTTTCACAAATTGCTTATATGAATGACTTCTGTCCTTGTTAACTGTTAGCTTTTGCCTTTAATGCTCTAAAAAAGCATTTTAATGAAAGCCTCTTGACCTGTGACCCAGTCCTGCTGCCACTTTAGCACAAGGACAAGTATTGATATGTAAACCAGTATACAGTAATCTCACGTAGCAGAATCCTGACTCCAAGGGTCCTGTTTATTAGTAACTAGCAAGGACATGAGAAATGAAACTAATCACGCACTTCTGTAATTAATAAGTGTGTTTAAGAAATGTTACCAGCATCGGTAAGTCAGTCCTATTTTTCCATATACAGAGTGACATGTCGATAAAGGATATTTCTCTCTTCCTGAACCAGCTTTGTGATTTAACTCTGACACATCTCCATCCATGCTGTCCTTTCAAGACACCACCCTCCATCCTAGTCTTGATAACTGTCCATCGGTTATGGCATCTATCTTATACTGTATATACAGTTGTGCCTGAAAGTTTGTGAACCCTTTAGAATTTTCCATATTTCTGCATAAATATGACCTAAAACATCATCAGATTTTCACTCAAGTCCTAAAAGTAGATAAAGAGAAACCAGTTGAACAAATGCGACAAAAATATTATACTTGGTCATTTATTTATTGAGCAAAATGATCGAATATTACATATTTGTGAGTGACAAAAGTATGTGAACCTCTAGGATTAGCAGTTAGTTTAAAGGTGAAATTTGAGTCCGGTGTTTTCAGTCAATGGGATGACAATGAGGTGTGAGTGGGCACCCTGTGTTATTTAAAGAACAGAGATCTATCAAAGTCTGCTCTTCACAACACATGTTTGTGGAAGTGTATCATGGCACGAACAAAGGAGTTTTCTGAGGACCTCAGAAAAAGAGTTGCTGATGCTCATCAGGCTGGAAAAGGTTACAGAACCATCTCTAAAGAGTTTGGACTCCACCAATCCACAGTCAGACAGATTGTGTACAAATGGAGGAAATTCAAGACCATTGTTACCCTCCCTAAGAGTGGTCAACCAACAAAGATCACTCCAAGAGCAAGGCGTGAAATAGTCGGCGAGGTCACAAAGGACCCCAGGGTAACTTCTAAGCAACTGAAGGCCTCTCTCACATTGGCTAATGTTCATGTTCATGAGTCCACCATCAGAACACTGAACAACAATGGTGTGCATGGCAGGGTTACAAGGAGAAAGCCACTGCTCTCCAAAAAAACATTGCTGCTCGTCTGCTGTTTGTTAAAGATCACGTGGACAAACCAGAAGGCTATTGGAAGAATGTTTTGTGGACGGATGAGACCAAAATAGAACTTTTTGGTTTAAATGAAAAGCGTTATGTTTGGAGAAAGGAAAACACTGCATTCCAGCATAAGAACCTTATCCCATCTGTGAAACATGCTGGTGGTGGTATCATGGTTTGGGCCTGTTTTGCTGCATCTGGGCCAGGACGGCTTGCCTTCATTGATGGAACAATGAATTCTGAATTATATCAGAGAATTCAAAAGGAAAATGTCAGGACATCTGTCCATGAACTGAATCTCTAGAGAAGGTGGGTTATGCAGCAAGACAACGACCCTAAGCACACAAGTCGTTCTACCAAAGAATGGTTAAAGAAGAATAAAGTTAATGTTTTGGAATGGCCAAGTCAAAGTCCTGACCTTAATCCAATCGAAATGTTGTGGAAGGACCTGAAGCGAGCATTTAATGTGAGGAAACCCACCAACATCCCAGAGTTGAAGCTGTTCTGTACGGAGGAATGGGCTAAAACTCCTCCAAGCCGGTGTGCAGGAATGATCAGAAGTTGCCGGAAACGTTTAGTTGCAGTTATTTCTGCAAAGGGGGGGTCACACCAGATACTGAAAGCAAAGGGTCACACACTTTTGCCACTCACAAATATGTAATATTCGATCATTTTCCTTAATAAATAAATGATCAAGTATAATATTTTTGTCTCATTTGTTTAACTGGTTTCTCTTTATCTACGTTTAGGACTTGAGTGAACATCTGATGATGTTTAAGGTCATATTTATGAATATAGAAAATTCTAAAGGGTTCACAAACATTTAAGCACAACTGTAAATGTCAACGTGTGTGTGTGTGTGTGTGTGTGTGTCTGTCCGGCCCGGAAGAGCGAAGCTACAGTGATGAAGCTCAAAGAGCTGGTAAGGCAGCTCCAAGTTAGTGAGTCGGAAACAAACTCGCTTAGCCGCTGATAGACAAGGGAGGCGAGCATGTCCGCAAAACGAAACCCGCCGAATCTGCATTTCAATTTTATTTCTGACCATTTCAATAATTTCTAGGAGCCCATGGGCTTTTTACAGCACGGGCTTGCACAGCTAGCAACTATATTTTTTTCATTTCTCTCTCTTCTTGCTGTATGAGTGTAGGAGTTGGTGAAGTTCTGGAATGTTAAAACCTTAAAGGAGGAGTACTAAGGGTTAAATTGTTTTTATAACCATTGCGGCTGTCTTCACTTGCATTTTACTTGAGCCCATATAGTTCAGACTTACTTTAACCCAGGTTTGCTTACTCCTGACTCTTACAGTCATGGCTGAAATTATTGGCACCCCTGGAATTTTCCCAGAAAATGCACCATTTCCCCCAGAAAATTGTTGCAGTTACAAATGTTTTGGGATACATGTTTATTTCCTTTATGTGCATTGGAACAACACAAAAAAAACAGAGAAAAAAAGCCAAATCTGACATCATGTCACACAGAACTCAAAAACTGAGCTGGACAAAATTATTGGCACCCTCAACTTAATATTTGGTTGCACACCCTTTGGAAAAAAATAACTGAAATCAAGAGCTTCCTATAACCATCAACAAGCTTGTTACACCTCTCAACTAGAATTTCCGACCACTCTTCTTTTGCAAACTGTTCAAAGTCTCTCAGATTTGAAGGGCGCCTTCTCCCAACAGCAATTCTGAGATCTCTCCATAAGTGTTCAATCGTATTTAGATCCGGACGCATTGCTGGCCACTTCAGAACTCTCCAGCACTTTGTCTTCAACCATTGGATGCTTTTAGAGGTATGTTTGGGGTCTTTGTCCTGCTGGAACACCCATGGCCTCTGAAAACAGACCCAGCTTTCTGACACTGGGCCCTACATTGCGCCCCAATATCTTTTGGTAGTCTTCAGATTTCATGATGCCTTGCACACAGTCAAGGCATCCAGTGCCAGAGGCAGCAAAACATCCACAAAACATCTTAGAACCTCCACCATGTTTGACTGTGTTCTTTTCTTCGTAGGCCTCATTCGGTTTTCTGTAAACAGTAGAATGATGAGCTCTACCAAAAAGCTCTACTTTGGTCTCATCTGTCCACAAGACGTTCGCCCAGAAGGATTTTGGCTTCCTCAAGTACATTTTGGCAAACTCCAGTCTGGCTTTTTTATGTTCCTGTGTCAGCAGTGGGGTCCTCCTGGCTCTCCTGCCATAGCGTTTCATTTTGTTCAGATGTCGACAGATAGTTCGAGCTGACACTGTTGCACCCTGAGTCTGTAGAACAGCTTGAATATGTTTTGAAGTTGATTGTGGCTGTTTATCCACCATTGGACTATCCTTCGTTGCAGTCTTTTATCAATTTTTCTCTTCCGTCCACCTCCAGGGAGATTCGCTACAGTGCCATGTGTTGTGAAATTCTTGATTATTTTGCGCACAGTGGACAAAGGAACATGAAGATCTCTGGAGGTGGACTTGTAGCCTTGAGATTGTTGATATTTTTCCACAATTTTTGTTCTCAAGTCCTCAGACAATCCTCTGCTCTTCTTTCTATTCTCCATGCTTAGTGTGGCACACTCAGACACACAACAGAAAGGTTGAGTCAACTTTTCTCCATTTTAATTGGCTTCAGGTGTGATTGCTATATTGCCAGCACCTGTTTCTTGCCACAGGGGAGTCCAAACGAGCATCATATGCTTGAAATAAAACGATTTACCCACAATTTTGAAAAGGTGCCAATAATTTTGTCCGGCCCATTTTTTGAATTCTGTGTGATTTGGCTTTTTCTCTCTGTTTTTTTGTGTTGTTCCAATGCATATAAAGGAAATAAACATGTGTATACCAAAACATTTGTAATTGCAACAATTTTCTGGGAGAAATGGTGCATTGTCTGGGAAAATCCCAGGGGTGCCGATAATTTTGGTCATGACTGTACCTTAGCATATACATTGACTTATAAAAATAACGCAGCAGCAATGTTAAGACCCTTAACGTTTGTGGTTTGTACTAGCAAAGTTAGCCTTCCTGTTAGTTTTGAAGATCATTTGTTCTTTCAGAGAAATGACGCTTGTTAAGAGATATGTGATGACGTATGTGTGAAGGCAGCCTGCTCAATGCAACGAGCTCACAGACATCTTAGGGGCTGCAGCAGGACCCTAGCAGGGTGTAGGGTATTTGTGCGCGTCTAGCAATAAACCTTTCCTTCAGACTGGTCACTGCTTAAAATATCCGATTTCTTTTATTTAGGTAACTTCTTACTGAACCCCTTCAAGAGCTATGGTGAAGTTCAGTACATTCAGTGGGTCATTCCATGTCAAGCCAACCAATGGCCCAACTCAAAACATTCTGGTAAAAATGACCAGGTGTAGTCAGGAGACCCCCTGTAAAATGTTTTTGATGGAAGATCAATACTTTCCAAGATACAGCCAGTTTACCAGTCTCATTTTTGCATCAAATTTCACATGTCCATGTCTCAAGAAGTAAACCACCAAGCAGGCTAAGACTTTGCACGCCGGTCCGTTACTTGGTGTGGTATGTGACAAAATAAAAACATTTAATAACAATACATTATATTTATTTGTAGGTGCCTTTCTAAACACTCAAGGACACCAAACAATAGATAAAGCACGCATTATAAGCAAAAGTAAAATACAAAAATTAAAAAACAGACCGAGCAATTGCAGTCAAAGAGAAAAAGCAGTTTTAAACAAATGAGTTTTAAGTTTAGATTTGAAAAGTGAAAATGATTAAATATGTCTAAACTCAGATGGTAGGGAGTTGCAGAGCTGGGAGCAGAGCAACTGAATGCCATGGTGGTAAGATGGGTGAAGGGGACAATCAAGTGGATGAAGGAAGAGGACCTAAGGGTGCGGGAGGGAATGGCAACATGGAGGAGGTCAGACAGATATGGAGGGGCGAGGTTGTGAAGAGCCTTAATAGTTAGTAGGAGAATTTTGAATTGAATGTGGAACTGAACTGGAAGCGAGTGAAGCTGCTGCAAGACGAGAGTGATATGATGAGTAGAGGGGGTTCTAGTAATGATGCTGGCAGTTAAATTCTGGACCGGTTGAAGCTTATAAAGAGATCTGTGAGAAAGACCAAAGAAAAGGGAATTGCAATAACCCAGACGAGAAGTGACAAGGCTATGAACAAGGATAGCAGTGGTGTGGGGAGTGAGGAAGGAGCGAATGCGATTCAAGTTACGCAAGTGGAAATATGCAGACCGGGAGATGACACCCAGACTCTTAACCTGTGGGGAAGGGGAGACGGAGGAATTATCAATAACAAATGAAAAATGATCAGTTTTGGATAATGTCGATTTTGTACCAATGAGGAGAACCTCAGTTTTGTCACTATTTAAATTAAGAAAATTTGAAGAAAACCAGGATTTGATTTCTGCTATGCAATCAGTAAGTGAGGCAGGTGTAAAGGAAACAGTAGGTTTGCTAGTGAGAGAGAGCTGGGTGCCATCAGCACAACAGTGGAAGCTAATGTTATATTTACGAAAGATATTGCCAAGGGGAAGGAGGTAAATAATGAAAAGGAGGGACACCAGGACAGAGCCCACCTGAAGTAACAGCTGTGGATTGGGATGTGAAAGTTTTAAGATGAACAAACTGAGTGCGGCCCGAGAGATAGGATTTGAACCAATCTAGTGGAGTGTGGGTAATGCCAATCGAAGATAATCTATTGAGGAGAGTAGTGTAACAAATAGTAACAAAGGCTGCACTTATATCAAGGAGGATGAGAATAGGAATTAAACTAGAATCAGCTGGTCCAGATGACCCTGCATGGTCAAAGCAGCCCCTTGAAACTGACCAAAATGTCATCTGAGTTGTTGGCTTTGCTATGTTTAGGCTTCAGAAACACCTACGGTATTTGTAACCAACACAGACTTTTAACTTTTTTTTCCTTTTTCGGATAATTATATAGGCCTTCTGTAAAAGCAATAAACAGTAAAGGTATCAGAGTTTAGATAGAATGATAGATAGAGAGATACTTTAATAATCCCCAAGGGGAAATTCACACCAAGGGGAAGTTTGAACAGCACTCACATCCAAAAAAACATTTTGCATTTAATTTTCAGAGCACCCTAATGACACGTGGGAATGTGCAGATCATTTTTAAAAATATTTTCCCTTTATTCTACATTGTCCCTCTTTTCTCAAATCACCAACCTTACCTTTTTATGCAAATCTTTCAGGTTTATTTTCCATCCTAAACGTAGGCTGTATGCGCCAGTGTCAATAATGGTAATCATTGAGTTTCCAATCACTTAGTTATCAAAAATGTCAAAGTTGGTTTCCATATCAAATGACAATGTCTGGTCTCATGTTGCTGAACAAGAGAATTCTTGTTGGCAATTCTCCATGGCCAAAAGAGTAGCTGCTACTCGAGAATACCACCGTTACAGATACCAAACTCCAAGTCAGCGGGGTGTCTGATGATGACAGTCAATTGACTGTCTGGATATTCAGCACTGAAGCAGCAGCTGAGCTCCTGCCCTCTCACCATCACAC